>CADWAE010000381.1:0-600000 GCA_902982915.1 Phalloptychus januarius
TAATTTACCTGTTTTAAGCTCAATCATGTGGAAACTAAAGCCCAAAGAGATGAGAGACTTAAACTCGATGGATTAATTAAACATTATTTAAGGTTAACTGTAAATAAACTTGTTTTTAATTCAATGCAGAAGTTAAAATTTTGTCACCTAGGCAACATTGATGCTCGTTTACAAATTACATAAATCTGTTTTACATCAAATTACATAAACAGCAGCGAACTTTGACTGGTTTCTCTGCAATGAATGAATGAATACAATCAAATGCTGATTCTACTGGCTCTCCAACCAAACTGAGCGTCTAGTAAACAGATTTTCAAACAGATTTCACCTACACAGACCCTGGATGGTCTTTAAATTTCTAGAATTTCCATATAACTTATTTTTGGTTGTTTGATGACATTCATTTAAATCTTAAACCATGTGTTGTTGATTTACTCAGAGCCTAAATCAACTTTTTACCAAACACTTCTCTCTTTTTCTTAATTAAAGCTGTTTTCTACGTCTCCGCAGCATGTCTACGTCTCTGATAGGAGTACAATTTTTGGGCCCTCCAACCCGCCTCTGTGTATTAATCACACCACTGAATTTTACTTATTTATTTTTCTTTAAACAAATAAATTATTTATTTATTTATTTGTAATGTCAAATAAAATGAATCAGTTTAATTTTGTTTATTATTTATTTAGTGTAATTAAAATAAAATTCAATAACACTATTGAATTTTATTTATTTTTTTTACAAATAAGCAGCCATAAAATGAAGGGTACCACCAACATGGCGGCGTCCCTGAGTTTCATTTCTGAAAGGTGCTAACCCTGGTTTACACAACAGTTTGCTCCTGTTTCACCTTATCTCTTTTTCCACTAAGTTTAATCTAAACCACTAATTTAAATGGCTGGGACCCAGAGCAGATAGCCCAACTAATTACCCAGCTGCATCCAGAAAGTATTCACAACACAACAAAAAACCGTCATGGTGTTTCTTTTTTGTTGTGGACCCTCACTTAACAACGAGGGCCACATTTGGGTCCATTTATAGTGGACCCAAGTGAGGAGACATTAAGAATATTTAATGAAAAAACTAAATATCAAACTTACAAAAATGAAAAAATCCAGGGAACAAAAAAAAAGCAAAACAAAAACATCCTGGAGACACAGGAAGATCCCAAGGAAACGAGGGAGAAACGAGGAAAGTGACAAGATGAACCGGCAACTAGTGACTAACAATGAGGTGCTTAACTAGTGGGGAGGCTGTGAGCCTAAAGACCTGGGATGATCCATCCATAACCTAACAGTCATGCTCTTGGACTTTGGGAGAAACCGGAGCACCCGGAGTGAACCCACGCATGCATGTGGAGACCATGGAGTTTGCATGCGAATCGAACCCAGGACCTTCTGCTGCATGGTAACAGTGCTACCAAGTGGACCACTGTGGACCTGGGCTGATGACCTAACTAATTGCAGGTGTGAGTGGAAGCAGACTGAGAAGGGATCTAGAAAGTGGCAAAGGGAAGGGGGGATGTGGAAAACAAGGCAGGGTTAAATGGAAACTAAGGAACACCAAAAATGACAAAACTCAAACGACCCCAGATTCGAACATTACCCCCTCCCCAAAAAACATAGAAACCTAAAACAAAACACAACCCGTCACGGGGGGCGGATGGGGTCTAGGAAGGAGGGCCAGAACTAAAACAAACTAGAGTCTGATGGCCTGGCGATGAAGGAGACTAGAATCGGAGGGGAACGTCGGTGGAACCGCAGCCTTGGAGGACTCACCACCACCGGGACGGGAGTTCACCACCGGGACGGAGTTCACTCACCACCGGGACGGAGTTCACTCACCACCACCGGGACGGAGTTCACTCACCACCGACCGGACGGAGTTCACCACCGGGACGGGACGGGAGTTCAACTCCCTGACTCCACGGTTCTGTGGTTCTAAGCTTTTCTGCCACCGATCATCAAGCATGAAGCTCGGAGCTCTCATGATGCTTCTTTGGTCAGAAGTATCATAGTTCTACCCAGTACCTAAGGGTGCCTGTTTGGTACATTTTCACCAGTGTATCTGAGAAACATCCGACTGCACGACTAAAGACACTTGGCTGCTCCTGTGTCTGGGTTTCCTCTTCAGGCCGCCTTTTGTTCAGCTGGTCCGCGATCAGCCTGAAGTGCTCCATTTGAAGCTGGAAGTGGTCCACTCGAAGCTGCTCCAGGACGGTGTTTTTCTCCTCCAGGGTGGTCTTTTCCTGCTCCAGGATGGCCTTTTCCTGCTCCAAGGCCGCATTTTTCTGCTCCAATTCATTGTTTATATTCTGCAAGGCAGAACATTTCTCCTCCAAGCAGGTGATTTTCAGTTGGAGGGTGGTGTTTTCCTCCATCAAAGTTTTGTTCGTGTCGTGAACTTGTTTTAATTCCTCCTTATTTACTTCACCTGGAGTCCGATTATCAATGGACATTTTGATCACGCTTGGCGTTACATCAAAAGTCCGTCGTTGTCGTCGCTGTTTGTTCTGTGCAGCTCCCATTTTGTCTGTTCAAATCCACAAACTGTTCAATGGTTTTACTGCAGGAGACAATCCTTGTGGTTGCTCTTCAGTCCTATCACTGCAGGATTCAAGAGTGCAGCTTTGTGATGCACTGCATCACTCTTTGTGACGTCAATTTGCGTGATGTCACAAATCGATGTCACTACTTGAGCAGAACAACTAGAAAACTGCTGAAGTTTGAATAACAACAAACTTTATGGTTCCAGTCAGTTTTTTAGATGAAAAGTTCATCTTGTAAATAAATAATTGGCAATAAAGATTTGAGTTTTTCTCCCTGAAACTCTGAGGCAGTTAATTTAATTTCTTCTCCTGGATCCGTTTTGTTTATTGTTCATCAAAAGTGACGAAACAATTAAAGACGGAGAGGAAATGGGAAATCGGTAAGTTTTTATCTATTATCGCCATCTACTGGTTCAGTGCAGGTATTTCAGCCCCACTCAGACTTCTTACAAGAGAAAATGATCAAGATTATGAAATAATATGAATATATGGCATATATAGAGTTTATAATGCAATAATTAAACCAAACATGCAGATTTTAACTCTTTAATCAATAATCATGGTTAAAGGAAACGTTTCAGGCACTTCAATTCTCACGTGAAGATGAAAGTCAGCACCTTAACTAACACCAGAGAACAACTTTTATATTACAGACGAGACAAACCGGTGAACAACTAGACTCTGTGACAGCTGTATGTACAATGAAATACATATCTGCATTAAAAACTATACTCTGATAAATATATAACTTCATGGATTGTTGAGGATTATTATTCAAAATACTGCAGTTGTAAAAGTACGGTTGGGTTTTTAGGGGTTTGTTTGGGGCTGAGATGATGGGAATATTTCCACTCGTATATGAAAACGTGGATTCAAATGATTATCTGAGCTCAGAGAAGAAAACAAACGAGACATTTCAGGCACAATCTGAAGGTTACATTCATATTTAAAGGGCACTTTGGGCTCATCGAGGTGGAAAGAAAAGACGAAGATAAATAGAAAAAGAAAAAAAAAATAGAATCCAGGAATCTCATTGGTTGTCGGGATTAAGGGAGGAGGGGCTGTTCTGTGAGAACCAATAGCAGCGCAGCGTTGGTTGGGGTCAGGGGTCAGTCGAACATTCCCCTCCGCGTCGGGCTGGGCGAAGTTTTCCTGCCGAGTCGAGGCGTTCCCTGAAAGACACGGCGACACGATCGGGTCAGCGAGTCAGTGACAGGTCATCCTGTAACCATGGAAACGGAAACTCACAGGCGACTGGGCTTTGGAGAAGTTGACGTGGGCGTAAAGCAGCACGGCGATGTCTTTGTGTCCGGCTTCCAGGGCGATGGACAGAGCGTTACTCCCATCCTACAGGGAGGGACGCAGAGATGTACATACTGTATATATATTATTTTAGAAATACTAAAATAAAAACGTCATTAGTTTGAAACATTCTGTATTGTGCAAGAGAGCTGGGATATTTTCATATCTTAAAGATTCAGATTCAAGCCAAAACAATTTTGCAAAATGAACATTTTCACATGTGGATGGTTCTACACTGCAAAAACACAACATTTTACCAAGTATTTTTTTTGTCTAGTTTCTGGTCTAAATATCTTGGTTCACTAGAAGTAACTCAAAACCAACTAACTTTTCAGCAAGACATAGGAGATTGTTTTAATTCAATCATTTCTTCACTTTAATGAAAAACACTGGTTCCACTGGCAGATTTCACAAGACATGTTTTCACGGCATGAGTGAAATAATCTGCTAATTGAGCATTTGCAGTATTTTATAGAGTTAATTGCATTTTAATTAACAGAATAAGTAACATTTTAATTCAAAACCCCTTTTCCTGCTAAATTATTGAATAAATAAACATATAAAATGTTTAGTGTTTTTTTAAAGCTGATGTTAGCGTTAGCGCCTCTGCTGCTTCTACATGTTTAGCATTCAGATGCTATTTTAGGCTTGTATAACTTTGCTAATATGCTAACTGCTTCTAGCACAACTTGAACACAACAATATTGTTTTTCAGCATCCAATCAGATCGTTTAGAAGCATAAATCAACTCCAGTGAGTCGAGGGAAGCAGCTCCATTGTTTTAGCCCAAGTCCCTTGTGCATCAGATTTACAGGCGCACCAGAAACACAAGGCGAAGGTTCCGGGTCAGGACTTTGTTTTAATTATCTGCAGGCTTTAGTTACTGGGTGAGGTTTAACTCACGCTGTCGCTGAGCGTGGCGTCGCAGCCCGCCTGGCCCAGCAGCAGTTTGACGATCTCGACGTGGCCGTGTTCGCTGGCGCACATCAGCGCCGTGGAGCCCTCGTCGTCCTGGACGTTGACGTCGGCTCCGTGGGCCAACAGCGCCCGGACCATGTCCATCCTGCCGTGACTGACGGCGAGCATCAGCCCCGTCTGACCGGCCTGCAGGACGACAAACGGAGTTTTAAACCCACCTGCTGCTGCGTCATTAATAAATGTTTCTAGAGGCCATCAAAGGTCAACCAGCCCTCCTATATTTACAATATCAAACTCATTTTGTTTCAGATTTCTGTGCTACAGAGATTTTAGCTACACAAACCAGTGCGAACTCGAAAAGGTCAACTTTGGTGACCTCTGGAAACTTTATTGTAATTATAACAGCACACCCAAATGTTTGTGCTGCACAAATATTTGACACTAACTTAATCTGAATGAGGTGTGTAGAATGGGGGTATCCTGACTTCTCAAGGTCATGACCTCTAGTGACCCACCTGACTGGCAGCCAGAGCAGCGAGCATGATGGGCGTGTAGCCGGCCTTTTTCTTTTCAGCTGGGATGATTTGACATTTGATGCCAAATGTAATAAGTTAATTTACCTGTTTTAAGCTCAATCATGTAGGAAACTAAAGCCCAAAGAGATGAGAGACTTAAACTCGATGGATTAATTAAACATTATTTAAGGTTAACTGTAAATAAACTTGTTTTTAATTCAATGCAGAAGTTAAAATTTTGTCACCTAGGCAACATTGATGCTCGTTTACAAATCGTAATTTGCACAATTGCTTTTATAAATGTGAATGAATCAACAGAAGGTAAACCTGGATAAAAAGATGAATAATGAAAAGAAATGATCTGTTTTACATCAAATTACATAAACAGCAGCGAACTTTGACTGGTTTCTCTGCAATGAATGAATGAATACAATCAAATGCTGATTCTACTGGCTCTCCAACCAAACTGAGCGTCTAGTAAACAGATTTTCAAACAGATTTCACCTACACAGACCCTGGATGGTCTTTAAATTTCTACTATTTCCATATAACTTATTTTTGGTTGTTTGATGACATTCATTTAAATCTTAAACCATGTGTTGTTGTGAGAAACTACTCAGAGCCTAAATCAACTTTTTACCAAACACTTCTCTCTTTTTCTTAATTAAAGCTGTTTTCTATGTCTCCGCAGCATGTCTACGTCTCTGATAGGAGTACAATTTTTGGGCCCTCAACCCGCCTCTGTGTATTAATCACACCACTGAATTTTACTTATTTATTTTTCTTTAAACAAATAAATTATTTATTTATTTATTTGTAATGTCAAATAAAATTAATCAGTTTAATTTTGTTTATTATTTATTTAGTGTAATTAAAATAAAATTCAATAACACTATTGAATTTTATTTATTTTTTTTACAAATAAGCAGCCATAAAATGAAGGGTACCACCAACATGGCGGCGTCCCTGAGTTTCATTTCTGAAAGGTGCTAACCCTGGTTTACACAACAGTTTGCTCCTGTTTCACCTTTTCTCTTTTCCACTAAGTTTAATCTAAACCACTAATTTAAATGGCTGGGACCCAGAGCAGATAGCCCAACTAATTACCCAGCTGCATCCAGAAAGTATTCACAACACAACAAAAAACCGTCATGGTGTTTCTTTTTTGTTGTGGACCCTCACTTAACAACGAGGGCCACATTTGGGTCCATTTATAGTGGACCCAAGTGAGGAGACATTAAGAATATTTAATGAAAAAACTAAATATCAAACTTACAAAAATGAAAAAATCCAGGGAACAAAAAAAAAGCAAAACAAAAACATCCTGGAGACACAGGAAGATCCCAAGGAAACGAGGGAGAAACGAGGAAAGTGACAAGATGAACCGGCAACTAGTGACTAACAATGAGGTGCTTAACTAGTGGGAGGCTGTGAGCCTAAAGACCTGGGATGATCCATCCATAACCTAACAGTCATGCTCTTGGACTTTGGGAGAAACCGGAGCACCCGGGTGAACCCACGCATGCATGTGGAGACCATGGAGTTTGCATGCGAATCGAACCCAGGACCTTCTGCTGCATGGTAACAGTGCTACCAAGTGGACCACTGTGGACCTGGGCTGATGACCTAACTAATTGCAGGTGTGAGTGGAAGCAGACTGAGAAGGGATCTAGAAAGTGGCAAAGGGAAGGGGGGATGTGGAAAACAAGGCAGGGTTAAATGGAAACTAAGGAACACCAAAAATGACAAAACTCAAACGACCCCAGATTCGAACATTACCCCCTCCCCAAAAAACATAGAAACCTAAAACAAAACACAACCCGTCACGGGGGGCGGATGGGGTCTAGGAAGGAGGGCCAGAACTAAAACAAACTAGAGTCTGATGGCCTGGCGATGAAGGAGACTAGAATCGGAGGGGAACGTCGGTGGAACCACAGCCTTGGAGGACTCACCACCACCGGGACGGGAGTTCACTCACCCCACCGGGACGGGAGTTCACTCACCACCACCGGGACGGGAGTTCACTCACCACCACCGGGGGACGGGAGTTCACTCACCACCACCGGGGGACGGGAGTTCACTCACCACCGGGACGGGAGTTCACTCACCGGGACGGGAGTTCACGAGTTCAACTCCCCTGACTCCACGGTTCTGTGGTTCTCAAGCTTTTCTGCCACCGATCATCAAGCATGAAGCTCGGAGCTCTCATGATGCTTCTTTGGTCAGAAGTATCATAGTTCTACCCAGTACCTAAGGGTGCCTGTTTGGTACATTTTCACCAGTGTATCTGAGAAACATCCGACTGCACGACTAAAGACACTTGGCTGCTCCTGTGTCTGGGTTTCCTCTTCAGGCCGCCTTTTGTTCAGCTGGTCCGCGATCAGCCTGAAGTGCTCCATTTGAAGCTGGAAGTGGTCCACTCGAAGCTGCTCCAGGACGGTGTTTTTCTCCTCCAGGGTGGTCTTTTCCTGCTCCAGGATGGCCTTTTCCTGCTCCAAGGCCGCATTTTTCTGCTCCAATTCATTGTTTATATTCTGCAAGGCAGAACATTTCTCCTCCAAGCAGGTGATTTTCAGTTGGAGGTGGTGTTTTCCTCCATCAAAGTTTTGTTCGTGTCGTGAACTTGTTTTAATTCCTCCTTATTTACTTCACCTGGAGTCCGATTATCAATGGACATTTTGATCACGCTTGGCGTTACATCAAAAGTCCGTCGTTGTCGTCGCTGTTTGTTCTGTGCAGCTCCCATTTTGTCTGTTCAAATCCACAAACTGTTCAATGGTTTTACTGCAGCAGGAGACAATCCTTGTGGTTGCTCTTCAGTCCTATCACTGCAGGATTCAAGAGTGCAGCTTTGTGATGCACTGCATCACTCTTTGTGACGTCACTTTGCGTGATGTCACAAATCGATGTCACTACTTGAGCAGAACAACTAGAAAACTGCTGAAGTTTGAATAACAACAAACTTTATGGTTCCAGTCAGTTTTTTAGATGAAAAGTTCATCTTGTAAATAAATAATTGGCAATAAAGATTTGAGTTTTCTCCCTGAAACTCTGAGGCAGTTAATTTAATTTCTTCTCCTGGATCCGTTTTGTTTATTGTTCATCAAAAGTGACGAAACAATTAAAGACGGAGAGGAAATGGGAAATCGGTAAGTTTTTATCTATTATCGCCATCTACTGGTTCAGTGCAGGTATTTCAGCCCCACTCAGACTTCTTACAAGAGAAAATGATCAAGATTATGAAATAATATGAATATATGGCATATATAGAGTTTATAATGCAATAATTAAACCAAACATGCAGATTTTAACTCTTTAATCAATAATCATGGTTAAAGGAAACGTTTCAGGCACTTCAATTCTCACGTGAAGATGAAAGTCAGCACCTTAACTAACACCAGAGAACAACTTTTATATTACAGACGAGACAAACCGGTGAACAACTAGACTCTGTGACAGCTGTATGTACAATGAAATACATATCTGCATTAAAAACTATACTCTGATAAATATATAACTTCATGGATTGTTGAGGATTATTATTCAAAATACTGCAGTTGTAAAAGTACGGTTGGGTTTTAGGGGTTTGTTTGGGGCTGAGATGATGGGAATATTTCCACTCGTATATGAAAACGTGGATTCAAATGATTATCTGAGCTCAGAGAAGAAAACAAACGAGACATTTCAGGCACAATCTGAAGGTTACATTCATATTTAAAGGGCACTTTGGGCTCATCGAGGTGGAAAGAAAAGACGAAGATAAATAGAAAAAGAAAAAAAAAATAGAATCCAGGAATCTCATTGGTTGTCGGGATTAAGGGAGGAGGGGCTGGTCTGTGAGAACCAATAGCAGCGCAGCGTTGGTTGGGGTCAGGGTCAGTCGAACATTCCCTTCCGCGTGGGCTGGGCGAAGTTTTCCTGCCGAGTCGAGGCGTTCCCTGAAAGACACGGCGACACGATCGGGTCAGCGAGTCAGTGACAGGTCATCCTGTAACCATGGAAACGGAAACTCACAGGCGACTGGGCTTTGGAGAAGTTGACGTGGGCGTAAAGCAGCACGGCGATGTCTTTGTGTCCGGCTTCCAGGGCGATGGACAGAGCGTTACTCCCATCCTACAGGGAGGGACGCAGAGATGTACATACTGTATATATATATTATTTTAGAAATACTAAAATAAAAACGTCATTAGTTTGAAACATTCTGTATTGTGCAAGAGAGCTGGGATATTTTCATATCTTAAAGATTCAGATTCAAGCCAAAACAATTTTGCAAAATGAACATTTTCACATGTGGATGGTTCTACACTGCAAAAACACAACATTTTACCAAGTATTTTTTTTGTCTAGTTTCTGGTCTAAATATCTTGGTTCACTAGAAGTAACTCAAAACCAACTAACTTTTCAGCAAGACATAGGAGATTGTTTTAATTCAATCATTTCTTCACTTTAATGAAAAAACACTGGTTCCACTGGCAGATTTCACAAGACATGTTTTTCACGGCATGAGTGAAATAATCTGCTAATTGAGCATTTGCAGTATTTTATAGAGTTAATTGCATTTTAATTAACAGAATAAGTAACATTTTAATTCAAAACCCCTTTTCCTGCTAAATTATTGAATAAATAAACATATAAAATGTTTAGTGTTTTTTTAAAGCTGATGTTAGCGTTAGCGCCTCTGCTGCTTCTACATGTTTAGCATTCAGATGCTATTTTAGGCTTGTATAACTTTGCTAATATGCTAACTGCTTCTAGCACAACTTGAACACAACAATATTGTTTTTCAGCATCCAATCAGATCGTTTAGAAGCATAAATCAACTCCAGTGAGTCGAGGGAAGCAGCTCCATTGTTTTAGCCCAAGTCCCTTGTGCATCAGATTTACAGGCGCACCAGAAACACAAGGCGAAGGTTCCGGGTCAGGACTTTGTTTTAATTATCTGCAGGCTTTAGTTACTGGGTGAGGTTTAACTCACGCTGTCGCTGAGCGTGGCGTCGCAGCCCGCCTGGCCCAGCAGCAGTTTGACGATCTCGACGTGGCCGTGTTCGCTGGCGCACATCAGCGCCGTGGAGCCCTCGTCGTCCTGGACGTTGACGTCGGCTCCGTGGGCCAACAGCGCCCGGACCATGTCCATCCTGCCGTGACTGACGGCGAGCATCAGCCCCGTCTGACCGGCCTGCAGGACGACAAACGGAGTTTTAAACCCACCTGCTGCTGCGTCATTAATAAATGTTTCTAGAGGCCATCAAAGGTCAACCAGCCCTCCTATATTTACAATATCAAACTCATTTTGTTTCAGATTTCTGTGCTACAGAGATTTTAGCTACACAAACCAGTGCGAACTCGAAAAAGGTCAACTTTGGTGACCTCTGGAAACTTTATTGTAATTATAACAGCACACCCAAATGTTTGTGCTGCACAAATATTTGACACTAACTTAATCTGAATGAGGTGTGTAGAATGGGGGGGTATCCTGACTTCTCAAAGGTCATGACCTCTAGTGACCCACCTGACTGGCAGCCAGAGCAGCGAGCATGATGGGCGTGTAGCCGGCCTTTTTTCTTTTCAGCTGGGATGATTTGACATTTGATGCCAAATGTAATAAGTTAATTTACCTGTTTTAAGCTCAATCATGTAGGGAAACTAAAGCCCAAAGAGATGAGAGACTTAAACTCGATGGATTAATTAAACATTATTTAAGGTTAACTGTAAATAAACTTGTTTTTAATTCAATGCAGAAGTTAAAATTTTGTCACCTAGGCAACATTGATTCTCGTTTACAAATCGTAATTTGCACAATTGCTTTTATAAATGTGAATGAATCAACAGAAGGTAAACCTGGATAAAAAGATGAATAATGAAAAGAAATGATCTGTTTTACATCAAATTACATAAACAGCAGCGAACTTTGACTGGTTTCTCTGCAATGAATGAATGAATACAATCAAATGCTGATTCTACTGGCTCTCCAACCAAACTGAGCGTCTAGTAAACAGATTTTCAAACAGATTTCACCTACACAGACCCTGGATGGTCTTTAAATTTCTAGAATTTCCATATAACTTATTTTTGGTTGTTTGATGACATTCATTTAAATCTTAAACCATGTGTTGTTGTGAGAAACTACTCAGAGCCTAAATCAACTTTTTACCAAACACTTCTCTCTTTTTCTTAATTAAAGCTGTTTTCTATGTCTCCGCAGCATGTCTACGTCTCTGATAGGAGTACAATTTTTGGGCCCTCCAACCCGCCTCTGTGTATTAATCACACCACTGAATTTTACTTATTTATTTTTCTTTAAACAAATAAATTATTTATTTATTTATTTGTAATGTCAAATAAAATTAATCAGTTTAATTTTGTTTATTATTTATTTAGTGTAATTAAAATAAAATTCAATAACACTATTGAATTTTATTTATTTTACAAATAAGCAGCCATAAAATGAAGGTACCACCAACATGGCGGCGTCCCTGAGTTTCATTTCTGAAAGGTGCTAACCCTGGTTTACACAACAGTTTGCTCCTGTTTCACCTTTCTCTTTTCCACTAAGTTTAATCTAAACCACTAATTTAAATGGCTGGGACCCAGAGCAGATAGCCCAACTAATTACCCAGCTGCATCCAGAAAGTATTCACAACACAACAAAAACCGTCATGGTGTTTCTTTTGTTGTTGGACCCTCACTTAACAACGAGGGCCACATTTGGGTCCATTTATAGTGGACCCAAGTGAGGAGACATTAAGAATATTTAATGAAAAACTAAATATCAAACTTACAAAAATTAAAAATCCAGGGAACGAAAAAAAAGCAAAACAAAAACATCCTGGAGACACAGGAAGATCCCAAGGAAACGAGGGAGAAACGAGGAAAGTGACAAGATGAACCGGCAACTAGTGACTAACAATGAGGTGCTTAACTAGTGGGGAGGCTGTGAGCCTAAAGACCTGGGATGATCCATCCATAACCTAACAGTCATGCTCTTGGACTTTGGGAGAAACCGGAGCACCGGAGTGAACCACGCATGCATGTGGAGTTTGCATGCGAATCGAACCCAGGACCTTGTGGAGACCATGGAGTTTGCATGCGAATCGAACCCAGGACCTTCTGCTGCATGGTAACAGTGCTACCAAGTGGACCACTGTGGACCTGGGCTGATGACCTAACTAATTGCAGGTGTGAGTGGAAGCAGACTGAGAAGGGATCTAGAAAGTGGCAAAGGGAAGGGGGGATGTGGAAAACAAGGCAGGGTTAAATGGAAACTAAGGAACACCAAAAATGACAAAACTCAAACGACCCCAGATTCGAACATTACCCCCTCCCCAAAAAACATAGAAACCTAAAAGAAAACACAACCCGTCACGGGGGGCGGATGGGGTCTAGGAAGGAGGGCCAGAACTAAAACAAACTAGAGTCTGATGGCCTGGCGATGAAGGAGACTAGAATCGGAGGGGAACGTCGGTGGAACCACAGCCTTGGAGGACTCACCACCACCGGGACGGGAGTTCACTCACCACCGGGACGGGAGTTCACTCACCACCACCGGGACGGGAGTTCACTCACCACCACCGGGACGGGAGTTCACTCACCCCACCGGGACGGGAGTTCACTCACCACCACCGGGACGGGAGTTCACTCACCACCGGGACGGGAGTTCACTCACCACCACCGGGACGGGAGTTCACTCACCACCACCGGGACGGGAGTTCACTCACCGGGCGGGACGGGAGTTCAACTCCCCTGACTCCACGGTTCTGTGGTTCTCAAGCTTTTCTGCCACCGATCATCAAGCATGAAGCTCGGAGCTCTCATGATGCTTCTTTGGTCAGAAGTATCATAGTTCTACCCAGTACCTAAGGGTGCCTGTTTGGTACATTTTCACCAGTGTATCTGAGAAACATCCGACTGCACGACTAAAGACACTTGGCTGCTCCTGTGTCTGGGTTTCCTCTTCAGGCCGCCTTTTGTTCAGCTGGTCCGCGATCAGCCTGAAGTGCTCCATTTGAAGCTGGAAGTGGTCCACTCGAAGCTGCTCCAGGACGGTGTTTTTCTCCTCCAGGGTGGTCTTTTCCTGCTCCAGGATGGCCTTTTCCTGCTCCAAGGCCGCATTTTTCTGCTCCAATTCATTGTTTATATTCTGCAAGGCAGAACATTTCTCCTCCAAGCAGGTGATTTTCAGTTGGAGGGTGGTGTTTTCCTCCATCAAAGTTTTGTTCGTGTCGTGAACTTGTTTTAATTCCTCCTTATTTACTTCACCTGGAGTCCGATTATCAATGGACATTTTGATCACGCTTGGCGTTACATCAAAAGTCCGTCGTTGTCGTCGCTGTTTGTTCTGTGCAGCTCCCATTTTGTCTGTTCAAATCCACAAACTGTTCAATGGTTTTACTGCAGCAGGAGACAATCCTTGTGGTTGCTCTTCAGTCCTATCACTGCAGGATTCAAGAGTGCAGCTTTGTGATGCACTGCATCACTCTTTGTGACGTCACTTTGCGTGATGTCACAAATCGATGTCACTACTTGAGCAGAACAACTAGAAAACTGCTGAAGTTTGAATAACAACAAACTTTATGGTTCCAGTCAGTTTTTTAGATGAAAAGTTCATCTTGTAAATAAATAATTGGCAATAAAGATTTGAGTTTTTCTCCCTGAAACTCTGAGGCAGTTAATTTAATTTCTTCTCCTGGATCCGTTTTGTTTATTGTTCATCAAAAGTGACGAAACAATTAAAGACGGAGAGGAAATGGGAAATCGGTAAGTTTTTATCTATTATCGCCATCTACTGGTTCAGTGCAGGTATTTCAGCCCCACTCAGACTTCTTACAAGAGAAAATGATCAAGATTATGAAATAATATGAATATATGGCATATATAGAGTTTATAATGCAATAATTAAACCAAACATGCAGATTTTAACTCTTTAATCAATAATCATGGTTAAAGGAAACGTTTCAGGCACTTCAATTCTCACGTGAAGATGAAAGTCAGCACCTTAACTAACACCAGAGAACAACTTTTATATTACAGACGAGACAAACCGGTGAACAACTAGACTCTGTGACAGCTGTATGTACAATGAAATACATATCTGCATTAAAAACTATACTCTGATAAATATATAACTTCATGGATTGTTGAGGATTATTATTCAAAATACTGCAGTTGTAAAAGTACGGTTGGGTTTTTAGGGGTTTGTTTGGGGCTGAGATGATGGGAATATTTCCACTCGTATATGAAAACGTGGATTCAAATGATTATCTGAGCTCAGAGAAGAAAACAAACGAGACATTTCAGGCACAATCTGAAGGTTACATTCATATTTAAAGGGCACTTTGGGCTCATCGAGGTGGAAAGAAAAGACGAAGATAAATAGAAAAAGAAAAAAAAATAGAATCCAGGAATCTCATTGGTTGTCGGGATTAAGGGAGGAGGGGCTGTTCTGTGAGAACCAATAGCAGCGCAGCGTTGGTTGGGGTCAGGGGTCAGTCGAACATTCCCTTCCGCGTTGGGCTGGGCGAAGTTTTCCTGCCGAGTCGAGGCGTTCCCTGAAAGACACGGCGACACGATCGGGTCAGCGAGTCAGTGACAGGTCATCCTGTAACCATGGAAACGGAAACTCACAGGCGACTGGGCTTTGGAGAAGTTGACGTGGGCGTAAAGCAGCACGGCGATGTCTTTGTGTCCGGCTTCCAGGGCGATGGACAGAGCGTTACTCCCATCCTACAGGGAGGGACGCAGAGATGTACATACTGTATATATATATTATTTTAGAAATACTAAAATAAAAACGTCATTAGTTTGAAACATTCTGTATTGTGCAAGAGAGCTGGGATATTTTCATATCTTAAAGATTCAGATTCAAGCCAAAACAATTTTGCAAAATGAACATTTTCACATGTGGATGGTTCTACACTGCAAAAACACAACATTTTACCAAGTATTTTTTTTGTCTAGTTTCTGGTCTAAATATCTTGGTTCACTAGAAGTAACTCAAAACCAACTAACTTTTCAGCAAGACATAGGAGATTGTTTTAATTCAATCATTTCTTCACTTTAATGAAAAAACACTGGTTCCACTGGCAGATTTCACAAGACATGTTTTTCACGGCATGAGTGAAATAATCTGCTAATTGAGCATTTGCAGTATTTTATAGAGTTAATTGCATTTTAATTAACAGAATAAGTAACATTTTAATTCAAAACCCCTTTTCCTGCTAAATTATTGAATAAATAAACATATAAAATGTTTAGTGTTTTTTTAAAGCTGATGTTAGCGTTAGCGCCTCTGCTGCTTCTACATGTTTAGCATTCAGATGCTATTTTAGGCTTGTATAACTTTGCTAATATGCTAACTGCTTCTAGCACAACTTGAACACAACAATATTGTTTTTCAGCATCCAATCAGATCGTTTAGAAGCATAAATCAACTCCAGTGAGTCGAGGGAAGCAGCTCCATTGTTTTAGCCCAAGTCCCTTGTGCATCAGATTTACAGGCGCACCAGAAACACAAGGCGAAGGTTCCGGGTCAGGACTTTGTTTTAATTATCTGCAGGCTTTAGTTACTGGGTGAGGTTTAACTCACGCTGTCGCTGAGCGTGGCGTCGCAGCCCGCCTGGCCCAGCAGCAGTTTGACGATCTCGACGTGGCCGTGTTCGCTGGCGCACATCAGCGCCGTGGAGCCCTCGTCGTCCTGGACGTTGCGTCGGCTCCGTGGGCCAACAGCGCCCGGACCATGTCCATCCTGCCGTGACTGACGGCGAGCATCAGCCCCGTCTGACCGGCCTGCAGGACGACAAACGGAGTTTTAAACCCACCTGCTGCTGCGTCATTAATAAATGTTTCTAGAGGCCATCAAAGGTCAACCAGCCCTCCTATATTTACAATATCAAACTCATTTTGTTTCAGATTTCTGTGCTACAGAGATTTTAGCTACACAAACCAGTGCGAACTCGAAAAAGGTCAACTTTGGTGACCTCTGGAAACTTTATTGTAATTATAACAGCACACCCAAATGTTTGTGCTGCACAAATATTTGACACTAACTTAATCTGAATGAGGTGTGTAGAATGGGGGGGTATCCTGACTTCTCAAAGGTCATGACCTCTAGTGACCCACCTGACTGGCAGCCAGAGCAGCGAGCATGATGGGCGTGTAGCCGGCCTTTTTTCTTTTCAGCTGGGATGATTTGACATTTGATGCCAAATGTAATAAGTTAATTTACCTGTTTTAAGCTCAATCATGTAGGGAAACTAAAGCCCAAAGAGATGAGAGACTTAAACTCGATGGATTAATTAAACATTATTTAAGGTTAACTGTAAATAAACTTGTTTTTAATTCAATGCAGAAGTTAAAATTTTGTCACCTAGGCAACATTGATGCTCGTTTACAAATCGTAATTTGCACAATTGCTTTTATAAATGTGAATGAATCAACAGAAGGTAAACCTGTAATGAAAAGAAATGATCTGTTTTACATCAAATTACATAAACAGCAGCGAACTTTGACTGGTTTCTCTGCAATGAATGAATGAATACAATCAAATGCTGATTCTACTGGCTCTCCAACCAAACTGAGCGTCTAGTAAACAGATTTTCAAACAGATTTCACCTACACAGACCCTGGATGGTCTTTAAATTTCTACTATTTCCATATAACTTATTTTTGGTTGTTTGATGACATTCATTTAAATCTTAAACCATGTGTTGTTGTGAGAAACTACTCAGAGCCTAAATCAACTTTTTACCAAACACTTCTCTCTTTTTCTTAATTAAAGCTGTTTTCTATGTCTCCGCAGCATGTCTACGTCTCTGATAGGAGTACAATTTTTGGGCCCTCCAACCCGCCTCTGTGTATTAATCACACCACTGAATTTTACTTATTTATTTTTCTTTAAACAAATAAATTATTTATTTATTTATTTGTAATGTCAAATAAAATTAATCAGTTTAATTTTGTTTATTATTTATTTAGTGTAATTAAAATAAAATTCAATAACACTATTGAATTTTATTTATTTTTTTTACAAATAAGCAGCCATAAAATGAAGGGTACCACCAACATGGCGGCGTCCCTGAGTTTCATTTCTGAAAGGTGCTAACCCTGGTTTACACAACAGTTTGCTCCTGTTTCACCTTTTCTCTTTTCCACTAAGTTTAATCTAAACCACTAATTTAAATGGCTGGGACCCAGAGCAGATAGCCCAACTAATTACCCAGCTGCATCCAGAAAGTATTCACAACACAACAAAAAACCGTCATGGTGTTTCTTTTTTGTTGTGGACCCTCACTTAACAACGAGGGCCACATTTGGGTCCATTTATAGTGGACCCAAGTGAGGAGACATTAAGAATATTTAATGAAAAAACTAAATATCAAACTTACAAAAATGAAAAAATCCAGGGAACAAAAAAAAAGCAAAACAAAAACATCCTGGAGACACAGGAAGATCCCAAGGAAACGAGGGAGAAACGAGGAAAGTGACAAGATGAACCGGCAACTAGTGACTAACAATGAGGTGCTTAACTAGTGGGGAGGCTGTGAGCCTAAAGACCTGGGATGATCCATCCATAACCTAACAGTCATGCTCTTGGACTTTGGGAGAAACCGGAGCACCCGGAGTGAACCCACGCATGCATGTGGAGACCATGGAGTTTGCATGCGAATCGAACCCAGGACCTTCTGCTGCATGGTAACAGTGCTACCAAGTGGACCACTGTGGACCTGGGCTGATGACCTAACTAATTGCAGGTGTGAGTGGAAGCAGACTGAGAAGGGATCTAGAAAGTGGCAAAGGGAAGGGGGGATGTGGAAAACAAGGCAGGGTTAAATGGAAACTAAGGAACACCAAAAATGACAAAACTCAAACGACCCCAGATTCGAACATTACCCCCTCCCCAAAAAACATAGAAACCTAAAACAAAACACAACCCGTCACGGGGGGCGGATGGGGTCTAGGAAGGAGGGCCAGAACTAAAACAAACTAGAGTCTGATGGCCTGGCGATGAAGGAGACTAGAATCGGAGGGGAACGTCGGTGGAACCACAGCCTTGGAGGACTCACCACCACCGGGACGGAGTTCACTCACCACCGGGACGGAGTTCATTCACCACCACCGGGACGGGAGTTCACTCACCACCGGGGGAGTATCACCCTCACGCCCCACCACGGGACGGGAGTTCACTCACCACCGGGACGGGAGTTCACTCACCGGGACGGGACGGGAGTTCAACTCCCCTGACTCCACGGTTCTGTGGTTCTCAAGCTTTTCTGCCACCGATCATCAAGCATGAAGCTCGGAGCTCTCATGATGCTTCTTTGGTCAGAAGTATCATAGTTCTACCCAGTACCTAAGGGTGCCTGTTTGGTACATTTTCACCAGTGTATCTGAGAAACATCCGACTGCACGACTAAAGACACTTGGCTGCTCCTGTGTCTGGGTTTCCTCTTCAGGCCGCCTTTTGTTCAGCTGGTCCGCGATCAGCCTGAAGTGCTCCATTTGAAGCTGGAAGTGGTCCACTCGAAGCTGCTCCAGGACGGTGTTTTTCTCCTCCAGGGTGGTCTTTTCCTGCTCCAGGATGGCCTTTTCCTGCTCCAAGGCCGCATTTTTCTGCTCCAATTCATTGTTTATATTCTGCAAGGCAGAACATTTCTCCTCCAAGCAGGTGATTTTCAGTTGGAGGGTGGTGTTTTCCTCCATCAAAGTTTTGTTCGTGTCGTGAACTTGTTTTAATTCCTCCTTATTTGCTTCACCTGGAGTCCGATTATCAATGGACATTTTGATCACGCTTGGCGTTACATCAAAAGTCCGTCGTCGTCGTCGCTGTTTGTTCTGTGCAGCTCCCATTTTGTCTTCAAATCCACAAACTGTTCAATGGTTTTACTGCAGCAGGAGACAATCCTTGTGGTTGCTCTTCAGTCCTATCACTGCAGGATTCAAGAGTGCAGCTTTGTGATGCACTGCATCACTCTTTGTGACGTCAATTTGCGTGATGTCACAAATCGATGTCACTACTTGAGCAGAACAACTAGAAAACTGCTGAAGTTTGAATAACAACAAACTTTATGGTTCCAGTCAGTTTTAGATGAAAAGTTCATCTTGTAAATAAATAATTGGCAATAAAGATTTGAGTTTTTCTCCCTGAAACTCTGAGGCAGTTAATTTAATTTCTTCTCCTGGATCCGTTTTGTTTATTGTTCATCAAAAGTGACGAAACAATTAAAGACGGAGAGGAAATGGGAAATCGGTAAGTTTTTATCTATTATCGCCATCTACTGGTTCAGTGCAGGTATTTCAGCCCCACTCAGACTTCTTACAAGAGAAAATGATCAAGATTATGAAATAATATGAATATATGGCATATATAGAGTTTATAATGCAATAATTAAACCAAACATGCAGATTTTAACTCTTTAATCAATAATCATGGTTAAAGGAAACGTTTCAGGCACTTCAATTCTCACGTGAAGATGAAAGTCAGCACCTTAACTAACACCAGAGAACAACTTTTATATTACAGACGAGACAAACCGGTGAACAACAAACTCTGTGACCGCTGTATGTACAATGAAATACATATCTGCATTAAAAACTATACTCTGATAAATATATAACTTCATGGATTGTTGAGGATTATTATTCAAAATACTGCAGTTGTAAAAGTACGGTTGGGTTTTTAGGGGTTTGTTTGGGGCTGAGATGATGGGAATATTTCCACTCGTATATGAAAACGTGGATTCAAATGATTATCTGAGCTCAGAGAAGAAAACAAACGAGACATTTCAGGCACAATCTGAAGGTTACATTCATATTTAAAGGGCACTTTGGGCTCATCGAGGTGGAAAGAAAAGACGAAGATAAATAGAAAAGAAAAAAAAATAGAATCCAGGAATCTCATTGGTTGTCGGGATTAAGGGAGGAGGGGCTGTTCTGTGAGAACCAATAGCAGCGCAGCGTTGGTTGGGGTCAGGGGTCAGTCGAACATTCCCTCCGCGTGGGCTGGGCGAAGTTTTCCTGCCGAGTCGGGCGTTCCCTGAAAGACACGGCGACACGATCGGGTCAGCGAGTCAGTGACAGGTCATCCTGTAACCATGGAAACGGAAACTCACAGGCGACTGGGCTTTGGAGAAGTTGACGTGGGCGTAAAGCAGCACGGCGATGTCTTTGTGTCCGGCTTCCAGGGCGATGGACAGAGCGTTACTCCCATCCTACAGGGAGGGACGCAGAGATGTACATACTGTATATATATTATTTTAGAAATACTAAAATAAAAACGTCATTAGTTTGAAACATTCTGTATTGTGCAAGAGAGCTGGGATATTTTCATATCTTAAAGATTCAGATTCAAGCCAAAACAATTTTGCAAAATGAACATTTTCACATGTGGATGGTTCTACACTGCAAAAACACAACATTTTACCAAGTATTTTTTTTGTCTAGTTTCTGGTCTAAATATCTTGGTTCACTAGAAGTAACTCAAAACCAACTAACTTTTCAGCAAGACATAGGAGATTGTTTTAATTCAATCATTTCTTCACTTTAATGAAAAAACACTGGTTCCACTGGCAGATTTCACAAGACATGTTTTTCACGGCATGAGTGAAATAATCTGCTAATTGAGCATTTGCAGTATTTTATAGAGTTAATTGCATTTTAATTAACAGAATAAGTAACATTTTAATTCAAAACCCCTTTTCCTGCTAAATTATTGAATAAATAAACATATAAAATGTTTAGTGTTTTTTTAAAGCTGATGTTAGCGTTAGCGCCTCTGCTTCTACATGTTTAGCATTCAGATGCTATTTTAGGCTAGTATAACTTTGCTAATATGCTAACTGCTCTAGCACAACTTGAACACAACAATATTGTTTTCAGCATCCAATCAGATCGTTTAGAAGCATAAATCAACTCCAGTGAGTCGGGAAGCAGCTCCATCGTTTTAGCCCAAGTCCCTTGTGCATCAGATTTACAGGCGCACCAGAAACACAAGGCGAAGGTTCCGGGTCAGGACTTTGTTTTAATTATCTGCAGGCTTTAGTTACTGGGTGAGGTTTAACTCACGCTGTCGCTGGCGTGGCGTCGCAGCCCGCCTGGCCCAGCAGCAGTTTGACGATCTCGGCGTGGCCGTGTTCGCTGGCGCACATCAGCGCCGTGGAGCCCCGTCGTCCTGGACGTTGACGTCGGCTCCGTGGGCCAACAGCGCCCGGACCATGTCCATCCTGCCGTGACTGACGGCGAGCATCAGCCCCGTCTGACCGGCCTGCAGGACGACAAACGGAGTTTTAAACCCACCTGCTGCTGCGTCATTAATAAATGTTTCTAGAGGCCATCAAAGGTCAACCAGCCCTCCTATATTTACAATATCAAACTCATTTTGTTTCAGATTTCTGTGCTACAGAGATTTTAGCTACACAAACCAGTGCGAACTCGAAAAAGGTCAACTTTGGTGACCTCTGGAAACTTTATTGTAATTATAACAGCACACCCAAATGTTTGTGCTGCACAAATATTTGACACTAACTTAATCTGAATGAGGTGTGTAGAATGGGGGGGTATCCTGACTTCTCAAAGGTCATGACCTCTAGTGACCCACCTGACTGGCGCGGGCGTTCACGTCTCCCTTGCTGAAGAGCTCCTCCACGATGGACATGTCCTTCGCCGTTTCCACGGCAGCCAGAGCAGCGAGCATGATGGGCGTGTAGCCGGCCTTGTTCTGCTGGTTCACGTTGCACACGTCTGAAACACACACACACGCAACCACACACCCCCACACACGCAACCACCCCCACACACACACACACAGCCACACACACTTGAGCTGGAGCCAAACTGCTACAGCAGTTGATAAACCCGGTAACTTTCCAGCTGTTCATCGTAACGTGACATAAACAGGTTCTAATGATATTCATTCAGTCAGGACTTTACTGACACCAGCCACATGCATTGCAGGTAGATTGGAGTAAAACTTTGATTAATGCCTGGTTTAAAATGAGTTAACTGGATTTCTAGCCATTATTTTGTGCCCATTGTTGAACACCAGACACCATGATTGGCTTGTGAATGATTTATCGAGAGCAAATGATTTATCACGTGAATAAACTTGTGTTAATTGTTTTCTATTTAATGGAAACATCACCATTTGGAAATTGTGTTTTATCAACATTTGTGGAATATTGACAACGTTTTACACACATCTGTAATGGAAACGCAGCTAATGATCGTTCTGAATGTCTTTGTTTATAAAATCCTCTGCTAAGAAGATCTGTGGAAACGTTTCAGCTCTCACCTGCGTCCAGCAGCTTCTTCACCACCTGGAAGTTGGAATGAGAAACGCTGTAGTGCAGCGCCGTGTTGCCGTTGCCGTCGGCCATGTTGACGACGTGGCGCAGCATGTCCATAGAGACGGCCTCGAAGGCGTGCAGGTAGTCCTCCACCATCGGCGCCAGCGCCGCCTTCTGGCTGGACGCGCGGAACCACTCGTGCTGCACCGTGTTGAGGCTGGCTCTCTGTGGAGGCAGGACGGATTACTGACCCGCTTACAGGTCAATCTATCAGGTCTGTTTATTTGGACCTGCTGCAGTGTGACGCTGTGCGCGCCTGAACCCTGAGAGGGCAAAAAGCTGCTAGCTGGTGACTAGCTTTGGCTTTAGCTGTTATCAACATAACGCGCTAAATCTTAAATGTACGCATGATACATAAAAGAAAAAGCGACACAGTGCTTTGCTACTAAATGTCAACTCTACGGAAACAAACTAACAAGGTTGATAAAGAAGTAAAGATAGAGAGGGAGAGGAAAGCAGGTCTAGTTATGCTAGTTTGACTATGACAAACTTAACATGCAGATGTGCTGTGGAACTTAATCACAAGTTTTTAACGCAACATTTCGCTTTATTCTTGGAACTTAATTTTGAGGAGTGGAGAAATAATTGAAAACATGATAAAAACTGAACCTAAAGTTTCTCACCAGATCTTTGCTGCTCACTGCCTTCGAGTCGCTGAGGTGAGTTCTGAGGACGTCGCACGCTGCCAACATCTTCTCACTCAGCTCATACCTGCAAGACAAGAAAATGGTGCATGAACATGATTTATGTGTTTACATCCTGCTTTCTGAATTATGACAGGTTATTATTAGATTGTAGTTTCAGCAACATATAACAGTTTGACTTCAGAAAAGCAGAGCAGTCTTTCATGTTGACGTCTGAAGGTACAGTCAGCTGTTTGGCCTCGATAATCACAATCCAATGTCACTGAAATCAATAAACCTTCAGCAGAAATTAAAGTAACCAGAATTTAACGAACAGGAACATTCAGAAGTTTGTGCATTTGGTCACAAATAATCAAACTGTTTTGATCAGAGTTTTCTCCCGTCACAAAGGAATATTTTCAGTGGCTGACCTCTCTCTCTTCTCCTTCTCTGAACCTTCCTCTTCGTCCTTCTTATCCTCATCCTCGGCTCCCTCGTTCTGGAACTCCTCCCCGATTCTCCTTCCTCCCACTTCCTGGTACTCTTCCTCCTTCTCTTCGTGCCCCTCCTCTTCCTCCGACCCAGAAGAGCTGCTGTCCTCAGAGCTGGACTCGTCGCTTGATGTAGTTTCATATCTAGACCACAAGGAGGCGTAAAAGGATCAGATTTTAATCAGCTGGATGTGAGTTTAAGAGAAAAAAGGACCAAAACGCCGATTACTGAAAACCACGTCGACATTTTTACTCAAGTAAAAAGACAAAGTAACCGTCCAGGAAGGTCCTCAAGTAAAAAGTAAAAGTAGAAATACTTCATAATAAAATGACTTTAGTAAAAATGAGTAAAAATTCTCCTAAAAGTAAATTTATTCTAGAAAGTTACTCCAATAACGGGAAGTGATGGAACGTTTTGCTCACCCTCCGTTGACGCCAACAAACTGCAGGTTCTTCTTGGTGCCGTTGGCGTCGGGGCGGCCATCTTTCTTCTTCATGATGGATTTCAGGGTGTTTTGACTTCCTGGCTGACCTGCAGCGAGGAAAACACAATCCTTCTTACCGGGCCCAAAAACTATATGCAGATTTTAAAACTAAAATGATCTCCTCTTGTGTTTTTCCTCTTTTCTGCTGACAGGGATGTGGAGCATCAAGTTACAACATGAACCCAGTGTGTGTGCGTGCGGGTGTGTGTGGGGGTGTGTGCGTGCGTTCAGTAGCAGACACTGGACACGTTTCCCGTGTTTTGACAGGTGTGAGCAGCAGGTGATGTTTGTTCCTCATCTTCTGTCTGCTGTTTATCTTCAGATTACAGTGAAGTGAGATTAGAGCTGCTATAATCTGTAATCTGAGCCTCCAGGAACAAAACAAAACCTGGATCTGATTGATGACACACACCTGAGCTGGAGGAGAAGCTGCATGACGAGGGATCCCCTGCTCTGATTGGCTGATTATCAGATTCATGGCTCAGGTCAAAGGTCAACATGCTTCAGCCTCCAGAGGGCACCGTTACTAACCATTAATTCATAAAGATACATCTGCACTGTGCCCTGTGACAGACTGGCGACCTGACCTGTCCAGGGGATGAGCACCAGCACCTCCCGACCCCACAAAGGGACAAGCAAGGAAGCAAGGAAGGATGGATGGAATAGGAAGGAAGGAAGGATGGATGGAATAGGAGGGAGGAAGGAAGGTGGAAGGAAGGTGGATGGATGGAGGAGGATGGATGGATGGATGGAAGGAAGGAAGGAAGGAAGGAAGGAAGGAAAGACGGACGGTTCTGTACCATGCAGCGCCGTGGACATCTGCAGGTCCATGCGGCTCTTCTGCTCTGCGGCGCTGATCTGCTGCGGCGAGTTTTCAGGACGACCCGCAGCTTCAGCGTCTGGCAGTGGCAGCATCAGGCTGCGCTCTGGACAACAAACAGAAACTTTATGAACTGATCCAAACTAAACAAGCATGTTTGTTTAATCGCTCAGATGTTGCAGCTGAACACAGAGGGAGATTAAATCCAACAAAGTCACAAGCAAAACAAAATGTGATTTGGTTTATCAGCTTTAATTGCCTGATAAATTAAAACTGGCTCAATAATTTCCATTTTATTAATTATTGTTTCTCTTTTCCTCCAAATTTTGGATGATTTTTATGATAAAAAATGATCACATCTCATCTTTTTACAAGAAATGTTCAGGTAAGAGTTTCTGCTGTCAAGGTTCTGATGTGTTTAAAGGAGGAATGGGCCCACAGCATCATAGAACCTCCACCGTACTTAATGAGCTGCTTTCTCACATATTTACACTGCAAAAACTAAATCTTACCAAGTATCTTTTTAAACTAGTTTCTAGTGAAAATATCTTATTACACTAAAAATACTTTTCAGCAGCATGTTGGGGCTTTTTTATGTCAGTAATTCCTAAATATTAATAAAAATGAACTTAAATGATAGAAAAACAGTTTCCCATGTCATTGGTGAAATAATTCCCCCAACAAAACTAAACCTTTTTATCATTATTAACTAAAACAAGCTCCTATATCTTGCTGAAAAGTTTTTTGTATTTCTACTAAGATATTTGCTGTAGAAACTAATTAATATTGGTAAGATTTTGTATTTTTGCAGTGTATTTAGCTTTTTTTCTGGCATCATTCTGAAACATCTCTAGCATTTAGATCACGTTTAATAATAATAATGGAGGAAGGCACCAACACTCAGCTCAGCCAGACTTGGACAAAAAACCTCGATTAGTTTTGGTGAAAAATTTGATCAGATTTGTTTTTTTATCCATAAAATAAGATGGAAGAAAACAAAACCTGGATTCGCCTAATTCTTAGTTTCCAATGTGCCACTGCTATACGTCGTGGCAAACCATAAATAAAACATTTGTCTAGACTAAGTGACTAAAAACAAAATGAAACTGATTACATTTTATTATTTCTATTCAGTTGTTAAGAAACTGCAGCAGTTAATAAAACTGTTGGAATTACAGCCTTTTACGTCCAGAGCTGTTAAGTCTGGTGAACTTATTTACTTTAAAGGGAACTGGCCCAGAAACTTGGTCAGGAGGAATGATCGTTACGTAAGGGAGCCATGAATCAGCATCAATAGGGAGGCGTTAGCCTCTCAAAACAAACAGCAGAGCGATTGGAGCGGCGCCGCCGGGCGACCGGCAGCCTGCAGGACTGAGCTCAGCGCTGGGTCCGGTCCAAAACCCCGCTGCATGTTTTTAGGGTCAGGGATAACTTTGGTCTGTCTGATCCAATCAGGATTATCTTCAGGCCTCGTCTGAACACGACCAGAACACTTCGGCTAATGTTAGCTCCAAACATTCAGATGATTATTCTGCAGAGAAAAGGTCTGCAAACCAAACATGGAAGAGAGGAAAAAACCCAAACAAATGGGCTGAGCGGGATCAGACCGCATCAGGAAAAGGTTCTAATGATGTCATGCAGAACCTGGTGTGACGTATCCAGACAGATACTTCATGGGAATCAGCACTGCATTCGCACAGCAGCCCAATGAAACACAAAGCAGATTCTTTTCCACAAATCGAGGCCAGTCCCATTAAATTTCTCTGGACGATAAATTGTCCCAGAAGTTATTGCAATAAACACTAATATTGTTCTCCTAAGACAATTTTAAAGTAAAATAATGGAGGATTTCCCCCTCGGTCTGGTGGTAGGGGCTTAGCTCCACCAGTCACCCCACTGGGTTTCTGTTTTCTTCAAATAACGTTGAAAGTTGACAGAAAATCAACAACTAAAGAAATTACAGCAGTGGATTAAATAAAGCGAGTCGCTCTGCTGTTATCTTTATAGATAATTGTCTGCCAAAATAAAATACTAAGATATTTGACGTTCTAATGAACGTTTCCACAGTCACTGTGTAGAAAATATTCAGCCCCATTTATTTATGCATAACTTTAATATGAAGCTTGTTTATTTATTCCTGCACTTATGGAACTAAAATGCTAACAGGACAGAATCCTGACAGCTTGTAAATGTCCTATTGTTCTGAGATACATTTAAAGCTTCACCAGGCCTGATATGGAGCCGCTGTGTGTGTGTGTTGGTGTGTGTGTGTTTTCAGTTGTCTGCCCTTGAAACTATGCCTTAATTGCCTGGTATTACTGTGAGCCAATCATCAGCCGAGCCACATGTTGCTGTCAGAGGGAGAGGAATGCTGTGTTTGGAAACTGAAGTCAGGAGAATGTGAAACATCCTCACCTCTGCAGGAGTCCGAGTGCAGCGCCAGGATGTTCTCCGCGCTGCTGTACTTCATCACCGAGTTGATGGACGACAGCGTGCTGACCAGCTGGCTGTTGATGGACCCGAACTGGGACTGGGGCTGGCCGAAAGCGTCCGCCAGCTCGCTGTAGTTCTCGGCCAGCAGCATCTGCTGCTCCTGCAGCAGCTTCTGCACCCTCTCTATGTAGTGGTCCAGTCCGACGCCACCTGGTGGTGGCGCTGCGGCGGCTTCGGCCTTCTCCTCTTTGCTTGGGGCCGAGTCGGGAGGCCGAGAAGGACCACATGCAATGTTTCTGGTTTTTAAACCAACCAGGAAATTGTCGTGGATGCTAACCGGGCCGACTCCACACTCTTTGGTTCTGGTCGGGTTTGGTTTGCTGGGAAGAGACTCGACGTCGCTGGTGGTTCCAACAGCGACGGACCGCGTCTTTGCCGTCGTCGGGGCGTCTTTGACGAGTCCCTCGCCAGCAGCTACGGTCCTCGTCTCGGGCGGCGCCGTGTTGGTCTGCTTGTCGCAGCTGCTCCGCTCCATGTCCGTGAACGAGTCCGTCACCTCGGCCGTCCTCGTGTTTGTGGACCTGCTCTCGTATTCTGTGTCGGTACCGGTCTGCTGTGACGCCGAATCCGGAGCAGCCATAACGGCGAAGTCCGTCTTACCGACAACATCCGGGTCAGTTCCTTGTGACACAAACGTCTTCACCGGAGTGACGTCCACCGAGCAATCCCCGCAGCCGACCGACCTGGACTGCTTGATCGGCTCCGCCGTGGTTCTGCAGAGGCCCGGTCCGGCAGCGACTCCTCAGTGTTTACTCCCGCTTCAGAACTGCTCGGCTCCATGCCAACCTGCTGGTGCCTCGTCTCCACCCGTCTCCCCACGCATTGGTCGCTCACCTCCACCCGTTGATGCACCACCCACTGGTCCATTGGGAGGTCGGGTCCGGTGGCGGCGCTGCGCACGCTGGGCTGGCAGGACACTCCCACCGTCTGGGTCTGCAGGCTGAACTCCAGATGCTCGCCCACTCCCTGGCTGCGCATCTGGACTTTGGCTTCCACGGAGGCGCTGTACATCTCCGGCCTCGCCATCAGCCCCTTGTCGGCCTTCTTCTTGTTCGACCCTCCGGCTGCTTGGAGCTCCAGTTTGAGCTTCCCCATCTCCATCTCATGGGTGGTTTCTTTGAGCTGGACCTCCAGGCGGTAGATCTTCTCCTTCAGAGCGTCGATGGTTTGCTGTTGGAGCTCGATCTCCTTGTCAGCTTCACTGGTCACGCCCAGCATGGCCTCCGTCACAACAACTCCAGCACTCCGCGTCTCCCGCCGCTCCGTCACCACTCCTACATCCCGGAGATCACCGTCTTTTAGTGTTTTGCTTAGCGAACTGGAAAGATTGTTCATGCTTTCATCAGTAACTACACCGATTGACTTCTGGTGGACTTGTTTTTGCGCTGAACTTCAACAACATTATTGTCCCTGGTCGTCTTCTCCAGAGCCTGAACCTCAGCAGCCAGCCGCCTGAACTCCTCCAGCCGCTGGGCGTTCTGTTCCTGCACCTCGGGCTCGATGATGCGCAGCTCCGTCTCCTTCTGGATGGATCCGGAGTTCTCCATTTGGTCAGCACTGCCCACACTGTAGGAACGCTTGCGGAAGCCACCGAGACCCTGGCTTTTAGTCTGAGCGGCCAGCTGTCGTTTCTCCTCCTGCAGAACAGCGATCTTCACCTGCAGGATAGGAATGGATTTCACCTGCTCCTCCAGCTCTTTTAGCCTCTTGAGGGCCACAACCATCTGCTCTCGGATCTGCTGCAGGTGCAACGGGCTGACGTTGGTCACCGGCGTGGCGACGCCTGAGCTCATGGGGCTGTGGCGGATGGAGCTGCCTCTGGACTGCGAGTAGTAGGGGTTATACTCCCCATTAGAAAGGCCGTTGATGGGTAGAGGCTGGTGGGTACTGGGGGAGATCTGGCTCGTCGCGACTGAACTCGAGTAAGATGACAGAGAGCTGCTGGAGCCCATTCCACCAAAGCTGGCGAGGCGACGGCGGGGAATCAGAGGCTCGCTGTGCGCTTGGACGAGCAGACGCTCCTGCTCGAGACGACGGCGGGTCTCCATCAGCGTCTTTTCCACTTGGGGGTTGTGACGAGGAGCAAACCTGGGTGAGGGCGGCGGGAGAAGCAGCTGCTGCTCAGCCAGGTAGGACTGACCCGAAGGGACGTCACCGGTCGCCCTGGGAAGGGTGGGGGTCAACGGAGCGGCGTCCGGGTGCCGTGAGGTGAAAAAGACCGGAGACTGCTTGCCGTCGCTGTTGGAGGAGGACAGGGAGTCCGTGGAGGTCCATTCAGGCCGAGCGCTGCCCCCCGCAGTGCTGCCCCGAGGGGTTGCCAGAGGTCTGGCCGCTTTGGGTTTCCTCTGGATGATCAGCTTCTTAATGGTGTTGCCTCTCTCGATGTCGTCGACATATTTGAGGAAATCCAGGTCTAACTGGTAACCGTAAGGAGTTTCCACGTAGTAGTTGTCCTTCTCATCTCCGGCGCCCGGGCATGTTTGTGCTCGTTCTGGAAGAGATGGCACAGGGACACAACTCAGCTTTTCTCAAAAACATTTTTAAAAAAGCTCAACATCTGTGGAAGAGTAACAAAATGTCTCAGAATCACTCTGTCCCTTTAAAATCTTTCAGAAAACCTTAAAAATGTATAGACTCGTATCATTTGATGAATATCGTGTATTGTATTGTGAGATTAGGGTATCACTACAGCCCTACTTAAAACTGTACATCAGTATTTAGCAGAGGCTAATGCTAAAGCGCCACATCAACAAGGTAAATAACGGACATTCATGCTAAACAGCGACACCAGTGTAGATTTAGCAGAAGCTAAAGCGCTAACTTCAACTCAAATTATATCTGCCCCAGAAACACAACAAAACATGAGGACCAATTAAATTTTGACATCATAATTTACATTCTAAAATGCTGTCAGATATTGTGTATTGTCTTGTTGTCTGTTTTATTTTATTTAATACTTCAAGAATTTTATCAGCTGTTGAACTTTATCCAACTGAAAGTTTACAATCAGCCAAGTGAATCAGCGTTTTGAAATTTATCCAGAAAAAAATTAATTTAAGGGAAGCAAAGTTTGCTAAACGTTTTCAAAGCTTAAAATGAGAAATAGCTCTGAATCTGAAGGACATTTTGACTTTATTAGTCCCGGGTGTTTCAGGAGAATCAGGAATCCTTCTTTTCATAAAAGAAAGATATTTTATGAAAAGTTCCAGCGTAATGCTCAGAATAACTAATATTTCAATGAACACCGTCCACCAGACGAGTCAGTCAGTTAACTTGGTTCAATAAAATCTGTACGTTATTGAAAAGTTTCCCTAAAGATGTCAACTTTAACTCTTAAGGGAAGTTTGACCAGTTTTATGGCGATTAACCTTCATAATTCAAGACGAAGACAATAGTTTAGGAACATGACATGAAATCATTCATGGAAGTAACAACAGCAGCAAACATGCAGATATTTTCACAATGTTTTACCATGAAGCACCGTGACATGCAGTCACAGAGAGCTGTGACTGTAAAAACTGTATCTGGCCAAAAACAATCACCATAAACTGACTGCAAGTACAAACACGTCTCCCTCTGCGCGCCAGGGATCAATTTGCTTAAACTCAGCTCAGAACTATGCAGTTCTGACGGCGAAAGCCCAACAGGTACCGCAGTTCAGCAGCTTGTTTACAGAGTCAACATGTTCTGGTCCAAAATCCATCCCACCGTCAACATTTCAGCTCATGCAGACAAGTCGACCCGCGCCGAGCGCAAACAGCGCAGACGGAGCAATCAGAGCAAAGTTCAAGCTCCAACGCAGAGCGGCTTTCGGGCCGCTGCGTTCAGCCCGACTAAATACAGCGTCTTGTTCTTGGTATGCCTGGAACTCTCACCAACTAAAGAAAACACAGGCTGGACATAAACGGCCCCGCTCTTCCTCCCAGCGTCTGCCTTCCCATTCGGCTGAAACAGAGGATTATGGGGGTTTAATCCCGCTGCTGCGGCTTCACTCACCTCAGACCAACAACGCGCTCGCTATTCTTCTGGTTCAGTCAGCAGACAGAGCCCGGAGCAGGCCGCTTCCCTTCTCATTCCTCTCTCCACAAGAGGAAGAAAATAAGTTGGAGTGAAGTGAGCGCAGCGCTGCTGCAGCACCATTGGACAGCTGCGCCGCCCAATCCGCCGCGCCTCTGCTTCCCTTCCCAAATAAGAGTCCGGTTCTTTGGCGCAGGGGAGGGGAGCTCTCCACAGTAACGGTCTGTTCTCCACCAAACGGATCCGCTAGTGTACATGTCAAACTGTACGCTCTGGTTTACTCTGCAGCTCAAGCTTTCTCCAAACAGGACCGGTCCGATCCAGGACCAGGTGCATCATCAAATGTTTAGACTGAGAGGAAAGACTCAGTTTTAAAAAATGTTTAAAGGTAAAGTTTCAACAAAATTAACCATATTCAAATGTCTGCGTAGCAAAACGACATGTCTCAAGGAAAAGTAAATGTTCTTTAGTTAAAATGCTTAATCCTTAGCTAGGATTTCAACAGGTGTAGTTTATATAATTTCCAGGTACATAATGGCTTTTTATAGAATATTCAAATGACTGAAAGGCATTTATAGAATATTCAAATGACTGTGTCACCTTCCGTTGTTATGAAATGCTGCATATACTAAACCTGGACAAAATTTGAGTTTATAATTTAACACCTAGAAATTGGCCCTCTGTCTCTTTAAGAAGCTCCTGTTCTTTCTAAAACTCCGCCTTCAAGAAGTTATCCCAATATGGCCGACACACAAATGGCGTCGGCGGACGGACGATGAAGCCGTTTCTCATTGGGACTTAATTTGTGTTTCGCAAACTGATCCAATGGACACTGGAAAAAAAAAACAATTGTTGTGTTCAAGTTGTGCTAAAAGCAGTTAGCAAATCAGCAAAGCTATTCAAGCCTAAAATAGCATCTCAATGCTAAATATGTAGCAGCAGCACAGACGCTAAAGCTAATGTTAGCATCTACGTTTCAAAAGAAGCTCCAGGATTATTTTACATCGATCTGATGGTTAATGTATCTGTTTTTCAGCTCATATGTCTGTTTATTCAACAATTTAGCAGGAAACCGATCGAGTCAGTGATAAACCTGTTTCACACATACTTCACTAAAGTTATTAAAACCGAATAGATTCAGCTTAAATCATTTAAATATCTTGATTTTCAGCCGTTTTCCCTCCTCAGACAAAGGCCTTGCTGTTTCCTGCAGCCCGGCCCTTTAAAAAAAGAAAGCATGTCCTGTTTGTTTTGGTGGATGAATGATCCGCTGTGAGGCTGCAGAGTCACAGTCTGGTGTCAACTGCATGTGGCACGAGCGCTGACGTTACCGGGGACGGGGGGGCCGTCGCGGTACCAGAGGCCTCGACCAGCTGAGCGATGACCTCATCACCGGGGGACGACTGGAGGCCTCCTGCAGTCAGACAGCTGCTCTGCTGTCAGCCTGCTCCGTTCCCACTTAAAGAGCTAAATCCAGCATTAAATGAGCCAAATAAAAAGCATTTCTCCCGAGTTTATGGCGTTTTCCGGTCTTTAAAGTTTCTCTGCCTGAATCCTGAATGTTTGCTCAAGATGTGAGGCTTCCTGAAGCTGCTGCCGATAAACGATCCCCAAGCAGAGTGACTGAACTCTGCAAGTATTTAAGGAACTCAACAACAAAACCCCCACCTAAATAAGTCTACACTGCAAAAACACAAACTGTTACAGAGCATTTCTGGTCTAGTTTCCAGTGCAAATGTCTTAGTGACCTTGAAATCTGACAAAACCAACTTACAAGCAACTTTCCAGCAAGATACAGGATCAATAATTCATAAATGTTGATGAAAAAGTTATTCTTTCACTTACAGCATTGGGAAAATGTTTTTTCATCAACTTTTAGGAATCACTGACTTCAAACAAGAAAAGTTCATTTTAAGTTAGTTTTTGTCTTATTTCAAGTCACTAGAATTGAATTATAGAATTATAGAATTGGGAAAGTAGATCTTGTTCCATTGGCAGATTATTTCACTTGCAATAAGACACTTTTGTCAAAAGTACTTGGTACGATTTATTTTGTTCTTCAGACCTTTACAGTGTAAAGGAAAAGAAATGTTTTCTACAAATCCTTATTTCACACTAGAAATAACTAAACTTAAGACAAAGCGATTAACTGTTTTGCTCTCTGTGTGTTTGCTGCAGGATTTTCCTGGTTCTGCAGCTGCAGCGCTCCGTCTGCAGGCCGACAGAAACCACATGCTAACTGGTCGCAGTCGTTTTATTGCACGTTTTTCCCTCTTGTCACCGAGCCGGCCCACACACTAACTGCTCATACGCACGTTGTTCAGCCACTTCTACACTTCCCAACATGTGCTGAACATCAGATCTCAGGAAAACGTCCAACTTTTCCCAAGAAGCATTTTTTTAACAGCTGCCGTTTAAATACTTCAGCAGCTCAAATGTTTCTCCTTTCTGCTGTTGCTTCTCTTTGGTTCCAGGTTGATCCTCGAGGTAAAAATATACAAGCAGGCATTTGTTTATTGTGCTCCTGCTGTGTTTAATGTTGAAGTTTAAAGCCCATAAAAGCTTTTTAACATCAGATGCAGAATAAATTCAGGGTTTTATTTCTTCTAAGTATTTATACCAGACTTTAAAACAAAAATATTTTAATCTGCGATTCAAAGGAGCTTCTTAAAGAGACAGAGGCCAGTAAGTTTTGAAAAGACTAGCTTTAGGCCTACAGTTTATCGATGTAACATTTAGGCAAAAGAGTCCTTAGAGGGCCAGTTCAGGATTTCTGAAGTATGGGTCTGTTTAAACATTATAAGCTGTTAATTACTTATCTTCCGCGTCCACGATATCACACTGCAGGGCCGTGGATAATTCTGCTGATATTGTATCTGGAGATCTGCTTAGTTTGCAGCAAAACTTTAAGGAACTCCAATTTCAAGACATTAAATTAAAAAGTCAAATTCAATATATACAGCATTTTTATAACAACTGAAGGTTACTTTATTGTGCTATAAAATGTGATTATCTGCCTGGAAAAATACACAATACTGCCCCTTGAACAAATTAAAATTTGTTCAACAAATAAATCCTGAGGATGTGGACGTCTTCTACCAAAGACACAAGCGAAATCATCCAACCACTAAAACCTAACAACATTTTGTTTATAAGAACCAAGTTGTTCTGAGCATCTTCAGAAGTCTTTGAGTCGTTTCCTTCAGTGGCTCTTGGTGCAGCGCCCCCAGTGGAAGGGAGGGGAACAGGTTTTTCAAAGTGTTAAAGAGAACCAGCAGCTGAAATGTTGGAGTTTTCGTCCCAAATTAAACCGAGTTTTCTGGACTGTCAGGTGTGAAAACGGCTTAATCTCCTGTTTGGACTGATCACACTTCACTGACATCAGTTTGGACTTCAGCACTGATGGATGTTTCTAGATGCTTGAAATAATTTTCCTGCTGCAATAAAAAGAATCCAGACATTATAAAGTTGGTGTAATACACACCCAGATGAAGTAATAGAAAATGGATGGATTGGTGGCGTTTAATCCAAAGAAGAGAAAAGATTTTCATGTTTGCATAACAACTATTCCCAAATCTGGTCACTCTTTATCTCCGCTGACTTTGAACCCACAGCCTGAGCGAGACGCAGTCAGGCTGGCATTTCCTGCCTCTGCCTGCACGCCTAATTACATGCAAAAAAATAAAAATAAAAGTCTGTTTGATCAGCGCGTTTCGCTGCAGAACATCAAACAGGAAGCCCTCATTTGAAACCAGAAAACAACTGGATAATTTTAAACGAAGCCCAGAGAATCACTTTAAATCTGGAACGAACAGCTGTGATTCTGCAGGAAGTCGCAGTTCTGAGCCAAAAGCTGCAGCCAAACTCAGCAGCTTAAAGCTGAACACCATGAAGCAGGTTGGAGGAAACGCTGAAAACAGAGAACATCTCAGCGTTTTACTCAGAGATGGTCAAGAAAAGCAGACTCCGGGTTCATTTAGCAGCAGCCTGTGACCTAATTAAGCTGCTTGCTTTTATGCGGTTTATTGTAGGTGGTTCAGAGAACAAAACTGAATAAATTTGTTCTGTTTTACAGACGACTTCTGTGTTTAACATCTAAACCAGCTACAGTTCTCCAGATAAGGTCGGATATGAGCAGAACGTCGCATAAAGTCACCAGAACTTCACTGATTGCAAGAATGAGGCAGAGTTGGGCAGAAATCAGAAACTAAAAGTTAGTTTCATCTTTGCAGAGTCATAAGGCAAAGAGCAGTAAAATAAAGACGAAACTGGTCTGCAAACATTTTACATTCATTTCTACCAGCCAAGCTGAAACTACAGAAGGTGAAAAGTTTCACATGATGTGTAACTTTATGAATTGAAAATAATTTATCAAATCGATGTCTGAGCATCAGAAACAATCAGTTATTGATTTCTGCAAACTTTTACTGTCACACGATTCAATTAAACTCTGCAAAAACACCAAGATCCTGGATTTCTAGTGCAAACATTTCTGCACACTTGAAATAAGACAAAACTAACAGAAAAATAACTTCAGCAAGATATTTATATGAGCTTGTTTAAAGTCAATAATTTGTGCATATAATAATTTTCACTTAAAACATTTCCCATGTTTTTAGTGAAATAATCTGCCAATGGAATGAGCAGTTTTCCATCAATATTAAGGAAAATAAGAACTATATTACTTGAATCTTTGGTAAGATTTTGTGTTTTTGCAGTGAAGAAATTATTTATAATGATTTATGCTTTAATCTATGGATCTGCTTCAGTCTGGTTTGACAAAACATTAAATTGTCACTTATTACATTTTAAATCCAAGCTCAGACGGAATTTCTCCCTTCCTGCTTCCTTCGTTTTTATGAAGCGCTGGAGAGACAGCGCCACCTTTCTGCAGACGCCCTCCATGCTATTCCCATTTAGCCATCTGACAGTTATTGTAGTTTAGTAAAAAAAACATTAAAAAATGTGTTTAATTCATCACCGTGTTGGATAAACGTTACATATTTATGTCACCACGGATACAAAGCCGTTGAATCCCTCTTCGTTTTGGTGATTTCTGTTTCATTCCAGAACGCCCCGCTGGAGCGATGCTACAAAATGAAGGCTGAAGGACAGCAGGTTTGTTTTATTTAATCAAAATCAATTCTGAATTATTATGCAATTACATTTTTTAGCTAATCCACCTCATTTGCTTTTTCCACTCCGCTTTAAATCAATCAAAAAGAGACATCGCTCTCTTCTCTGTGGTCCTCCTCTGCATCCAGAAAGTCTCCTTTCTAACTCCTGAGTGGCTTGGGGTTAAAGTTCAGTTAAACTTTCAAGATGCTAATCAGTTGCTCCCCGTTGTAAATGCAAAACTAAAGCTAGAAGAGCTTCAATGAGGTAAGTTTGCATTTCCAGACTGAAATAAGTGTTTGGATTTAATGAGTGAGCCGTCAGGCAGCAGCAGCTAACCAATCAGAAGACAGCATGTCTTCCAAAGCTGCTTCCTTAACTTTGAACACAACAGCATTTGGACCAATGTCTACTGGGCTCCAAATGGATCTTCATCTTTCTCTGCACACATATTTTGGCTCGGTGTGCGCCGGTGGAGTTAGGAGTCTGTTTCAGATCCGAACCACGAAGCCATTAAAACACAAAGCTTCAGTCAGACTCCAACAACCCGGAGCTTCATCACTTCATCAGCTGGACTGAAGCCGCTGTCTGCAGCAGCAAGTCAAACAATTACCCCGTTTAGAGTCCGGCACCCTTCGGCACACATCATTATAGCCCTGCAGCAGCAACACAAACTCACAACAGGAAAGTGGCTGAATGGTGCCATGGGGAGCCTTCACAGCCGCAGGAACAAAACCGGCTCAGAGTTCAACTGAGCTGCAGGACGTCAACAGAAACGTCACTTCTCTGGGTTTTGTGGTGGCATTGAGACACCAAGCAGCTGGATTTCTAAACTAACACCATGCAGTGATCGCCCCAGATCACAACATTTATAGGAAATATCAGCTCCAAAATGCAGCTACATGCAAAAATACAAAATGTGACCAAGTAGTTTTGGTTTAGCGTTGGGTGGAAATATCTCACTGACAAAAAGACAAAACCAACTTACAAATAATATTTCAGCAAAATAAGATTTAAGTCGATATTTTTTTTTTTAACTGAACCGAAACACAAAATTCTGCAGCACATCTACATGTTAAAGTTGTCAAAGTCAAGCTAGCATAGCTAACTCACTTCCCTCGTCATTTTTTCTTTTACACATCGGGTGAACATCTCAGATTTAGCGCATTATATTGACAACTTAACAGCTAAAGCCACTTGAAACATTTTTACCATTTATCATCAAAGGGTAAAAACATTCCTAGCTTTCTCCTCTGCCATTTTAATGAAACTTTAGGTTTTTTTGGCCTTTGAGAAAACCAGAAGCTTCAGCGTTCTGCATTCCTGCAGGGATTTAGCGGTGAAACTCTTCCCTCTCTCCTGTTAGGCTTCGCAGGAATGCGAGTCGTCTGCAGGTGTGTTGGGAGCAGAGCTTCAGCTGACAGCAGATATTTCACAGAGAGGTGGAGGAATCCGTTCTGCATCCCACAAATACAACCTGGGTTCGCTCCAGCAGCTACTCTGATAATATTTAACATTCCTGTTTAAGTGTCAGACAACCATAAGAAGAGCAAACAAGCTGCATTTTAAATAGATCTGATTCAAAATCTGACTCACATTTATAACAGAAAACAGGTAAAGTTCACTTAAAATAGCTGCTACATCTGATTTCTGTAGAAATGCTGCAGGTTGTCTCATTCAGGTTTCTGAACATTTGCAGCAATTAGATAATAAGCAATAAGCCTTAAATAGAATTATTTGCATGAAAATCTGCAATTTGTAAACTAAAATGAAGGCAGGAAGAAAAACAAGTGAACAACTGATCTCAATACTCAGATTCTTCTGGCAAATTTTTGACTTTTGAAACTCAAACTTTCTCGACTCTTCCAGAGTTTTGGAGTTTTTTTTCTCCCAGATTTTTAATTTTTAGGTCTTAAATTATTATTTTTCCTGAAAATTTCTGAGATTAATCTAAAACATTTTAGTTTTTTCTTGTAAATTTTTGACTTAGGAAAGTCAGAAATGTCCATGTTTTTTTCTAGACAATTTCTAAGAATCATCTCAAAAAGTCTATTTCCTCTCATCTTACCATCTACATTGTCGCTCGTCCTCCATGTGTTCATTGACTCTAATCAGCGAAGTCAGATCCTTAAAACTTTTGTTCTTTATGTAAAATTTACGAGTTTCACCTTTTAAACTGTGTTCCTGAAATAAAGGAACATAAAGTTGAATCTTAATCTAATGTTATTGAGTATAAACTCGGCTGTTTTCCCACCACCTGGTTCTGTTGTGGGTTCATAACCAAAGCTGATGTACTTTTCCTTTGTGATTGCTTCAGCCCTGGATTAGGTGAGAAAAGCTCGTACTTTCACTGATGTGGAAACTCAGAAGCCTAATCAACAAAAACAGCCTGCAGCTGCATCACTTTCCATGCTTCTCCACATTTTAATGACACTTCTGCAACATAACAACACATCACAGACCTGAAGTTTGCAGCAGATGTTAGAAAGGTGGGTTTACCTGGGCCGTTGCCGTTTACGTGCACCGTTTGAGCCATGGGTGCAGCTGCCTGATCTCAGTCCCACAACCAGACCCTCTGCAGTCATGCAACTGGCATGCATCAAGTCCAGATGGCCATGCAACCTGCAAACTGACACAAAAACATGAAATAAAGAATTCATCCGTCTTCTCCCAGAACTTCTGCAGAAATGCACCACTCAGTCAGAAACAACCAATCAGATTAGGGAGGAGGGTCTTAGCGCTGTCAATCACTCTTGTGCTCGCCCTTCCAACTTGCTCCTTCACCAAGAATGACGCCACTAACGCTCAGAGTCACTGATGAGCCAACAGGCTCTGAAAGCGTTTCATTGGAATCGTTTTAACATTCAAAAGAAAGAAAAAGATATTTGCAACGAAAACGTGACGATGCGTCTTAGACCTGAGTGAACCAGACAAAACTGATGTCAACCAACTCGACTACGTTTTAATTGTTTCTACTGCTTTCGCTTTGAAGAAAATGAAAGTTCAAAGGTCAGAAGGTCAACCAGCCCCACTGCCCAAATTTAACAAGGTGTCAACTGTTTGTATAGCAAACATCACTTTAAAGGATATTAATAAAAAAGCTTCCACAGGTTAGAGGTCAACATCCCCCATCTCCACTGCAAAAAATTAAACAGATTTGGTGTCAAACAAAATATTATCCCATATATCTAATATTATTCAATATTAGATATTTATTTTAGCATTCAGATATTATAATTGAGGAATAGTTGTAATGTAGTTTTACTGTTTATAAGTTAGAAAGGAAAAAGGTGAGAGCTGGTTTTAGCTTGTGGCTTGTTTATTGTTGTCATAGCAACTCCACTGCAACTGCCTACCAAGATGGCCGCCAGCTACAAAGTTCCAGGAAGTGGGACGTCACATGAGAGCAGCGTGTTGGATGTTTTTTTGGCTTAAGCTCAGCATGTGGAGCATTAATACTTCTGGACTCCAGAAATCATGTGAAATGTGATCAGAGCTTAAAGATCATAAACTGATGCGACGGAGTGGAGCGACTCTTCAGCCACCTGGACGATGAACCGGCTGCAGCTCAGGTTTCCTTGTTTACAGCAGGAACCCAAATAAAGCGGCGCGGCTCTGACACCGGGCCGAGCCTGGAGGTCGTTCAATAATAGACCCGATTCAGACACATGAACCAACCGTCACCCAAATAGACTCCGGTTCTGTTTCTGAGCACCTCGACCTCCTGCTGGGTCACTCACTAATAAAAAAAAAAAAAAAAAAAAGGAAATGTATTGAAATAATAAGAACAAAGCTCAAAATGAAACCAGGATTTCTGCGGAACATAATCGAGTCTGAAGAATCAATTATCAGATTATTTGTTCCTTTCTCTCCAGTTGTATCAAATTTTGATTCTTTCAAGCGAGCAGAACAACCCACACAAACGACAAGCAATAAATTAATTAAACAAAATCAATCATTTGCATAATTTGTCACTTTTCTCCTTCTACCGAAAACTGGATGATAAAAGTCTTCAGTCTGGAGTTTCGATGTCAACTTGCCTTTTTCTTAAGGATCATTTAAGCAAAGCAAAATCGTCTCAATACGCAACAATATCATCATTTATTGTAAAATATTCTGGGACAATTTAAGGCCCAACAAAACCTATTGTGGCAGGCCTGATTATCACGTGTGATAAAATGTTATAAAAACACTTGTAAAAATCTACATTTGACATTTTTTAATATTGTGAAAATGTATACAGATATTTTTTTACTACTTTTAAAAAAAACAGATTAATCTTTTTATCAACTTTTCTCACAAAATATTTAACTGTTTTGTGAGAAAAGTTAAATATAAAACTGCATTAGGGATAAAATGGCTTGTTGTTGAAACATTTTCCATTTTCAGAAGGGAATCGTTTGAACGGCTCTTTGAAGTGAACTGATCCTGAAGATTCAGTTCACAGAGTCACGAGTCCCATCGCCGGTAAGATTCATCTGATCGGAAAATTAAGGAAATCTGTGATAATTTATTGGTGAATAGTAGTTAAATCAGTTCAGGATCAAATGAGAAAGCCATACTGGTTAAACAACACACACACAGGCTAAAACTGACCAAACATCTCCCGTGTGTCCTGTTCCATGAGCTACTCGAACGCAAACCTGAGGAAAGGAGCAGGAATCCTCAGAACAGAAAAAATTTATTTTGCAAATCGATCACTGTTGTGTTGATAGAAGTTTGCATACAAAAAATAAACTAAATTCATGTTTAACAATGGATAACCTGCAAATGCTGGAAATTTGCAGCCACATAATGTTAAATTTTATAATCTGAAAATGTTGTCAGAACCTTCTAATGGATTATCTGCAAAAACAAGACTCCGGCTTTCATTAAAATACTGTAAAAAACACTAAATGTGTCTGAAAACCAGAATGAAAGCAGCAAATATGACCGCAGCCAGTGAATCCACTCGGTCAGCTGTGGTGTTGCAGTTTATTCAGTAACGCTGCAGGTTGAAGACCTTCGATGATCAGGAAGCAGAAAAAAGTCCAACAGCTTCAGCTTTAAGCTGGAATCAAACCTGAGCTCTGCTCTTACCTTCAGCTCTCATTCTAACGCAGGTAGAAACGAGCTGCAGGCTTCTGCGCGTCCAGCAGTCCTCTGAGGAGGACAGATTGGTTTCACAGCTAAGATTAGAAAACTTCCTCAGATGACAGCCAAACGATCTGCGTCCTATAAGAGGAAGCAGCGAGCGCTTTGGGTCGGACCGAGCCAGGTGAACGCACAAGTCCTCCCCTTGCTGTTAATGAGCAGAAAGTAACGGGGCGTTTCTTCACTGATTGGATTCAGAGGGAGGAATCGGTGTAGCTGAATATTCAGGGGTTTTAACACAAAGTGAGATGGAACAAAATGAGAAACGACTGATGAAGCCAAATAACCTGGGATCGTTGGTCACACGACAAATTTACTTAACTCTAAAAAGAAAAAACTGATTACCAAGTAAAACACAATAAAGATGGGAACTAAAAAACTTTTCATATTATTGTCGTTTCTTTTGTACATTGTATTTATTGTTTTGTATTTATGGTTATAAAGAGCCGTTATTATAGATCCGTCCTCCTTAGACTACAACCATCACTGTTTCCCAAAAAACTGCAAATTCCTGCTGGTTTTTGCACAGATTTATTTCCATACAGTAAATATTATGTTTAAATGCAATTGTTTGTGCAAATATAGCCTTTTTTGTGCAGACTATAGTGCAGAACAACTTGAACTGTGTGTTTTGTGCATATAAAAAAACAAATATATAAATTTTATAATAAATTTTAAAAATAAAATATTTTGTAAATTTTTTTATTTAAAAATTACATATTTTTAAAATGTTTATAAAAATTATTTTTGTTATTATATATATATATATATATATATATATAAATATGCCCAGTATTTTAGGTTTTGCCCTGACTGTGCAGTATGTTATTCTCAGTTTTTCTCTTTACATTTTAATACTTTTCTCTGTGTGGAGCTTCGGCCCTCAGGTCACTGATCTGCTGTCACGCCAGACTTTCTCCACTTTGGGACAGTAAAGTGAATTTCTGTTTCTGTTTATTGAACATTTCCTGCTCACTGCAGCAGACATATAACCTCCCATTCTTGAAAATTAATGCCAGAGGATTTTCTAATCTTGCAATTCATTTTGTATGCAGAACAATTTCTGGGTTATGTAACCACAAGAGATAAAATGTTACAATCCAAATTGGTCATGCAGCCCGTTTTTTCATCCACGACTAAAGTTGAAAATGTGAAAAACAAGATATTTATGTTTTGTTTGCCAGTTGAAAATGTAGAGCAGGAATGATACAGATTGTTGTGCATCAGCTTCGGGAAACTTAAATTCGTGTCTCTTTCAGAACTCGTTTCACTGGAAATGCTGTGGTGGGACCCTGACAGAGCCAGAAACAGAAACCCACAAGCCTCAGTGAATGAAGCAACATGAGGCATAGGGGGCCGAAATTCCTCCTCACCCACAAGAGACGCGCAGCCCGAGACGCGCAGCCAGAGACGCGCAGCCGGAGACGCGCAGCCGGAGACGCGCAGCCGGAGACGCGCAGCCCGAGACGCGCAGCCCGAGACGCGCAGCGCAGCCCGAGACGCGCAGCAGCAGAAGACGCGCAGCAGCAGAAGACGCGCAGCAGCAGAAGACGAAGAAAACTGCTGTTTGTTTGGAGTAAATAACATGACAAGTTCCTTCTGGGTTTGTGTTCAACTTGGTGAGAGGAATAATTCATTAGGTCTGCAAGATGAAATTGTTTGTCCACATTTTTGAAAATAAAATGCAACCAAAAGAGGTGCAGTTAGGGTTCACTCACACCAGCTCAGCTTTAATCGAACTTTAATCGAACGTGGAGTTCGATTATGAATCAAACTCTGATGTGGACAAAAACTGAAAACTAAAATCCTCAGCTTGGTAGAAGTGAACTCTGGTCCAGTTCGAAAGCATGTGAGCATCAAGCGGACTGGAAACCGCTCCAAAATTGGGAAGTGGACTACAACATAAGGCATTCTGGGTAAAAACAACCAAAACAAACACGCTAGTCTAGCGCTAGCAGGAGAAATGGTTCATGGTCTTTTAACAAAGACATAAGAGGAATCCTACAACCACTGAAATCGCTCTGTCTTCTGTTTTCATGTTGTCTCTTTCTGTTGCTCCTGGTGCAGCGCCCCCACAGGCCAGGAGGGGAACAGGTCGCTCAAACAATTTGGTTCCTTTGACTCAATGCAGTGTGAAAGCAAACCGCATCAGCTGAAAAGTACTGAAGATCCAAACCAACAAGAGAAATTAAATCCTCTCCATTTAATATTTTCATATTTCTTCGTTACCGGTTGTTGCTGTTCTTCTTGTTTTTAATCTTTGTTACTATGGAGGGCTTTATATATATAACATATTGCTATTATTATTTAAGGCGGACCGAAGGAGTCGGGTGTGAAATCGTCCTGTAGATATTAGGTCTAACTGATGCAGAGACACCAGCTGAAGCAAACCTGAACAACCTGTTTGGGTCGCCTGAAGCTGCTGAACTAAAATGAAACCAGAACCTGAATTTCAGTGAGCAGCAACAAGGCAGGTGGCGCGTTGCTCAGGTCTGTCTGGATTTCAGAAACACGCCTGACTGGGGAGGAAAACAGGCACAAATCGAGAACGCAACAAACACATTGGGTTTCTTTCACTAACCAAGCAGACAGCTATTAGATAATCATTTATTAAGGCCTAAATCCCATCTATTGAGTCTATATTTGAGTCACAAATTGAGCTGAACTGAGACCATTTGCATCATTTCGGACTTTCCACTGAGGGAAAGATGGAGCTCTGGTTTGTGACGCTCAGTAAACAGCAAACGAAGGGCTGCAAATGTAGCAAACACAGCGCTGAATATTCAGCAGGACTGGTTTTCCCCTAATAAAGTCTGAGGCTGCCGCTTTAATGAAGGAAAAAAGCCTAAAGTTAAAACTGCTTCAGCTTAAATGTTGCAGAAAAAGCAGACTTTGGAGAGCGGCTGACAGCAGGATGTAGAAAACTACAGCATGTAGAAGAAGTTTAGACCTTAAAACAAGCCTGAAACTTTGACTAAATACCCGCAGCCAGAGCGAAACAGAGAATATTAAACATCGAAGCTTTGCATCAGATTAGAAAAGGTGTTTGGAGCTGTTTTATAGAGAGAGGAAAGGTCAAGAGGTCATCGTCATTTTCCTCTGACCTATAGTTCTGATCCAGCTTGTCCTGTCCAGGTTCTGCTTTGATTCATCTAAAAATCAACAAAGTATTTGCTTCTGAACGGAGCTCCCTGATTGGCTGCCAGTAGCATAGAAAGTAGCATTGAGTGCAGGTGTTACAGTTTCCCAAACTGCATTTTCTTTCAGGTATTTTAGATATGAAACAAAAACAAAAGAAAAAAAAGTTTTCAGAGAATAAGGAGTCGCATTTCACAGAAAAGTATAAAAACCTGATCTGGTAACAGGTGGAGTCCACTGTAAAACGCAACTTTTACAGGTTTTAATTTAAAGATTTTAACAGACACATTTCACTGCACTCATTTCTCAAATCAGTCAAAAGTCATAAATAGTCTGCAGAATTATTTTAAATTAAAAGGAGCGTTTCATTGCGTTTCAAACCTCAGTTTGGCAGCTCATGCAGTCAGATGATGAGTCAACCTCCAGCTGTTTACTCACTGATCAAGTTATTAAACTTCCTGCTATTCTGTCTCTGCTGCAGCCACAAAACTCCAGCAACAGGCTGATCATCATGTTAAAGTGCATAAAAACACACAAGCATCTCTCTAATTACATTTCCAGCTCTTATTATTTATCCTCTTATTTTCAAATCCTTTAATGTCTTAAAAAAAGAAGTTGGACCGTTGCTGCAGTCCAGCCATCTGTGAGACACATGCAGCACCAAATTCAGCTTGGAGTCTGAAACCATAAATCAGGCAGCAGCTTTGAAAACATGTAAAAGCCAGTTAAAACGTAGTTTAAAACATAGCTTTGTTTTCCTCCATGTTTCTGGATTCCTGCAAAGTCTTTGTTGTTTTAATGATTACAACAGAGTTGGACAATAAATCAATAATATTCATCACTGTAGACACATAATATCAATAGATAATACATCTGATATTCAGTATATGGAATATTCACTCAACTCTGACCCAGAACCGCACAGCATTCTGGGAGATGTAGGCAGAGGCCGTTAACTGTGACTTCGTCTGCACATCATTTCTGATTTCTCTGGTAAGCAGCTAGCAGCAGATTGCAACCGTAACTCTGTTTACCAACAGGTTGTAGCAGCTGACATTTACAGTCGTTTTGCATGCCGGGTAGGAGAGCAGTCCACCGTTTAAAGAATGCTCTTTATCTGGTTCTGTGTTTTATCCTGACAGCTGCTCCCCACAGGATTCACATCGCTTGAAAGAATTTGGTTCAAGATTTATGAGCAGGACCGAAACAACAGCACCAACAATTTGCTCTGAGAGAATATTATAAATCACTTTACTTTTACCTTCCTGCAACAAAAGAACAGCTTTCTTTAAAGAGGCAGTATTTTGTGTTTTCCAGGCACAAAGTGCCATTTTATAGCACAATCAACTAACTGTGTTACTTTCAGTCGTTTTTAAAATGATGCATATATCAAATATGACTTAAAAGAAATAATGTTTTAATTTAATGTCTTGAAATTGGGCCTTCCTGGTTGTTTTCAGGGTTCTACTTTATGATGAATCAAATCCTGGACTTTGAACAAAGGTCAGAAAACTTTACTCACTTTGAAGAACAAATTTGCTGAATAAGACTCTCCTGAACTGAGATTTAAGACGTTTTCCTCTGACAGACATAACTTCTCTCTCTGATGGCTTCTTCTGCTGCAGAACACTGCCCCCTAGAGGAGACGCACTGCTAGGTTCAATGGACAGGTCCTCAGTAAGAATCAAACCGTTTTTAATGCCTTTCATTAAATTACTCCTCTGGTCCACCCCCCCATTCCTCTTTCTTCTCCCACTTCCCAGAAAGAGACACTTAAAAATTAAAAACCAGCCGCCATTGGCCCCCCATCGGCTCCCCGCAGCCTCGTCTGTTCGGCCCACACTTGACCAAGGACAGGCTGGAGCCACTTATTTGTTTAGCCCTTGAGTGGAGTCAGTAAAGCGTACAGGAGCTACGGGCTGCTGAGCACCAGCCTCTCCACCTCATGCGGGGGAGTCACTCTCATCGGGAAACAATGCAAACCGAACTCAAAGGCATCCCAGCAGCTCGTTTGTTATGATGAAAAGAAATTACTCTGCAGCTAAAACCCGGTTCTGTTGAGATCAAATTTGTAGCAGAACTGTGGATTCAGCAGAATATCCAACAATACTGAAGGTATACACTGAGCTCCTAAACCACATTGTGTTTATTAGTAACCCTCCTTAACCTACAGCTGCAGCACAAAGACAAGTTTAAATTAAATTAAAGCTAAACAGCATATATCGGATTGATTGCGATTAATCAATTATTTAAATGATCATCAACTAATTTAGTAATTAATCGTACAGATATAGACTCAAAAACCCTCGGTGGATGACAGATATCCATCCCTCACACCCAAAAGTCTGCAACATAGTTTAGAGTTAAATTCTTCTCAAAGAAGATTTTAGATGCTGATTGGTTTAGGCTGCAACCAACGAATCTTTCAGGAATCGATTGTTCTGACAATTAGATTTTCAAAATTACATCCCACAGATTTCTCATTTAACTACTTTTTCTTTTTATACATTATAAGAACATTTAAAGATGCAATAATTCCTATAGTCTTTTTTGAATAATAAAATAAACATTTTATTGCGTAGCATTCCTTCAGTTAACCTGAACTGACAGAAGCTAAAACTAAACCACTTGAGTTTTGGCTGAAACATTTACAAAAGTTTTTCTTTTTTTATCTTAAATGCAAAATGTACATATTTTTGTACAGTTTTGGCTTAATTATTGCTTTGAATATTTTGGGGGGTTTTTTCCACCAAATGGCCTCTTTTGACTGTATGCTCCAGTTAGCGATTAATTGATTACTAAATTAATGATTTCAATAATTGATGGGTAAATTAACTTGTGGCTGTTAAACCTTTGCACAAACCTTTTGTTCTGTTTCTTGCAACACTGTTAAACTTTCTTTCCTTGATGAATTTGATTAATCTCGAGTAATCGTTTGAGCCCTAGTTTAGGTATCCGTGCTTCATTGATAATCCTTTTTGTCCAGTATGCAGCTTCCTGTTGTCTTGTCAGGCATTGTGGGAGAAATCCCCCCTCCTTAAGTGCTTCCAGGTTTGCTTTTGTGCCAAGTGAGCCCATTCTGCTGACCTTTAAGAGACGGACCAATGAATCCGCTGCTCCGTCTTCCTGTGACAGCGGCAGGACAAAAAACGACAAGCTAATTAAACTGGGCTGCAGGGGGAAAACAACTGGAAGCACTTAAAAAGGAAGTTAAAACTTCATTTTAGGATGTTATCTACGCAGACGTCCCGCTGGCCGGACAGAAAGCATGTCAGGAATGTTTTGGGAGCCTCCAGACCTCGTCTGAATTGATTAGACTTTTGTTGTCGTTGCTGTTCAGCCCGCCGCCCATCTCTGGTGCTGCTGGTTCATTTTGCTGGTAATGAGTCACGGCGTGTTGGATTACCGCCAGGGAGAGGCGAACGTGCGGTGGGAATGGCGGCGGCGAGGTCTCATGAATGCTAAAAGACTCCCAGTTCCCTGCAGGAACCATAATGAGCAAAATGCATGGAGGACATTGTTTTGCAGCAAGTCGTCACGCAAGCATGTAACCCAATAGTGCAATCATGATGTTTGTACTATAGATAAACAAATAAAGTCTTCATGAACTCCAAGACCTCAGAAAACTTTATTCCCCATCACTTCTTTAGATTTGAACAAAAAATACGAATTAATCGCCAATCAATCATTTCTATTTGTATGATTTACTGTTTTTCTTTACCAAAAACTGGACGATAAAAGTCTCCAGTTTGTTGCTCTTGTCTCAACTAAACCTTTTTTTGAAGGACATAAACTTCATAATTCATTTTATTTGTTGCTTTGTTTATTTTATAGGTTTAAAATGTCTTGAGTTTCGGTGTTAAATGTTCATTAAATTTAAAGTTTATTGATCTTTGAGAATCTTCTTTCATTATTATGCCACTAGCTTTAAGATTGAAAATAATCTTAAAGCAACAATATTATCGTTTATTGCGATAACTTCTGGGACAATTTACCATCCAGCAAAGTGTGTAATAGTGTAACAGTATCCATCAGAGAAAGTCGCTGCAGTTAGTAAAGGTAACATTCAAGGTGAATCAGGAGAAGCGATCATGCAGGCCTGGATGGAAACAAAAGCATAAATCAACCAGGACTTTAGGTCCAGACCCAGCAAACACAGAAACTCCTGCGACACTCAGAGGACGACGATTAGGAAACACGTTTGCAGATGTTATCTGTGTTACTACAGCGCTTGGCTTCGCCGTGACAACGATCTCAACTCGTCACTGATTGCACAGGAAGGAGGGGAGGACAAGAGCCTGCAGCTGAAATGTTAAGCAGAAAGCAACGACCTCAGCCTGGAGGTTCTCATCTCATCGCCTCTTTCCCGTTGATGTCCAGCTAAACACAAGCAGAAACAGAAACGGGAGACAGAAAGAAGGAAAAGCAAAAGAGTGAAAGACGTTTTTTTTTTTATATGAATATTCATCTCCTCATGAGTTTCCTCATTAGCTTTAGACTTGATTTAAAAAAAATCAATTCAATCAGTATTGGAGTCCCTGCAATTGACAAAAAGTTTTATTTTTATCTTTTGTAATGGAATTGAAAATTAAACTTTTTTCATACTCATTTGTCATTTTTCTATAATTATCCAGAATTAAGAAAATTCCAGTGTTGAAGCCCAGAATTTAAACCAAACTGAGATGAAACTTTAAACCCAGTTTGATATTTTTAAAACCTTTATTTGTGAAACACAAAGCTGTTTTTGGGTCAAGCAGTAAAACCTTAATGGAAACTTCAAAGCTTAAATTTGGATATTTTCTCTCCTTGTTCTCATGACTCCAACATGGAGGACAAGTTTATTTTGTGAGCTGGTTGTGCCTCTAATTACTCAGAAATAAACTTTCCCACCTCAAATTGTCCCATTTTTTATTAACTAAGAAACAATAAACTTCTCTCTATCTGCTCCGGATTAATGTGTGTCCATCTGCGGAGCAGCTGACCCCGCGCTGACCCCGGCTCTGCCTCAGCTGGCCTCATTGTTTATCATGCAGAGGTCACGACCCTGCAGCCTATAACTGGTGACATCATCGATTCGGCCGATTCACAGGCTTCAGAGACGCCGATCGAACATCAGAAAAACGGCGAAGTCTCTCTGGTCCCTCAGCGAGGAAACCAGAGATCACAGATTAGAACGTTTGCTCAGCATTTAGGAAAAAAAAAGAGAAAATAGATTCATCTTCCTCTTTCCTGTCCTTCCAAAAGGAAAACAAGAAAAAGGAAGAGCAAAATAACATCTCAGCAAAATGGAGAGCAAAAGAAAAACAAAAAAGCAAAAGAAAGATTGAGAGCAAAAGTGAAAGAAAGTCAGCAAAATAAAAAAAACAAAAGAGAAATGGGAAAACAAGAGCAAGGAAAGAAAGAACAAAAGGAAGTGAGTAAAAGACAGAAAGCTAAAAAGAACAAAAGAAAGGTAGAGCAAAAAAATAAGAAAGCAAAACAGTGAAAGAAAAGAGCATAAAAGAGAAAAAATAGCAAAAAGAAGGGAAGAAGAGAGAGAGAAAGAAGGAGAGCCTGTTATCGTCCCGGGTTCGGTAATCTGCAGAACTGCGTCATTTCTTCCTGGTTCCTCTGTGATAACGAGGCGGCAAAGTTACAGAGATTAGCAGCTTGTTTAGTTTTTAGGAAAACTGATTTTAAAACAGTTCATATGAAAGACTAGGCGGGATGAATGAAGGTCTCTCAATCCTCAATTTACTCCCCATTAATTCAGTTTTTCCTCTCTGACTCCTTTCATTGAACCAAACCATTTAGTTTTTATCCAGGAGAGAAAAAAGAAACTCAAGAATGATCTTCAGAAAAGAAAGAAGACGAGCGAGGAAGGAAGGAAGGGAGGAGGACTAATCCCATTAGCTAAATGATTTGTTCCAGTCGGAGACTGAAAAGTGTGCAGGGGAGGGAAGAGGGGCACAAACCTCCAAAAATAACCCCTTCTCTCCCCGTTTGCCCTGCCGCTGCATCCAACAGCTATTCTCGCTTTCCACTGATCCTGAAATTTATTTTAATAAACATTTACTGGACTCAAGGACAAAATCCTCAAGTTAAAATAAAAAATGATTCTGATTCTTTTCCTGAAAGCTAAGTTTATTAGCTTTTAGGGCTGAACCGATTAATCTAATTAATTGTGATTAATCGGAAATTGAAATAATTGTCAACTTAGTAATCGATTAATCGTTAAACAAAAAATCTCCCTTTATATTCAATTATTAGATTGATTAATCCAAAATATATAAAGTGAGGCAGAAAGGCCTGAACTTCTCAAACGTTGATGATTTTATAGCTGCAGATATTTTATAGATTTTATAGCATCATTTGCTACCAATTCTCTTATCCGATTAATCCAGTGGTGCCCAGTGAGTCCTGGTGGTCTGGCGTCCTGCATGTTTTAGTTCTCTCCCTGGTTTAACGCACCTGGATCAAACAACGGCTCATTCGAAGGTCTAAGAACATTAACCTGCTGAAAAGGTTGTTCCTACCACCAGGGAGAGAATAAAACATGCAGGACGCCGGGCCTCCAATCAATAGAACAATCGTTTACTAAAATAATCCTTAGTTCCAGCCCCGTTAGCCTTAAACTGTTCACATAAAACGTCTAATGCAGATTTCTTTTAGAGCTGAACAATTATTCAGATTAATTGATTAAACAATCATTGAAATAATCCTCAGCTAATTTAGTAATTAACTGGAGTGTAGAGACTCAAAGAGCAGCAATTAAACCAAAACAGTACAACATTTTTTACATTTTGTATTTAAGAAGAAAAAAAAAAAGTTAATCGTCTGTAAATACGGTCGATCCAGAATTCCTCAAGTGGCAACTTTAGCTTTAGCCTCCAATTCTGTAAAACAGAAAAGTCTCATATTTAGCACCTTTTGCTGCAAACTTACTAACTGATTAAAATAACCACCAGGTCAGCTCCACACTGCACCGACGGCAAGTCAAGCAGAAAGGGAAGAGATTTGCAAATAATCAGGCAAACACTAAAGGAATGGTATCTTATTGAAATTTAGCCATTAAAATATTTCTTCAATAAAGAATTTCAGTTTTTAAGTATTTTTAATACTCTATAAAATAAGCTTAAGAGATTAATGTGCCAATTGTTTTATCTGATTAAACGTTAGAATAATCCATCGTTAGTTGCTGCCCCAGCCTAATGCAGATTTATTTCTAATTAAAATTTGTTACAGTGAATTTTAAATTCCCAGCCACAGCTGAGTGGAGGAAACCCCAATAACCCTGGGACTGACCAGCCATTTCCGTGTCATCCTGTCATTACGTCGGCCGCAGGGTCACAGGCTATGGAAACAGCAGCATGCCTTCAGAGCTATAATGCAGCACATTGTAGTGTGCTGCCAGCGGGGGGTGCCTGGCTGGTGGGAGTCACCCTGCTGCACAATGCTGCAGCATTCCAGTGGAAACACTGTGGCATTATGGCTGCCAGAACCGCCACTTCCACCAGAACAACAGATTAGCCCAGGGGCATTCTGGGAAGTTTTCTGCATCATCGTTTTTCATAAAAATGACAGGGAAGAAAAGCTATTTTTGCAGTTTCATGATTCATCGCTGTTGTTTTTGCATCTGGAGAGTTTGGTCAGATAAATTTGGCAGCGGTGAAGATCTCAACTGGTTTTGCTTCACCACAAAGGAAACTGAAGCAGTTAGTAACTTCTTTCAATTGCTTCATAAGTTGATGCAGTAAATATTTCATTTTGTGGTTTTAATAAGAAATTAACCAGTTCATCCAAAAGTATCTTGACATCTTAATATAATAATATTATCCTGCTGTAATTATGAAGTATTTGCCTTTTTTTATTTCTGCTTTTTGTCACACTAAGATGTTTCACAATCTTTAATAAAATCAGATAAAAATCATCTGAATGAAAATATGAATTAGAACTTCTATTTAGATGGCAAAATAAGTTTATTACCAATTATTCTCTGTAGTTTCCATTAATCTAAAATGTGATTTTGAGTAGAAAAAAAAGATCTTATCTTTATCTCATTAAAGATAAGTTCATCTCATCTTTAATAAGATAAACTGGAAGCCTTTAGCCGTCGTGTCTGAACGTCGCTCTGCTTTCTGAACGTTTCCAGGGCTTTTTAAAGCGAACGTCGCTAAAACAGAGTCGCCTCCTGCACAGCAGCCGCCGTCCACGAACAAATATTGACTTGAGTGGCGACCCGAGCCGGGTCATTATTTCAGCCTCGCCAGAGGGACGGGAACAATCGGCGAAAGCTTTGCTGCCAGATGTCACTGAATATGCAAAAACCAAGATGGTTGCAGCAACAGCGAGGCGCCAGAGAAACGGCCCCATCCACAGAAACGGCCCCGTCCACAGAAACGGCCCCGTCCAGCTGGTCACCAGACTCAGATGATTTTCACTTTATCTGCCACCACTGGTAACCGACTGGTTGGAAAATGAAGAATTTAAATTATTCTCCAAACAAACTGGTGTTGGTATGGAAGCAACATGGACTCAAATATCGTATTTATGAAACTGTTTGAAATCACAATGTCATATAAAACATTTTGCTGGACAACAAATTGTCCCAGAAATTATTGTGTCTAATAACAGTTTAGTTGTTTTAAGACCATTTTCAGGTTCAGTCTGGTGTTTACAGAGACTTTAGAATTAATTTGATTTATTTTTGTTGTTTATTTAGTTTGGATATTTTAAAACATCTTCCAGCTCCAATGCTCATTAGAATCTAAAGTTTATTGATCCTTCAGTGTGTTTTTGCTATTATTACCATTATATTGCTTCAAAATGGTCTCAAAATGTTAATTTTTAGTGAAAATAAAAAGATATAAAATAGAACCGACTCTGACCTACAGGATCAATCCTTCAGAGCAGGACCGACCTGTGGACAGTTACCATGGCGACCCGTCTTCCACATTGTGGAGACTGAAACCGGAGAGGATGTCGGGCCATTACGAGTCCGCCACAACTCAAAGTCATAAACAGAGGAACCGCAGGTATTGAAGGAAATAAACAAGAAGCTTCAATCACGCCGTATTTATCCCATCATCATTTCACCAGGAGCATTTTTTATTTCCCCATCACAGTCAGTCTGATGTTGAACTGCAGTTCGGTGCAGCAGCTTTTACCAGAGTCAGTCTCTGTGGTAAACAAATCTCTGCTAACCATCAGAGGAAATTACTTTCTGCTGCTTCCACAGGGCCGGTCCAAGCCTTTCTGGGGCCCTAAGCAGATCTTTATCTGGGGTCGCCCAATAGATTAGTTACAGCAGCTGCAGCTAATCTACCACTTAATAACCACAAAATAAACATCAAGCCTAAAAACATGAAACCATAACAAATGTTCTGCACTGAATTAGCAGCAGCTGCATCTCCAGGTTTCAGTTTGTTAACAGAACTGCAGCAGGCGGCGACAGACGCAACTGAAACAATCGTCCAGCATTGGGCACATTCACGAAATGTCCAGATGTAAACAACATGAAAGGAGCTTTACAGTTTCCCTTTGTTTTGGGGTTTTCTGGAAGTACAGCGTGTGGCGACGTCAAAATGCCCCACGTAGCTACAAAATGTCCGCCACCTGATTTGATTAACTTTCTTTCAAATAGATTTTGGGACATTTTAAACTGATTCTGAATAATAGTTCTGTAAACCAATGTCTTGGTAAACCTCTAATAACTCAACCAGCTGTGGATTCAGATGCTTAATTATCAGAAAAAGCCACTGAATTTTCCTGGACGTCCAACGCTGCAGCACAAAGATCTGCAGTGGAGCGTCTCTTCTCGATTCTGTCGTGACCCGTTTGATGTCTTCAACAGATGGCAGCAATCCTTTCCAAAGTTTGTTGTTCCAGAAATCCAGTTAATTACTTCCACTGGGATGTTAAATGTGTGCAGAATGACTTCCTCACTCTGCAGCTCCCACATTAAAGTAAATCAGCACCAAAGACGGCATCGAGCGGCTCGTCTGGGTTTGTTGATTTGTTTTTCCACATGCAGACAAACAATATGGCAGGAGCACTGATGGACAAAACCATATTCAGGTTTTACAGTCGGGGTTTGATACATTTTAGGAGCAATTCAGCCAAGATTAAGAAATACAAACTTTTTTTAATTCAGTCAACAGTAAAACAATCTTTTTAAAATTAGTTTAAGTCCTAAAACTTTAAAAAGTGGGGAGTTTTAGGGAACATTAATGTCTAGAAAACAAATACTTGAGGCTCCACCTAAAAACAACAAACACCAAGCAGCTTGAATTCCTCGCCTCTTAAACATATTTGACTTTTTAAACTCAGAAATTAGGTTTTTTTTTTTAAATGTCTGAGATTAATCTCAAAATTGCAGTTTTTTTTGACAGAAATTTACTTTTTTCCACCTTCTTCTTCTGGCCCTAAAACATTGTAAGTTTCTTATTTAATGGAAATACTGCAATTGCAAAATAGTTTTTACAACATTAGTGGATTATTGACAAAGTTTTGGAAACATTTGTAATGAAAACGCAGCTCTGAAAAAAATACCACCTCTAACTGCCTTAATATACTATATAGATGCAGAGCATGAATGCATAACAAACCCGATGCATCTCACCATATATTGCACTCAAACACTCCTTTACAACTGCATTATTTCATTCACTTCTATTGCAACTTGATGCCTTGTTCAACTCCAACCCTGTCAGGTTATTATGCTAAAAACAATATTTATATGCCTCCATGAAACACCGAGTTAAAAATAGTACACTGGTATAATTGGTCTGATGATGGGCCATCTAAAACATTAACCTAAAGGACATTAAAACAATTCAGACTCACCTCCCTCAGGAGCTCAGAGCGTCGAGTCTCCGTCTGACTGTGTTAGCGCAGTGAGGGACGAGGGATTACCGTGGGGGACGCCGGAGCGCTTCCTGAACCTCAGAGAAACACGCAGTAACCTGACAATGGCAGCGTGCAGAGAGGGAGGCTGTAACATGAGGAGGCTGGTCATTATGGGCCACAGGCTCTGGAGCTGTGTCATCTGCACTACAGCTCCAATATGACTGGATTAATGAGCTTTTCATGGATAAAAAAGAAAAAAAATAATTAAAAGTCAGAATTTAAAAAGTAACTAAACCTCAAATCAATTTTTTTCACATTTAAACTCTCCACTGGTCCTTAAGGATGGTGCCTTTGTGTTTCTATTGTTTAACTCTCCAATATCTAAACCAGCTCAGTGCTGCCCTCTTTGGGTTAAACTGCTGCTACTGCAGATGAATTTTCCTATTGGTTACAGCTTGGTGAACGGCACAGCCCTGCGTTTGGGGAGCTGATTGGTGCTTCTCATGTCGCCATTAAATAGCAGAAAAACAGTTGCTGGACTGCGGTTGGTTTGGGGCGGTGAGAACGGATAACCAAACTGATGCGGATAAAGTGAACTCTGAAGTCCTGACTCGGTTGAAATGAACTCTGGGGCGGTTTCATTGCATACGAGAACCCCGAGTGGACCAGAGATCGCTCCAAAAGCAGGAAGAGGACTACAACGCAAGGCATTCTGGGTAAATACAACCAAACCAAACGCATGAATCTAGCACTAGAAGCAAAAATGGCTTATGTTTTTTTTTTTACCAGACAACAGAGAAATCCTACAACCGATAAAATCCGACTGTCTCCATTTTTGTTTCTGAGAAGAAGAAGAAAGTTCTGCTCAGTGTCTTCAGAGGTTTTTGTGTCGTTTCCTTCAGTTGTTCTTGGTGCAGTGCCCCCACAGGTGAAGAGATTTTGGTCAAATGAATTTGACAGCAGTGTGAAAGTGAACCACACCAGTTGAAAATGTAACAAATGTTTCAACTTTGGTGCCCAAGCGAACCCAATCTACCGGACTATCAGGTGTGAAAACTCCCAAAAGCTGTTTGTTTTGGAAGTGACACAGACTTTGTGTTTATGGAGCTCTACAGTTACAACTACCAAGTTACAACTTTATGCCCCATAAATCACCAACAATCATCACACACAGTAACTTTGGCCCAACCCGGGTGTGCTGCTGCAATTTACACCTCACAAAGCAAACAGTGTGGGACGAAACTGCCACACCTTGAGAAGATTTTACGAGTTGCACGTGGCTGAAGGTTTGTAAACTTTGAGAGAAGATTCTAGAAATGTACCTGAATAAGCAACAGCGAGGGGTCTGCAGCTGGTTAGCTCTCCTAAAACAAACTGCAGAGTTTGGCCTGTTTTCTGTGCAATGCCTAAACTTGACAAGCAAAGTCTGTGCATGCCTGCATACCTGGAGGATTATCACTATCATTTCAGCACAGAGTTCATGCTACACTGGCGTTCGGTCTGACCTGCAGGAAACAAGCTGGATTTCTGTTTAAAAACAGCTACATTTCAGACAGCATGCCTGAAACCCACAGCCATCTTTGTGAGGGAATCGTGACAAATGGGATGTTTCCATAAACTGATGCACCGTGCATGCCAGCTGCTGTTTAGAAAAGAGACGGGGGGATGTTTAGCTGGTTCTTATCGGTTTGTTCCGTCCATAACTTGTTTTCCGGTTCACATGTGCAGCACATGTCTGAACCTCCAGAGCCATTTATTAAAGGTTTTTGTGGCCTTTAATCGACAGCAGATGAACAGGAACAAGGGCAAAGAGCCATGTGGCATCCCAAAACCAAATGGCTGCGATGCCCAGTCAGTCCCTCCAGTTTTCGCAATTCTGCAATTGTCAAAATTCACACAGAAAAAGATTCCTGCGTTTACTGTGAGTAACTGAGTTTACTGTAATTTGTTCAAAAACTTGTTGCATTTACCATCATACATGAGCTCAAATATCATTATATTTCTTGCAAATATTTCTGCTGTAGCACCAAAAGACAAGTCATCTGGATTTTTTGATTGCTTGGTTTTGGTGCCTCTCTTAAGTAATTATGCTTGTAATTTGTAACTAAAGTAAACTCAGTCAAACCTTAGACTTGGGAAAGTCCAAGGTCTCAGCTGGAAATCTGTGTAAAGCAGATAATTGAGCACCTTTCAGCTCCGTTTGACCACAGTTTTCTCTTCCACGCCTCCCATTCTCTTGAAAATGTCAAAACAATCCGTCCCAGCAAGCCTCATCCAGCGGGTAATTACCTTCACTCCAACCAGAGGCGTGCACAGACATTTTGAGGGCAGGTGCACAAGTAAAAGATAAGGGCACCAGATTAAAAATAAACAAAAAAAACAAAATGTTCATTGGAAGAGTTTATCCAAACAAAACACAGAAGAACAGTTTCATTCATTTGAAGCCTACATTTATCGTATCGTTTATCATCACCGTGATAAATGTATCATTTATGATTATTACATTAAATTCCGCTTAAGCCCGTCCAGATTGTTGGGATTGTTAGTTTTTACTGGTTTCTCTAATTGAAGTGCTTTACAAACGGTATGTTTTTGTGTTTGTGGGGCTATGATTGTTGTGTCATAACCATACAGTTACCTAGAATAATAGTAGTACATAGTTTTTATTGTCAGTTTCATCGTTATCACAACAGCAACAGGCCTGTCGCCATAAGCAATTAATCAATTAATAGCATGAAAAATTAAGACAAGTTCAAAAACATCCATTTTCACGATTTATTGCTTTTCTCTTCATCAAAAACTGGAGGATAAAGTTTTCATTCTGGTGTTTTGGTCTCAACAGGCCCTTTTTCTGAAGGACAATTTTGTTTACAGAGACTTTATAATTAATTTCATTTGTTTTGTTCATTCATTTTTAAATGTTTTCCAGTTCCACTGTTAAATGTTTAATAGAATTTAATGTTAGTTCATGAAAATGTGTTCTTGCTCCATTACCATTATATTACTTTGAAAATGGTCTCAAAACAATAATAACCATTTATCATGAAAACCTCTGGGACAATTTATGGTCCAGTTTTACAGTGAAACTTTAAGTTCATGTTGTCCAGCCCTTTCCAACATGCAAAAGATGACACCAATATGCTTTAGTGAACAAAAACAAACTCAAACCAACTACGCACTTATGTGCATTTTACAAAATTCTTAGGACTAACAAAAATAACAAATATTATAGCTTGATGAAAAGTAGAACAGTAAAGAACAACCAGCCTTTAATTGCAAAGAAAGAACTTGTGCTGCACATTATTAAAAAAATGTTTAAAATCTAAGAAGGGCACTTTTTTTTCTCCGTAGATAAAGCGCAGATACTCTAGCACCACCTACTGTCTATTTCTGTATTTCCTTGACTCCAATGTAAGAGAAGGCATAACTTTCACTACAGACATTTTCATAGTTGGTCTAATAACAAATCAAAAACTGCCAAGATCAATGATCCTACAAAGAAGTTGAAAATTCAAATTTCAGTGAACCGTGATAATCGTCCTTATTATGGAGGGAAGAGAAGAATGCACAAGCACTAAGAGGAAGAATTACTGAAAGAAAAGAGATTAACATACCAGGAAACAAAACATCATTGTGAAACACACTTCAAGGTTTAAGCGGGGTTAATCCGAGCCGCAGAGCGATTCCCATTCATGTTCACCGCAATAGTTTTCCTCCTCACGCAAACTGCAGCTCAAGAATAAATCAGACAATAAATAACTTACAAATTATCTAAATGTCATTGCAAAAACAGAGATCATTTATTAAATATAGGATTATATGCACCATGAATTAAATTAAACCATCAACTCCATCAAACTCAGTAGGCGGGCTTAAGGCAGATCCTGACGACTGATTGGCTGCTTCAAACAGCAAATCAAGACAATTTCTCCAAGTTTACTATTTTCATTGGAAGTGTGGAAATAACTTCAATAAATTGTAGTAATTTAATTGCTACAAACTCCAGGTGAGAAACTCCAGCCTCTGTAGTTATGTTCACTAATATGGAGGAAGCTGCCAGAGACGGCAGGATCAACGTTAGCTCCACCCACTGGCGACTAACTCTCTGTCAAACTTATTAATATTTCAGACCAAACTACAGAAATAGAGGCTGGAATTGCTCACCTGGAGTTTACAGTAAATTAATAACCTATTGTTGCAATTTATTTAGCCAAGAGAAAAATATATTTTTGTATTAATTTTCACATTCAATAAACTGATGAACCATTCAGATAATTATTAATCAACTGTTAGAATTTGACTCTTCACATTTTTTGTGGTCTTGGTGAATTATTCTAAGCTTAAATTGCAAATCTGTTGCAAACAATCAGCAATCAAGTAAAACAGAAACTATTTTGTTGGTGAGGAGAACCAACAGCATTTTACAACCCAAACAAAGGGCTAGACGTAGCTTATGCCCCCAGCTGCTGATTGGTTGCAATCATGTCTGGCCGCAGCTTCAGCTTAAGCAGTCTGCATGAAGTTTGTAATAAAAAAACAAATCCACTTAAGAGATTCTTCTAATTCATGCATTGTGCTGGTGTGATTCTGTTAAGCTTCTAAGTCCAGAAAAAAAACTGACTCAGGAGATTTTGTAAACAGTTCAGCCAGAGCTTTGATCGCCCAGTAATGACTTCCTTTCAAATTAGCAAACAGTGTGGTGCCGCGCTGGCAGCTGTCCCAGGTTACTGGAAAGCTCTTAGGAGGATTCCCACAGACTTGACTTCTCTTTTTGTGTTGAATCCAGCAAGTTCTCCATTTTAAATCTGCTTTGTGCATACTCTGATATCTGAGGTTCTTTGCAGTTCAAGCCAAGAGGCTACTTAATGCCATTTCCTATTTGACGCAGCTCCAAACAGCAACATTTTATATTTGTGGGCTAACTTCTAACACGATCTGTAATAACAGGGCAGTCCTCGAGCCTCATGTGGGTTTTCATCCCACACTTTCAAACCAAAGCAGCTGCAACAACTCCCTCCCTTCACCTCCAGTCAAACCAGTAAGGTTGCTTCCAGCGGGGAGAAATACAAGCTTACAAGAAACACATGCTTAAGCTGCAAGAAATGGCAAAAATTTTATTTTTAGCACAAAAATATGCAACAAGAGCAAAAAATATAGCAGAGGTATGCGCAGATGTTCAACCAAAACTGGGATTACAAAGAGACTAAAGTTAGAAGCAATTCAGCAGAGAGGATTCTTTAAAAACTCTAACACAAGCGAGAAAAGCAAAGTAACAGGGGCTGTGTGGAGAGAAGTCATGTAGTCCAACCCAGAGACCGGAGGAATGGGAGACGAATCACAGCGAGGCGCTGGGAGGAGGGGGAGACCAGCTTTGAAGCTGTGGACAGGAGGGTCGTCTCACTGAAGTGAGAGAAGAGCGGCGGCCAAATGTCGACTGGAGACGTTGCCTCAAAACCAATTCTGATGCAAACACCGACGCCAGGCTCAACCAAAACACAACATCTAGACTGGATCCACTGCAGACACCAGGACCGCTAAAAATTACAAATGTGAAACATTTATCGCAAAATCCAACATATGAGTTGATCATCTAAAGCAGGCTGTGGGCCCTGGGCCTTGAGTTTGACACATAAAGATTTATTAAAAAATCTCTTTATCCAAATAAGCGTATTTACTCCACAGGTCCTGGGGTGAAATTCCTCCTTTTAAAGCTGCAGCATGTTATATAAAACATTTGGTTTTTACATATTTGTTGTGAAACAGATAACCTGTGAAAAGATCCACCTCCTCCCTGAGCTACAGTCTGAGCCAGGAGGAGGGTCTCAGCGCTGTCAATCAACCTCAGAAACTCGCTGCTAAATGTACTAATGGCGGAGAAACTATTTGTCCGTCATCATTGGTGGCCATGCTAACTAGCCTTAGCATTCACAAAAGGTGATTGACAGCGCTAAGACCCGCCTCCTGACTCTGATTGGTTGTTTCTTAAAGACGATAGAGGAGCTCGATTTTCTGTCTCACACCATCCTGTCACAACATCATAAAATATTTTTATAAGAGTTCCATGCTGCAGCTTTAAGTATAAAAATTAATACTCAAAGTTAAATTTGACTGCAGATCAGTATAACTCAAGAGCAGAAGTGGATGATGAAAATAAACAACATGTCAGCTCTGTAACCAAAGCCAATTTTATGTTGAAAGAATGCTTTTAGCCCCGGAGACAAAAGCTCTGCTGGAAATCTGTGCTTCTCATTCTCTGCTGTAGAGAATCGAGTTCAGGTAGATGCCAAAAGCGGCACATTGAAAGCCGAAGAATTCCTTTAGTCTGCTTTCACAAAGCTTATACTCTCCCCCGCTCCCATATCAATTCAGAGGATCATCCCTGAAGGAGAAAAGTGGGAAAGCTTCTGAGCTGCAGAGGAGATGAGGAGCCCTTTGTTTGACCCCAGTGGTCCAGCAGAACAATGGAGACCACCATCAAGGTCTGCGTCACAACCGCTGTCAGAGAGACGGAGGAGCTCGCTGGAGAGATACGAGCAGCAGCAGCTTCCTTTACAGCCATGTGCAACATTTTAAAGTCGATGACAGTCGCCTTCAGCGCCCCATAAAGGAGCTTTTGTACGAGGGTCAACCACAGCACTGTATGAAAGAATGTGAGGAGGAGGCAGAGAAAATGAGAGCGCTGAAAGAAAAGAAACTTTGGCATTCAGGTGAGAACTGATTGTGGTTTTCAAGACATTTAGGATTAAAAATTACAACATTAAATTCAGAGGCGGTAAAGACCGCAAAAGCTATACGCAATAATCAAGAGTAGCACTACTTCAACATATTTTTACTCAAGTAAAAGTAATAAGTAGCCGTCCAAGAAATTACTCGAGGAAAAAGCTATTTGATAAATAGATCTACTTCAGTACTGATCAATCATTTAATATTTAAAAATGTCAACATCATCACACAGAATAAAATATGTTAATTTAGCTGCTTTTCTGTTTAAAACGCCCTCTATGGAAGCCCAAAAGGGGCAAAATTACATAAATATGTACTTGAGTAAAAGTACTGCAAAATAAATAAATAAATGTTTAATTAAATATTTTAATACTTTCTGGAAACCATTATAATTAATTAAATATGTATTTAAATATTTTGTAGTTCCTGTTGCACCACGAAATCATCTGTCAAAGCTGGCTTTGATGGAAGAGTTAATTAATTATCTGTATTATCTATCATTTTAATCATTAAGTGACATATTTAATGAATTAATTGTTCATAAAACAAATTATTTAAACACTTGCATGTTGGTACTTCTAATGAATGATTTAAAGCTGTATTTATAAAAATGTTGTCCCTTTTCAACCTCCATACAGTCATTAACTAAATGTTATCACACTGCAAGAAATTCATGTCAGCTTTTATTTGTTGTGATCTTTATAAAATAATTAAAATGGAGAGAGAAAAGCAGGTCATAGTCGGTTTTAGTTGGTCGGATGGGAAATAGGTACCAGAAAAAACCCGGTGCATCTCAAGACAGAAAATGTCTCTCCAAGGACTAAAGTCAGGTTTCCTGCCTTTGCAGCTCAAAGTCCAGCCCATTGAGCCGTACCTGGAAAACATTTGCATGGCACCTGCAGGATAGTTTGTTCAATCAGCGACAAACACCAAATGACTTTAAACATAATCCTGCTTAACCCGCAGCAGCGCTGCATGGGATTGTCTGCTCTGCTCGCTGCACCACTTTGACCAGAAACTGAACTTTAAAGTCATTAAGCCAAAGAAGTCACAGACTAAAACACGATGACGCTGCCTGAAATTTTAAAACTTAACATGCATTCACCAAAATAAATCGCCTTTAACTCACCAGACGCCAAGTGTCTCCCAGGCTGCTCTTGTTCTTCTTCTACGGATTGAATCAACTCCTCGCTAAGTCCTCCAGCCGTTTTAAGCTCCAGCTCCTCAATGGGTGGAACAATAACTTCCCACAAACCCGAACTAAAGTTAAAGTTTATCCCGGCGGGTCTGGATCCCGTCTGCAGCAGAACCAGCAGCTTCTTTGTACTGTCCGCTCCGGTCGGTGGGCTCAGAAGCGAGGTGAGCCACGCGCATGCGCAGTGGCTGCTCGGCTGAGCGCGATGGGCGTAATGAAGGTCAGTCAGTCAGTAACGCAGGTGTAGCTTACCTGTCGACAGCATGGCCTACTTTTACTGACTGGACCATGAAGTAATGAAGAGCTTAACTGGACTATTTACTATCACCCCGGTTTAACTGCTAAATAACTCCGCGTCAACCAAGCGGCGCGTTTCTTTCGATAATCTGTAATGCTTAAGCTAACTTAACTCCTGTGCAAGACATTGTTTAACAGACAATGTAATATATTTTTTGAAACAAAAATACAATTAAATTAAACAAACTAAAGAAAATTACTTTTCACTACTTTCGAGTACCTGACAACAAGGCCACCGTAGGATACGGTTCTCCTCCGCAATGTAATATAGTTCCCAGAACGTTAAACTTATTTCCAAGTTCCAACGGATTGATATCAGTGTTTATATATTTTTCTGACCGGGACTAAATTCCCTCCTGAAACTAATTTTACTGTTTTTCCCCATCATCCCATAAAAAAATAAATACATTAAATAAAAAAACATCCCATTCAAGTAAATGTTGCCTCGGTTCACATACATAAAACATTATGTGCTGGTTATGTCAGAGGCAAATTCCAGATTCCTAATGCCTCAAATGAAGCAGATGGTTCTGAGGTAAACTGGATGTAGGGCGCCATCTTGTGTAGGTTTTATTTCACCTTCGTTTTACCTGGACAACTTGTTATAACTATGCTAGCATTTATCCTTTTCCCAACATTTTAAGTTTTTATTTTTTACTAAGCTCAAAAACTACATTGTGTTATGCATTTAAGTTTTTCTGTTGTTGCTTTTATTGAGTATGTTCACATTTAACCGTGGGCCGGCACCAGTTGGGCGGTGATAACATTTAAAGAGAGGGCTGGGTTGATCGGGATGCATGGGTTTTCTTTCCCTAAAATTGTCATAAAAACACAACATTTTGAATTTTGTAAGATTGGATTTTAAAATTTGTTTGATCACAAGTCAAACTTAAGGCCTGGGGGCCAAATGTGGCCCACCATGTCTTTTTACATGGCCCTATTACAGACTTGTAAAAGCCAACTGAGTAAAGTTATCTTTGTTTATTGTGTCTAATTTGGTACCTTTCTTTTGAAGGTTGCTATGGATACAGTTCTATCTGTGAAGGTTAACTCCAATAAACAGAAAAAGGACAAGAAGCAACTGAATATTAGCTTCAGTCGATAAGAGAACAAGGTGAGTAACTGAAGTTCATTTGAGTAACTTGAAATGCTGATAGAAAAATCTGATTGCTTGTATTAATGAAAAGAACTGATATAATGGATGCATAATAACAATCGATGGTGAAAAGGATCGTAATTATTATTGATTGTTCTTGTCTAGCTTTTACATTTATAAAAATGATGATTTATTATGACTTTAATGAATCATAATTCAAGCATCAGTTTTGGTCTTCTCAAAATTGGCTGGATGCTACAATCTGCACACTACCAACTTATATCAATGTGAAAATATGATCAATATTTTTTAACTTTAAGAAATACTCATTGAATGTATTTAATACTATTTGTCAGTCGGTAGTTTCATCACATTCTGTCACATAAAAATAAGTTTTACATCCCGGATTTAAATAATGTTACTGGTATTTTTACTGCTACTCTGTGGTGAAATCTTGTGCAATTATACCATGAAAAAAGCTGAAAAATTGCTGATGGGTGCAGTTTAAATATTTAAAAACATTTATTGACTCTTTGTCATTTTTAGCCAAACTTATCAATAGCTGTTGTGGAAAGTCTGAAGACCCTAGCAGTGGGCATTTGTTGCATTGTTTATCATTTGTTGTAATAAACTCCTTTAGCAAAACAAGAATTTTGATTTATCAGCTCAATAAATTGGGATCGTTTTACTATTTCTTCCACTGTTCATTCGAAACAATTTTTTCTAAATCAATTTAATTCCAATATAAAACTGCAGGTGTGAATCTGTTTCTGGTGAATTTCTGGTTAAAGCATGTTCATAAATCCAGAAATATTACTCTAGTAAGAGTAGAGATACTTCAAAATAAAATTACTCAGGTAAAAGTAAAAAGTACAGCATAGGAAAATATTTCTAACAGTACATTTTTTCAAAGAAGTTACACAAGCAAGTGTAATTGAGTAAATGTAACTAGTTACCCAACTCTGGTCACAGATGAAGGCGGATGAACGACTGTAATGTTAAGTGGTTTCTCCCAGCAGCACATTTAGCAGTGCGCACTAGGATGATTGACAGCGCTAAGACCCTCCTCCTGACTCTAATTGGTTGTTTTAGATGGCAATAGCAGCAGAGGGTGGAGGTGGGAGAGATCGATCGTTTCACAAATTATCTGCCTCATATTTTACTGACAGTTTTAACAAATATGAAAAAAAGAGGCAAACAAAAAAAAACCATTCTTGTATAAGTTTCATCCTGCAGCTTTAGGTCTTGCGAAAAAGACTCTTGCAGTCCAACTTTCGCCGCTTCTTTTGTTCCAGTCACACCCCAATGCTGATAGATTATCACGTTGTGACTTCCAGACAGGTTTGCACAAAGCGGGTTAGTGTTCCCACCCGGGCCACACCTCTCACGCAGCGCCGGATTGGCCCCGCATCTCTCACTCCCTCCGCCGGGTTCCGCCTCGCATCACATTTAAGTCCCGCAGCTTTTCCTCCAACTTCTGCTCCCGGACCGAAGGAGGACCGCCTGCCACCATGTCTGACCGGGGAACCTTCGACACCAACGTGGTCACCATGACCCGCTTCGTGATGCAGGAGGGCAGGAAGGCGAAGGGCACCGGGGAGCTGACCACGCTGCTCAACTCGCTGGGCACGGCGGTGAAGGCCATCTCCAGCGCGGTGCGCAAAGCTGGGATCGCCCATCTGTGAGTTCACCGAGTCGAACATGCAGTTTTATCTGTAAAAACTGCCGCGCATTTTGCGCGTTGTGCAGCTTTTTGCCTGCTTTTGTTTGCTGCATCCACATCCACGTTGACACACTGGCTGAGCAGGAGATTCGAGTTGTTAATGCACCAATCAGGAAGCGAATATCTCCAGGCAACCCGCACACACATTCATGGCTCATTTTTAACAAATACTCCAATCTGCCTTTTTCAACAGGGCCGTGCACAGATCACTAAAGGGGCAGGTGCTCAAAAAAAAAAAATGGGTCACATCTAAACGCATTTTAGGACAGAATATTAACAAAGTCACGTGGCTTTCAGAGTTTAATAAACCATGATAAATTACAAAATTGTGACATATACAAACAAAGCTAAGGAAAATCTCTATAAAGAACATACAACTATGCATATGTAAAATATTTTATTAGTAATTTCTTTCTACTTTGTTATAGGAAAGTATTGCAATATTCAAACCTGTGATTTAGCGAGATATCAGAGCTACACCACCAGACAAATTATTATAAGAAAATTATCTGTCAAACAAACTTATTCATGCATTTCAGAAATCTTTGCTTTTCTAAGTTTTTGTTTGTCATTCAAAGTTTTGCTTGCGATTCTCACATGACGTTGTGGGCAGAGCCTAAAATCGCAACTAAAGATTTCTGATGTGTGCAAATAAAAGTTTATGTTTTGAAAATAATTTTTTAAGTTCACGAGAGAAATTTTTTTTATTTCATTTAAAAAGAAAAGTTTTTTAAGCAAAAGTTTATGTTTAATAAAAAATAAATCATTACAATTCCAAAAGTTTTGATTACAATTTTATTTTACTTAACTGAGGTCAGTATTTTTTTTATTGAATAATTGTGAAACTAATTTAACTCTGCGAACCAGACCCTAAACTTACTTGAAGTCTGGATTGAATTTTTCCCTTCATTTGTGCTTTTATTGGACTGGAGTAACTTGATTGATTACTACATATATATGTAATAAAATAACACCCTGAACTACCATAATAGATATAATATTATCTCTTTTATGGTAGTTCAGTGTGTTATTTTTAATTCTAAATGAATATCCTGGTTGGACTTTATTTAAGTGCTATTCTCCTTCCAGATACATTTACCTAACGCTGGAATAAATGCAACGTACATTATGCAGCAAAGGAGATGAGAAGATGGGACATATATCCATATGGAGATGGTTTTGGACGGCGATGTGCCTCTATTGCATCAGCAACACTGAGGAATGACCGCCATCATTAACGATACAGGAAGAAGCTTTTAGTTTTCTAGCTTTGCTAGCAAAGTCGTTAGCTAGCAGCTAGCTGATAGCACAACAACAGCAGCCTAATGTCTGTATGATAAAATAGTGAATCGATAGATAAGAACAGTTCTTCCTCACCTGTCTGTCTCAGTAGTTCTTCAGAGAAAGGCAGACTGAAGGCCTGTCAGTGTCTGCTGTATTTCATTACCTCTGCTTAAACTCTGTGCTGAAGCAGAAACAATTTAACGTTTTCCTTTTTCTGACTAGCAGCAAGTCGACTCCACTTTATTCACCAAAAACATTTTGTTGAATTCACCAGAAACTGTTCTGTAATCTGGAACGTTCCCTACTTTGAGCTCCGCAGTTCGCCACCTCATCTCACTGTGCGAGAGGCAACTGCGTCACGGGCAAAAGGTCAAAGGTAACAAGGTGACCGGAGGGCTTATGTTGTTTTTCTTGCAAAATACAAAAGAACCAACAAAATAACTAATAATTTTAGTACATGTTATTATATGTCAGAGGCTTAGGAAAATAAATAAATAAAAATAAAAATTTGCCAAAAGAGCACTTGGGGGCAAGGAGCAAAAGGGACAGGTGCTCAAAGCCCCCCCCCCCCCCCCCGCCCCGTAACCTGGCCATAAAGTTTGTTGTTATTCAAACTTCAGCAGTTTTCTAGTTGTTCTGCTCAAGTAGTGACATCGATTTGTGACATCACGCAAAGTGACGTCACAAAGAGTGATGCAGTGCATCACAAAGCTGCACTCTTGAATCCTGCAGTGATAGGACTGAAGAGCAACCACAAGGATTGTCTCCTGCTGCAGTAAAACCATTGAACAGTTTGTGGATTTGAACAGACAAAATGGGAGCTGCACAGAACAAAGAGGAATTACAACAGACCGTAGATAAAACGGCAAAAATGATGTCCATTGAGGGAGAGTCTCCAGTTAAAGCGAATAAGGAGATCAATATTAAAGTTAGGAACAAAGAACAAGCTGCACTCGTCTTTCTGCTTCAGAAGAAAGACGAGGCATTAAAACAACTACTTGACACAAACAAAACTTTAATGGAGGATAACACCACCCTGAAGCAGGAAAACACCAACTTGAAGGGAAAATATACTGTCTTGGAGAATATAGACAATATCTTCTGCCAAAAAAACGCTGCATTGGAGAGGGAAAAAAATTCCCTGAAGAAGCAAAACACCACACTGCAGTGTAGAGTCACCACCCTGGAGAAGGGAACAAGAGACCTGAGACAGAAAAACACCACCCTGGAACAGAAAAACACGGCCCTGGGACGGAGAAACACCATCCTGCAGCAAGAAAAGACCACCTTGAACGATGTAAACACCGCCTTGCAGCAGGAAAAGACCGTCTTTGAGCAGAAAAATACCGTCTTGGAGCAGGAAAAGACTGTCTTGGAGCGAAACAACACCATCTTGGAACAGGAAAAGACCACCCTGGAGGAGAAAAACACAGTCTTGGAGCAGGAAAAGACCACCCTGGAGCAGGAAAAGACCGTCTTGGAGAAGCTTCGAGTGGACCACTTCCATCTTCAAATTGAACACTTCAGGCTGATCGCGGACCAGCTGAACAAATGGCCAAGGGAAAAGCAGGAGAGGCAGAACCAGCAGCAACCTGAAGAGGAAACCCAGCCACAGAAGCAGCCAAGTGTCCTTAGTCGTGTGGTCGGAAGCTTCTCAAATACGCTTCTGAAAATATCCCAAACAGGCACCCTCAGGTACTGAGTACAATTATTCTTCTGAACAAAGAGGTGTTACGAGAGCTCCGAGCTTCATGCTTGATTATCAGTGGCAGAAAAGCTTGAGAACCACAGAACCGTGGAGTCGGGGGAGCTGAACACTTGGGGGCTGATGGCGGAAGAGCTTTACGCTTTTTAAGATTTTGACAGGGGAGCTTGAGGCAGGCAGGACTGCTCTGGATGACCTAAAGGGCTTCGTAGCGAGTCCCCGGTGAGTGAACTCCCGGTGTCCGGTGAGCGAACTCCCGGTGTCCGGTGAGCGAACTCCCGGTGTCCGGTGAGCGAACTCCCGGTGTCCGGTGAGCGAACTCCCGGTGTCCGGTGAGCGAGCGAACTCCCGACCGGTGAGCGAACTCCCGTCCGGTGAGCGAACTCCCGTCCGGTGAGTGAACTCTCGGCGGACTTGCAGGGCTTCCCCAAGGTTCCCGCTCTGCCGCTGGTGTCCTCCAAGGCTGCGGTTCCACCGACGTTCCCCTCCGATTCTAGTCTCCTTCATCGCCAGGCCATCAGACTGTAGTTTGTTTTAGTTCTGGCCCTCCTTCCTAGACCCCATCCGCCCCCCGTAACGGGTTGTGTTTTGTTTTAGGTTTCTATGTTTTTTGGGGAGGGGGTAATGTTCGAATCTGGGGTCGTTTGAGTTTTGTCATTTTTGGTGTTCCTTAGTTTCCATTTAACCCTGCCTTGTTTTCCACATCCCCCCTTCCCTTTGCCACTTTCTAGATCCCTTCTCAGTCTGCTTCCACTCACACCTGCAATTAGTTAGGTCATCAGCCCAGGTCCACAGTGGTCCACTTGGTAGCACTGTTACCATGCAGCAGAAGGTCCTGGGTTCGATTCGCATGCAAACTCCATGGTCTCCACATGCATGCCTGGGTTCACTCCGGGTGCTCCGGTTTCTCCCAAAGTCCAAGAGCATGACTGTTAGGTTATGGATGGATCATCCCAGGTCTTTAGGCTCACAGCCTCCCCACTAGTTAAGCACCTCATTGTTAGTCACTAGTTGCCGGTTCATCTTGTCACTTTCCTCGTTTCTCCCTCGTTTCCTTGGGATCTTCCTGTGTCTCCAGGATGTTTTTGTTTTGCTTTTTTTTTGTTCCCTGGATTTTTTCATTTTTGTAAGTTTGATATTTAGTTTTTTCATTAAATATTTTTAACGATTGTGTAAACCAGGGTTAGCACCTGTCAGAAATTAAACTCAGAGACGCCGCCACATTGGTGGTACCCTTCATTTTATGGCTGCTTATTTGTAAAAAAATAAATAAATATTTCTTAATAAATTTATTATTTACTTATTTAATAAATAATAAATCAAATTAATCTGATTAATTTTATTTGACATTACAAATAAACAAATAATTTATTTGTTTAAAGAAAAATAAATAAATAAAATTCAGTGGTGTGATTAATACACAGAGGCGGGTTGGAGGGCCCAAAAATTGTACTTCTATCAGAGACGTAGACATGCTGCGGAGACGTAGAAAACAGCTTTAATTAAGAAAAAGAGAGAAGTGTTTGGTAAAAAGTTTATTTAGGCTCTGAGTAAATCAACAACACATGGTTTAAGATTTAAATGAATGTCATCAAACAACCAAAAATAAGTTATATGGAAATAGTAGAAATTTAAAGACCATTGGATGGATGGATGGATGGATGAGATGGGGTCTCCTGACATTGTTGTTTCTCCCTACATCCAGTGGGTGGAGCAGGTTGCTACAATTGATAGTAGCCACACAGACACACCTGTTGGAAGGAAACAAATGCACCCAGTAAACCGCTTTCATTCTATTGGCAGAGAGGTTGCCAGGCGACTGTGCCAAACGGAAGTTCTAGGTTTCCTAAGCAAACAGAGAGTCCCAGCAGAGGCTAAGTGTGAAAGTAATATGTGATTTGCGTACTTTCACATATGAAAGTAACGTTATTTTGTGGGATTTTTTTGTAAGGGCAATCATTACAAGTTTTGAGAAGAAAGACAGACATGAAGTCATGCTTTCAAAATGAAAATGTAAGCAAAAGTATTCATAGTTTTGAGAACAAAAGACATGAAATCTTGTTTTCAGACTCAAAATGTGTGCTTTTGCATTATGGCAGGAATTTTCCTGGAATTCGGCCCCCCGAGCCGAACATTGGTCACCAAAATAGAATCACATTGACAATAATCAAAAACAATCAGAGACAAGTATTCGTTTAATCAATATTAAGGAATTACTAACTTAAAACAAGCTTCTTTATTTAGCTAAAAAGTTACTTGTAAGTTAGTTTTTCCATATTTTAAGTGTACAAATTTGAAAATGAGATTAAAATTACTTGGTAAGATATAGTCTTTTTGTAGTGTGACCTTTGGTGGGACACCCACATTTACAGTATTTCTAGAAACAATAACTACAAGAGATTTCAGAAAAATAAGCATGCTAACCTCCTAATTTAGTCTCCATTCAGTACATTCATAATGCGACAGAGAAGAGCAGCTAATTATTGCACAGAAACGAGTGTTTCCCTCCATCCATCCTCTGCCAGTCGCCACCACCTGCTGCGAACGGCTCCCTCTCCAGGTGCCAGGCTCGGTGCTAGTGCCGTATCTCTTCCACTTGTATGATTTCGCAAATTAAATCATTCATATTTAAATTATTAATTGGTCAGAGTTCTCAGAGAATGTTAGTGCGGCACTCGATTTCACAGACACTGGCAGATATCTGGGCGCTGGCAGGCAGATAGCTGCGTTGCTTGACCTTTACAGTTGTACCTTTACAGGAGGCATTGTTTTCCAGGTGTGCAATAATGAAAAGGAGACGGCGGGCGAGGGAGAGACGAAGAAGAAACGAAAACGGAGGGAGAGGCAGGAAAACCCTGACACACCTCCAGCTCTGCTCACTGTTTCCGTTCTCTTTGTGTCTTTATCAGTTATGGGATTGCAGGTAACACCAACGTGACGGGTGACCAGGTGAAGAAGCTGGACATCCTGTCCAATGACCTGGTCATCAACATGCTCAAGTCGTCTTTCACCTCCTGCGTTCTGGTGTCCGAAGAGAACGAGAATGCGATCATCGTGGAGCCCGAACAGCGGGTAGGAATTTATGTCAAATAGCACAAACAAACTGTTATTTATGCAGAAAGGCAACAAATATTACTACTTCTCCTGCAATATTTCAGTCAAATTGTTGATTTACCTGATGGTGCAGTTGGTACTTTTAGAAAACGTGCAAACACAAAACAAAAGCAGTAAAATGAAGAGCTGCTCTGCAAAAACACAAAAGTTCTTTTGGTCTAGTTTCCAAAGCAAATATCTTAGTACACATGAAATAAGACAAAACTAACTAGTAAGTCACTTTTTAGAAAGATATCAGAGCTTGTTTTAAGTCAAATAGTCTATAATATTGATTACTAAACATTTTTCCCATGTTATAAGTGAAATTATCTGCCAGTAGAAATAGAAATGTTTCACCAATATTTAGAAATGATTTACTTTAAACAAGCTCCTACTTCTTGCTGAAACGAGTTGCAGTTTGTCGCTTGAAGCTTCTTAGCTTTGGTTTGAAATCTCTGTAAACATTATTATGAACATTGGCGCTTAATGGCAGTCGGCTTTTATTATGATGTAATAATTTCTAGAAGTCTTTGGTGAGGCTAATATTCTTTCAATTTGAAGAAACCATTTGAGATGTGGTCTGCAAAAAACTCATCCTGCACAAAACAATTATTTTCATGTCCTTTCCGGTTGTTTTTCAGGGAAAATACATTGTTTGTTTTGATCCTCTGGATGGCTCCTCAAACATCGACTGTCTCGTCTCCATTGGAACTATATTTGGCATTTACAGAAAGGTAAGAGCAAAACGTTAAACTCTTGCATTGATGCACTTTTGTTCCAGAAAAAGATCAACTGAAGACAAACTTCCATTTGATTAGTTTAAATTATGAGCTAAGCTAAAAAATAAGCAACTATATAAGCAAGAATTGAAATTAACACACTGTTATTGAAATCTTAAAGGTGACATGTTATTCTTCCTTCAACGGGTTTGGATAGGTCGATGGGCGATACAAAACAAATTCATTAAATTTTGTTACACTCATTCTGAATAAGCTGGCATAGGGCCTCTTGTCACTTTAAATACAAATATTCTCAACATTTTACACTCGCACATGAAAATGGCTGCAAACAGATGCGTAATTATACAACCATACATCTTTGAACAGCAGAAGTGGAGCCTCCCGGACAACCAATAAGAATGCAGCAAGTGGTTTCAAGATAGAAAGTCAACAATAAAACATTATACAGGGCATGCAGCAGTAAAACCAGCTGGCCAAATGTGCTGGAATAGGTAACGGGCGGAACTCTGCTGGGGTTGTTAGGTAACGGGCGGAACTCTGCTGGGGTTGCTAGGTAACGGGCGGAACTCTGCTGGGGTTGTTAGGTAACGGGCGGAACTCTGCTGGGGTTGTTAGGTAACGGGCGGAACTCTGCTGGGGTTGCTCTTTTTAGAAGCAGTTGGAAGCACAAAATCTTGCAAAATGTGAACTTTTCACATTTGTTGCTTTAACTAAAAGCAACAAAAAACTTATAATACTAATAATACAAATTTAAGTTACTGAAATGATGTGATTCCCAGACCACAGAAGATGAGCCGTCTGAGAAGGACGCTCTACAGCCGGGCAGGAACCTGGTGGCGGCGGGCTACGCGCTCTACGGCAGCGCCACCATGATCGTTCTCTCCACCGGACAGGGAGTCAACTGCTTCATGCTCGACCCAGTCGGTACTCCTTTAGGGTCTCTCATTTAGATCAACTGTTTATAGTCACTGACGGCCTTCTTCACGTTTTGCTCAACAGGCCATCGGTGAATTCATCCTCGTCGACCATGACGTGAAAATCAAGAAACGGGGGAAGATTTACAGTCTGAATGAAGGCTATGCTAAGTATTTCGATCCCGCTGTCACAGAGTACCTGCAGAAGAAGAAGTTCCCTGAGGTAACATGAAGGTTTTTTAGAAAGTATTTCTATTTTCCTCCTGTGACCCGTAAACACTTGATGTCCTTACAGGACGGCAGTGAGCCGTACGGCGCGCGCTACATCGGATCGATGGTGGCAGACGTCCACCGGACGCTGATGTACGGAGGAATCTTTTTATACCCAGGAAATGTGAAAAGCCCCAAAGGAAAGGTGAGATCCAGCATTAAACTCAGAGCTGCACCTAATGAAATGAGTTACAAAGCTTTAAAGACGACGCAAAAACCTCAGGATGATTTCTCTTTATTGCATCAACTGACGATTTTCTTTAACTTGAGTCCTCATCCCGCCTTGTTTCACTGAGGTTCAGTTGGTTTATATATTTTAATCATTCTATATTGTTGCCAGCATGGTTGGGTGTAATTGGTTGTAATTACCCAGAATGCCCTGCGCTGTAGTCCGCTTGCTGCCTTATACACATTCGAACAGCAACCCAGACCTGGGTTTGTAGGCAACAGCAATTAGTTTTTGCACAATTTGTCTCGGCTCTGACTTGACCAACATGTCAAGCAGTTGTGTCACAACGTTGTTTTCCTCACTCTGTGCATCCTTCTTCATTTTTTAAATGAGTGAACGGAGCCTGCAGCGAAGGCGGAGGAACTTAAACATTTCTGCTTTAAGCTGGAGGTTGTTTACATTCTGTTCCCTCAAAATAAGATTATTTTCATCAATATTAAGGAATTCTTAACTTAAAACAAACTTCTGTTTATTGCTAAAACGCCGCCTGAGTCAGGTTTTTCTTATTTCAGGTGTAATAATAGAAACTAGTGTGTCTACATATTTACCATTTCCAGAAAGTCAGTATTGAACAGGAGGTGTTGATCGCTCAGCATCAGGAAACTAAACTTTCCGTCCTGCTCGAAGCTGCGGCTGCTGTATGAGGGAAACCCGATGGCGTTCATCATGGAGCAGGCTGGCGGCATGGCGTCCACCGGCCTCGAGGACATCCTGGACATCCAGCCCGAAGGTATCCATCAGCGCGCCCCTGTGGCCATGGGCTCCCCCGACGACGTCCGGGAGTTCATCGCCATCTGCAAGAAACACGCGGCGAAGTGAGGCGGACGACGCCGACTCGCCGCACGCACACAAACCTGCGGTGCCTTTCTTTGTGACCAAAAGGATCTGAGAGATTTTCTCTGTGAAAACGGGTTTTAATGAGTAAAGCTCACGACGTTTGAGTTGTAAACCTAAAATGAAGACTTTACCCTTCGGTTTGCAGAGCACTGACTTAATCAGCCAAAATATGCATCTTAAATATGCAAATGACCAAATATAACATATGAACCAAAGGTGATGATTTTATCTTGTGAAATAACAAATGTTTGGAAAAATGTATTTTAATAAACCAGATTCTATGAAGATGTGATCTGTGTTGTCGTCATTTCAGTTTCATAAGATCAGGAGTGGGGCTGCCCAGTGGTGCAGCTGGTAGAGCTGTTGCCTTGCAGCAAAAAGGTTCTGGGTTCGATTCCCGGCCCCGGGCTTTCTGCATGGTGTTTGCATGTTCTCCCTGTGCATGATGGGTTCTCTCTGGGTACTCCGGCTTCCTCCCACGATCCAAAAACATGACTGTCAGGTTAATTGGCCTCTAAATTGTCTCTAGGTGTGTGTGCATGTTTTTGTCCTGTTTGTCTCTGTGTTGCCCTGCGACAGACTGGCGGGTGACCCCGCTGGAGAGGCACCAGCAACCCTCCCGACCACCGTAAGGGACAAGGTTGTAGGAAAATGGATGGAAGATCAGGGGTGTCCAAACTGTGGCGCGTGGGCCACTTATTGCCCTTGGAACAGTTTTTATGTGGCTCTTCACTGACTGTTCAGGAATGATACAAATTTGACACTTTTGCCATATTTCAATGACAACTTTAACAGATTTTTTATTTCATAGTAAGTGCAGCTATGAACATCCAGCAACTTTTTATTTATAAAATACTGAAGCACATTCATTCTTATTTTAAACTTTAGTAACAGAAGTATTTTTTTAAGAAAGTTCTCATTGCTAAAAGAATTTCTAGATCAAATAAAATGGGAAAAAAATGACCTAAAAAGTTAGAAAACTGTTAGCCTTTTGTTAAAATAAGACAAACAAAACGTGCCACTTTGTTTTATTAAAATATTGCATGTTTGTTTTTTAATTTTGCTGTGCAGATTTTTTTTAAAGTCCCAAGAAATATCTTTTGCCTTTTAAGTTGGAAAAACAACTTCTGGTCTATTGGCCCATAGACGAACTGACACGATTACCAGAAATAAGAAGAACTTATTTCTCCTGGAACTAACCAGTTTTTGCATCATGTGTATTTTTTTCTCAATAAATGTCTTCACTTCCTGTGAGACGCTCATGAAGCAAAGAGTGAGACAAAGTTTACAAAAGGCCGAGCAAATAATCTAGAAAGAAAGTTTACACAAGAGAGTGAATGATGTGCAAACAATGGAGCAAGACAGGAAAAAAAGAGATTATGACACAAAACCAAGAATCTCTGGTCCAGTTTCTAGTGCAAATATCTCAGTACCTGAAATAAGATAAAACTAACAGGAAGATACAGGAGCTTTTCTAAAATAATTTCTTAATAAGTTCCACTGGTGGATAATTTCACCAACAAAGGAAAATGTTTCCTATCAGTGAAATAATCTGGCAGTTTTGTCTTATTTCAAGTATCTTAAGACATCTTTGTACGTTTTTTGTATTGAGAAATGAGCATCAGCTGAATGTAATAAACAAAAGGTCAAGTATAAACTCAGCTAATCTATGCAATCATAAACTGAGTTCAGAGATTCAAAATAAAACAGGAAGTGAAGCAAAACACTGAGCAAAAAACTGTAATGACGTCGGTAAAGTTACACTGGCAATAATTAACAGCAATAATTTGATTTATTTATCAAAAGGAGAAAAAAAAATGGTGTTTATTTTTAAAAGTCAAATTTGTGAAAATATGTCACTGAAAAAATTATATTTTTTTCTCTTATAACCCAAATTATTGCTGCTAATTTTTGACTGTAACTTTGTACAATAAAACGATGAAAACAACTAAACCTACATGAGAACGGTTTATTTCTGAAGAAAATAAAAATGGATAAAATGATGCATAAGGGTTAAGTGATACTCTATCCTGCAGGAAGAGTCGACCTTTACGCTAAAAGGCTCCAGATGACCTTTAGATGAAAGGTCAGCTGGAGATCTTCAGGCTCTGTGACCTTTAAGCTAAAAGGAGCTGCTGTTTCTGCTCCTTTATGGACCCAAGAAAACCAGAGAAAATGTCAGTTTTGTGCTAAAACATTATGCAAAGTTTATGCATGAGCAAAGCTGCTCATATTGCATCATCAAAATAAATGTTTAAGCTAACATTGAATGAGCAGAAACACCAGTTAGACTGTTTCAGTTCAGTGGTTTTCCTGTGCAGTCTCTCAGAAATCCTGAATCCTGAGTGAATCCAGCACTGAGCTGTGCAGCCGACACCCGACACCGCCGGCCTCCACCCGGCCTCCAGCCGGCCTCCTCCAAATAGATCCGCTGGCCCGGAATGAGACTGACGTGGTCCGAGACCAGGCGGTCCAGTCGCAGCAAGTCCTGCCAGGGCTCCGTCCGAACCTGCTGTCTGCAAGGGAGGCTGCCGGATCAGAGCCTCACCAGAACCCAGAACCCAGCACCTCACCTGAACCGAGCACCTCACCAGAACCCAGCACCTCACCAGAACCCAGAACCTCACCAGAACCCAGAGCCTCACCAGAACCCAGAGCCTCACCAGAACCCAGCATGTCGGACCAGTCTGCCTTTGACACGGATGTCTGGACGCTGACCCGGTTCATCATCGAGACGGGCCGGCAGGCGAAAGGAGCCACCGGGGAGCTGACCCAGCTGCTCACCGCCATGCTGACCGCCATCAAAGCCATTTCCTCCGCGGTGCGGAAGGCCGGCCTCGCCCACCTGTGAGTAGCTCTGGTCTGGAGACAACAGGAGTAAATCCATGTCCAAAAACTCTGAGACGTCTAGATTAACCTCAGAAATGTTCTGTAAAAAAGGACGTCTCTGAGTTTGAAAAGTTAAAAATTTGCTTTGAAAAACAAGAAAATGTTTAGATACTGTTACAGGAAAACTGTTTACCCGCAATGCTAACTAGCCTTAGCATTCACAACAGGCACAAGGGAGTGATTGACAGCGCTAAGACCCGCCCCTGGCTCTGATTGGATGGTTCTAATCAGCATTGGGAGAAGGCAGAGCAACTCAACTTTTCACAGAATATTCTCTCACATATTGTCACAACATGGTGACAGTTTCCACAAATGTAAAAAAAGCTGCAGTCAGCGCTGATTCCTCTGAAGGACCAAATGTTGGACATTTTATTGTCCTGCGACTCAGGAGTCGTAATTCTGTCTGGTTTAACATTTAACAGTCCTGTTGTAACACCAGGGAGCAGAAACTGTTTGGTTATTTTATCTGCGTTATCTTGGAGAAATAAAACATTACACACGACTGGTCAACGTTCTGAGTTGCTGCAAATTGATGCAATAAGTTTGCAAACTTCTTTGTTTGGGGACTGAAGGAGACGCAGCCAGGCTTTCAGGACATCAGTGAAAGTTTTACAGAAGGTCAGCCTGACCAAATCTTTAGGATGGTGAAGAAATTCAAGATTAAATTACCTAGGAAATACCATATTGTTGAGGTAAATATTAAATATTTTACATTTTTCTAACATTTCCAGTCATTTGGTTGTATTTTCCTCCAGCGGAGAGGCTCTGCTGAATGTTTCTCCAGCACTTTTTAAATTTGTACGATTTTGTGAAGTTTTTTTCTTTCTCTTCCTCATTTTTCATTTTTCCTCATTTCCTAAACTGAATCACTCAATTGTAGCAAAAAGCAATTATTTCTTTTTGCTACAATTTCTTCTATAATGATAGCAGCAATAAGAAACAAGCCAAGATTTCCATCATTTTCAGATTAGTCTAGAAATTATTTTTGAAAAAATGGAAATTTCTGAGTTTCAAAAGTCAAAAAGAAAAAACCCATAAATTTTGAGCTTGATCTCAGGAATTGTCAGGTAGAATTTGGAGTTTAAAAAATGTTAAATGTTTATATTTGGTTGCCTCTTGTTGCTCTGCCGGATGCAGGCAGGGCATGGCCGGCTCTGTGAACGTGACGGGCGACGACGTGAAGAAACTGGACGTCCTGTCCAACGACCTGGTCATCAACATGCTGCAGGCGTCCTACAGCACCTGCTGCATGGTGTCCGAGGAGAACAAGGAGCTCATCATCACCCCCCAGGACAAACGGGTAACCAGAACTCTTAAAGGGCTAGCGCACATTTAAAAGGCTGCAAGTTTTTATTACATATGTGATAAATAGTTTAAGTTTTACCAATAATGAGAAATGCATGCTGCGTTCCACTGGAGCATCGTTTGCAATACCTCAGAAACACCATTTTCATTTTTTCATAAGTGAATATTGTTATTTTTTGTTTATTTTAGAGCTGCAGACAATGATGGTGTATTAGGGCCAATTTGCATATAAAAAATAAAGAGTAAATTTCTGCAAAAACACGCAGAAGTTCTGACATTAATCTGAAAGATTTTCTAGAAAAAATAAAAAAAGTTGAAAGGTTGAAAATTTGCCAGAAAATAAAATCAGAAATTCTGAGATTAATTTCAGAGTTTGATCTAAGTTTGATCTATTGAACATTTTAAGGAAAAGAATCAAGGAAATTTCTGAGTTTCAAAACTTGAAAATACACTATAACAAACGAGGGCATAGAGATTAACCTCTGAAATGTTTGTAGAAAAAAAGCAGAAATTTTCAGGAATTTTTTTCTGGAAAAATCTGGAGATTTATTGGCAGAAATTTACTTCTTGTTTTTTCTTTTCTTGTGTCCATTTAAAGCTTGAAAGCTTGTTTTCAGCTGGAAGGTGAGGCTGCTGATTGGCTGGTCCTTCCAGGTGCCATTCCTCATCTTTGGTCCCGAGTTTTGGATCATGGCCACCAGAACTAGATTAGCGTCTGAAACAAGCTGAGACTGAGCGATCAGCATCACTGCCGTTTATCCTGGGTCATCAGTTTGAAGGATTTCTTTCAGGGTCGTCATTCAAACTGTTTCATGTGTTTGAACTCTGAACTCAGGGAAAGTACGTGGTCTGCTTTGACCCTCTGGACGGCTCCAGTAACATCGACTGTCTGGCCTCCATTGGCACCATATTCGCCATCTACAAACGGGTGAGACTCACTACTAAAATCCGATCTGTTCATTTAAAACTGATGGCATTAAAACGGCAGTAACACGCTGCAGCCACAAGAGGGTAGTGTTGTTTAATTAATATGAAGTTAGGCGAAATATTTTAAAATCACTGCAGAAGAACTGAGTAAATATGTAAAAATAAACAATATAATGGGGTTTTTAAATAATTACAGATACATTTTTTATATTTTATATTAAATAAATGGGTCAAAGTAAAAAAACAAAACAACTCAGATTAATGCTGTTCATTTGACAAAAGTAGAAACTTTTAATGGGAGTCTGTTCCAAGTTGTTTTCTGCTATTTGTCATTCTTTTTTTTTTTGTCACATGAACTATTCATACATGTTACTGCATGACTTAAATTGAAAAAAATAAAATGAGATGAAAATGAAAAAAAAAAAATAGTAAGAAAGTTTTTTTATTGTACAAAAAACACCAAATCAAAAATTGTCTAAATGGTTGAAAAGGAAACATTAATAATAAAAGGCTGAAATTAGCAATTAGTTTAGATATTAATTATTCAGATTAATTTGATTTAAAAAAGATGCTTTCTGCTTTTCACCTAATGCTTTATTAGAAACACATTAAAACATGCTAATAGTTCATTTTTTAAATAAGAAAGTAAACATTTTGCAGGTAAAACACAGCTCAGCTTTTTCTGCATGACTTAACATGAACACAGCTGATCTGCTGATTATTTATAGGATCAAAGATTAATAATTGGATAGAAAAGATGCTTAATGGGAGATTTTATTATAACATTTGAACCAAGTGAAGCTGAAACTAGGACACTTTAACAGTTATGGGTAGAACATGTTTACAGACAAAATATTAATATTTTTTCTACAGTTTTCATTTAATTCCTGCTCAGAGTTTATTAAAAACAGAAAATCTTACCAAAATGTTCAGTTCCATTGCCAAATTATTTAACTTATAGCAAGACATTTTCACCATGTTATTAGTTCAATAATCTGTCAGTGCAACTAAAATTCCTCATCAATATTAATAATTTATTTACTTAAAATGAGCTCTTTCTTCTTGCTTACGTTACTTGTAAGTTATTTTTGTCTATTTGGTAAGATTTTGTGTTTTTGCAGTTCAATTAAAAATTAATCTATTAAAATAGTTGACGATTATTTTCGTAATCGATTAATCGTGATTAATTGTTTCAGCTAACTCTCTTGTTTTTCTCTTGTTTTCAGACGTCAGAAGGGGAGCCCACAGAGCAGGACGCCCTGCAGCAGGGGAGCAGCATCGTGTGCGCCGGCTACGCGCTCTACGGCAGCGCCACGCTCGTCGCCCTCAGCACCGGCGCCGGCCTCAACTTCTTCATGCTCGACCCGGTGAGTCCGCCCACTTTTCAGACACCTGAAGTTATGATTTGACCTGAGCCAATTGGCATTTTGCAAATATTTGTTATAAACTGGCATCAAACAAAGTTTATTGAAAGATGGAAAAGACAAATGAGTGCAGTGCAAATATCTTAGTACACTTAAAATAAGACTAAGTAAGTAAAAAAAGCTTACTTTAAAGAAAGAACTGTGTTCGGTCATAAATTCTCACTAAAGATCTTTGCAAAAATAATAATGAAGACGAAAAAAAAGCATTTCTGGAGAATTTCTGGAGATTATTTGCAAATAATCAGAGCGTGATTTAAGTAAATAATTCCTTAATATTAATGACAAATAGTTAGTTCCACTGGCAGATTATTTCACTTATAACAAAAGCTCCTATCTTGGATAAAAGCTACTTGTAAGTTAGTTTTGTCTTTTTCTAGTGCTTTAAGAAAACTAGACCAACATTATTTTGTAAGACTTTGTGTTTTTGCAGTGAACACCAACAATTTGAATCCACACAGATTCTGTTATTCATTGTTGCTGCTGTGCTTCAAGCTGAAAAATCAAACTCTTTCTTCTCTTTTGCAGAACATGTCAGTGAATTGAAGCATTTTGCTCTTTGCGTTTCTCTAAAGGCCATCGGTGAGTTCATCCTGATTGAGAGGAATGTGCGGATCAAGCAGAAGGGAAAGATCTACAGCCTGAACGAAGGATACGCCAAATACTTCCACCCCTCCATCAATGAATACCTGAAGCACAAGAAACACCCTGAGGTGAGATGTTTCAAACCCACCAGACGCTGCAAAAAATTTATAATCATGCAGAAATATTACCAAGTATTTATGGTCTATTCTACTGCAAATATCTTAATTTACTTAAAATAAGACCAAACTAACTTACATGTAACTTTTCAGCAATAAATATGAGCTTGTTTTAAGTCAATAAATCCTTAATATTAATAAAAAAACGACCATTTTGAAGTGAAATAATCTGGCAGTGAAACTAAAACTTTTTAATATAAATATTAAGGAATTACTCACTAAAACAAGCTTTTATTTCTAGCTGAGAAGCTACTTCTCAGTTACATTTGATTTATTGTGAACTAAGACGAACTAAACCAACGATTCCTGGTAACATTTTGGGTTTTTGCAACGCAGCCAGAAATGTGAGATAATGCGTCTGTTATTTTAACCTGATTCCTGGTGAAGCTGCAAAGTAGAAGAAAGACTCGCTGACACACAGAGAATCATTTTGCTGGTGCAGAAATGAAGTTGGGTCCTGAGCTGTGAGTTTCAGAAGCTCATCATGTGAGTTTTGATCAGAGTTCACAGAAAGTTCACTGCAGAAAGATGCCCAGGGGAGAAAGGACATTTTCTGTGCAATTATTACACAATTTTACACAATTTTGTGCAAATATGTTAATTTATACTTTGGCAATTAAAGGCATGAAAGTGCAACAACTGCAGTCAACAAAATCAGTCATTTATTAATGAATGTCACAATAAACAGGATAAATAAATGAATCACATAATGAATTAAAACGATAATTTCCATTTTGATTAATTCATGATTTACTATTTTTCTCTTTTCTTTCTTTCTACTAAATGTGGATGATAAAAGTGTCCAGTCAGCTGTTTTGGTCTCAACTGTCTCTTTATTTAAAGGAGAAATTTGAGATTTCATTATTCATTTTATTTGTTGTTTCTGTTGTTTTGTTTATTTCTTTTTGATAATTAAAATGTTTCTATTCCAGAGTTAAATGTTCATTAATATTTAAAGTTTATTATTTTGAGAATATTTTTTAAAATATATTTTAACCAAAAAAACAACAATAATAACATTTATTGCAATAACTTCTGGGACAATTTATCGACCAGAAAAATTTGTTTTCATGGCGGGAATGTTAATGAACAAACAAACTTTGTGCGCAAAAACACGAAATCTCAACAAGTATTATTAGTTTCTGCTGCAAATATCTTAATATAGTTCAAATAAGACGAAACTAACTCAGGAGTAACTTGATCATATTTGGTGCTTTTGCTGTTGGACTGAATGTGAAAGTTGCTGCAGCCCAAACCAAGCGATGCCAGATTCCAGCCGGGCGCACAACCTGATGCTCAGCTGCTGCGTTTGGTCAGGAAGCTGCAGCCTGGAAACTCTGCTGCCTGTTCAGGACTCTGGAGTCAAAACACGACGACAGAGTCGCTTCAGTGTCGCTCATCACGGATGAGCCTGGTGATTCCTCTGCCTGGTTTAGTTTCCTCTGCCTGGTGATTCTTTCAAAGGACAGTCACACCACGGCTGCATATTATTTTATTGTCATGCTTTGATTATTTCATGCATGTTTGAGAAACCCTCTAATCTCCATGGCAACCATTCAGCTGTGCAGAAACTGGACAGATTCAAACTGAACATGATGAAGGAAATAATCACACTGCTGCAGATTAAAATGTTTTTATGCTCAAAGCTCAAAATGTACGACAGAATATGCTGACCAGGCTAAAAAAATTATAATAATAATCAAGAATAAAGTCATAAAATGTAATTTAGTATCAGGCCTGACAGTGAGGATTATGATCTTATGTTGTGACCTTTTTGAAGGCGAAATATTTTATTATATTAACATTTTATTAATATTTTTCTCATATTATTACCACTTTATTAGTAAAATCACAAAATTATCAAAATTCCTCATTTAATTGAAGTTATAAGATCCTTTTTTGGCAGAGTTCTAATAATATTATGTATAAATCACAACAATATGAGAAATAACAAAATATTATTCCAACAACAATAACATTAGTAATAGTATGAATTTATTCTCATATTTTATTCTCCTGATTTTACGACTTTATTCTGTTCAGCAGCCTGATTATTTGCTTAACCTGCAACTATTCCACTATTTTAGATGCCTGAAGGTTTCATTACTTCCTGCTTTGGGTTATTTTTAGGAAATAAAAGGAAAACATTGTGTGACGGGGTTTAACCCTCGTGATCATAACAGTGACACAGCAGATGGGAACCAGAACCGCAGCCTTCCCCTCTGCAGCGGCAGGAACTCAAATCACGAGGTTATGGAGCAACGTAAACACGCCTCAGACGCCGCATGGGATTAACCTGCGTGCAGCTCCACAGCAGACTGCCAGCTTTTATTTTGTTTAAAACAAGTTGGCGGGTGAAAGTTTCAGGCTAAGGAGCCGAGTTTTATCTGGAGAAATCACAGAAAGTCAGATTATGATTGTTATTTGTTGCGTAGAGAGAAAGATAAGAGTTTTGTGCAGATTCAGGTGTGGATTGAGGAGCATGTGACAGTCTGAGGTGAGTCAGCGCATGACTCCGAACATGACAGGGCAACTTATCCAAGCTTCAGTCTGAGGAAAACAGACTGAACCCTGCACCAGGTTGTTTGCTTAATGTGGCCCAGATCAGCTGCAGGTGAACTCTGACCCCTCTGCTGGTTGTTCATTATCCTGTAAAGTTACAGCAAAAAGATCAAACATGAGAAAACAAAGTTATCTAAAGTGGAGCTTTATTGACCAAAATCATCAGAGTTAAGTTACAACTTTGTTTGTTTCTCGTAAAAACTGGTTTGTGTTTGTAGAGACAAGATTAAATCACATAAATACAGAAGCGTCACATTTTTAGCCTCATCCTGTCCACAGCTAGTTTGGGCTTCACTGCAAAAACACAAAATCTCACCAAGTATTTTGATCTGTTTTCTAGTGCAAATATATTGATACACCTGAAACAAGATAAAAGTAACTTAAGAGCAAGATAAGAGCCTGTTTTATCCCAACAAATGTTGAATATTGATACAAAACATTATAACTTGTGTTATAACTGAAAGTTAGAATTCAGTTATAAATCAACCAGAACTTTTTCATATTAAGGAACCATTTAAAACAAGATCCTATTTACAAAACTTACTTTTATTATTATTAAACCACTTATTTAAAAAAACAGTTAATAAGAGAAGTGTCTGTCTTTCCTGCAGGATGGAGGCTCCCCGTATGGGGCCCGTTATGTGGGCTCCATGGTGTCAGACGTTCACCGAACCATCGCCTACGGAGGGATCTTCATGTATCCTGCAAACGAAAAGAGCCCCAAAGGAAAGGTAACAGACAGAGACGGTTTGTTCTTCACAACCAACAAATTATGACAAATGTTAAGTATTTGGATTTCAATAAGCATACTAATCCCAAATGATTAAACACAGCAAATGTTTTAAAATAAAGAGAGACTCAAATCCTGCTCCACTATGGCTCTGAATAATTTGGCCAAAAATTTAATTGAATGTTTAAAAATTATTTTTTTAATGCCAGCTTTGTTCCTAGGAGTTTTTATGCACAACATACAAAACATTTCCATGAAAAATGTTACTAATAGTGCAAATAATATCCTCTTGTAAGAAATAAAACATATTTGTAAGGAGGTTGCAAACCACACTGCAAAAATCTTTCTAGTTTCTAGTGTAAATATCCTGGTATATTTGACAAAACCAACTTTTATCCAAGATACAGGATCTGATTGACATGGGAAAATATTTAGTTTTAAGTCAAATAATCTGCCAGTGGAACTAGAGAAGCTCCTATTTTTTTTTTTTGCTAAAAAAAGTTACTTGTAAGTTATTCTTATTTTAAATGAATTAAAGTATTTAACTAAACTAGACAGCAAACTTGGTAAGATTTGTATTTTGCAGTGAACTTCATACATTTTCAGTGTAATTAATGAAAAATCCAAAAGATAACAAAGTTTGACAGAGAGAATTTTGATGAAAGTTGTTTTTTGTTTTGTTTGGACTCTAAACTAGACCAAAAATACCTGGTAAGATTTTGTGTTTTTGCAGTGCAATATGCTAATAAACATTCAAAAGAAATGGAACAGAATCAACCCCAAAATAACCAGAAAACTGAGTGAAAACAAAGCTGCAGCCTGAGTTGGTTTTGAAATGTCAAAGTCGATATTCCTGTCCTTCTAGTCGCTGAAAACCAGGAAGGTTTGATCCAGTTTTGTGTTTTTCAGAAACACATTTAACTGTAAACTAGTTGTGAACTGGAGATGTTTTTCCTTCTGCTGATAAATAAGGTTTATTTATATTGCAGTGATTGTAAAGATAATCTGCGACCTTTCACCTCGTTTCCTTGCCTGCTGTGACCTGTTTATCCTGTACAAACCGTTTATATCTGCAGAGCCGGCCCAAAGCAGAAGCAAACCGAGCCGCTGTCAGGGCTCCAATCAGGAAATTAATGAAAGTCTTAACTTGTGCACAGATTTAATATATTAGTTTATTGACAGCCCTGCAAAAACCCAACATCTCACCAAGTGGCTGAAAAGTTACTAATAAGTCAGTTTTGTCTCATTTCATTTGTTGCAAAATATTTGCACAAAAACCTAGATCAAAATAATTGTTTAGTTTTTGCACTGAAGTAGAAATTTCTCAAACTTCATTTGACTCTTTCTGTATAAAAACCAAACTTTCATTTAAGCGCCTGCTGGGTTTTCTTAATTCCAGCTCTGCTTGTCGACATTCATGGTCAAACTGGAGTTCATCATTTTGTTATTTATTAGATCTGCATATTTTTGTACAAACATAAATGAATCAGTTTGTTTTTTATTCTTCAAGCTCCTTCAGTAACTTTTGTTTACATGTCGATGAAACAGAGTTTGCAGGATTCTGTTGCCTGTTATTTTGTTCAGAGCTTTCTGAGTCCATGTGTTTATCTTTTAAGAAGTAAAAACTGCTTTCTTGTAGCTGCGGCTGCTGTATGAATGCAACCCCATCGCCTTCCTCGTGGAGCAGGCGGGCGGCCTCGCCACCACCGGCACCCAGAGGATTCTGGACGTGCAGCCCGACTCGCTCCACCAGCGGGTTCCCTTCGTGGTCGGCTCGCCGGATGACGTCAACGAATATCTGTCGTTTGTGAAGAAGTTCTCATAAAAGCTGCAGCCCAGCTCAATGTGCTGGATACTAAATCACCTGGAAATCCTGACTTTTTTTCTTTTTGGATGAAACTAAATGCAAGTCGGCTTTGTAGGCAAGATTTTAAATTTGACTTGTAATAAACTCTAAATATTAAAATGTTCTTAATGTTAAATGGTAAAAATTATTTGACACGTCTAAGTGCTTTTTTTTGCCACGATGCATTACTCTGAAGATCCCTTTGTTTATTTTAGTTGCAACCATTTATAAGATACACTCTGTTCTTCTGTCTGGTGTTTAATGGTCCATTAAACACAAGCTGTAATCCTTACAGCTTTGAAAGGAATCCATATTTGTTTCCCGCTTTAGTAAAACTTGCTGCCAAGGCTTGTTGGACTGCAGGAAGTTGTTTCAAAGATCAGGGCGGTTCCTCTACGAATCGAACCAGAACAACGAGAAACTGACTGAATGAATGAATGAAGGTCATGATGAACTAAGCTGATATGGCTGTATTAATAAAAATAATGGATCAAGGAACATCAGACTGGACAAAATTCAGTCTGATGTTAAAGTTGGTTTACAACTTTAATTGATTACATTAAAAAATCAATTAAAAAAAATAAAGAAGTCAGTGAGAAAAGGAAGAATCAGGCTCAAATTTACAATTAATAACTTTAACTTTGAAAACAAGTAAAGAAATATCAGCAGACTAAATAAAACCATGTAAACAAAACTCCAATCATGGATTACCAACGTTTTCCCCTCATTACAGATTTTATTTCATTTGCAGAGGTGCAGCATCCTCCGATGTGAGGAAGCTCCTCAGACCAGAGGGTAGCTGGCAACGGTGGCGATGCCGCAGTTGTTGCCGTTGTCTTTAGACATGTAGATGTAGCCGTCGTCACCCCAGCCTGAGCCCCAGCTGCAGAGAGAAATCCAGATTTATTTTCATGCTTTGTCTTTGCTCTTTTTCAGTGACTGCATCTGAATTATCAACACGTAAAAATGCTGATGTTTCATTTATTATCATTCCAAAGCAGCTTTATGCAGCTGGGCTTTAAGCCTTGACGTTTCGGCTGTTTTGCAGTTTTCTGGAAGTTTGTTCCAGATTTGTGGTGCATAGCAGCTGAATGCTGCTTCTCCTCGTTTGGTTCTGGTTCTGGGGATGCAGAGCAGAACCAGAACCAGAAGGCCTGATGGAACTGCAGCAGATCCTTAAACCGTTCAGTGATTTATAAACTAACAGTATTTCAAAGTCTCTTCACTCAGTGGAGGGACAGTAGAACTGGGTGGTGTAGAACTGGGTGGTGTAGAACTGAATGATGTAGAACTGGGTGGTGTAGAACTGGGTGGTGTAGAACTGAATGATGTAGAACTGGGTGGTGTAGAGCTGGGTGGTGTAGAACTGGGTGGTGTAGAACTGGGTGTTGTAGAACTGTGTGGTGTAGAACTGGGTGTTGTAGAACTGGGTGGTGTAGAACTGGGTCAGAACTCCAGCAGCAGCGTCTGGATCAGCTGCAGCTTGAGGTTGATTTTTCATTAAGAAGCTGCTGCAGGAATCAATGCGTCTAAAGATAAATGTATGGACGAGTTTCTCTAGATCTTGCTGATCTAGACATTAGTCCTCTGATCCTGGAAATGTTCTTCAGGTGTCTCATGTATTCATCTGCTTGATATGTGATGCCACGATGTGGATCCCCTGTTCAGCTTGTTCAATATGATTTAAATCAAAAGAAAACAACACAGAGCTGAACATGTCAACATTTAAAAACTGACTGGATTTTCTAAATGACACATCGATGCTAAAGGCGTTGCGTTAATTTCACCTGTTCTTGACGATCCAGTAGTTTCCATCAGAGAAAAGAGTTTGCGTTGTGCCATAGCCCACCACCAGCACGCCGTGGTCCAGGTACTGGCTGCTGCAATCCGGCTCATAGTAGACGCCTAAAACACATCCAGTCCTTTACTGGGTTTTCACACAACTTTGCAGTAAAATGTAGATTTAATTAGCAAAGCTCATTATTGGGTCATGAAAAACACTTCAATTCACATTTGCACATTGTTTATTTTATTTTTTCATGTTAAAACTAGTGCAGTCGATTGAAAAATGTAATGACAGGCAAGCGACGAAACAAGAAAGTTGAAAAATGTTGAAGACTTGTTGCCGGGGAAAACTTTCGCTGTCGTTCGTTGTTGCTGTGAAGCCTACAGGGGGGAGAAGCTGTTAGGTCTTTATAGCAGTGATTAATCTAAGTTATGTAATAGCGACACATTAACATTTTAAAGTTAATGAATAGTTCCCATGTGACGTCACTTCCAGGGACTTTGTAGCTGACAGCCATCTTGGAGGGAACTGTAGCTAACTGTCAGAACTCTACCCACCTCTTTGTAGTACTAAATGTCAGTGATATTTACTGTAGCACTTACTGCCGAAGTAGCAAAATTAGCCTAGCTAATCTAGAAGCTAGGACGGACGTAAACTTATTCTGCCAGTGACCAGAACCTTGTTCTCACAAAGAATTGGAACGTTCTTTACAAATCTGCTCAAACATTGATTGTACCCATTCATAGACTTCAGCCAGGCAGATCCTCCATGTTGCACTTTCAATGTTCACTAATTAGTGAACACATAGTAGGAGATCAGACATGTTTCCATTATCTGCCATCGACCCCGACAGCAGCCATTTTGTTAATGTATCTCTCTCTTGCACTTTGGTCAAGAGTGTCCAGATACTTTCTTTCTGCTGGCTTCAAAGCCTTGGTTGGCTTTGTGCTGCACTTGCCTACCAAGATGGCGGATCACTGCTGGTTCAGTTTTGTGGGAACTATGTATTGCATGCATTAATGTTGACAGCCCAGTTAAAACAAGTATTTTATAAATCGACGCCTACCTGACTGATAAAACTGGAAAGACGAATGACCGGCGTCAATGGCAACGGAAACTGGCCCCACAGAGCCCACGGCCTCCATCAGAGATTCCTCGCTGCCACTGACTACGTTGGCGTATCCTGTAAGACTGATGGCGCTGTAACTTGGAACGTAGCGGCATGGAAAGTCCTACAATTAGGAAAAGCAGTTGACTTGTGTTGCAGCACAGAAGCAGTTTGTAATCGTGGCTTTTCCAGCTCACCTCTCCCGTGTACGGGTAGGAAGACTCTGAGTCCAGACCGCCGTTGTCCATGACGTACTGAAAGGCATCGTTCATCCAACCGCCATTGCAGCCTTGGTTACCCTCAGATCCTGAACAGTCCACCAGGTTCTGCTCACTCAGAGACACGAGTCTGCCGGTCTGTCTGTAGAGCTGGCCCTCCATGGCCCCGGTGGCACTGAAAGCCCAGCAGGAGCCACACCCGCCCTGAGCACAGCACAAAGCTGGACTGAGGAAATGCAACTTTGACAGTCTATTCCATCTTTGTGAGGATAAAGATAAAGTAAAAAAACCTTTTCTAACTAACTTAAAGCTATGGTATTCTGTGTTTTCCAGGCACAAAGTCCCACTTCATAGCATAACTGAGTGACTATGTTACCTTCGATTGCTATAGAAATGCTGTATATATCAAATATGACTTAAAAGACATTCGACTTCCTAATTTAACATCTTGAAATAGGCCCATCTTTAAGAAGCTCCTCTTTCTGAAGCTCCACTTTCAGGAAGTTATCACAACACGACTCCTCTATTAACCCTTTACCAACATCTTTACTGCAGCTCCTGTAATGAGGTCAGCAGGTGTTTGCTAATTGCCGATGGCTAGTCTGAAGGAGCCGAGTGGGGGAGGAGCTGCACCTCGAAGGCGGAGCTACGTCCACTCGGGCGTTTTGTGCAGCTGAATGGAGATTAAAGGATTTCTCAAACATAAATGAAAGAATAAAAGCAAAACTCCATGTCTGTTTTCGATGAGGGAATAACATTAAAACATGATGGGAAGCTCGTGTAAAGGGACATAATACTGAGCCTGTAAATAATTTACTGCATTTTGGATAACTCGGGTCCAAATCCTCGTCAGTCCGAAAGTTTGGATTGAAGAGACTTTTTTGTACCTTTAGGTGACATATGTTGTGAATTGATGCTATATAAATAAAACTAAATCGAATCTGAGCTTCTCCATTGTAGCACTTTGCCTCAGGAAGGTTAACCTCCAGCTCATCTTGACTTACGGCTCTTTGCAGGAACTGATCTTGGGCTGAATTTGCTGTAACTCTCGACACATGGCAGCAATCTTAAACGATTTGGCTTTGTGTTATGATCCTGTGAAAGCGTTTCCTTTTACCTTTTACCATTCCTTTCACCATATGATGTTGTTTACTGTTCTCGTCAACGTTGGAGCTGGTTGAACTGGTTTTCAGCTTACTGATGATGAACGTCGGTGGGGGAAGGTAGAAAAGCATCACGATGTGATGAAGGAGGAATTCATGACTCACAGACCTTAAAAACAACCTGTGTGTTTTCTGACTGTCTTTGGTTTAGGACATAAATGAATTTCCTATTGAGATGGGTGTTAAATAAATAAATCAAAGACCCTATAGTCTGAAGCAGCAAGGCAGAACTTCCTTTATGTTGACTTTAACAACGTTGGAGGTGTGAAAAGGAGAAAATCCTGTTACCTGGTTCTTGACAGGTGTGACGTAGCCACTCTCCCTCCAGTCCACAGAAGAAGGGACTTTCAGGAAGTTGGGCTTCATGAACAACGACCCCTTGACCTTCTTCCCTGCTCTGGGTTTGTAGCCGTTCATCATCTGCCTGAACTCCTCGTTAGTCTGTGAAGAACCATTAATCAGATCAGTTAAATGTCTCATTGATTATCTTTACATATTCTGGAGTTCCTCAAGGATGTGTGCTCGGATCACTATTTATTACTTTATTTGTTTCCATTTAAGCTGCAAAAGCACAAGATCTTATCAAGTATTTGTGGTCTAGTTTTCAGTGCAAATGTTTTAGTACATTTTGAAATGAGACAAAAGTAACTTAGTAGTTAGTAGACTTTGTGTCTTTGCAGATTGATGGTATAAATTTGCCTTATTGCATATTGCATTGCCTAATTTGTGACACTTTTAGAATTTTAGAAAATTAGACACATTAATTGTGTCAATGCATAATTTGATTGCATCTGGAATGTTTGTTTTGTTTTTTGATTATGTTCAAAATGCGACTTTACCAAGTCCCCGAAGTGGTTCATGCCCAGGGTGAAGGAGTGTTTCCCCATGGAGTGCTCCAGGTTGTGCAGCTCGATCTTCTGCAGGTTTTTCTCCCACACCGTCCGCCTCCAGCCCTCCTCTGTCTGCAGAAAGAGAAAAACTCATTTAAACGCAGAGTTTTAATCTAAAATACACCGTCTGATGTTTCCATGAAATCTATACATTCGGGACGTGCAGGAGGATCTTGTTTCGAAATTCTGTCGACGTTGTAAAAAGATAGATAATAAGGCATCAGTAAATTGCTTTTTCTTCTTTATTGTGGTCATATCACTTCAAAAACAAAATCCTACCAAGTATTTTTGGTCCATTTTATCTTGAAATACTTGAAATAAGACAAAACTAACGTATTAGTTAGTAACTTTTCAGCAAGATATAGGATCTTGTTTTAAGCAAATAAGTCCTTAAAATTGGGAAAGAAATGCTGGTTCCACTGGCAGATTATTTCACTTATAACAAAAGAGCTTTGCTTGTTATAAGTGAAATAATCTGCTAATCTGTCTATTTTTCATCTATATTAATGATTTATTTACTTAAAACAAGATCCTAATTTTTGCAGAATAGTTACTTGTAAGTTAATTTTGTCTTATTTCAAGTGTTTTAATTTAATTAGAAAATAGACCAAAGATGCTTGTTGAGGTTTTGTGTTTTTCAATGTGCAACTTTTAGTGCACCAGCATGACTCAGCTTTACATAAATTTCTTAAATTTTGTTTTGTCTGAATAGCTTCAGTTTACATTTTTTACACATTTCTCTTGAAACAACATGTATTTGAATTAATGCACACACAATAAAATACACAAGGTCTCAATTATCAAACCTTTTTTTACCATTAGTTATCTGATTTAATATTTAAATTCAGTGAAGTTAGATATAGAAAATAAAACCTTGCTGGGTTGAAATTGTCCAGAGAATGTGTTGGGTCACCTTGTTGTAGGCTTTACTGTAGCGATTCTTCCACAGCTCCCAGTGCTGATCCAGCGTTGGGTCGGAGGTTAAGGCCGACAGGACTGCGTTCACACACAGCATCAAAACCAGCAGAGGCAACATGGTGCAGCTTCCTGCCAGGAAAAATAACAGAAATGACATGAATCACACATGAAATGTTCTGGTTTCTCCACTTTGTGGTAAATTCAACAATTCCTGCAGGCAAAATGTAAAAAAGAAAAATGAGAATCCTTGGAGTTTCATATTTTCTTTAAAAAAGTTTTACTTTTATATTTCTTGAAGAACTAAAAAGTTGCACCTTATGTATTCAAATATGTAGAAAACTTTATTCAGCTGTTTTTTCTCTTTTATTTGATGTAAACTTGGCCAGATGTCATTTCTAGGCTTTTATGTCTGAAGATAAATTACAAATCATTGATTAGCGTCTTATTTTTGTATTTACGCCTCTGTTATGATTATGTCTAGTTATTTACCATCTTGAAACAGTTTACGCTGCGTTTGCACAGAAAATGCAAACACATTCAGAACAATGAAGCCCAAACTATCTGAGGATGCAACAAAAAGCTGAAAACTTTCTATTTTTAAAAATGTTTACAGGTTTTAATACACTTTTGATCCTGGTGTTTTTATTTTATTCTGTTTTTGTTATTAATTTTATTGTTTTTATTCTGCAGTATTTAAATGTAAAGTCATTAAAAACTTAAATTATTATTAAATTAAAATGGTTTATTTCACAAAAAAATAATAAAATGTGGATAAATCATTTAAGAAATAAAAATAACTTCATATTTTACTGCAGCAGCTTTAAAAGGAGTGTAAAAGTATTTGCGATTTTAGTTGTATTAAATAAAATCTAACCATTGCACCTGATGTTGGAAAACAGCTTTTTAGATTTAGTGAGAGAAAGATTCGCGGTGGATGAAACCGAATCTGGGAGGAATTTCACTTGAATAAACCAGTTAACACAACAGATTCATATCACTGCTGCTCTTTGGAAAACGGTGTAAATCACATCAACGTACAGATTGTCTGAAGCCACACACGCCGGGTCAAATGTCAAAACTTACTCTGATGCTGAAGATGATTAAGTGACGAAGAGGCTGCTGTCCTGTGAAACGTCCTGCTTGTCTGCCAGATAAACGTGTCGAGACTTTTTAGTCTTTTCCTGGTGACTCCAGGTGACCAGGAAGAACGTAGAGACAGGAAGTAAACCAAACATAGGCAGACAAAGGTACGAGGCCTCAGGCAGAACATTCAGTTAAACTCAAAACGAATGTTTTTGTTTCACTTTACTGACTAAATAAATAGGACTTGAAAAGGCCTCTTCATTTTAAACTTTTTAAATTCTTTTTTCCTCATTTGTTCTTTTATAAAAGTTTCTTTGAATGGGAAAGAAAACATTTTATTCCTCTTTGTTATATAAGTTGATAGAGAATTCAAACCATTTTGGGGTTTAGTGAAATATTTTTATCTGATGGCGTTTTGCTTTATTTACCTCATTTCTGCAACTAATTTGAAGAGAAACATATAAACAAAATGAAAAGCATTTTTCTTTAACATACCCCTGAATGCTTAGTTTAAATGTGATAAAAAACAAAGTATTATTATATAACTAGTACCGTGTATTATGTCTATAGCTAAAACTTTTTCATTGGATTTAAAATCTGTCTGTCTGTCTAACTAATTAGATGGTTCACTAGCTGCTTGCTAGCTGGTACTAATCTATCCAGTGAGGTGTACAGGAAATGTACTAATTTTACAATTATTTTAAATTTTCTTCATCCTGCCTTTGTGCAGATACACATCACTACCAGCTCAGCCAGCAGCCAGTTATTCTGGCCACATACTGACTGAAATGTGTAACTTTACTGTGTCAGATTTCATGTAAAGCACTTTGAACTGCCTTGCTGTTGAAATGTGCTGTACAAATAAACTTGATTGATTGATATAATAAGGGTTTCAGATCTTTTATTGATAACTGCAAAAGCTGAAAATGATCATAAAACCAGCAAGTGTTAGTAAGTCAGTAAGGAGCAGCAGAACTACATAACATATGCATGGATTACATAAATCATGCATACACTATATACATGAATGTGTTTGCATAAATCATTGCACAACCTCCTGTTAGTAAAAAAGCACAGCTTTGAGACTTTATTCTCGCTCTTTGGCCCACAGGAGAACAAGGAAGCATTGCTTAGAGGATAACAGGAAAACTGGCATCTGTTGCAATGCCACAGTTGTTATTCTTGTCTTTAGCCATGTGGATGTAGCCGTTGTTGCCCCAGTTTTCACTCCAGCTGCAAAGGAAAAAAAAACAAATCTGAAAGACTTCTGGGGAAAATTAACAGTTTTTAAAGGAAAAATACGCCTTAAAATAAAAAACTCAGAAATTAATAATTAAAGGAAGTAATGTTAAAGATGTTGCTGACCTGTTCTTCACGATCCAGTAATCCTGATCAGAATAGCCGTAACCCACCAGGAGGACGCCGTGGTTCAGCTGCTCAGTGCTGCAGTTCTCTTCATAATAGACGCCTAAAATACAGAGTCATGTTGCACAAACTTAGGAGCTGATGGGTTCAGACTCAGAGGGAGCCCCGTTCATGTAATGTCCATCAGAAATCATGCATTTGTTTTGAAACAATAATGTCTTCAGTCAGAGGCTTGTACAGACTGGCTGTAGTACAGACTGCTACAGCCATCACTATCTACAACAACTGAAGAATCTGAATTAATATGATTTACAACAACATTTAATTTCCCGTCAGGATCAACAGAGCATTTCTGAATTTGAATTGTAAAAGTGATGCATTGTAACTCTTACATTGTTACACTAAACAGTATAAAAGCACTACTACAAATCAATCAGCTAAATCAGAGCAGATTTAGCAGGTCAGTTCCCACCAACAGCAGACATTGTGGACGCCACTGGACCAGAGAGTCAGAGCAGAGTTACCTGACTGGTAAAACTGGAAGGAATCATGACTGGCATCTATAGCAACAGAAATTGGCCCCATGGTGGCCACGGCCTCCATCAGGTCTTCCTCACTGCCACTGGGAATGGAAGCGTAGCCGTCCACGATGATAGAGCTGTAGGACGCATTGTAGAAGCATTGCAGGTTGTCCTGAAGGTCCAAGGAGAAACTTTGTGTTATACAACATGATGTAGAACTTCCTCCATATGATTTAGTATTGACGTACCTTTGCCTGGTATGGGTACGATTCTTCAGAGTCCAGACCACCGTTTTCATGGACATACTGAAACGCCATCTTAGCCCAACCGCCATTACAGCCCTTGTTGCCCAGATATCTAGAACAGTCCATCAGGTTCTGCTCACTCAGCGACACCAGTCTGCGAGTCGCCCTGAACAGCTGGCCCTCCAGACAGCCAGTGGCACTGAAGGCCCAACAGGAAGCACAACGGGCCTGAAGACAGCAAGAACAGAGACCAGTCAGGGTCCAGTGTAAAAACCCACTGGCTGCAGGATGAACCCCTTCCGCCTGAGCCACCGAGACAGTCGGCCTTTACTTTTGGAGAATTCATCTGTGTTTCCATTGACCATAGAACTGAGCAAATTGAAATTATGAAAATAAATTAGCTTAATGGAGACACACCAATTTTTTAAAAAATCATTTTTTGGATAAAAATGGCAGTTAAAAGCACTTTAACTGCTGAAAAACTGCCATAAATAAAACTTCTTCTAAAACGTTTTTTGCTTGAATGAAGTGGTTTTTCACCCATTTCGAATGTATTTCACAGAACTGCAAAGGAAACATTTTTTCCAGGAAGAAGCAGGAGATCAATGGTTTGTTTTTGTTTTTTTCGGACAGTGTGCAGCTGGCTCCACTGTAGCTTGTCATAGTTGTGTGTAATTCTAATGTGTTGAATCTGTAGCTCTTCTGTAAAATCACAGACTACAACCTGGGATTGTCATGACTGAAAACCTGGTAAAACTCAGATCTATAAATAAGTTTGTTGGTTTGCGTGAGTGTTGCTATATGTTGAGGAAGTGGAGTGTAAAATATGTTCTCAGACAAGTCAGATGCAGTTTGACAACTCACAACTTGCCAAGAAAGATGTTTATTTTAGAGACAACAGATCATGTTACCTGGTCCTTCACGGGCGTTACGTATCCTTCTGTCCTCCAGTCCACAGAAGCAGGGACGCTCAGGAAGCTGGACTTCTTGAAAATGGTCCCAACCTTCAGCTCTGCTTTCGGTTTGTAGCCGTGCATAATCTGCCTGAACTCCTCCTTAGTCTGTTGGAAAATGTTTGAGTGAGCAGAACAGGCTGCAGAGACCAAATTGATTTAAAATGTAAGTGTTTTAAGTAGCAAATCACTCAATTACTCTTGGAGTTCCTCAGGGTTGTGTGCTTAGACCCATAGTTTAGTACCAGTACCAAACCACAGTGGGAGCAAACTGTAAAGTTATTGTTGTGCTTTTTGAGAATCATGTTGAGTGCAAACGAGAAAACGAAGCGGTGTGGCTTTAATACTTGACACGTACGTTGGTGTAGTGTTCTCTGAAAATTAACGATTAGGTTAAATTGCACATAGATTAACTTGCTATGTGTTTTTTTACTAATCTGATGACTTTTCACTCAGTCTTATGTAGGAGAGTAAAGGAGGTTGAGCTCCTGATCATATCGATTGAATTTTCTGGCTGAGATGTGAATGTTCTCACCAGGTCTGCGAAGTGGTTCATGCCCTGCCGGTAGGAGTGTTTCCCCATGGAGTGCTCCAGGTTGTGCAGCTCGATCTTCTTCAGGTTCTTCTCCCACACCGTCCGCCTCCAGCCCTCCTCTGTCTGCAGAAAGAGAAAAACTCATTTAAACGCAGAGTTTTAATCTAAAATACACCGTCTGATGTTTCCATGAAATCTATACTAATCAGCTGTTTCTGCTCAAAAATTGACTTAGAGGGTCAAAATTAGAGCAATTCGTAGAATGGGTGCCGCTGCTGTCATGAGATTTAATTCAAATTAGATTCTGCTGCTGTAAAATGGGAGGATTAGGTTTGTCTTTCTAACAGGATGGCTAACATCTGGATAAATAGGAGACTTTCAGGTGAGGCTTTAGGTGCATCTGTTGCATTTCTGACTGTTTTGTTGTTCGCCGGCTCTTTTCACCTGCTGGTAGGTTTTGTTGTACCGGTTCATCCACAGCTCCCAGTGCTGATCCAGCTGTGGGTCTCGACTCGGGGCTGACAGCACTTCACTCATGCAGAACGTCATGACAACTAAATGCAGCATCGTTCCCACTTTCACCTGGAAGAAATAAATAAAAACACATAAAAAAAACATGATTTCACTCATTAAGGTAAAATAGACTCCAAACCAGACTGGCCTTGTTAAACAGTGAATTAACCACAGATTTCACCTGCCAGACCTGCAGAACCAAGAAATCACCTAAAAGAACCTGCCTGACAACATGAAGCAGGCAGAAAATCTATTTCAATCAGAGAAATGTACAAATGTCAACTTGTCTATAGATTGAACTCTATTCTTCAGTCTTAAAAATAATCCAATGAATTACTGTACAATTAATCCAAACAATAATCAACAGATCAGTTCTTCACTGCATTGACGTGAAGCAGAGCAGGAAAGGATGAATTTCCCACGTTTATGTATTTTTTATCTGAATCCGTTGCTACATCAGCGTTCACTAAATAATATCCTGTTGCATTTTAAGCAATTAAATGTACAGAAATGTAATAATATTTTCTAAATAAAACATTTTAATGTTGTTAGTTAGTGGAAACTTGGACAGGTCCCAGTTTGTGGATTTGATCCCAGAAAGAAAGAAAGCTTCAAACTAAGTTATTTAATATAGAAGATCAATATTTCTTCAAGCTCAGAAATGCAACCAGATTGTTCTTTCAGTTTTAGATCACACCAAACCGTAATTTAATGTTAACAATTTAAAAAGTTCAGAATAAAACCATTTAAATTTTTTATTATTTTGCTTCTTTAGGAAATCCACCAAGTTGCACAGAATCAGCAGCTTCCTCTTAATAAAGGCATTTTATTCAAAAAGAAATGAACAAAAACACAAGCAAAAAGTTTTGTTGAATGTTGTCTTGGTGCTATGAAATATAATTAATGGTTGAAGGAATAAACTAAACTTTCTGTTCTGGGAAAAGCATTAAAAGCTGAAACCAGTTATGAGAAAAAAGGCTGTTGATCCTTCAGAAAGAAAAATGTCTCCATCCTTAGACCTGAAGCATCTCTACAGTGAAAATGTTCAACATAATAAAGAAGAGAAAAATAAAGTTCATCATAAAGGTTGTAAAGCTGAAAGTTGAGGTAAAAGCTTTGAAACTTACGGGGATGTTTTTCTGTTGATGGAGGAGAAGCAGAGGACCGATTCCTTTCTGCAGCGAGGAGCATAAAGTTTTTAAAGACCAGATTCGCTTCAGTGTGAAAGCGTTGAGCTTTCTGATTGGTCCATTTGGTCAAGATGTCTGCAGGTGATGTGATTCCTGCCTCTGCAGAGCTGCTCAAACACACATCTGGCTGCTTCACTATCAGCATCTGGGATATTTCAATAAATGTGAATAATTAAAAATTTTTTATATTAATTACAATATACAAAATTAATTAATAATTTTAAATGACATTATTCAAATAAAATAAAATTAGTTAAATTGTCCAACATTTTAAGTCAAATAAAATAAAAGAATATTAGAACATTTTAGCTTATTTTGGCTGGAATAAATTTTGAAACGGACTAAACTGCAACAAGAATATACATTTGTAAAGAGATGCAGGACATTTTCTTTATTATTTGTCACTTTGTATGTCAGGATGGCTAACTCTGCTGTGGCTAATGTAAATGATCAGACCGAAAATAAAATGGTGGATTGCAAATAAAACAATGGAATAACTAAACAAATGCTAAGATTTTAACAAACTACTTAAAATATTGATCAGCTAACGTGAAATTTGATTAGTGGTTTTAAAAATGACTGATATTTCTTTAGAATAATGGTCAATAGTGTCGTAGATTATTATCGGAAGCTAAGATCCGCTTCTTCACTCGCTACTGGCTGGCGTTTTCAAAGGAACCAATAGCATAGCGGCATTTATTTCCCTCTGCGCTGATTGGCTGAACGCCCTAACGCGGAAACAAGACCTTAGATTCCTTCCGGGGTAGCGCTATCATTTTACGGTACGTATTAATACATGCTAAGGTATATTTGCTGTTTGAACTATTAAAATATGTATTTTTTAGCATTTTAACTATTTTTAAATATTAGCAAGCGGCTATTGTTTCTAATCCACACCGATATAGGGATCATCCGCTGACACCGTTTGCAAATATCACCGCTAAAGAAGGAAAATGTGGGAGAACAATGGCGTCAGCAGAAGTGCAATTTGGTAATCAAGATCCCAGAGTCTGAAGCTCCCAGAAGCCACTTTACTTTAAAGTCAAGTTTCTACAGTCAGTGAGGATTTAGGTAAGCAGAAGGAACCCCAGCCATGTGTTGAGTTCATTTACTGCACAACTTTATATTTTCTGTGAAACATACTTTGGGTTTCGATTAGCTGCATGGTCGGGGGAAGTACTGCAACCTGGGGAAGTACTTATGAGCCAGAAAACATCTTTAAAGGACTAAAATGTCTAAGATTTAGTCTATTCCTACAAAAAACCAAACATGAATTATGTTGCTCTATTTTAAAACACTTATTGTATTTAATAAAATGTTGATGATGTAATTTGAAAATTTATGTGAACAAAATGTTTCCTGAGGACATTTTATTAAAAACAAAGCACCAGGATTTTAGTGTTTCACATGTTTAATTAATCATGGTAAAAGTAGCAAAAAAGAAAAGACAATTCCATATACAATGACCGAGGCAGGTATTAACGAATCACTTCCAGAGCAGCGTACATGTATTTACAGAGGACAAAACTTCAATTTTTAAAGAGAAAATAAAAATAAAGTGGCGTAGAACCAGGCCATAACGGCTCCTTTTCCCTAAAAGAACAAGTTTCCTCCTCCTGAAACGCAGCAGAATCTCCTGCTGATGCTTCGTCTTCAGCCAAACTGTTCCAGTAATTTAAAACCTGCTGATGCTGCGGCGCGTCACACCAGGGGGTAGCTGGCTGCCGTGGCGATGCCGCAGTGGTTCTTCCTGTCTTTGGCCATGTAGATGTAGCCTTTGTCACCCCAGGTTTCACCCCAGCTGCAAGAAAAAGAAACTTAATCAGTAAAACGGTTCAATTTTATCCAGCCAGGTTGAACCGTTTAGCAAGCGTAGAGCTACTAACCATTAGTTTAGTTATTGATTAATTGGATAGAGAAATTGGCACATTACAGATTTTATTTAAAAATTAAATAATAAATAAATCCTTCTCAGAAGCTCAGCCATTTCTGCCTGACTTGATCAGCTGATTAGTTGTTGAATAATTAAATAGGAAAATGTGCAACAGTGTATTAAGGCCATTGCAGATAGGGGGAAAAAAAGGCACAGATTTCTGGCAAAACATTTACATTTTTAGATTGATCTCAAACTTTCTACAAGAAAAACTTCAACATTTTCAGTATTTAACATTTTTTTTCCAGAACTTGGCCATTTTTTGAGCCAGTTTCGTCCAGTTAGCATTAAGCTGATTACTAAATTAGTCGATTTTTCGACCAGTCGGACCTGTTCTTGACGATCCAGTACTTCTTGCCGTCCACGTCTTCTCCCTGGAAGCCGTATCCCACCACCAGAACGCCGTGGTCCAGCTCCTCGCTGCTGCACTCCTCCTCATAGTAGATTCCTAAAATAACATAAATAAAAGATTAATGGTCAAGCAGCGGGTCTGGATCAAGCGGCGGGATCCAGGCCCGTTAGCGTAGCATCTCATGCTAACACCAGACTGACCTGACTGGTAGAACTGGAAGGACTCGTGACCGGCGTCTATCGCTACGGAGACGGGTCCGACGGCGGCCACGGCCTTCATCAGAGCGTGCTCACTGCCCTTGGGGATGTCCACGAAGCCGGTGTCGTTGGCGGCGCTGTACCTGGGGTCATACTTGCATGACTGGTCCTGAAACAGAGGACAACAGCGGAGCAACGTGACGCCAGAAGGGACAAAAACATGCAGCGACACGGCTTAGGAAAACAATCATCCCAATCCTATTTTAATGGATTTTATTTATTCACATTCATTTATTTTCTAATAAAGAAAAAAAAAAGAAACTTGGTAGATTATATGTAACTCAGAAATGTTGTAGAAAAAAAAAATCTGACTTCTGAAACTCAAATTGCACAATTTATCGTTTCTCTCAACCAAAAACTGGTTGTTGTTTTTTCTTTAAAGAAAATTAATTTTATTTGCAATTTTATTTATTTTGCCTATTTAAAATCTCTTACAGTGTTAAATGTTCATTAGAATTTAAAGTGCATTCATCTTTGAGAATGTGCTCTGGTATTTTTGTACCACTATGTTAATGGTCTCAAAACAACAACATTAACGTTTATCGGGATAACTTGAACAATTTATCATCCAGCAAATTTTGTTATACTGACTGACCTAAGAGTTAAAGTATAACTTTACAAGATGCTAAATGTTGCTCAAATTGTCATTACTACTTTACTCTTGTAATTAAAAAAAAAATAAATCCTCATATTTTGTAGAGTTCACCTGAATCGTGATAAATTATCCCAGTAATTATTGCAATAAATGATAATATTGTTGTTTTGAGACCATTTTCAACTAATTCATTTATAATTGCGTAATATTGAAAGTTCGATCAATAAACTTTAATTTTGTAACGTGTAACTCTGGAAAAACAACAGACACAACTAAATAAAGCCAGTTTCAGTGGTTTCAGGGGCAGCAGAGGCCTACCGTTCCCACGTAGGGGTACGAGGCCTCCGAGTCCAGGCCCTTGTTGTCCTGGACATACTGGAAGGCCTGGTCCATCAGGCCGCCGTTGCAGCCATCATTGCCCTCGGGTGTGGAGCAGTCCACCAGGTTCTGCTCGCTCAGCGACACCAGCTGACCCGTCTTCCTGAACTCCTGGCCCTCCAGGGCGCCGGTGCTGCTGAAGGCCCAGCAGGAGCCACACTGACCCTGAGGGAGAGGATGAGGAAGAGGAAGAAGACGTCAGGACAGTTATCTAAACCATCCAGAGTCGACGCAGCTTCAGTTAGAACAGCTGGAAACCAGAGATCAGGATGAACTCTGACCTGAACCTTCAGAGCCACAAAGACAGTTACAAAGTCGGCCTTCTATCAGCTGAAGAACATCTCCAGGATTAGAGGACTAATGTCTCAGCGAGACCTAGAGGAACTCATCCATGGCTTCATCTTTAATCATTACTGCAACAGCGTGTTCAAGGTCAGACAATTTAAAAATCACTGAGCGGCTTGAAGATCTGCTGCTGCATCAACCTTCTGCACCTCTCAGGTTTTCTGGTTCTGCTCTGTATCCAGAACCAAACATTGAGAAGCAGCTCTCAGCTTCTACACACCACAAATGTAGAAGAAACTTCCAGAAAATTGCAAAACAGCCAAAACGCTGAGTTCCTTTATATCTACACTAAAAACCCAAATGACATCCTGGCCGTTGTTTTGATTTGCTAGCACTGTTAGCGCTGTGTGCTAGCTTTTAGCTCCTTAAGGACATAATGTCATAAACAGTTTGTTATTGTTTTTGCTGTTGATCCAAATGGATTCAGGGATCTGGTGTTAGCCAACTCGCTAACTACGCTGCTAGCTAGTTTTTAAGACGTTTTCATTCATATTGTCGCATCATTATTTTAATCTGAACATCTCCTTCTGTGTCTTTTAAATTTGATTTGGAAGAAAAGCAACTAGATCATTTTATCTCTAATAAACTACAAATTGGCCGAATGTTGTGGAGTTGACCTCTCTGCGACCTCATTTAAAGAAACGGCGCCAAAACGAGTTGCTCAGGAGGAACTGAGGGGTTAAAATGATGAGGAATTCAGACCAAAACGTCTATAGACCACAACTGGATTATTAAAATATAAAAGAGAAGGATTTACAAGTAAACATATGTTCACTTTAAATGAATGAATGTGCTGAACCCCTGCAGACCAACAGCCTCTTATTGGACCAGAGCTGCTTCATAAAGGCTCCAAGTCTAAAATCATCTCAGTTTTAATTCATTTTAAAGCTTTAGTTCACTGAGCAAAATTCAAATAAAAACACTAAATGAACCTGCAATAAAACAGGCGCATTTCTGCTCTTTAAATAATAATAAAAACAATTCTTAACATCGTCTCTCACTGACTGGAAAAAACTAACTCAGGTGTACAATGTTGCCTACACCTGGTTGCCGTGGCGCCGGCCAATTTGTTTCTGCAAACGCTGTTAATGTATATAGTGGGGGTGGGGAGAACAAGCACTGCAGCATAAAGATAATCCAAGCACCACCCCAATGGCCGCCTTATCTCCACCTGTAGGCAGAACTTCAGAGGACAGAGTCTCTTTACAGGCCTGAGAATAAACATGGAGGCTGCAGCGTTTAAGAAGAAACAGCCAACTGCACATCCTCCTGCCTCCGTTTTATTAGTAACTATATATTACTCCCTGCAAACATTTTTATTTAAGACACATTTTAGTGCGTTTCAAACAACTTTAGATGCTTAATAGTATCTGAGCAAAACATTTTCTTTGATTCCGTTTTTAAACATCCAAACCTGTTTGCAGGAGAAAATGAGCTGGATGTTTTCAACCCGTTAGCAGTTACCTGGTCCTTTACGGGGGTGACGTAGCCTTTGTCCCTCCAGTCCAGCGAACGCGGAGCCACCATGAAGCTGGGCTCCAGGAACAGCGAGCCCTTCACCTTCCTGTCCGCTTCGTGTTTGTAGCCGTTCATGACCTGCCTGAACTCCTCGTGAGTCTGGGGGGAAAGGTCAGAGAGAAACATGAACCACCGGCTACAAAAAGGCAACCAGATGCTTCGTTTCACTGACAGATCAGCCGTTTAACGATTCTACAGGTGAGCAAATAATAAAAAAGTACATGATGAATTGAAACAAGCTTGATCATTTTTATTTGGACAATAATCGATAAATATTTCTGAAAAGCCACCACTCTGAAAAATGTCATTTGGTTTGATACATTTTTTAAGTCTGTGCTTAAGCAAAAATAATAAACACTTTCTAGGCTGAGCATGAGTTCAGACCTTCCATCTGTGCCTCACCATGTCTCCGAGGTGGTTCATGCCCAGACGGTAGGAGTGTTTCCCCATGGAGTGGTCCAGGTTGTGCAGCTCGATCTTCTTCAGGTTCTTCTCCCACACCATCCGCCTCCAGCCCTCCTCTCTCTTTGGAAAGCAAAAACCCACATTTTTATGATTCATTCTGGAGATAAAACACAACAAACTCCCTAAAAACACGTTACCTCATGGTATTTTTTACTGTGCCAGCTCTTCCAGAGGTTCCAGTGCTCGTCCAGCTGTGGGTCCAGAACGGGGGCCGACAGGACGGCGCTGAGGCTCAGGGTCAACACAACCAGAGGCAGCATGGCTCCGGCTTCCTGCAGTAAACAACACATCTGGGTCAGGTTTCAGAGCTGCAGAGGGGGAGGAGATGCTGCGAAGGCCACATCTCACTACAGGAAAACAAAAGCTCCACATGCAGCCAGTTAACACTGGTTTGTCATGAACAGCTCAGAAATTCACAGGAAACTCCCCCCAACAAATTCCTGGCATTACAGTTACACTGAAGCTGGTGTGCGATTTAACGAAAAGAGCCATTTTCCCCTTTGGTAAAACAATCAGAGCAACTTTCAGTCCAGAATTCTCGGCTTTTAGATGAAACTACATCTAAAGAGTAGAGCTGTAATAGAGCTGTAATACACGAAGAGGCAATTTAGTCATCTGAATGTCACCCTGCATTAGGCAATCACCAGGTCGGTTTGGCCCCCTCTGTGTCAGCTTTAGTTAATACCTAAACCATAAAAATTAGAGAGGAAATCTGTATATGGTGATTTAACTGAGGCTAAAGCGAGAGAAAAAATGGAATAGCCCTTTAACAACTCCGAATCGGAAGCGAACTTCAGTGCCATTCCCAACTTCAGGAAAACACGCCAAGCTAGCAAGGACAAAAATGCTAAATATTATGATCTCAGAGAATCTTTTTCACAAACTCAACGTTTACGAAACAATAGCAGTAAGAAAAACATCGGTAGTGACTCCTATTTTGCGGTTTTCCAGGTTTTAGCGGAGATGGTTCCGGCTTTATCCCAACAACAAGCCGAGGCTAGTTGGTTGGTTTTTTTTGCACAGTCACGGGATGCGCTTCCCGGGCAGAGAGCCAGAAACACCAAGCAGCTCCAAACCGGGAAAACGAAACAGAAAACCAAAACTGGAACCGGCGCACAGCTGCTGGATTCCACCTGATCCCATTCAAAATGTTCCGATGAATAAAACCAGCAGAGACGAGAAGCAGAACACGGCGGATGTGCAGGAAAAGCAGCTGAGAAAGCAGCAGGGACGGCGACAGAACCAGCCGAATAGCACGAAACGAAGCAACAATACAACGCAACTTAAAGATGTTTCCATTCTAAAAAATACTGAAAAACATTTTAAAATAGACTATTTAAAAATGCAAACTGGTGTTCTGTTTACAAGAAACATAAAACCATCGCATATATTCCCTATAACTATAAAACCCAGACTTTAACCGAAATGTTAAATTACAATCTTCAACACTCAAGACACAATAAATGTTTGTTCTTACTGTAAAATATTTTCTGATGAAGAGCAGGAAAACAATAGCTCTGTTAGCGGAGGGACACTTTATAAAGGCCAAACCGGGAGCGCGATCACGTCCCACCGAACTCTCCCATTGGCCTAAAACTTGTTTGTACCCAACGCTGATTGGTTAGTTTCTTGTCGTTCCAATCTAAGCCCCGCCTCCTCATCTGATGCCATCATGGCAGCACGTGATTCCCTCCCGCTGAAAGGAAGCCAAACTTGTTGTTTTTAGGTGATTATTTAATATAAAACTATATCAAGAGCCAATTTTAACCAGCTAGTCATTAGTTAGATTGATCCTCATTCAAAACATCACAATAATTAGATTGTTTAATCTATTAGATCTAAAGTACTTGAGAAAACTGAATAAGAAATTATTTTAAAAAGATGCCAATACAGAAAAATTGAGATAAAGATGAAACATAAAACTAGCGTCAGGAGCTTTTCTACTTTGTTTCATTTTTATCACTAGTCAAATGTCCAGGCTTGGTTTCTAAGGTAAAACAACATAAAAGTAATGATCAAAAGTATTTACAACTTATTTTAACTCTTTTTCTGCTGCTAAAGCCTCACAAACACAAATACTGCTCTAAAATAACCTACCCATTTCGAAATAGGCTTTAAGAGACACTATTGACATGGAAAACTGAGGTAGACATTTATATTCAGCTGTTTTTAATGGCTAATAAAATCAAGTGCAACACAATGCTTAAAAGTTGCTTAAAAAGTCAAATAAAGTCCATTTTGTGTAATTTCTTAGAATATAAAAGTAATATAGCTGTGAACCTTCCAGTGAGGCCTGTTGTAACTCTGGAGGAGCTGCAGAGATTCATAGCTGAGGTAGAAAATCACATTTTTGGTCAGATGAGAGCAAAAAACGCAACATGTAGAGGAATGTCTAACCCTGCACATCTTTCTGAACTCTGCTCTCATCATACTGTTAAATAAAGAGGTATGAATACTTATGGTACCATATTAAGAGTCTCCAGATTAATATTTCGCATCGAGATCTCAGAAACAGACTGATGAACATTTATTCTAAAGTTCTGGGAAAGTTGCCAATAAAAACAGTTGAAAATTAAGTTGCAAAAGATGCTCAAAAATAGATGTTTTAGTCTATTTAGAAGAATCTATACGACTGTCTGTTCAAGCCTCGTTTACAGCATCAGACTTCAGAGTTTAAGATACATTATCATATAGTTTACTGTTCCAGAGGAGATAATGATGAGTAAATCACATGAGCATGCAGTAACACAATAACACAATCCATCAAAACATTGATAAATTGATCAAATTGTCACCATTGTTCACCTTCTGCCTGATGACTTTAGCTTAAACAAATAGAAAACAATGTTTTACGCCACGGATCTGCTGGCAAATCAGAGTCAGAGTTAATCAGTGCTGATGCTCATGTGACAGATACGGTTGAGAAACCCTGAGGACTGAACATGTTTTCATGTTTGGTCCATTTCTCCTGACGCCCAGAGACGTGTTGAGCAAGAACGCTTTACTCACGCTCTGCACCTCTGAAGTCTGACTGCAGCAAACGGCCAGTTTGATCAGGGAAACGTAAATCATCACGGCATGGGAAACAAAAAACGTAGACATTTTGAGATTCATCTTAGAAATTTTCTAGAAAACATGTAAAATTTCTGAGTTTGAAAGGTTGAAAATTTGCACAAAAAATCTCAGAAATTCTGAGTTTAATATTAAGAATTTTCTAGGAAAAAATGAGAAATTTCACAGTTTGAAACGGTGGAAATTTGCAAACAAATACTCAAATTCTGAGGTTAATCTCAGAAATGTCCTACAAAAAACCTGGATCTTTCTAAGTTTAAAAAGTCACAAGATTTTCAGAAAACTCAGAACTTTGAAATTAATCTAAAGGTTTTCAGGAGAAAACAAGGACATTTCGACTGATAACTTAAGAGAAAACATTTTTTAACAATATAAGCTTTTAAAACAGGAATTGTTTCAGAAGTTTGCTTTGGTTTCCAGTTAAATGAATCAAGCGGCTTGATGACCTCGCTGTATCGCGCCTGTGTTGCCAGGCAACCAGGAGCAAACAGTCGGTTTATCACTGTTACCCAAACTAAATAAAACTGCAACAGGTCAAAAGTCATCTGAAGTCAGACCTGAGCAGGATGGAAGAAGGATTTTGTTGAGTGTCATGAAGAATCTGCAGGATGACAGAGAAGCTTTAAAGTTATTAAACTAATCTGCTGACGTGAAAACTAAAATATTAACAGAGTTTTTAAAAGCACTGGTTTTTCTTTCTGCTTTGAGGTGAAAGTCCCACATGGCCCAAACAAGATCACTTCTGTTTTATTCTAATCACATCTGGGGAAGTTAAACAACATCCAGGTTTTACTCTCAGTGTCACAAACGGATCAGTTCAAACTGAGACTCACGGCTTTCAGCTGGAAAATCTCTGAGCAAATTTTCAACTTTTCAGATATAAAAATGAGTTTTTTGAGCTTTTGAATGAAATGCTCAGCAGGTGTAGCTGTCTGGGTGGATGAACAGATTTCCTCTTTCATTTTCAGCCTTTACGCTCAGCCTGCTGAAGTTTCAGCTCTGAAACCACTGACCTTCTTGTTTCTATACTCCTAAAATATTTGGTCTAAAAATAACAGAAACGATCATTTAAGCACCGACGACAGAACCGATGGTGTAAACATGACAACAGGATTTATTGGGGGCGTGTTGGTTTTGTCACATGTGCAGGATGTGTGATTGTTCCCGAACCTCCTGTGACAGGATGCGTTGCAGAAATACACGCCTGTCCTGCCATGTCTCTGCTGACTGCAGCAGATGACTGGACGGCGCTGCTCAAGAACTGATAACTCAGCAATTTCTCGGCTTACCAGCTGCATCTTCACCCGAGTCTGGAAACCAGAGGACTTTATTTTCACATTTACAGTTCAACTTAAAAGTTTATTCATTATATTCTTTACCAACCTGTTAGAGGGGCAGTATTATAGAAAATCAACTTTCCTTTGAGCTTCACATCATGTTATATTATTTACTCATGAAAAACAGATCTGGAGTATCTGTTTCTGATTCTTTCATGCATGTTTGAGAAATCCTTCAGTCTCCATGGCAACCGGTGCAAAACACCTAGCTGGACCTAGCCCCACCTTCTGCTCCTCCTCAGCTCCTTCAGATTAGCCAGCAGAAATCAGCACCTGGTGGAACTGCTGGTGTTGTGATGACTTTCTGAAGGCTGAGATTCAGAAAGAGCAGGAGCTTCTTAAAGAGACAGAGACCCAATTTCAAAGTGTTAAATTACCAAGTCAAATTTCTTTTTGGCCATATTTTATAAATATAAAACCTAAAGGTCCCATAGTTGCTTGATTGTTCTATAAAATGCCTCTATGTGACTGATCACAGTTTGCATCCTGGGTGCACAAAGGAGCGTCATCACAGATCCTTCCTCCCAACAGTTTTAAAGTGTTTATATCCCTGATTGTATTTGTATATTTCTGTGATTTGCAGTTTTATTGTCACTTAAACTGTCTGGTTTAATGCAGAAACACATTTTGTACATTTTTAACATTTTTCTACATTTCTTTGGTTCAGTTTGCTATTTTTAATAACTGCACAGTATTTCATGTTTCTTAAAGCTGGTTTTTATATCTATTTAAATTTTTTTTTGTGAATCTGTTTGCTTTGATAACTTGTCACTTTGCATCAGAATTTCCCCATTTTGGGACAATAAATAACTTTTCTATGCTAATCTAGTAAAAGCTAAATAAAAATCAGTTTTGAGTTTAATGTTTGAAGAAACAACAATATGCATATATTTAACATTCAGCTTTAAGATAAAAACATTTAGTTTAAGTCATAAGTGACTGGAAAACGTGACTTTATGAGTCAGATGTTTATTTCTAACAGAATCAGGCAGAAAATGACAGAATGATGATTATTGTTTCCATCCTGTCTGCACATTTATAGCTGGTTTCACCTGAAAGCTGTGAACCATTTCCAGTTTGATCATTTATTACTGTAAATGTTTTCTAAAACCAGAATTGCTTCAGATTTAATATTTGGCAACGGATTCGTAAACAAAAATATATTTTTAGAGAAGTTACAAACTGCAGCTTACAGGAAACAAAACACTTTAGGATCTGAGATGCATCCAGGTTCATCATTCCTTCTGCTGAAGTTTTCTTTGGAAGAGAAAGAAATCAGCTGAGGCAGAAACGTTTCCTCCTGGGATGGATTGTTTAGCAGAAAATCAAGAAGAGAAAGCTGAGTGCTGGTTGTTCCTCTAAAGGTGTTTTTACTTCCCTTCAGGCCCTTCAGGCCCTTCAGGCCCTTCAGGCCTCCAGCTGAGAATGAAACCGGGCCTGTCGGGTCTGTCGGGTCTGCATTTAAATTAAAAATTCCTGATTTTTTTCTAGCAAATTCTCAACTTTGCAAACCCAGAAATTTATTTGCTTTTTCTAGGTAAAAATGAGAGATTAATCTCAAGATCTTTAAAATTTTTCTGGCATAATTTCAACTTTTGAAGCTCAGAAACTTATTACATTTTTTCCCTCTTTCTGTCTACAATGGTCATGATACGCTGCTATATGAAACCAGGTTCTAGAGAAAAGCAGAAACCTTTATCAGATGAAACCTGCTGTTGCTCCACCAGAGCCGCAGACAGCTGCAGAGTTGCTGATCTGAAAGCAGCGTGACGCAGCAGCGGGGCGAGTCCAGACAGAACCGGGCCGGTTGCTCTCATGTGACTGCGAGGGTCGGGTCGGCTGCAGACGGAGCTGCACAAAGAGCCTAGAGGAGTGGAAATAATGACATTAATAATAACCTGGGCAGGAGCAGCTGCTGTGGAGAGCAAATATTTCACCGGACCAACAACTTGCTGCTGGGATTTTTGCTTTCAACACTAAAAACCTGGACTTTTTGGTTTTGTTTATTTCGTTAATGGTTCTTGTTCCTGCAGCATCACCATGAAATTTCTGAGTTTCAAAACTCGAAAATTAGCTTAAAAAAGAAAATGTTCAGAAAAAAAGAACTATGGACATTTATGGCTTTGAAAAGTAAAAGAAAACTGCAGAAAAAACTCAGATTTTTTTTAGATTAGTCCAAGAAATATTTGAGAAAAAACCTGGAAAGTTTCAAAAGCCAAAAAGTTTTTTTCTAGTAATTTTCTGAAAATAATCTCAATTTCAGATTCTTTTTGTAGCTAATTTTTGACTTTTCATCCTCAAATTATACAGCAATGCTGCAGGAACAAGAAGCATTAATTAATTTAAATGCACATTTGTTACAATAAAGTTGGCATTTTAATGATTTAAAGACATATTTAATAAATTGTCTTAAATTATTAAAACATTTCATTAAACATTGATAAAATGTTCTAATTCCACTGGCAGATTATTTCAGTGGGAAAAATGTCTTGTTATGAGTGAAATAATCTGTGGAACTAGAAAGTTTTTATAAATATTGATCATAAAGCAAGCACCTATATTTTGCTGGAAAGTCAATTACAGGTTAGTTTTGTCGTATTTCAATTGCACCAAGATATTTGCACTAGAAATTGAACCCAAACTCCTCGGTAACATTTTGTGTTTTGGAAGTGGAGATTCATCTACAAGTGTGAAAGACAGAGCTGGATGTGATCATCCAGGTACGGGAGGCCATCTTGGGTTTGACCACGTCTCCATAGCAACACTGAGGCGAGTTTGGCTAGAAAAAAAAGGCTAAAAAAGTTGGAAAAGCCTCATTATCCTGATTGCACAGTGGTGACCTGTGATGCTGTGGGCCTGTTTCCTCTCTGAACGCCGTTAGGACAATAAGAGCCATTCGAGACGACCCGAAAGGTAATAAAGAATTTATTATAAAATGTATTACACTGTAAAGTGTCAGAAGTAATAAGAACATGGCATTCTCAGACATGCTAAAAGGACACAACATAAACAGCAACAAAAAGACAATGTGGCGATTAGACCAAAATCTCCCCGTCAATCGTTCCGGACGAGTCTCAGTTCTCACAACAGAAACAAACGTTTTCCGCTCTCCTTCCCCAAAGCTTCACCTCCCAACCTGTGATCTGTGCAAGGCAGCGACACGGCAGCACATTCAGGCACACGGCGTTGGCAACAACACAGAACCGGTCTGGGACGCTTCGTTGTTTCTGCAAAGGCTCAAGTCTTTTTGTTTGAGTGAATCATTTTCTACATTCATGTTGCCTCTGCGTTCGGGTGGGGAATCAAAACGGTTTGCAAGTTGGAGCTGAGAGAAAAGCGGCTTATTTAGACTCTGAACACTGGAGGAAGTGAAACACAGGAAATACTGCAGCTCTTCTTATCAGATTGTTTCCAGAAACCTCTTGGGAATAAAATACTCAACCTGAAAAACATCATAATTCCTGTTTTCTTCTTTAAAAACACCTAGTCACAAAAAGCATTTCATAGATTTTACCCCATTTCTTCAGCCTCTCCACACTGCAAAACCTGAATAATTCAAAGTATTTCTGCTCTAGTTTTCCATAACAGACTCGAATTATGACAAAAATAACTTAAAAGTAACTTTTTGAAGTTATAAGTAAGTAATTCCTTAGATTAATGCGAGAAATTCTCAAAAAGATTTTGGGCTTCAAAAAGTAAAAAAAAAAAAAAAAGCTAAAAATCCCAGAAATGTTTAGATTAATCTCATAAATAAATATAAAAAATAAAAAACTTGGAAAGTTCCAGAAACTTTATTTTTTTTTCTTCTAGATTTCTCAAAGTTTCAGCTCTTCAAATTCATAAATTTCACAGAGATGCTGCAAGAACAAGAACCATTAATTAAATGCAAATGTAATCATTTATTTGCATCAATTATTAAACCTTTTAGTACTTCTTTGAAGTAAATAATCCCTTCATTTTGATGAAACAGTATTAGATCATCCGTCAGATAATTTCACTTATATCAAGACATGTTTCCCATGTTATACAGCAAAATAATCCACCAGTGGAAAAAGATATTTTGACTTATAACATGGAAAATTGTCAGATATAAGTGAAATAACCTGCCAGTGGAATTAGAACTTTTTTAATAATCAAAATTAAGGAATTATTAACTCTAAACAAGCTGCTATATTTCACTGAGTTTTAGTTTGCTCTTATTTCAAGTGTACAAAGACGTTGTTGTTAGAAACTAGACAGAAAAACTTGGTGATATTTTGCTTTTGCAGTGCAGCTTCGTGCTGTAAAGAGACAAAGTGAAAGAAGATGTGAGGCGACGCGTGGCCGGCCGAAAACCCGCAGTGAAACCGACAGAAGCTCAAATTTAGCTTGGTAGAAGGTGGCGTCGACGCCACTGTGCAAAACGGAAAACACCCGACACCGTGGACGGCAAGCTGCAGCGCCAGGACGGTCAGCAGTTACTTTACAGCAAAACAGAACAAAATATCCATCTATTACACTATTTTCTCTTTATTTTGTGGCACTTTCTATTTAAAGTCAGAAGGATGTCGATCCTGAATCTCAGCCATGATGATTTTTAATGTTTAGAAACTCGAAAATTTGTCCTTTAATTGGTAAAAATGGCTAAAATTCCTTTTATTGAAATGGAAAAACATTGAACAGGTCCCAGAATTTCCTTGCAAACTGTCTTTACAGTTTATAATCAGCAGCTGTAGTTCCAATCTGGCCTGTTCCTGCTGTAAACATTAAAGGTCCAATGTGTGGATTCTACTGCCATCTAGAGGCCGAAGTCGAAGCTGCAACCAAAACTAAAATAACAGCAAATACATGGAAAAACACACCAGAATCTTTGGTTCCTTCTTTCCCGGGACGATTTAGTGAAGAAATCAGGAAAATAATCTGCTGTTGGTTCAGATTTAAAATATCTACAACAGAAAATAATGATATATTTTTTACAAACTTCCTCACAAAAGAGAGCGAACGTCTGGTTACTGTACTGAATCCAAACAGGTAACAATGAAATCTGAATAAAAACACAACCAGACTGTAACAGAACAAATATTAAGCATTAAAGCAGCTTCAAAACAATCCGACCAAACAGTAACAGAAGAGAACGACTCCAATGCACAAAATGAAGAAAGATACATTTTTCAACATAATAATTGCAGAAAATGATTAGAAACCGTGCAAAAAAGATAACATAGAGCGATTAGACCATTATCTGACCTGTAACATTGATGTTGGCTCAGGTTAATTAAACAAAAATGAAAAACATTTTGTTCAGGGGAAAGTTTGACCAAAACCAAAAGAAGGAAATTATGGGACCTGGAAAACAGAATCACCCAAAATTATAAAAAAATATGGGATGTCCCGATCACAGAGACGAAACCTTTCTCTGGTTAACTGATGTGGGACCTCATTTCATTTACCTGGCCTGAAAATCGCATCACAGTTTGGATTTAGAATTAGATTTATATCCAGGGAGACAGAGAAGCTGTACTGGCTGGTGCAACCAGAAAGCAGCTGAAACAGTCGTCTTTAAACTTCATGACATTAAATTGGATCAAAATCAAGCAATCAATTAATCACATCACAACAGAAAGTCAACATTTAAGCGTTAGCTTAGCACTTTTGCTAAGACCCATTTTCAGCAGCAGAAATAAACAAGTTAAAGCTGCAAATTTCTGTTAACATTTGTCAAAACTCTCAGTGGGACTAAATATATCTGCTCCAGTCAATAAAAATTGATAGTTAATCTAATATTAAGATAAAGAAATACTACAATGGCTGACAGGCACAAACACATGAGTGATGTGACTCCAAAGCCCAATGCAACAGAAGAACTGCTGCTGCAAAAAAATGTTGCAAATATGAAACTCTGCAAACTTGCTCCACAAAACAGAGTTCCTCCAGACCAGCAGGGGGAGTCTGGAGTAGATAATATTACATATGCAAAGAACCATAGGTAATTAATTAACCCAATTGTGCTCAGTAATATTGTAAAAAAAACATCTAAAAGTCTAACACATCTTATCTTCCTTCTTTCTTGTAGAAAACCCCAAAAATCTCAACATCCCATCTTTACTGAGTCTGGTGCCGTGGGAGTCGACACCCCCTAGTGGTCTGGAGGACTTCCATTTAGTGAAACGAGTTCACAGTGTTTCCTGCTTGCTGTTACTCCGTCTTTTTGTTGACATTTGTAGAATTGATTGTATTTGCTTCCATTTTCTGTTATTTTTCTGTTCCAGAGTTTGCATCATTCACATGTTTGCATCTGTCAGCCACCATGAAACACTGATGTCTGATTTTACTGCGTGTGCATGAAGCATCCGGCTGGAACTCAGTTTATTGATCGGATCTGATCAGTATTGTGGACAGAAACCTGGATCAGGACATCCTGATAAAACTGGCCTAAATCTGACTTAAAAACTGGTTTTGTTTGATTTTTTTCCAAATAAGATTCATCATAATTTGGGTTTTGTGCCTTAAATCCAAACATGTGAGGTTTGAAGTTTAGATTTAGCTGTTTTAGTGTCGTCAAGGCACGGCCCTTCAGATGTTTGGAAAGAACAGCTGTTTGTGCTTTAGGGAGGTAGAAGGCACTCTGAAAAACACTCTGAATTTATTCATTATACACAAAGATTAACAAAAGGAAAAAAAACCCATTGAGATCCTATTTAATGTAAAAGATGGCGGCCTCCTACATAAACACCAGGCAGAGCTTTCGGGTCGGAGCTGAAGACAGATGGGTTAGTTTTTCCTATTTCATCTTATTATCATTATTATTGTTAACATTTTATTATTATTATTATTATTAAGCAGCACAACGAGATTAAAACCACAGGATTCTTCTTTGGAGCTTCAACAACATTTATATGCTGCAAAAACCCAAAATCCTACCAAATATTTCTGGTGTAAAGATCTTAGCAGAATTAGACAAAACCAACAGTCACTTTCCAGAAACAACTATGAGCTTATTGACTGTTTTAGTCTCTTAATACTGATAGAAAAGTGCTGACTACAAGTTAAACAATCTGTCAGTAGAACAAGATGTTTTAACTTGTCAGATCAGAAAATGTTTCGCTCCACTGCAGATTATTTCCCTCCAAACGTCTCGGTAAAAGTGAAGCGGTGCCTTAGTGGAACTAGAACTCCTAAAGTTAATAAAGATTTTACACATAAAACAAGCTCAGCTATACGTGGAACAAACGGCCAGTGAAACATGATATTCTGACTTATGTGAGAAAAATGTTTTCCAAGAAAAAAACTAACTTCAAAGAAATAAGATCTTATTTCCAGTCAATAATTCCTGATGAAAAAGTTCTAGTTCTGCTGACAGATTAATTAACTAACGTGACATTTCTCTGTGTTAGACGTGAAACTATTTGCTGATCATCTAGTGTTTATTAATATTGATGAATTATTGACTAAAAACAAGCTTCTAAATGACAACTAAATGATAGCAGAACAAGATATTTTAACTGTTAACATGAGAAAAATCTCCAGTTCCACTGGCAGATTATTTTATTCATAAAATGGGAAAAATGTTTTGTTTCAAGTAAAATAATCTGCAGATTAAATTAGTACTTTTTGTCATTAATATTAAGCAAATAATTAATTAAATCAAGATCTCATTTGTTGCTGAAAAGCTACTTTTAAGTTAGTTTGTGTTACATTAGAAATTAGACTAAAACCTACTTGGTAAGATTTTATTTGTGCAGTGAAGATGAATCCTGAGGCTGATTTGATGGATTTTACAGTTTAACAGATACTGATTGGTTTATTTAATGTATTGAGATAAAATGTGTTATTATCTGTGAAATAATCTGCAAGTGGATCCAGAACAATTTCATCAATATTAAGGGATTATTCAGTATCTTGATGAAAAGCTTCTTTTCAGTTGCTTTTGTCTAATTTCTGGGTTCTGTGTTTCTGCAGTGCAGAGGGCGGCGGGTCGGCTGTACAGGATGCTGGGAAACGGCGAGCAGCTTTTCATGATTGCACTTGGTGGCTGAAGCTGTGCGGCTCGTCAGCGCGATATGACCGAGCTGATTGAGTTGTACGACGTGCCGCCGTTGCAGGTGGGCGGGTATCCGTTGGGCGCGGCGCTCAGTGCCTCCATGTTGACCCGGAACACCGGCGACGCCTTGAGCAGGAAGTCCGCCGCGTCCCGGCGCCCCAGCTCCCTCAGTTTGACCATCAGAACGCCGACCGTGCTGCCGGCTCTGCCGCTCCACTCCTGCAGCAGCGCCGCGGTCGGGCTGGGCGGCGGCGTGTCAGCGTCCGGCGCGGCGCCCGCCGCTGTGCTTGGCCACCAGGTCGGTGAGGCCGAGGTTCATGGCCAGCAGGCACCAGTCCTTGCCCAGCGCGTCGGGCGGGTCCAGCATGCGGCACAGCTTCCTGCGGGCCAGCAGCGGCACGTCTGCGATGTGGACGTCCGTCCCCAGGACGCCGCGCTGGTAGACCTCGGCGCAGCCGAACGCCAGGATGCTGCTGAAGCTCTCGCGGTAGCCGCCCATGGTGTTGGTGAGCGACGTTTCGCGCTGGATCTGTGCGCGGCAGAAGTCTTTGGGCTGGTACACCATGATGGGGGCGTGGTGCTCGCGCAGCTGCTGCGGGCTCAGGTAGTAGCGCGCCGTGAGCAGACCCGGCAGCGTGGAGGCCAGCAGGTTCTCCGTGATGCTGCACACGGTGTCCAGCAGGGCGTAGCACTTGGCCCGCTGCGACTCGTGGCCGCGGACCCGGATCTCCACGCCCTGGCCGTGGTTCACCAGCAGGACCATGGCCTCCGCCCCCGCCTGGCTCACCTTGGCGCCGTTGGTCCACAGGCTGATGTCTCCGTCCGAGTCGTCGGCGCCGTCCTCGGGTTTCTGCTGGTGGCTCCAGCGGCACAGGTTGACCTGCAGCTTGTGGAACAAGCCGCAGGGGAACGGCGTGAGGTGCTCTGCGGGGACGAGCCGCACGCCGCCGTAGATCTGCGCGTCCTCGTCCTCCTCCTCCGTCCAGGAGCGCTGCAGGCCGTTGGTCTTGATGAGCGCCGGGACGTCCACCATGGACGGGTTGGTGATGTCACGGGCGCAGACGTCCATGGCGTCCAGGATCTGCAGCAGCTCCTCCACGTCGCTGTCCGGCGCCAGCGCCTGCACCTCCTCCAGCCTGTAGCGCCCCCTGTAGTGGTGGATGGCCTTGGGCGTTTCCACGGACAGCAGCTTACCGAGGACGTTGGTGCAGAGCCAGCGAGGCTCGAGCACAACGACGTCCTGCACCGTCTCGCTCTGCATGATGTTGATCTGCAGGAGAAACACAGAGGAACCTCACTCACCTTTAGGCTTTTAGTGACAACTTTGAAACAGTTTTTAAGGAATAAAGCGCTCGGTTTTTTTCTTTCCCAGCGATCGGTTAGTTAATCTATCTGACCCCAGATTAACTAACTGCTTATTCCTCCTTGAACAGGTCAGGTTAGCTAAACGGCCTATTCAAAACATGTTCATTACATTTTTATACAAAATCATTCTAAGTTGAGATTTTAGTCTGAGCTCCTTTCAGAATGAGCTTACAGTTTTTAGTTTTTTCATATCTACATTCTGTATTAATGTTCCCTTTAAAAGGAAAAAAAATACCTATTCATTTTGTTTCTCTCTTATTTTGACTTTCAGAATTTTTTCCTCTCATCTTGAGAAAACAAGAGAAAAAAGTCAAAATTGTGATATTAAAGTTAGAAATCTTTTCTTTTCTCCAGTTGTCCTAATTGTGCAGAGGCCTGATGATCCTTTCATGTTTTGGTTTGTCTGAGTCTAAACGCTCCTGACTCAGCAGTGCGCCCTGGTGGCCAGTAGTGGTACTGACTGGACTGGTAACCAGGCTGGTGAGGTTCGGCTCACCTCCCCCATGCTGTGCAGCTGCATGGCCAGAGTCCGGAGGTGGTCCTGGCTGACCAGCGGGTTGATCTGCTCCTGGACGTCGCTGACAAACTGTTGCCATGACGTCAGCTGGTTCGGCCCGCTCAGCTTCCTCCAGGACGGCAGCGCGGCCAGCAGGCGCTCCGACAGCTGCGTCATCGGGCCGCAACTCTGCAACGTCGGAGAGCAGGAAGGTAAGAGCCTTTCTGTTCCATCAGGCTTAACATCAACCCAAATAAACCAAAGGATTAGAAAACTAATAACACGCTGTTAAACCTTTAACACGCCTGCATGAGTTTGTTGTACTGATGTTTACTACAGGCGCACAGAATGCTTTTATTTTGAAGGGTTAGCTGTTATGATGCTCTTTCATAAATGCTGCAGAAATGCATGTTTTCTACATCGTTTTTGTGGATATGCAGTGATTTTGCTCCAGACGCTGCAGGCTCTGGTGTTTGCAGACGGCTCGAGGGCGTTTGGCTCACAGAGATGATGCTGGCGCGCAGCTCCTGCAGGTGGCTCCTCAGCAGCTTCAGGTCTTTGGAGTTTGGCGCTGCGGCGTCCATCACAAACAGTTTGTCGCTGATCTGCAGATCGTTCCCAAACCTGGAAACCAGTAAGACATTTTTAACATTTCAGATCCACCTGAACTGGATTTACTTCAGTTTCTCCTATTTTTTCCCACGTCTGCAGTTAAAGCAGGGTTTCCCCGGTGAGTCATCAGCCTGGCGGGCCACTAAGCATCACTCCGCCCCCCCGCCAGGCTGGCTGTCTTTTGTTTATAAATCAGTAACAGGAGATGTTGGTTTATTACTGCAGAGCAATCTGGATTTGATTTTCTTCAGTTTTAGCTCTAAAACACGGTGGTCGTATCAGTGCTTTAAAGGGGGAAACCCAGGTTTAAAAACAGTAGTTTTGTTTGGCGTTTGGTGCTGTAGTTTGATTCCCGACCTGTTCCTGACTTCCTTGAGCAGCGCTCGCTCTTTGTCGTAGATGAACTCTCCAGAAAACGCCCTGGTGATGTCGGCCAGGTCGGCGTGCGTCGCCACCAGGACGACCGCCAGCGGCTGCTGGATCCGACCTCCGAAAACTGGACAGACAGAAAATCAAGACATCAGAAACTTCACAGACAAACATGAGGTTCATCTGCACAGAACATTCCAGTAACAAGGCAGTTCAAAGTGCTTTACATCATAAAAACAGTCACAAATTATGAAACAAGCAATAAATGTTACATTTTCATACAGATCCAATATGTTGATCTATGTTATTATTACTAATCAACAGGTGGGTTTTTAGCTTTGATTTAAAGGAAATCAGCGTTTCAGCAGTTTTGTAGTTTTTGGACGTTTGTTTCCAGTCGATCAAAGGCTGAATTTGTAACCATCTTTATGTGACCTTGAAGGTTCAGCTCAGATTTTGGGCCTGATTGCTACTATCTAGACGTAATAACTGGAGCTGCATGCCGACTCTAGATCAGGAGATCCCGAAATGATCCCAAAATGTGGTTTGGGAGCCATCTGTGGCCCTTGGAACAAAACAGTGTGGCCCCTGTTCAGGCACGGTCGAAAGTTTGATATGTTATGATCTCATAAACTTGTAATTTCCTAATTTTGAGCGGTGTGTGAGTAATTGCAGCGAGTGTTACCGATGTTGTCCTGTGGCGGGGTGAGGCCCTTCAGCAGGTTCAGCCAGTAGGTGATGTGGCCCAGCTGCGTCTCGTACGGCTCCTCCAGGCTGAACAGCACCAGGTGGATCGCCGTCACGTCGTTGGCCGCAAAGTAGTCATAGGAGCAGTGGTAGACGGGGTTTCCTGAGAACTCCCAAATGCTGAAATCACCGACACCTTCAGAGGGAAAGAGGAGGTTACTTTACACCTTAATACACTAAAGAATGTCTGTCTATGGAACTACATTCATGCCATGAAAAAAATAAACATAAAAGCCCAACAGGAAGTCATAATTATGTTTGTAATGAATAATAATGTGATTTGTGTTAAACGGTGAGTTTCTGACCGTGGATGTTGGCGTGCTGGATGTCGATGGCTTTGGTGGCCTGCTCGTCTGCTGCAGACAGCGCGTTGTGGACGGGGGAGAAAACCTCCATCACGCCTTTGGTCAGGCTGGGCTCAAACATCATGCTGCGACTGCGCACGCTCACGTTTTCACAGCCGGGGTAAAGGTTGGAGATGCTCACAGAGACTGCAGAGGGACAGACACAAACCTGAGTCTGGCAGGACATTTACCAACCGGCTGCAGTGAGACTCTGGTCAGACGATTTCTCTGCAGTTTGTTCCAAAAACTCCTGTTTACCTATTTTACCGCATTTCTTCAGAGCAGAAATGCTCTGAAGTAAAAAAGCATTTCTACTCCAAGGAATTACTGGAGTAAAAATGTATTTGGTAAAAAGTACTGAGTAACTGATCAAATGATCAATCCTTTAATTTTTAAAAATAACATCATCAGATGGACCAAAATATAAAGTTAGGTGGAAATCAATAAAAAAACTTATGAAACTTCAATAAAACCTGCAGATGTGTGTCTGCATCTGCTGAATCTTTGGTTAAAACATGTTTGTTTTCCATTCAGTAGGCAGAAAATCCAGAAATTTTACTCAAGAGTTGAGATACTTTATAATAAAATGACTAAAGTAGAAAGTACAGCGTAGCATAAATATTCCTAAAGGTAAATGTTTTCAAAAAGTTCCTCGAGGAAATGTAATTAGTTACTACCCAACTCTGCAGTTCTCGTCTAGTCTAAGCGATAAATTTAACATCTTGTTAACTCTACTTCATTCTGAAAATGCAAAATTAAAGAATTAGTAATTTTTTTTCTTATATATATATATATATATATATAGATTAAATAGATTAAATTCTTTAGGGGTAAATATTACAAACCCACAAGATGTAGCCCAGAAGAAAATGAACAGGTGTGATAATGTGTTTTTTCTGGAAGCAGATTATTAAACTTTTGGTTTAAAGATCTAAACATCATACTTCTACCTCAGGGTGGCGCTGTTTCACCGCAAATAAATCCACTTTTTACAGACATTTGAATTCCCATCACATGCTGCAGAGCCACACCTAAAGGTTTCCTGTAGAAAACCTTTCATTCTAATTGTTTAGAAGCATTCATTATTATTAAAACTGGATTCATTTTACTGAAGGTTAAACACTCGGATGTTGAAGTTAATCTTTTATTATCCATAAAACTGATTCTGTCTTCTGCAGACAGAATCATTTCCCTCAAATCCTGCTCAGCTGCTTTTGTAAAATACAAACCGTTTTTGTTTTTCTCATTCGAAGAGAGAAAAATAGAAAATATATCCAAAAATATACTAAAAATAAAAATCCACAGCAGATTTTTGTTTCTAAACAGAACATTTAGCTACCTGCGGGTTTGGAGTTGACGGGGGAGTTGGGGTGGCGCGCTGAGTTGGTCATGCGCGTCGTCCTGCGCCTCCTGAAGAAGCTGCGCAGGATGCCGCATTTCAGCGACTCCAGCAGCGTGCTCTTCCCCGACCCGCAGTGTCCCAGCAGCTTGAGCTTGATCCTGGGCTGGATGGTCTGGGTGGGGCGCAGCTGCTGGATGAAGCTCAGTTTGAGGTTGTCCTGGTAACAAGGGGGAGGAAGAGGAGGAGGAAAAAGTTAATGTTTGTCTGCTGCTTAAAATCTATGGAATATGAAATAAATAAAATGCCACCTGGACTAAACAAATACAAATACGAGAATAAAGACATGAGGACAAAATCATATAATTATGAGAATAAGTTGATTTTAACTGGATTAACAACATGGCTGCATGTAATGACCTCACTGGTTACGCAGCGAGGTCGTCCTGCAAGCATCCAGCAATGAGTCAGGATCATCGTGGCCTCCACTCTGAGTGGGACGTGAAAACGCTCCACCTGGAGCTGCTTTCACTAAACCAGCATCTTAACTCCTCTGACTGTTGCTCACAGAGTGCAGCATCTACGCTGCGTTTAGTTAAAGCAGCATGTTTTCATATCCTGGCCTGGAGAAGAAGCCAGTCCTCATCAAACCTGGTTTCCGTGTGTCAGAGTCTTATTTTAGCTCAGCATATGCAGAGGATCAGAGTTTTCACAGTTGCTGCTTTCATGTTTTCACGCTCTGCTCTGAATCTCAGCAGGTTCTCAGCAGGATCGCACTTTTACGAGATGATTTCTGATTTTTAAACCTTCTTCTAAACAAAATTAAAACGTTTAAGGTCAATAAAAATCGCCTCCAATTATTCACTTCACCTCAGGTAGAGTGAATATTCTTCAGCAGATCTGGACGACTTTCACAAGCAGTATTTTTCATCATTTATAAGATGAATTTGAAGGTCTGGATCTTCTAAATCCTTCAGGGTTTCATGCCTCTGGTAAGGCTAAGACCTGCCATGGACGGGAGTGTTCGCTACGTCGGATCTCATCAAAAACAACCTCAATTTGTCTTGCAATATTGAGGACCTTATTTTGAATTTTGCTGCTTCCATCAGCCTTTTCTCATAAGATATTTAGAGAAGAGAATAAAAATAAACATTGATGGAAACACAGTTAGTGGGAGGTTTGTGCAGAAACGGCGCGGCTGAAACCGTTTTGACCGTCTTTCTGCCGTTCGGAGCCATAAACCTGCATAAGGAAGCAAACGGCCTGTGAAAACCTCCATCCTTCCTCTGGCAGATTGTTAACATCTATAACACGTTTCTATCTTCGTCTCCACACCTTCACACCAAAACAGCCGAGTGTTGAGACTGTGAACCCCGACGCCGCATCATCGTCCTACATTTAGGCTGAAACTGCCTACAGACATTTAAATAGTTTTTCCCATGTTGTGAAGGTTTTTTACCTTTTTAAGCTTTCCCAGTAAATCCACGATGTGTTCATGATGATCAGCAGAAGCCAAATCCTCGGCTGTTTTTCCATCCTGGGGAGAATCAAGACGACATGCAGAAATCAGATTATCTCTGTTTAAAGTGTTGCATGAATAAAATCAGACATTATTAGCATGTAGCTAATAATGATTTACGCTTCATAAACCAGACGATTAGGTGATTTATTGGCTTCATGTTATTCATAAAAAGAGAAAAGAAAGCAAGAAAAGTTCATTTTACATTTAAAACATTGTTGCATTTTTATTCATTTAAACTACACACAAAATATTTAAAAATTATTATCATGTTGGGACCAACATGGAGGCATCTGCCATCAAATCACAGTCGCAAATATGTAGATCTAACTATTACTGTTGTGCAATCTGCATGTGTAAAAGATGGGTTTTTTTTGTTGCTATAGGGTACCAAAACTAACTCCAGCCCAGGGCCCTTACTTTTCTAGATCGAGGCCCTGCTGGGGCATCTGGACCATATTTAATGATAATTATTATTCAAAAACTAAAATACTAGGAAATGATGCATTTCAGAGTTTCTATAAGATGCATATTTAGACTTAGTGTTGGTACAAGTACTAAAAAAAAGAGAATTTTAGTGGATTTTGGCTTTAGGATTATGTCAGAATGACATTTAATTCGGAAAACAAAGGTAAGATTCAATAATATCAATAGTGTCATCTTGTCTTGTTTTTGGAAACCCAATATTGTCTTTCAGTTTCCATATATGTACTTGGGAGCACTCATTCTTTTTACAACTAAAAAAACACAGACAACTTCACTTCAAGTTGTAGGAGCCGATCCACCCGCTGCCGTCCAGCTGCTGCTCCAAACGGAGGAACTGCACCAACAGAAACCCTCTGCTGCTTCAGTCCTTTCATTTGTCTTGTGTAAAAGGAAACAGCAGCACTGAGCTGAACGTAAATGAAGTGAAACCAAACGCTGGCCGCTTTAACGAGTCAGAGATTTACTCAGACGGCTGCAGATGGAAGGTGTCACAATTACTACGACTGACGCTTGGCAACCATTCGGCTTGTTAGTCACAAACCGGAGGGAGAATCACTTCCACATGTTATTACATAACTGTTGCTATGGAGAGTTTAAAAGAACAATTACACAAGCAACCTGACCCAGTTTCAATCATAGAAAGTGTCTGAATTTAATACATTTATTGGTTTGAAGGAGAAAATCCCAGGAATAGACGGAAACCTTCAGCTCTTCGATCCTCTGCAGCATCATGACACAAAACAGCTGGATGGGCTATATAGTCAAATATACTATATTTATATGGTATATTTGACTATATAATCAACTCTGTGCTGATTATTGGCTGCAGTTATTTGCAGACTTACGTTTGTGACGGCGTCGATGTTTGCTCCGGTCAGACAAAGATGGCGGACGACCTCCAGGCTCCCGTTTCCGGCCGCCAGGTGCAGAGGAGTCCGACCGTGCTGGACGACCAGATAAAAACTCAGTGAGTTATTAGAGAACGTTTGATAGTTTTTATTAGTTCAATTAAATTTTATTAGCTACAGTAGCAGTTTTAGTTTCTCACAGGTGCAGAATTTAAAAAAGGTTCAAGTATTTTGATTATGTGCATGTTGATTAGGCCAATTAATATTTAATACAATTTTCAAAAATGTATTTTTTAAACAACCTGCTGACTCTGGCATTTTCTCCAAACTTTTGTCGACCAGAATAAAAAAATCTGCTGACATAAACTGCTTGTGATGTAAAAAAATACAAAATTTCGTATCAGATTAAAAGGCTAATAAATAGATTAATGAATACAAAATAAATATATCTTTAATTTCAGCAAGTTTTATCTAGTTTTTAACCGCACTATGCAGTTCCAGTGAGATGTAGTTTGGGTTTTTATTAACTTCAGTTTGTGAAAATGTTTTCTCAATTTTAACCATTATGACGTTAAACTGAAAGAGTTTTGAATCAAAGTGGCAAAAATCTGATTTTTTAAGTGAAAAGTTGTTTATTCTAAAATGTTAATCCATTACACTGCAAAAACACAACATTTCTATTTCACACATAACTAGAGAAAAATGTGAAATAATCTTACTGAAAAGTTACTTTTAAATTTATTTTGTCTTATTATTTGCACTAGAAATTAGACCAAAGATTCTTGGTAAGACTTTGTGTTTTTGTATCTGCCATTTATAGACATAATTAACTGTTAATCCAAAGTGAAGCTTCATTTTATCTCCAGCCAGCTTCATGTTTCTGGCTGTGTAAACGGAGGAGGGGATCGTTTCCTCCCTCATTGATCCGCTCACATCGGTTCCAGCTGACAGAGACGCAGAAGCTGCTCTACTTTAGCCTGAAATAAGGGAAAGTCCAGCATAAATCCCTGCATGTCTGCCGATGTGCATCGCCAGCCTGTCAGAAACGTTCCTGACTGAGAGCAGAATACCTTCAAATGGAGAGAGTCAAAGTGGAAAGTGAAATCAGCAACATGTGGGGGAAGGGCGAGTCGAATCAGATTCAAATCGCAGAGAAAAAATGTTTTTCATACCAACAGGATGGATGGAAAATAGTTTTAATGACACAATGCTGAAAACAAAATGTAATAAGCTTTACATCACTTTCTTAGTTTCAATCCAGCAAAGATGGATCTAATTTTAGGGCCATTATTTAATCATTGATTTAAAAAGTTAGCACAGCCTTTTTATAGGTTAGAAATACATTAAATACATTTATTTTTTAAGAAAATATGGAAATATTAGTTTTCCATGTCTATATTTGCTTTTCGTTTTGTCATTTGAAGGTTTGTGTTTCTTATTATAACTAGTTTCATATAATTACATAAATTTCTCAGTAAGTTATGGTGTTCAGTGTGAGAAAAATAAGAAATCATACTTAAAAGAAGATGAACATTTTATGGCGCCACTGCAAAACATATTTACAGGAAATGTATTGTTATTTTAAAGGATAAATATATGTTTTGATTTAATTATGGCTCTGAATATATTGTTCTTTCAACAAAAGAATCGTTACTCCAGTTAACGATTAACTAAATTAGTTGGCGATTATTTTAATGATCGATTAATCACGATTAACCCAATTAATCATTTCAGCGCTACTATACATGCTGAAAATGCTGAAAGTGTGAAGTTTTAAAAAGCGAAAACAGCAAATCTCTGGAACACACATGTTCTTTGTGAATACTTTGACGGGCCAGCTTGAATGGATGGATGGAAAGGAAACATCTGGAAACAGATTTATATTTCCTGTTCTGCGTTTTTCCTTCATGTTCCTTTAAAACTTCCCAGCATGCATCATTCCAGTAGTGGAAGCGTTCCTGATGATCAGCGCTCACCTTGTTGGGCAGGTCCAGGCTCGCCTTGGCGCTGCACATCGCCATGACGACGGCCAGATTTCCGTCCTTGCAGGCGATGTGGAGCGGCGTGTTGCCAAGGCGATCCTGCTGGTCCAGGTGGCAACGCTGCCTGAGGAGGCAGCGGACGACGTCGACCTGACAGCGGCGAACCGCCAGGTGGAGCGCCGTGTGGCCGTCCTGCAGACAGAACCGGGTCAGAAACAGAACCGGGTCAGAAGTTTAAATAACAAAAATATAAAGAAACTAATAAAACTTAGCCTGGCTCAAATATTGCAACAGTTGAACTGAATTCAAAGTCCAAATAAACAGAAGCCGTAAAACACGATTGTCAAACAAGATGGACGCCCTGGAGTGATGACGTCACTAAAGGAGTAGATTGGTGAAAAAAAACAGTTGATAAAACTGATTCCTACTGGAAACAGGAAGTTGAAACAGAAAGTTGAAGCAGGAAGTTGAAGCAGGAAGTTGAAGCAGGAAGTGTGCTCACCTTGTCCGTGGCCTCCAGATCCGCCTGGTGCTCCACCAAACACTCCACGATGTCCACGAAGCCGCGGGCGGACGCCGTCAGCAGCGGACTCTCCCCCTCACGGTTCTTGGCGTCAACATGGCAGCCGGCCTGGCAGAGCGCCCTGGCTACAGCGGAGTAGCCGTGCCATGCGGCGCAGTGCAGCGGCGTTTCCTGCTCCTGCAGACCATAAAACAAATGAAAAGCATGAAGCTCTGGTTCCCTCATGACCTTTCTGTCCATCATGTTTGACCCGGAGGCGACCCTCACCCGGTCCGTCAGGTCTGGATTGGCCCGGATGCTGCACAGGTAGCTCACCACATCCACGTTGCCGTAGCGAGCCGCCACATGAAGAGCCGTTTCTCCAGACTGAAGGAGAAAAACAGAAAATATCCACATGATTTAGAGAATTACAACCTTAAAGATGAAACCTGGTCTCCTATGGAACATGTTTACTGCTGAAAATCCAACATGGATCCAGGTGTTTACATACAGCAGCTAGCAAGAGACATTAAGGTACAATACAGACAGAGCAAGAGAAATGAGAGATTTTAGCAGTTGTAGGATTCCTTTGTATTCGTTGGTAAAAGATCATGAGCCATTTCTCCTGCTAGCGCTAGGCTAGCATGTCTGCTCTGGTTGCATTTACCCAGAATGCCCTGCGCTGTCATCCACTTCCTGGTCTTGGATCTGGATAGTGTGCTTTTGTGACATCCTTACAAAAGTACACTACATTTGGTTGCAGCATATTTAATAACTTTTCTAACTCAAATTTAAGCATTTTTTTCATCCGATATATTGCTAAAGCCTCATGGGAATACTTAGACACTCATTATATCCACAGAATCTCATATGGACCCATTTTTATTTATTTAAAAGTTTGCTGAATTTTGCTCGTCAAATTTAGGAGTTTTTTTTAGAAGTGCTTTTAAAGGCCTTGTCTGCCAGAGGAGAGCCTGTGTGAAGATGCACCCTGGTGATGAGTTCGCTCGTTTGTGGGAGACGAGGCCACTTAGAGTAAAATCTAATGGATGCAAAATACTTTGTAAAAGTCTGGACTCATCCCTCGTTTCTTTATATTCAGCAGTCAGACGTTATGTCATCTCTAAAGTGGACTTGATCAATAGTTTCACAGACTTTCTGACGGTCTTTAAAAGTTGACTTTTTGGATCGTTTTCCACTGATTTCAGAAATGAAAACATTCCAAAACATTAGAGATGAATCCTGGTTTTAAGATTTTCACAGTTTATTCTAATTCTTTCATTAAATCTGTAAAAAGACAAAAATACAGCAGTTTGTCAAACATTAAAATTTTGGCTTCAATTCCCAAAATTAAGGAAATCCTAATTGAAGTTTTCTGGCATTTAACAAATAGAAATAATTTTGGTGAATTTCACCTAAAATAAGAAAGTTTAGTCAGATTTAACTTCAGACAGTGAGAAAAAATGTGTGTGAACAAAAATATCTGGTTTCAACTGTAAATAATTTTTTCCCAAACTTTCAAGGTCCTTATACAGAAATCAAGCACCTTAAAAAACTGAAGCATTTGAAGCATTTTAAGGTAAACTGCTCCTCGGATTCTGTGAGTCAGACTGAGCTCTGTGTAATCAAACCCACACCAGCAGCATCAAAAACAAACACACTCACTCACCCTCCATCTTTCTCCATCCATCGCCATAGCAACAACAAATAAGCCGATAACATGCCAGAGTAACCGCTTTTCCCTCGGCGTGAGTGTGTTTGCGTTGGTTTCAAAGCGGTCGGCTGGGTGGAGGTGGAGAGCAGCAGTAGTAGCAAGGCCGCGTGTGTTTTTAATATGTGTGTGTGTGTGTGTGACTCGCCTTATCCTGGACGTCCAGAGGGCATTTCTTCTCATGGAGGAACCTCAGGGTGTCGACGTGTCCGTGTCGGGCTGCGTAATACACGGCGTTGGCGCCGCTCTGACAGGACGACATCACACATTTTACCCCACAAATATTCAAAAAACAAACACCTCGTGTTTCATGCCAACATCCTGCACTCAGAGTCGCATTAGTCCTGCTGCTGCCATGGCAACGGTTAAACAGGGAGCTGGCAGCAACAGTTGTGTCATTGCGTGTTTAATTTGCACACCCATTATCGTGACGGCTCAGAAATGATCCTCGCTAAACGAGACGAAGACGCCGTTTCAGGAAGTAAAACATGTTGTGTTTCCTCCAGCAGGTTGCAGTCGGTCTACTGACACAAAACAAGCACAAAATCTGAGCTTCATTTAAGCTCCTTGCAGATTAGGGGTTCCTGTCTCTTTAAATCCAAATGAACTGCTGGAACTCAGCTTTGGTTGCTAGGTAACGGGCTGCCTTGGCTGGGGTTGCTAGGTAACGGGTTGGAGTCACTAGGTAAGGGGCAGTGCCTGCTGATTTGTGACGTTACATTCTGGAAGTTTTTGAAAAGGCTCATTTTCCAGACACCAAAAACATGAATTTATTACCAAGAACCCGCTGGTGTTTCTTTCTTTTTGTTTTCAGAAGAAACCCAAAGTGGAAAAATGTGCAAAAAGTGATTTTCATTTAATGCGCCCCCTTTAAGAAAGGATGCCACTTGACTTGGTACTTTATCACCAAGATTCATTGACTCAGTCTATTGTGATGTTGATCCATGCAATGCTATACATGTCTTAGTTAATCTCTTTGGCTTTTCTTTGTTTTTAAATTCCTCATTTCTGTTTTTACAAATAAAAACCAGACAGACACAGAAGGCAAAAAAAAAAGCATTGTGTGCAAAGCCATACAGGTTGTGTATTGGAATTTTATATATATATTTTTTGGAGTCTTAAAACCATAAATCTTAAAGTATTCAACCCACTTAGAAAAAACTTTTCACTGAATTTTTTTCTATGGTAAATAATTTAAAGACAAAACATGTTAACTGTCTTATGGATATGAAAGTTAAGAACTCCAGACCTCAAAATATTGAATGAATATTAGATTAAAATATACAAATCTTGTATTTTAGAATTTGACTGATATATTCTATATTGGGGTGAAACGATTAATCTGATTAATCATGATTAACAATTTAGTAACCAATTCATTTTAAACAGGAGAATAAAGACTCAAAAAAGTGAATATGCTGAAAGACGCACTCAGAAGTAACTAAGCCAAAACTGTACAAAAAATTTATACATTTTGTATTTAATCAATTCTGTACAATAAATCTATTAGACACCTTTTCATCAGTTAATCCTCAAAATATTTGATAGAATAAATAATTGCTAGTTGCAGCTGTAATTGGATATATGACACAAATATGCAATAATTCATTTTGTAAATAAACTTTACCAACATAATCAAGCTTAATTCAATGCATCTGCAGTGAAGTGTCTCTCCTCGCTGCAGCTGTAATGAATCTAATTGAGTCTAATAAACTCCTCAGCTGGATCAGAATCACGCTGGCGACAACAAACAGGTCTCACCTTGTCATTAGCCTGGATTTCTGCACCTTTTCTTATCAACACCTCGATGATCTGAATGTTGCCGCAGCCGGCTGCAATCAGCAGCGGAGGAGTCCCATGCTGCGATGAAAAACACAAAAAAACATAATCACGCTTTTCTGGAAGAAATGAGCTTATAATGAGGAACCAGCTAAAGAAAAAAAACACAGAAACCTCTGAAAGATTTCTGCTTCACCCAGAAAATCCTTTTTGGTTAAAGGGAGAAGAAAGGAAGGAATAAAGGAAAGGAAGGAAGGGAATGAAAGAAAGAAGTGAGAGAACAGAGGATGGCAAAAGGAAGGAAGACAAAAGAAAGAAAGGAAAGAAGGAAGGAAGGGAAAAAGGAAGGAAACTGGAGATAGAAGGACAACATTCCTAAAAACATTTTTTAAAATCTGCAAAACATCAAAAGTAAGAAATTAATTTCAGATTAATATCAAAAATGTGAAAAAACAAGGACATTTCTGAGTTTGAAAAGTAAAAATCAGCTTAAAAATAATAATAAAAAGGAAATTTCTGGGTTTCAAAAGGTGATTTTTTTACTTTTGAAAATCTTTTCTAGAAAATTTCTGAGACTTTTTGACAGAAATGTTTTTTTTCCTACCCACAATGCCCCTAACGCGCTGTTGTAGAAAAGTCAACTGCAGTTTTGTATCACCTAATAAAATGATACTAAACATCTCTGCATGTTTGTGAATAAGGTGCTGGAACATGAACCCTGTGCTGCGTTTCAACACTTTGTGGCCTCGACGCTGAAGTGACGTCTGCAGCTCAGTTGGATTATTGACCCTAATAAAATCTTTCCTGAGAGCAACGTCAGCATTTCCCTTTGATCAATCACCTGATTGGCCCATTTTGTCTCCTTCAGACACATTCCTGTCCTGCTCACATGTTTCCTTCTACAACCAGCAGGTTACAGCTAAATAAACTTTTGATTAGCTTCAAGAGTTTATTTAGCTTCTAAATTCTACGTCAGAGTTTCTACACATCCGTCTGGAAAATCAAACATTCATTTATAAAGTAATAAACTTACAACATATATATGCAAGGTGTTTCTGAACACTGAATTTACAGTGAACATGTTTAATATCTGGCATTTCCCCAACTAACAGAGGCAGCAACCAACAACAGGAAGAGATTAATTATTTGTGTACCAACTGTAAGAAATATAAAAACAATTCTTCTATGATTAACAGCATTTAGTTGGTATTATTCAGTGTTATTTTAAAACAATACATATATTTATTATGCTATCTTGGTGCTCTTGTGGGCCCCCTGCTGGTGTGGAGGGTCATCAACCTCTGACGCATGTTGGACAATCAGCTGCTTCAGAGACGAACAACCACAGTTTTAAATTCTCCATGGGATGAAAATTTGCTCTTCAGAAATTCTGCGTCTCTAGATCTAGTTGGACAGAATAAAACCTCGCGGAGCGTCACCTTGTTGGGCTGGTTGACATCGTAGCTGTTCAAAGAGCCGAGCAGATGCTGCAGCCCAGGAACGTTGTCGTCGTTTATGGCGTGGATGATGGCCTTCATCACAAAGGAGTCTTCCTCATCCTGTTCAGAAGGAAAGGGAAAAAACTTCATCACTCTGGGGGTTTTATTCACTCATTTCTGCATTTCTTTTTATCTTCAGTTTGACAGAGCAGCGGTTTTCCAAACAAAGTTGGAGAGAAGATTAGAAATAAAATGTAAAAAGCTAAAAAAAAAAAAGTAATTCTACTGAATGTTACACAAAAATTTTCAAAATAAAATATAAGCTAGTATAATTTATTTAAATGTTATTTCTGATGCTCATTTTCTGATTGTCTGCCTGCCAAATTCATCAAACTGCTTTTCTCCAAAAGACCAAAGCAAAAAAACATAAAAATTGAGGGAATAAAATAAAATTTGATGTGATTCATATAAAATATTACATATTTTCTTATAATCAAAAGAGGACATTGTGTTGAAAAGTCATAATACATTATCAGAACTCAGGGCCATCTGAAATCAGAAGGTATGAGTCAGCATTGAAATTAATGCAAAAATTATGCAATAGTGAATAAAAAACAGTTGTTTATAATATTCTTTAGCATTTTCCTTGCAATATTAACATATTGAAATTTGGTGTTATTCACTCTATTTCCAAGAAAAATCAAAAAAATATTCCACAGTGTGAGGCTACAAACTAAGGTATTCAGAGGGTGCAGGAGGTTAGACAGATATCCAAGAAAGTTGAGTAGAAGGAAAAAGTGGGTTAGAAAAAAATGCACCAAAAAGAAGGAAAACTGCAGGATAAGAGAACTGAAACCAAAATTAAACTTAAGAGTTTTAGGAGAAGAACCGTAGCAGATTTATGGTATTTTAATGTTTAACAAAGAATGTTGAGGTTTTCTGCAGTCTCACTGCTTTGAATAAAAAGAAACAATGACTCACAACCAAACTTTACTGCACCAGCTGACAAAAGGCCTCTAAACCTCTAAACCAGCTCAGCCAATAAAGCCAATGATCCAGAGCATAGCTTTCACTGCAGCTGCAGTTCAGCCTGTAAACTACAGGAGGCGCTGCAGTCACAACAACCAAATTCACCCCAGACATGAGGAAGTTTCAGTGATGTGGTTTTGCTCAGTCAATGATTAAACCTGGAGCAGCAGCAGCAGCATAAAAGGGTTAGTGTGTCGCGTCTGTTTAGAAACCGACTCATCCACCTTCCTGCTGGCTGAACCTGGTTCTAAAATACTGGGAAAATAAAATAAACCAGTTTGAGATTTCTGAGAAAGATAATGCAATCAGTAGAAAAAGAGCTAGCAAAGTTGAAAACGTGGTTTGATTTTTAATGAATATCATTAAATGAAGAAAAAATATTATTTATGGTATTTTCTGGATATCAGATGAATAAAAATGTAAAGTTACATAAATGGAGTTGAAATGGACAGAATGTGAGACATTTTTAGGAATTATTCTAGACAAACTGAATAAATTAGTAAAGAATTATTTGCAAAAATCTATTGGCACATTGTTCAGAAATCTGGGGGAAATGAAAGTAAAACAACCATTGAAACATCAGTTAAGTTACAAAAAAATCTATTAGCCTTATCAATAAAGAGGGATATCGTAAACCAACTGTTTATTCAAAGTAATATTCAAAATGTAATGACATTTTACATATAAAAGTACTGGAAGTAATGTTCTGGAGTTCAGAAATAATTTAAGTTAAGAATAAATAATTTGTGAGGTTTGTTAAGATTAGAACAGAAAAGTTAGACGTATTTCAGTCATTAGCAAGAAACTGGATTTAATTTAATATCATCTCAAATTATGTTTTTTCTTGGTGAATTTTAAATCTTAAAATGTAAAATGACTAAAATTGACCCTGTTATGTAGATGTAGTGGATGCATATGTGTGTTTATACATGCAGATTTAAATATAACTTATATGTGGACAGAAGATGATTTTATTCCTGCAGCTGCTGAGTTCATGAACAGCTCCTGCAGTAATCAGCCAGCAGGAGCCTTGGCTTCAGAATATTCCTTCTTTGGTAAATTATGTGTTTGTAAAGTCGTGTTTTGTTTTTGTTTTCTGTTTGTAACGTTGATCATTTACCAAAATAACGTGAAGCTGATTGTGAAGCTGCAGCCGCGGCAAACCCACATTGATAAACCCAAACTCATTAAATAGTCCAATTATCTCTGGATTTCCCCCTTTAACCAGCAGGCAGATCGGTGAGGATAGCAGAAACAAACTTTAATGCTACAGGGAGGATAAGGATCTGGGATGTAATGTGGCTGAACAGCCCAGCCCATCCGGGACCGGTTTGGGTTTTTCGCGGCGCTGAGGCCGGGTCTCACCAGCGTGTCGTCGCTCCGCGCCACGCTGATGTTGCTCCTGGACAGGAAGGAGCGCGACAGGCGGTTACATAAGGAGATGAGTCGGACGGATTGCTGCAGGAAGAAGAAGAAAAAAATGAGCTCAAGTTTAGCAAGTTCATGTCGAGTCGCATTAAGGAGATTCAACGATCAGACAAGCAGACAAGCAGAGGGATTTTCTGCTCCACTTCTGCCAGGATCCCACTGACCCACAGGTGACTTGGCTGTATGAAAACTCAGTGCAGAAATGCTCCAGTGCAACCCAAGATCTTAATCAGAAAATTAAAAAATACATTTTAAAGGGCAGCTTTATGTTTTACAGGCACATGGAGCCATTTAACGATCATCAGCTGTTAAAAAAGGCTAAGACTTAAAAGAAATTTGACTTTGACATGTGTTGAAATTGAATCTCTGTCTCTTTAAGAAGCTCCTGCTCTTCCTGAAGCTCCGCCTTCAGGAAGCTCCTCTGTTAACCCTTTAATGTTCTTACAAGTGGCTCCTGTGATGAGCTCAGCTGCTGCTGCTGAATAAGGTTTTAATTGTTTAATAAAAGAGTTTGAAGATCACCAAATCACAGTTTTAAATGAAGTGGAAGCACTTTAATAATTACAGTCTGCTGGCATTAGGAAGTTTATCAGACTTACTGGGTTATTTATTCTCCAGAAGGCAGATTTAATTTAGCTGGATTATCAAGTTTAAGGTTTTTGTAAATATTGCTTTACAGTCATGTAAATGAAATGCCAACAGTGGATAAAGAACTGAGGAAGGAGACAAAAACAACAGAAATGCCATTTAGCCACTGATAGTCAATGCATTTTATACAGTCTGGTGTTTTGTTGAGTCAGTTAATGGGAGTGAAAGCCGGTGAGCAAACAGAGGCTTCGTCAGGTTACACAACAGCAGCAGGAAGTGAATTAATGACAGAATCACTCACTTTCCATTTCCTTCGAGCTGCAAACTTCTTGAACTTCTCCATGTTGACGGCGGACTCCTTCCTGCTCAGAGCTTGCTGAGTGTCTTTAGGCTGATTTCACAAACAAGACCAAAGAAAACAATTAGCTTCCAAATCTGAAATCCAACACAAAACACCTGGAGGCATCCTGGTGGATGTTTAAATTAGGCAAAGATTATCCACGAGGAGCAGAGTCTCACCTTGATCCAGGGGTGCTGGAGGGTGTCCTGAATCGTCATTCTCTTTCTGAAAACAGAAACAAATGAGCAAACATGAACAGGAATAAGAGCAGAATCCAGCTTTAGCAAGGTTACGCTGTTAAATAAAACAAAAAGAGGCAATAAAGATGAGCTGCTACTGCTGAGGATCGACTGTCTTTAATTCAAATCAACTACTGGATCCAGTTCTTTAAATATATACAACTGAATCATCCTTTAAATGTTTACATTACTTTTTATTTAACCAGACTTAAAGTGTCTCTGTGGGATGTTAACCACTTTTCAAAACAGGAAAAATAAGAGAAAATAAAAAAGGCAGATGACGTGTTGATGAAAATACATTAGGGCTGAAACGATTAATCGGATTAGTCACGAGTAATCGATTATTGGAATGATCGTCAATTAATTTAATAGATTAATTGCAATACTGACTCATAAAAAGGCTTTTTGCTAAAAGAACAACAAACATAGAGCTTTAAATTAACCAAAATCGTACAAAAAAATATATATTTTGTATTTAAGATAATAAAATAAAACTTTTTAAATTATGTTCACTGCAAAACTCCAAATCTTACCAAGTATTTTACCAAGTGAAATAATCTGCCATTGGAACCAATACTTTGTCTTTTAAATAAATATGTTATTTATTTAAAAACAAGCATCTATATCTTGTTTAAAAGTTACATGTTTTATTTTAGAGTCATTTCAACTGGACTAAGATATTTGCACTACAAACTTGATCAAGAAACCCAATAATTTGTGTTTTTTCAGTGTTTTACCCCAAAGCTTTGAGGAGTATCAGAAAAATCTTTAGTCCAGAGTCACTGTGAACATAATAAGCCTGATTTTATCTCTTAAATATCTTTATTAATCTTCCTTCCTGCTGAGATGATTAATGTCTGATCAGGATGCAGATCAATTCAAAAACACTGAGTTCAATCCAGTCTGTGACTCTTTTAGCTCGTCAGTTAAACAGCTTGTCGTCTTTCTCAAATGTTTATTTTCTTTCTTAACAAATGAAGTTGCCTCCTGCTCTGATTCACCTTCCTTCCCCTGGCTTCACCAGGCCGAGCAGAAAGCAGTGATTTAAGGAGAGGAAAGGGGGTTTGATGGCATTTACTGTCTCTAGGTGCAGCTACAGCCATTGAGCTGTTGCTGGAGCAACTCTAATGAGGGCCAAACACAGTCGGAACAATTTCAGGAACCAGCGCCAGAGGACATTCTGCCCAGAAACAAGGAGGTCGTGTTCAGAATATCTGTGAAAATCTGGCCAGAAACACAAGATGTACAAGCTGAGCATGAGGAAGTAATTCACAGTTACTGCGGAACCAGTCCAGGGATAATAGCAACTACAGGATGCTTGGAGAACACGCATGTTCAATGGGGACCAGAGTTTCTGGTGCAGACTGGTTTTATTTCAAATCTATTGGTATTTACTCCACTGAGGTTCTGGATGAGAAACGGGCATCAAACTTATCAACATCTGGTGTGACGTCCTCTACCAACATCTGCAGCGCACAAACTCAGCAAATGTACATTCAGAACGGGTCATTTCATGATCCGCCGGCGTCCCGTCAGGTCAACTAGAATCAGACCTGAACCTTCAGAACCACATAAAGACAGCCACAAAGTCGGCCTTCTACCACCTGAAGAACATTAGAGGGTTAGAGGACTGATGTCTCAGCAGGAGACAGAGGAACTCATCCCTGCATTTACCTTCAGTCACATTGATTACTGCAAGTAGGCTGCTGCTGGTGTTCTGACTGACACCAGGAGGACAGAGAGCATCACCCGGTTCTAAAGTCCTTCACTGAGAAGAGAGACTTTAAACTGCTGCTGGCAGTTTATAAATCACTGAATGGCTTAAAGATCAGCTGCTGTTGTGTAAACCTGGCAGATCTCTCAGGTCAAACATTCAGCTTCTATACACCACAAATCTGGAACAAACTTCCATAAAACTGAAAAACAGTCGAAACACATAGTTCCTTTAAATCTAGACTAAAAACCCACCTGGTTAGAGTTGCTTTTGAAACATAATAAATGAAACACTGACCAACATGTGATGTGTGTGGATGATTGATGGAAGTTGACAAAATAAACTTGATTGATTTAAATTAATCTCTGATTCCTGGAAGTTTCCAAATAATTACAGTTTTTATGACCTCAACAACTAATACACTGAAAAAGAGTTTAGTGTGACCCAAGTTTCTCAAAAATAAAGGCTCTTATTTTACCGACTAAAGTGCTACAGGTGAGACTCAGTTAACATTTTTAATCAGGTTAATTGTAGGGCGAGTGCTTTCCATTATGAAAACAACATACAGTCAACAATTAACAAATGAACCATTTTCAATTGAAAAAACACTTTTTGATGCTAAATTATTTAATAAATAGACATATGAGCTCAACAACACAGATATTTACTGCAGGGATGCACAGTAACATTGTATCGGCCGATATTACTATCGTATCGGTATCGGTCAAATGAAACTGGGCCGATATGAACAACCGATATTTATTTTTTATCTTGTTGCCGTTTGCTATGGTTCAAACAGAAGAGAATTAAATATAATATCAGTAAATATTGGAAATAACAGCAATACTAATATCTGATATTGGTATTGGCTTAAATTTTCATATCGGTGCATCCCTAACTTGTTGTTTTTATTCGGTTATTTCAGTTATTCAACCATCAAATTGGTGCAAAGTGCTGCTCTACCCATTCAGCTGGTTGCTTTTTTGCACATTGTTTCTAAAAATGTTGATTTTCTACATTTTTCAGAGGTAGAATAAGCCGCTGCTGCCAAAGATAACTTTATTTTACACCTTTTTGTACTTACTAACATGTCTGCACTGGAAATAGAGAGAGAAGAAGGTTGTGCATACTTTGGATCTTTGATAAGAAGCCTCTTTATGAAGTCTTTGGCCAGAGCGCTGGTGTTGCTGAAGAACTCGTCGTCGAACGTGTAATCGACGGCCGACACGTTGGCCAGAGTCTCCTGCTTGTTGTCGCCCAGGAAGGGAGACGCGCCGCTCAGACTGCATGGAGGAAATAAACCAAGTCAGACTCAAATGCTTTCTGAGAACATGTTCTTTACAACGTGCAGCCTTATCTGCTTTAACATGTTTCTTTTTTCATCTAAATCCAAATGGGTTTAATAATCAAAGAGCAGCGGATCAGAGGAACTTCATCCAAACACTTATTCATCTAATCACCATTCATCTGCTGATAAGATTTGCTCCGTCAAGCTGAGATTAAGGCCTTTGATGGGGGAATGGTATTAGCGAGCTGAGTAGCAGCTAATGGTGACTCATAAATCCCGCTTTGCTATGAGACTCAAACTATTTAGTGTGCTAGCTGCAGGACAGCCAGCTGGAGAGCTCCCAGTTTGGGTGGAGCGCAGGAATGTTAATGCACCTTCACACCGATCTGCTGATTTCACACATAAAGTAGAAGCAGATGCAGCAAATGAGCGATGTGCACACAGCCATGAGAGAGAAGCATGTTTGGGCAGATAGGAGGCCGAGAAGAACAACCAAAAAAGCCTCCAGGGGTTCCTCATCTAGAGGCCAGCTGCTAATTAACATGTAAGCTGGGAGGAAACATGGAGGCGGTGCGAAGTCAAGGAGTGGGAGCGTTATAAAATCATGACTCAAGTTCGGCTGCAACTAACGATTATTTTAGCAACTGATTATTCTGACGATTAGTTGATTAATTGGATAAAAGAAATGTAAACATTCTGCATATTCTTTATTTAACCATGTAAGTTTATTTTATACAGAGTAGAAGCGATGAATCACGATTAATCAATTATTCAAATAATCGCCAACTAATTTAATAATCTTTAAAGGGAGGAAACAGAAACCAAAACTAAACCAAAAATACATTCATTTTGCATTTAAAGCTGCAGTATGTCACTTTTATAGAAGATACATTTTCCTGCATATTTTGCTGTCACCATGTTGTGAAAATAAGATATGAGAGTATCGTCAGTCTAGAGCTGATCTGCAGATTATTTTCTGGATTAACCAATAATATTTAGGTGAATTATTACTTTTCTCAGACAAAGCAAGGATTTTTTTTTTGTAAATGCACAAAGTATATATTTTTTGTACAACTTTAACTTGCTTCTTGCTCTGAATTTGTTGTTCTTTCAGCAAATACCATGTTTTGAGTGTATATACTCAATGATTAATTGATTACCAAATTAGTTAACTGAATAATCAATTAATCAGATTAATTAATCGCTTCAGTCCTACATTCAAAATCTTCACAACATATTTGAAGTCTGAATTTCTAACCAAAGTTTCGTCCAAATTCTTCACTTTTGGTCATATTTAAAACATAAATCAGTTTTAACCACAGACACTGGAAACCTGAATTCATTCCTGGTAGCTTTAGCTGAAGCCTATTCAGCCTCTGAAATCCTGTGGATCTGTTTCTGCTATCAGAACAGACACTGAGCAACCTATTTTCTGCTCTGGCTCACAGAGCTGTGACAGTTGTGTGGGCTGACAGCATGAATGCAGATCATGCATGCAAGCAGTAAGTACATGAGTATGCAATTATTAGTATGTTGTTATGCGAGGAAATCACATCCAACAGCGATATTCAGGAGCAGCTATTGGATACAACATTTAGCTGCAACAGGCTGCACTTATGGAGCTGAAGTGTCTTTAAAATTCATGTGTGGGCACATTCGCCTTTGTGTTTCGACTCGGCAACATATTTTTGTGTGCACATTATTTGCATATGTCACTTTGAATTGTAGTGTGGCCATAATGATGGCGTCCTGATGCGCCCACAGCGGCCGATCCGGTGGATGCTGAGACAGGACCTCATCCTCTGCTGCTGAATTAAACTGTGCTGACGGGTCTCTGCAGCCGAAAACTGTCCCTGCAGCCATGAGAGCTGCTGGTTGCACAGGTCAGGGTTGGTTGTTTCTACGCTTGACATCAAAAATACCTCTGATAAAATGGCTAACCACTTTTGCACAGTTGGGTCACAGAGGTGCAGGTTCAAACAGAAACCCAGGGACCCAAAAGTGAATTCTGGGTCTGATTTGAGATTTTTTCCAGACTGGAAATCTTCTAAAGTTAAAAGAACAAAGTTTTCCTAATAGATATGAGGTGGAGGCCACCACTACCTGAAAAATTAAAACCACAAAGCAATAATCATAAAGATGAGATAGCGCTAAAGCTAAAGGGCTAAACCAACATGGTATGTGGCTAATGCTGCAGCGCTAAGACTACAATCCTCAAGCACAATTTAATTCTTACATTATAATTTTTCTATGATTTTCTTAGATACTGTATTCATGTTTAGATCTTATTGGCTTTAGAATTTATCTAGAAAAATGACATTAGAAAACTAAATGTGCGAAACGTTTCAAAGTTGCTGAATTGCTAAATAAAAAATATTTGCTCCCCTGTAAGAGTAAATGTGCTGAATGCTGCAGTTTTAGCTCAAACATTGAAAAAAAAGTTTTTTTAAATGAAAACAAATAGCTTTTGTTGGAGTCGTTTATAAATCAACATATATATCAATGGAAGATATTCCTGGGAGCCCCAGACGTTACTTACAGGATGTAGGTTATAACCCCGATACTCCTGAAAGACAGAAATAATAACTTTAGCATGAAACATTTTTAAATTGCCTTTGCATGAGATTTTCACCTGAAGCTCCAACATTCCCATCCTGCTCATCCCAGACCAGCTGCTCGTTTACTCACCACATGTCCGCCTCCAGGCCCAAAGGTTCATAGTTCACCACCTCTGGAGCTGTGAAGCCAAACAGAAGGTTTTTAATATTCAGGCCAACCTGCAAATCACACGTCCACTTTCCACTGGCGATCCAGATTCAGGCCGTTTGCTGCACATTTCCAGCTGGTTTTCAATCAATAATTTCTTTAGACGTGTGAGAAAACGCAGCGGCGCTTAAGCCTAAACCTGCGAGGTGTGAAAATGTGGCTTTTTCTTTTCTCTTCACACTTTCTCAGATGTGTGAAAAATTACAGATTTACTACGCTTCTCCTCAGACACAAAGGAGTTATTCAGGAAGAAATTAGATTTGAAGGATAACATCTAGTACATTCTGCTTAGCATTTTAGGATTTATTTTACATCAGGCAGGTAAATGCAAACAGAATCAGATCTTTTTTCTCCAAATGTGACTCAGTTTCAGTCTTTTCAACCCCCAACATATGTGGAATGAAATCAGATATGCAGCCGATTGTTTTCAAATCATCTGCAGTTTGTCACATTTATCCGACTCTGACGACATTATCCTGAGACGTGCATCATAACTCTGTAAATAATATAAACAGTGGTTCAAAATGATAATTATTAAACTACTAAACCAGTCTCTGTCAGTGGAGCGAATCACAGCACAATCCCACCTCTCAATGCTCCACTGCAGTGCAAAAAGTAACCAAACTGATTAAAACTGTAATCATGTCTTAAAGATGTTTCTTTATATCCTGATGTGATTTTGATGCAAACTGCAGCAGGGAACATCTGCAAATGGCCCTGATTCCTTCCTGAGTGGAGTGTTGCAGCCTCTCATGTTGGTTTTACACAGCCAGCATGCAGATGTGCAGCAACATCTCTGCTGATAAAAAATCCCAGGCTGCCTGGTGCAGAGGCCAGTCAGAGGCTGGAGCTGCTGGCAGACGGCCTACTTAAAGGCCAGATGGCGCTGGGTGTGTCTGGTTTGCATGTGAGACATGCCTGGTAATCTTCCGTCTATTATCAGATGTTTGGTGCAGTAAGCACCTGCTCCTGCAGCGCCCTGCACCCCAGGGATGAAACCAGGAGTGCTGGGTGTGAATACAAACATGTTTACAGGAATCAGACTCACCTACGAACTCAGGAGTCCCAAAAATGTTCTTGAAGTCGTTTCCGAAGTCGATCTTGTGCGCCAGTCCGAAGTCGATGAGTTTGATGCGCGGATGAGGCATCGAGCGGTTCAGCAGCATGATGTTCTCCGGCTGCAGCGAAACAACGAGTTAGAGAAGACATGCCTCACAGAACATCCAACTGGGACCAGTCAGAGACGCGACCAGTCAGAGCTGGGACCAGTCAGAGCCGGGACCAGTCAGAGCCGGGACCAGTCAGAGCCGGGACCAGTCAGAGCCGGGACCAGTCAGAGCCGGGACCAGTCAGAGCTCGGACCAGTCAGAGCGGGGCAGGAAAGAGCCGGGACCAGTCAGAGCCGGGACCAGTCAGAGCGGGGCAGGAAAGAGGCCCATCAGGATGGAAATGTGATGCCGAACATGAGAGGATCCTGTGCAGTCGGATTTGATCCAAACCAAAGCAGCAGACGTGTTCAGACAGCATGAGGTCAGTAGAAACAGGAAGTTTGATAAAATTAACTCCAGTTTGACTTTATTGATTCGTTTCTGTTCAGCAAACAAAGATTAGATTATAACGACATCCAGAGCATCAGCTGATCCAGGATTAAATGAGTCCAGTCTGTTTCAGGGCCCGGGTCAGGACCCATGTCCTGGACTCTGTCCCAGCCCAACCAGTGGTTCCCGACTGGATGCAGCGCCACCAGCTACTGGTTCTGCCAAACTGCAGAACTGGATCTATTTCATCCATCTGCTGATCTGATTAACGGGACCAAACTTTCATCCAAACATGAGGAAAACTGATCAATAATCAGTTTTACCAATCAATCACAACAAGAATTCAGAGGGAACAGAGGCCAAGTTTATCTCTGCTGAGGTGAACTTTGACCTTTCACAGCTTCTCCCCCCTCCTTAGAAAACAACAGGTGAGTCAAGATGCTAACAACATCAGCAATGAAGCAGAAAAACAAAAAGTGAGTTCATGCAAAAGAACCAGCAGATGGTTCAGATTTCCAGCTCAAGTTGTTTTAGTGTAAATGAAGCTGAAAGCATCAGAGGAGCTGAACCTGCTGTACCTTCAGGTCAAAGTGAGCGATCTGCTTGGAGTGCAGGTAGAGGACTCCGTCCAGGATCTGCTTCAGGAACTGGGTGGCCTCCTCTTCGCTCAGAGACTCCTTCTCTGCCAGGAAGTCAAAGAGCTCACCGCCAGCAACACTAGAAACACAGAGGAGAGGAGAGGATGAGGGAGAGGATCCGATCAGAGGGGAGAGGATTTGATCAGAGGATCCGATCAGAGGGGAGAGGATCCGATCAGAGGATCCGATCAGAAGGGAGAGGATCCGATCAGAGGATCCGATCGGAGGGGAGAGGATAACCGATTTGGATCCGATCAGAAGGGAGAGGATCCGATCGGAAGGGAGAGGATCCGATCAGAGGATCAACTGGAACCGATTTAACGGCGCCGCAGTGGAACGGACCGAGTTCAGCTCACTTTGAACTTTACAGCAGATTAAAGTTTTAGCATCTTAGAAACTGAACCTGCATCAGGCATAAATGAAAGCTGCTTTTAATGATGGGCAGATCCTGAAGTTGCCTGAAATACCAAAGAATTGGACTTAATCGAAACTATTCACATGTGATTAGGATTTCATGCCATGTGCAGCTTGAATTTTTGGTTATTAAAAGTAACATGTGAAGAGGTTTGTTGCATGCTGCACCATCCTCCTCCTACCACTTCCTGTTGTCTTATTCGTCATTTCTGCCAGTAGTAACATCTGATTATTGGTCACATGACTCATGTGATGTGGAAAAGTGTTTCCATTCAGTTTTGTGAAACAAATTTCAACACGGCCGAAAAACCTGGCGCAAAAACTTCTAGATAAATGTAGTTTTTCTTTCAAAGCTTTTTATTAAGCAAATTCATTTTTGTAATTCCAATTTGTGCAATTATTTATGGAAACAGATGTACTGATGCAGACTTCTGTCATCACTTCACATCTATAGTTTTCAGCCGTTGTTTACGTCTCGGTTCTCCTGGAGCAGAAGTACGACTGGTCTCAAACTGCAGACGCTTTGAAAACTTTGTGACTTTTATCGAATTTAGCTCCACATATGAAGTGGCACATATTGAATGTTGTTGGTTGGTGAAAAGAACAGAACTGGGCCGTTCAGAATGCCAAGTTCTAATGGACCAGAATATCTGAGGAATGTCTCTGAAGCCACAAACACTTCAGCTCTGAAGGCTAAAGGGAGCCGAGCCGAGTCAAGCTGCTGGGGGGAAAGTTTAGTTTAAATTAATATGGGAGAATATCTACATGAATGTCAACAGAAAAAACAAATCAACTGCTGAACTTATCTCCAGCTCCAATCCTCAGCGCTCTCATATTCCAGTTTTTCACAGTCCAATTCTCATCACATGCAAGAATCTTTTACCAGCATCCCATAAAAACATACCAGCACAAGCAAACAACCGGCGCTGCTATGAGAAACATCTCTGAAATGCAATCTGCTCACAGAGAGCCATCCCTGGAATGCTTGGAAATCAGACTGACACGTCAAGAACGTTTAGATTCGAGGCAAAGATTTCAGAGAAATTCAAAAATGTAGATAAAATGCTTAACGCTAATCACAAGGGAGGACACAACGAGAAAATGGCATCTCAATGTTGTAGCTTTAGCACAGGCGCTAACGCTGCTGCCATCGTCCAGCCGTTCCTGAAACACTGCACCGCTGAACGGACAGAACATTTTGCTCCAAAGTGATGGACAACCTAAATTACAGATTGAAAACAACATTCAATAATGTAGCAATAAAAAAGGGTTTTAAAAATGAATGTTTTTCAATTAAAATGTGAAATTAATTCAATTTTAATTGAATCCAGTCACTTCTAATAATAAAAAAGGGTTTGGAAAATGGGAGTTAATTTTAATCATTAGAGCAAAAGCAAATATGTTCTGAAAGTCTGAGCTGCTCATCTGTTTCAGCCTTCACATTATTTAAACGTTTCGTCTTGATCTGCTTAATTCAAAACAAACATTTTAAAATGGCCACTTGTTCCGGATGATGGCCTGAACAATGGAACGGGCAGAAAGTAACCGCGCCACATGTTTTACAGCTGCACTGTTGGTTCAGGCTGCTGCTGCGTGCTGGTGACTCAGCGATTCAAGTGCTCTGCTTGTCGGAACGACCTTTTCCAGAGAAGCGTGTCGGCTGAATACCTGCGGAGCAAACATCGCCGATCCTACGGTCTTTGAAGTGGCATGTGGGCTGGTCGAACTGGTCTAACTGGTGTTTGGAACAAAAAGGCCTCGTGCCGCACAGCACTCCGAAGAGATCCCAGCTAAAGTCAATACTTTACACATAAGTCCCTCCAACAGCAGCCGTTATAACGCCTGATCAGAGATTATGTTGTCTAAATACAAGAGAAGCCTTCGTGAAATGTGATGTTTCCTTGTTAAACTGCCGTTTTACACCTTAAGCTAAGTAAATAAGTGACAGGAAGTTTCTACTCAGACAGTAAAAACTGATGCTAGTGGAGATAAATATGCCTTCTGTCTGCAGGACTGAACAAACAGGTATGCAGTTTCACAAAGCTTCAGCCAGAGATCATCACCAGCCAATTAAAAAGGACCTTCATGTTGTTACGTCCTGTTATTAAATTAAAAACTCCCGTCGCTTGGAGCAGAACAACAGCCTGTCGTAACGTCTGCCAAGCTTTTCTCCTAAGATGAGCAAAAACAAAACTTTACTCAAACTGTTGCGTTGGCTTGTTAGAAAGTTCATTTGTACAAGTCAAAATTAAAATAGTCAGGAAAGATCAATGTTGCCATAGCAACGGTGCTAACAGTGCTAATAGTGACATCTGCTGCAACAAAACTAACAGTTATTATAGTAATTGATCATTCTACCAATTATTCTCACAATTAATCAGATAAAAAGTTGGCAAATTAAAAGATGCAAACAAATTATTCAATAAATTCCTATTTTAAATAATATACTTTTTATGCATCCCTATAGTGAACTCTTTGCCATTTGTAATAAAGGACGCAGCAAAACAAACGTGAAACATTGTAAAAGCTCATTTTTGTGGTTTTACTCATTGAGTCTGCTGTTTATTTAAACTGATGCTGGGTGATGAGGAGCTACTCACAGTTCCAGGATGAGGATGACTCAGCTTTGCTCTCAAACACTTCATGCAGGGTGATGACGTTCGGGTGCTGGATCTCCTTCAGGATGTTCACCTCTCGCTCGATGTCTTCCTTCGCCACGCCGCGCCGACCCGACTTGTTGCGCCGCTTCTTGATGAATTTGGCGGCGTACTCCGCGCCCGTTCTCCGGTGCCGACATCGTCTGACCACGGCGAACTGACCGCTGTCGACGAGAAACGAGGATGTTAAACCTATAGTTTATTATATTTAGCAGGAGAAAAATAAAAACACCAAACAAAGAAGAGAAAGCAACACAGTGAAATTATAATCTGATAGTTTTTAACCAGGACAGGGTGAATCATATAGTCTAAATACAAGTTTATCCAATAATGAAGCAAACTAATCAGCTAATTAGACACCCAGAGCGATTTAAATCCTCCATAAAAGCACAATAACAAATAGAAAACCATCATTATATAGATGAGAGTTTCTGGTGCTTCCCACAGATTTATGAGCCAAAGGGAGTGGGAGGAAAAATGAGGCACTGAAAGTGTTGATCAGAAACAGATTTAATTAATAACTGGATGATGAATCACAGCAGCGCCGCCTGGAACCATTCAGGATGGCATTCAGGACGCACTGAATGCCGAACCACAGCATTAATCTGGATTCAGATGAACGTCAGAATAACTTCAGGTTTTTCTGCTTCCACACACCAAATGATTCTCAGGTTGAATGTGAAGAACATTTGTTCTGTCTGGGTTAAAGTTCACACGTTAGCAACAATAACAAGGCTAACAAACTGAGTTAAAAGGTGAAAAAGCTCAACGATAAGCCTGTAAAAACATGCAGATTACAATCTGCATGTTTCACTGTTACATCACTGCAGCTAATGATTATTTATTAATTGATTATTCTGAAGATTAATCAAATAAAAAAATCTAGGGAAATTCTGTGGATTTTTCATTAAACCACTTAAACTTATTTTATGCAATATTATCATATCACTCCTTTCAGGTGAAGCTAAAACTTTCCCACTTGTGCAGGTCTGAGTGGAACCTGTTTACAAACTAACGCTATTTTTTTTTTATCTTAAATGAAAATTAACATATTTTTTGTACAGTTTGGGCTAATTACTACTCTGAGTTGTTTTTCTAGCAAATGGTGTTTTTCAGTCTGGACACTCCAGTTAATGATTAATCGATTAAATTAGTTGATCATTTCAACAATCAATTAATCATTTCAGCCCCTAAATGCAGCACAACAAACAATTGGACGTTAGCGCCAAGACGGTTTCCATTGTGCATTAATACATATTAAAATATAGTTGCAGTGTTTGAACCAGTAGAAGTTATGAATGTTTTTAAACTAAAGTCCAGCAGAAATCTGAACCAGATTTAAAATCTGGAGAGATTAATGAAATAAAAAACAGAAAAAGCTGCAACAGTTTTAGTGTCGTCGTTTTGAACTTTGACAAAGTTTATTGGTTATAAATATCAACACTTTCTCTTTTTTAGCAACATGAAACATTTGTGTGTATTTTAGCAAAACAAGTCATGTGGAGCAGATGCTACTTTTACCCAGAGGGATTTTAAAAAGTTCATGCCATAAGTTCATAAGTTCTGCTTATTGTCCCAGACGATAAGCAGCAGTTTCTGGACTTTTCTGTTTCACTTCCTCATCAGTTGTTTTTGCAGGAGATAATTTGCTGCAGTTAAAGGCAGCAGACCTAAAGGATCTTAGTCGGATGGATTAACAAACGGGCAGCAAGCAATAAATCAATTAATCACATGATAAATTAAAACAAGCTCAAATTGGTCATTTTTCTCTCTTTCTACCAAAAACAGGATGATAAAATCCTTTAGGCTGATGCTTTGGTCCCAACTAGTTCAATGTTGTTTACAGAGATGTCATAATTCATTCTACTTGTTGTTTCTGTTTATTTAAAATGTCTTCCAGTTCCAGCGTTAAATGTTCATGAGAATTTAAACTTGAGAACATCTCGCCTTATTATTATGCCACTATTACAATTATATCACTTAAAAATGGTCTTAAAACAACAATATTATCATTAACACAGTAACTTTTGGGGCAATTCATCGTCCAGCAATATTTGTTATTGTGCCAGGCCTATCAAACAACGCTTCCATCAGTTTTGACCTTCAGCAACATCCAGCTGGCTAAATATTACATTAGCTATTATATCCAAGTTTATGACACTTGGAATATATCACTGCTCTCCAAATAGTCCTTTGCAATACATCACACACTCTGTGCACGCAGGCTGCTCTAACCAAGGTCCCCCTGACATTTCACTCGCTGATATTCCTGCATATGAACAACAAAGGGGTTGTTATGGAAATCTGCCGGCATTGTCGTCGAATCCCTCGTCTCATCAGGATAACGCTGACCGTGCTGTCGCTCGGCCACAGCGCTGGCAGGAAACCCACTTGGGGAAGTGAAGACACTTGGCTGAGGGCTGTTGACGCCTCCGCCGACTGCGCCTCCTCACAGCCCGAGCAATCACGAAGCACTTAGTGTACCAAACACCCACAGAGGGAGAGGGAGAAAACCAGACACCGTCACATTCTGGATCACTTTTCTCTGGTTCTTCATAATCACAAAAACACAACGGAGAAGCTTATCTGGCCCAAACCCCTCTGCCACAATAAAGTCACCGTCACAGGAGGCCCGGTTTATTAGGAAGCAGCAGAGTGAGTGTCTGATGAGTTCATATCATCCTCTGGCTGTGAAACTGCAGAGGATCTTTGGTGGAAAACGTATTTCACTAGGAAGGGAATGCATCGTCTGCTCCGCTGCATGCTAACTCACAGCAGTGGTTGTTCCAATTACTGCCTGTTTTCATCCAAAGAGAGCAAATCTTAAGCAAACTTTCAAAAAGTTGCACAGAAAACACAAGTTATCTGTGTTTTCATCTATAGTTTGGAGCAAATCAATCAGGAACAGCAGATGTTGGTGCTACATGATGAACAGGAAGTAGAGGCGCTAACTAGCCTGTACCAAGAGGCAGATGTTTGGACTATGACATTTTTCCATGTTTTGTACCTCTGGTAAGGCTCAGACCCTCCAGGGCCTTACCAGAGGGGTAAGATGCATATCTGCATTTATATGCAGAAATGTTCATATCAATGCAGATATCTGTGCACTTACTCAGTGCACAGAAGTGATTAAGAACTTATTCGGTTCTAACATGAATAACTATTCATGTTTCCATCTTCGCATTAACTAATTTTCTAAAACAACTGGAGACCACAAGTGAGCGTAAAATCTTTTTTTCTAGATTGAAGTTATTTTGAATTTTGCCACTTCCAACCTTTTTCTATGCGATGCCTCAAAATGCGCATGAAAAAAACAACTATGGAAAGTACGGGGCTACTTTGTGGCCATAAAGTTTGTTCAAAATACGAAAAATCTGAAACTGAAAGAAAGCTTTGAAACTGAAAAAAAATGAAAATTCCAAACTAATAAAATTTTAATTTGAAAATAAATAAATCAGTTCCATAATTTTCCAGTTCCAAGCAGTTTTGGTGTGAAGTCCTCCACACAGACGCATCCCTCTGCTGAAAATCTACCAGGAAGCTGGGAGGAAGGACGGCGCTTTGAGGAAGTGACTTGTCCTGCGCCGGAGACACGGAGCAGATAATGTGAGGAGGAAGAGGGAGCCGAGGACGAAGGCTTTCTCAGGCTAATAACACGTCCGCCCCCATTCAGCCTGGCCTCGGCCCATTGTTGCTGCAGCCCGTCACTCAGGCTTGTGTGCAGATATGGCAGACATCCTGATCTGCTCCTTTCAGAGACAGCAGCGTTCAAGCCTTTTGTTCATACCGTGTCTTTGTAATTTAATACATGTACTTGCAAATGCTGCTCTACTACTCTCATATCAAATTACTGAGAGCTACTGAACTCATCCCCTGACTCCAAACGCTATAAGGAGCAATCTGGACGCTGCCATATGAACACATCCTGGTGCAAAACTACAATTAAGACTAAACCTGTGGTTAAAAATGCTGCTTCACCAAGCATCATTTATCTCTGGCAAATCACACCAACACATGGCAGCTGGACAGAAAGACAACTAAATGGTCAAACCTGTGCTCAGCAACTAGATTACACTCCAATGTTAGCCACCTGGAACAATGTCAAGCAGGAAATGCAACAAATGCAAACAAAAGCTTCCCTCACTCATGCAGAAGAAATGCGTCGACCGGGAAGTTGTGGAAAGTTTCTAACGGATGAAGAGAATGTAACCGAGTTTGTAAGCTCAAGTTAGTTGATTTTTTTGGCACATTTACACCAACCTCAGCTGACAAAAAGACAATTATAAAAATTGGCACAAAATACCAAAAATAAGCAAACGAGACATAGAGAATTTCAGCTGAAGCGATATCGCAAAAACTGGAATCAATGAAGTACTGACCTTATTTTATTTTTAACTGTTGTTAAAAGGCCAAGAACGTTTATATCCATTATTATAACAGGATTTCCCCCATAAAACCTGCTAAGCCTAGTGCTCAAGGCGCAGTGGCAACGCACTGAGAGTTAAAAATGTTAAAAGTTGACAGGAAATGTGAAAATTTGACTATTGTTCTTGTGTTTGTCTCCATCTTCTCATTTTGACCTGTAACGTCTCCAGCTTGGCAAAGCATTTTGATTTGCTGCCTCAACAAACAGTTTTTGTTTATAAAAATCCCAATTTAAAATAAATAAACAAACTACGCTCAGCCTGGCAGGGGGACAGAAAGCCTGGTGGCCCGCCAGGCTTATGATACAAACCCTTCTCATGACATCCTGTGATTTTAACAGTGAAATTCAGCAAAGTCAGAGCAGAATCAGCTGGTTTTCAGCTAAACTGCTGACTAGCAGTTGTGCAACAGACAGTTGTACTGCAGGAGGAAATACCCCGTGAGAAAACATGCATGTGTTTATGGTTTCCTTACTGCCCCGGTGCAGCCTGCTGTGTGCAACGGTTAACAAGTGTCTGAAATCAGAGGATCTGGCAGGAACAAAAAGGTCTCAAAGAAAAAGAAAAGGAATCAGAGCTGACATTTAGCAGTTCTCTGTGACATTTCAAAAGTGCTCTTAGACCTTAATTAAGCCAATTCAGCCAACCAGCACCTCGACAAAAGCACTTAAAACACAAGCCGTCTCTCTGGCCTCCATCGCCTGAATGTTACTCAGACTTACGTAAGATCCATGAATTTATTAAACTCTGGTCTGACTCGGCTCCTGCATTAGAAGCCAGGAGTCCTAAAGCCATTGCTTCATGATGGGAGGAAACCTCCCGGTGACCACATCTTCTCCTGTTGGGCAACATGTTGGGATGATTCACACTCACCACTGTGTTTACAAGTTTTGCAACAGCAACTGTCTGACAAAATGTAAAAAAAAAAGGGCTGGTTCCAGCACAAATCTGTTCAGGGGTTTTCCTACTTGGATTCAGTTCGATAGATTTTTGGGGACTGCACTGAGTCAAACTAACCAAACCCTTTGAGCAACCTGTTCCCCTCCTCGCCTGAGGGGGCGCTGCACCAAGACTCACAATTAAACCAAAAACCTAAGAGGAAAAGGCCTCTAAAGAAGACACCGATCTAAGTTCCTTCATGAAACAAAAATGGAGTAGCTTTAGATTTTAGAGGTTGTAGGATTTCTCCTTGACTTTGGCTAATTATCATGTTTCTGCAACTAGTGCTTGGCTAACATGTTTGGTTATATTTACCCAGAATGCCCTGTACTCGACCACTTCCTGCTTTTGGAGCGGTTTCCGGTCAGATTTGTGTTCACATGTGCATTCGAACTGCACCAGATTTCACTCCAACCAATTCTGAGACTAGTTGATTTTGCATGAATTTCTGGGATTGTGGAATCACAGAAATCTGGATGGATTGGCTTGTTAGATGTAACTAGACGCAATTCCAAATGAAAGCAAAATAGTTCAGTTAAATACTGATTTAAAGCAGAAGGGAAAAACTTATAAAAATCAAATATGACTTAAAAGAAGTTCGACTTTGTAGTTTAATGCCTTGAAATTGGGCCTCTGTCTCTTTAAGAAGCTCTGCCTTCAGGAAGTCATCCCAATAAGGCTCCTTTATTAACCCTTTAACGAGATTTTTACCAGCATTGCTCTGAGGAATAGCTCCTATAATGAGCTCAGCAGGTCTTTGCTAATTGCTGCTGGCTAGTCTGAAGGAGCTGAGTGGGGAGGAGCTGTTACTCGAAGGCGGAGCTACGTCCACTCAGGTGTTTCATGCATGCTCTTTCAAACATGCATGAAAGAATTTAAGCGATCAATCTAACCAGGTCAGTTTCTGATTAGGGAAAAACATTATAACATGATGTAATAATTGATTATAACACGACGGTGATAAATGATACTTCCTTTAAAGTTAAACATTAAAAGAAGTCTACCCTTCATTAACATTAGCAGCTGCACACAGAAATAAAAGTAATGGCCTCTCCTTCTGAAGGAATGGATGGAAAACCAAACCAAAATGAAGAAGCACCATTAGCATGTTTCCTTCCATGCCTTCCATATGAGATAATGCGTCATTCGCCTGCTTCTTCATTCAGCCGAGGCTGTGAAGGAAATCCCTGTCATCCTCCTGGGAGAACACAGACTTGCACAGCGGCTGCTGAATAAGCAGAGCGGAGGAAATAGCGAAGAGCAAACCCCCTTCCTGGGAATCACAACCAGCAGCAGCAGGCAGGCTGTTTTTCAGCCTCAGATACTCTGAAGGATCAAATTGCTTGGCCGCCTTTGTCGAGGCTTCGCTCTCCTGGCCTGCTTGTTTCTGCGAAGCAGCTGGGAGAGGGAGGAGGACAGGAACGCAGCCTTTAGAGAGGAGAGGAGAAGTTTGTTTGTTTGCATCAGGAGGCCTTAGTGCTGCTGGCTGCAGAGTGTCTGTGAAACATTTACTACTGGAGCAGTTAGAAAGGTTTTAGGATTTTATTATAGGTTAGTTTTACTTCGTTGTGACTTTAATTCAGTTAATTTTAGTTTTAGTGTGTTTACCAAGGTTACAATTAACTAAAACAAAATAAAAACTGAAATAAAGACAACATTCTCCTTAACTAAAATAAATAAAAATGGTTGCTATGCTATGCTATGCTACGCTCAAAATGGCAACAGCAAACGTTCCGAGAAATGCATTCAACCATTGAATTCAAAATGGTGTCTTCTGTTGAGTATTAACTACCCAATCGATACATAACCACAATAAATACTTTGAATTCTGAATTCAAAGTATTTGAATTCCCAAAGTTAATTTTTAACTTTGGTTAAAAATTAACCAAAGTACGAAAAACCAAGCAATATTTATCTAATAAGTAAAACAAACTAGCAAACACTAGTTAAGGGTAATAACTTTATGCTTCCCGTTACAGTCATGTTTTCAGAGCTGATATTCAGAGCGCATTAGTGCATAACGTGATCCGCACACAGAAAGACGACAGAGAGAGAGAACAGGCAGCATCAGCTCACCAGGAGAAAGTAAATTTCATTTCATGTTTATTAAGTTACTGCTTCAGAACTGGAGCTCTGCAGACGCTTCGCTCTGAAATAACTGGGAATTATTCCTGCTGAAAAGAAATAAACTGCTGATTTACTGGCTAAACTATGATTAGTATTAGGGTTAGAAAAAAAATTAAAAGAGGAGTAAATTTCTACAAAAATATTAATTTTCAGTCAAAATTTTCCAACATTTGAAACTCAGAAATGTTCAAAAACATTTCTGAGTTTTTTTCCTCAAAAATTGCTGAAATTTTATTTCTAGCAATTTTTCATCTTTTCAAGCTCAGTAAATCCCAACTTGTTTTCTAAAAGATTTCTGAGAATAATCTCGAACTGTAAGATTGGCAGACATTTCCTAGCAATGAGTAATATTTAGCCTTAACCGTCTTTTGTCACAAACACAAACCTTTGCCTGGCAGACGAGAAAAAATACAAAGAATTTTATCACAAAATTGAGGAAATTGGAGCTAATTTATCGATGCACCTCATTTTTTCACACTAATTTTTGTTTGGCAACAAAATTCAATGTTTTCTTTACATCCTGATCTGCATCTTGTCTGAGACAAACTGTAAGAACAAACATGACGGCTGCAAACAGCTTCAAACTTGTCTTGTGGTTGCAGTGAATCCAATCTTGGATGAGTGAGCCGTCGGAGCGCTGCAGCTTCGCCTGGATGACCTTCGGATCTGAAAGTCTGGCCTTGTCAAGACGAGGCAGCAGAGCCAACAAAGCCGAGACATAACGAGCAGCAGAAAGGCTTTTCAACAACAATCGATGCAGCAAGAGCCAGCAGGGGAAACATGTGATGATAACGAGCTACACAGTCCAACGCAACACAAACGTGCAAAGGAAGAACCAGCCTGCTCCATTTACCGCTCATTATTTCAGTCAAAAATAAAACATTTATGGGAAAAAAATAATCCAGAGTGAAATACAGCTGCAAGATTTTACAGCATGAAAACATCACTTAACTGATAGAAATTTCTGATTGTGCTCTGATAACCACCGATAACAGCATGTCGTTCAGACCAGATTTGATTGATTATTCCCAAACTTCATCTGTTGAAGGGGGAGCAAAATGCTGGATGTGGACAGTTCCTTCAGAAAGTCTAGTTCTCTGAGAAAAAGCAGCATTAAAGGGCAAAATGTCCATATGTCAGAACTTTTACCAAAACAGGAAGAAACCTGCAGAAAATGATCACAGAGCGGCGAGGAGCAGCGGCAAGATAAAATAAAAAAACATTCATAACAGAAAAAGGAAGGAAGAGCGATGGGTGAATGTGTGACTTATTTAAAAAAACAGGTTCAGACATGCAGGACTGTAACTGGATCTATTATCACATTTAATTATGTAGTTTTTTAAAATAATTGTATCTTGTTTTCTGGGAAAAAAGATAAAGTATTGTCTTAATCACAGTTTAATTTACAATCTGTAGCTCTGTGTAAAAGTCACACATGGATAAGTTTGTTAATTAAAAATCATGCAAACAGATACATGAGATATTCATAATTCAGCTCTGGAGCTAAACATGAGCCGTCAGAAAAATGAAATATAATAAACAGAAAATTAAATGCGAGTTATAAACCTTGCAGTAAACAAACAGACAGTAAGCTCTCCTGAAATGACTGGATGATAAAATGTCCTGATTTATGCTGAACTGGTTCCAATACTTTTAGTTTTATACGCCACAGGATCAAAACTCCTGAGCTGCTAAAACAGCACATTTTATTCCATAAATGTTTGATTTACTTTGAAAGTAAAGTGATAATAAGCCCAGTTTAAACACGTCAACAACAGGCTGCTGAAATAACAGAAGCTTTAATTCCCAAACAGAAAAATGATTTTTCTTCCCCAGAAGAACTAATTCAATAAATTATTGAGCTCCTTCAGAGGCTTTCTGTATATGCATAACAATCTTTTAATCTTTGGCCTTAATCCCAACATAATCCATATATACATCACCGCCTTCACTAGTGCATCGATTTGGCTGCATTAAAAGACCCCCTCCTGCAACAGGACAAATAAATGGAGTAAATATCACATTTTAATGAGAGGATGTTGGGAAAAACAAGCTTGTTCACCAGCGAAGAAGAAATGACCCTGCAGCCATTTACATCCCCTAATATTTATTATACAAACAGTGCAGAGTGCTGACACAGCCTCATTTCATCAGCGTCAGATTTTTGCATCAATAAACAGAAATCAATGTCTGAGCGCTGTTCTCTGCACCAGCCATCACAGCCAGAGCAATTCACTTAACTGTACAGTCACACCAGCAAGCTGGCCGGTTAATCAGTCAGCAAGACAGAAAACTAGCAACAATAATAATAAATCTTGCTAACTAAATGATAAACACTGATACCTCTAGTTATCATTTAACTAGTGCTAGCTACATAATTAGCCAGCACTAGCTAAGTTATAAGACAGCTAATAACTTAGCTAAAATTATTACTGATCCTTCTGCTGTCACTTTGTAAATATTTGTTGCATTTAACCCAAGAGAAGACTCAAAATAACTAGTTAATAATTTTGCGAGCTAGTTTAATAATTTTTTTAACTAGCTAGCTAGTTTGGCTAGCTGGCTACATTATTACCTTTAGGTAGTTAGCTAGCTAGCTCATAATTTAGCTAGCTTCATTTTTACTGATACTTTTGATTCTTTTGTGAAATTTGAATGCATTTAACCCATGAGAAAACTAAAACACGTAAAAAATTTTATTTTATATTGAAGTATATTGAAGGGGTTCAAAATAACACCTCCAAGACATTTAAAACTATATATTTTAACGTTCAAACAACAACCATCTCAGTATAGATAAACAAAGAATGAGGAAAAACTAATATTGTTCCATTAACTGTCCCTCCCCCCGTATGTAATTAGATCTGGAAAATCCTGAGGTCAAATTCAAGATTTTCTTCTGAATTTTCTTTCTTAAGAAACTTAAAACATCTAAATGTAATAAATGCAGCAAGCATGTTTACATACTATTGATATTTTGAGTAGTTGTTGCGATGGCCGACCCGCCGTGGTGCGTCAGCTCCTTCCTTTACTCCACTCTGACTCAGCTATTGATCGGCTCTCTGCTCCACTACAGTGAAATAGGAGAGTGTGCTGAAAAGCTGAAAAGTGTGGAGAACAAAAGCAGAGTGACAGCGCACACAAAGCTCCTCTGTCAGAGCTGCTGCGCACACACAGACTGACGGAGGACGGCAAACAAGTGGGAAGATCTCACCTTCTTTATGCAACAAAGAAAATTGGCTTGGCAGCATTTTTCTAGTTGCTCATAGCAACCCAGTTATTTCAAAGCAAACCAGCAGATGAAATATAAACCTGCACCACATTGTTCGGACATGACATTTGTTTTTTCCGAGCCCTCCGGGAGACAGAAAGCTGCGAGTTCAACACCGACACATGAGACGGTAAAGCTGGTATTTACATCTCCTGCAGCCGTCAAGGAAGCTCAACTGTTGCTTTTCTAGCCAGCTGGAAAACCGACATTCAGCCAGTTTAGCTGTAAATTTTGGCGCCTGCAGCAGAAGTGTAATATCCGTCTCATAAGCTGGTCTGTTGCTGGGCAGAAAGCGTGCAGGGGATTAATTCATTTGAAGCAGGAGGGAACATTAAACCTAACCTCAGAAAAAGAAGGTAGATTATACTCCTGCAAATTATCCACTGACTGCTACTGTCATAATTAAAAAACTAACAATGAAGGCAGTCAGAGTCTCCAGCAGCTCCAGCTGTAACGATCGCTTCAATAATTAACTCTGAAGCTTTAATGTTCTTCCTCACATGAAGGTTGTTCTCCATTTTAGATAAAAGCAACTGAAGCCAAGACTGTCAGCCATCGGCTCCCTGTGACGACCAGCAGCAAATCAATTCATCGGATGATAAATTAAAACAAACTCAATTATCATTTTTCTATTTTTCTCTTTCTACCAAAAACTGGATGATGAAAGTTTCAAGTCTGGTGTTTTGGTTCCACCGAGTCAAATTTTTATAATTCATGTTGTTTATTTAAAATGTCTCCCAGTTCCAGAGTTATAATGTAAAGTTTATGGATCTTTGAGAATGTGTTCTTGTGCCATTACCATTATGGTTTCAGAACAAATATCACCGTTTATTAAAATAAATTCTGGGATGATTTATGGTCCAGTAAAACCTGTAATAGAGACAGGAATAACGGCGGTCCTCAGAGACGTGTCCCCTCTCCTCTCATGTCCTCAAACAAATGGAAATATAAACTCTGCCAGGCATTCCTGATCGAATTCAACCTCGTCTTTAGTATGAATCCATAATATTCTTTTATTATTTGTCTATATTCATATATAGACTTTGATTCTGATTCTGTTTTTTCAAGATCTAAGACCTAAATATAAACAGTTTTAGTTCACCAGGTTTAGCCCAGTTGTTGCTCGTCTTCCTGCTAACATTACATAACTGTTTAGTGACATTTTTGTAACTGAATGGCATCTGATCTTATTAAACCCGGTTTACATTTCAGGCTGGATGATGAAGCTGTTGGATAAAAGCGAGGCGCTGTAATCTGGTCGGAGTCGCGTTTGGCTCCGCGACAAAGCGGCTTTTGTTCTGACCCGTGATTGGCTGACGGGATCCGTCATCACGGCAACGCGCCGGGAGAAAGTGGAGAGCGTGTCGCAGCGGAGAAACCAAATTATAACACAGCAAATAAAAAACACAATGACAAACTGAACTGTGATGCAACAGAAAAGCCAAAAGTTTAAACTGCAAGTCTCTAAAAATGGAGAAAGATCAGAAAACGTTTAACTTTGAGAAGATTTAAACAAACTAGAGATTTAACCAGGAAGTGCAGCTGATTAAAACTTTCATTGCTATAAATGAGAAATAATTTTTTCTTTTTAATCACATTTTGATGCACTTTGAGTTTAAATCAACTGTATTGTTCTTTATATTAGTATTGTTTTCATTCCGCTTTTGTTTGGAAACCAAAAGTTAAAAAGAAGAAGAGAAAAAGTCAAATATTAGGAAGTTATGCAGCAGCAAAGTTAATATTTATCACCGTTTCATTTTTCCAAACACACGACTTCTAATGCAAACAGAAACGCATCACTTCCAATAAAATCCTAACTGATGTTGACATGATGCATCCTGGGAGGCAGGCTGCAGAAAACTGACATATCCAACATCTTTTCCACCCAAATGGACGATAAGAAACCGTGAGAACAAACAGTACATTTGGTTACATAAATCAATATGTATCTACACAGAAAGTAAAGCCATTAAGTCCATTAGCAGTTTATTAGTTTGTTGCCTTTTTATCGGCAGAGCGTAACAGGGACTTAAGTGTCTTAATACTTCTTGTAAAGATTCAATAAACAAACAAAGCCGAGGTTCGTTTTGCTTCTAGATTCAGAGATGAATATTTCATGTGTATTAAGATGAATGCATCACTGCAACATCGTTTGGCGTTCGAGTAAAAATAAGAGATTCAGAGCAAAAAGAAAAGGTGGGAAAAGCTGAGCTGAAATCAATGTTATAGTCCAGGTATTTATTCCCATTAAAGCTCCTTCAGATCGTTAGAAGCAATTAAACGATGATGAAACCTTTTTTCCCCAACAATGTGTGAATTTGGGTCGTGCTTCACCTCTGAAACCAAGAGCAGTCTGTCTGTTATTGCTTTAAATGAGCATGCTCACTTCAATTACAGTCCTGCTTCTCTACTTAATTAAATTGTCCTTGGCTCACGGGGGCTGAATAAAGTCCCAGTGACCTGTGCACCGTGTTCTGTTGCCGTCCAAACTCCCCGCAGCGACATTTCCCTGCTGCAGCAGCAAGCAGCGTTTTCCTGCAGCAGCAGCAGGCAGCGTTTTCCTGCTGCTGCAGCAGGCAGCGTTTTCCTGCAGCAGCAGCAGGCAGCGTTTTCCTGCAGCAGCAGCAGGCAGCGTTTTCCTGCAGCAGCAGCAGGCAGCGTTTTCCTGCAGCAGCAGCAGGCAGCGTGTTTGTGTGCAAAAGGAAACGATGCAGATGACAGAGCGGATAAAACAGAACAGAAACTGGCTGCTGCTGCTCAGTTTGTCCTTTCAAAACAGTTTTGTCACATTTAACACTGAATCTTTTTGCTTATCTGCAAAACAGAAAATCATGATTTAGATTTTTTTTGCAGCCGTTGAAAGTCAATAAAAACTCCTCTTTTTGCAAACTAAAGGTCTCATCATCTGTCACAATAAGTTGTCCCATAAATTATCGCGATAATGTTAATTGATTTATTACTGATGCTTCAAATTATTTCAGCTTTCATTTCAGCAACACAGCCGTCAAACTCCCAGCGGACAACGGGGACAGAGGGGTCAAAAGGTCGGCGTCTTTGCGGTGGACGTTGGACCAGAGACCCTGAGGTCTGGAGCGGTCCGATGCGATTCCTCCTGAAAGCTTTGCACCGACTGTGGGAGGGCGGCGTGGAGTCGTCCCGGCCTACTCAGCGGTGCTGTGGGCCACTAGCTGCACCGGCAGAAAAACATTATGCAACCACCGCACCATTGTGTACAGCGGAAGGGTTTCCACGGCAACGGGATTCAGAGGCTGAGCGGAGGAACCGACGACGAGTGTTTGGAGGAAGGAAGATTGTGGTAGATAATCCTGGGTGGGTGTGAAAGGGGGGGGATGTGTGTGTGGGTGTGTGTTTCTGTATACATATGAATTACATCAGGCAGTTCCACACGTGACCAAATGTTCAACACACCAAGAAACAAAGTTCCTCCCTAACAACCCAGGTTAACACAACATCCAGAAACACAATAAAAAGTGAGTGAACTGAATCGATTATTTAAAAAAAAACAAATCTTATTATCTCTATTAAAGTCAAAGTAGGAACAGATTTTAAAGTGGATCTGATCCATGTGGCTCTGAAAGGCCAATAAAAACTGTGAAATATCCCTTTAATACACCGGCGAGTCAGGAGCTAAAACCAGCAATGAAATGGTCAGAATGTTATATTTAAAAAAGTAAAATGTGTAGAAACTCTGCAGTTTAAATTAGTGTCTGAACTTGGAGAAAAAAACACACCAGATCCCTTAAATAGGAAAGAGTTGGAGGATCTCCAGCCATTTGTTTTTCTATAATTCACTTATTTTAGCTTTCTAGAAAAATGATGCTTCTATAATTTATGAGCAGCTCGAGTCCTGCTGTCTTTCAGAAGGTCACTGTTAATATTTAATGCTGAGATTTTCACCCTAATTCTTAATTACAGGCTTGAACTTCACCTTTTATAGCAATTATAAACAGCCTGATGATGGGGAAGCTGCTTCTAAACAAACCAGATGGACGCTGCTGACCTGCAGGCGCAGCCAGTAAGAGGATGAGATATGAAACGTGTTTCAGATCAACATTATTTAATTATTTGATCAGTTTTAAACTCCAGGTCTAGAGATACTTTATTAAATCCCTAGGATTTTCTCTCAGGAAGATGATCATGTTCATCTCTTAGATACGCAGCAAACACTTAAAAACATTTAGAACATTAACTTTCCTTCTGCTTCTGTTGTAAGGAACAGAGGGACTGATATGAACATTTGGGCCGATGGTTCATATTAATACTGCTGTTGAGGCTGATACTCAATATTTACCGATATCATAGAGATCATGTACATTTCTCTACACGTTTTTCACCACATGGCCTTCGTTCTGTTTCAGTTAAACAGAATAAAGCTGGGCTGCATCACACTTCATTGTTTTTCAGATTTAAATAAATTCAATGTCTGTCTGCAAATGGAAATTTTAAATGATGGTTGGAAAAGGCAGTGGGGGCCCTGGATGTTGTCTGCCCAGGGCACCAAACACGCTGGGACCGCCCCTGAAAACGACACCAAATCTAAAGATATTTACTATAAAACTGTGTTCAATAACATCAGATCCAAACAGAAGATGGAGACGACAGTAAGACGACTCTGGAGCTTGAATTATTCACAGCTTGTCACTAAATCTCTGTCGACTCCACAGGTGTAAAGACTTTTTCCACTCTCAGGTTTTATGCGTCTCCCAGCCAGGAACCGACTCAGGAAGGAGGAGACATTTTCAGATGAAGAAAAGCAGGCAGAGGAATGAGAAAACGATGGAGACGCTGAAACCTGCGGCCTCCGTCTGAATCACAGACGTTTATTAACCGCTGAAGCCGAAAACAAAACCTCTCAACACCGAGTTTATTTCACTACAACACTCAACAGAAAGGAGAGGCGGAGAGAAAAGATCAATATATGGACATAAATATTCTCCCTCTGGTGTCCATTAGGGAGATAAGAGCTTGTTTTAGACTGACTGGTCTTCTGGGAAACAAGTCATGTAAAAGTTTTTAAAAATATGAGATGGAAGGAAAAAGTTGCAAAAATGACCCGAATATTTAATATTGTCTGAAACTGTTTATCCTGTCTGGTGTGGAGCAAGAGGAAAATGTTACAGTTTGAGTCCAGCTCTTCCTGTATGAGACAAACTGTTGGGTCCACAGACTCTCCGGTGTTCACTTCCTGTTTGGGTTTGTGATCTGACGGCGGCTGAGGTCAGATCTACAAACAGGACGATTTACACGCCAAACAAACTCCTCCAGAAATAAACGACTCAGACAATCAATGACACACCAAGGAAAATCACTTTTCCTCTAAACTTTACTAGATTCTTCCAGCTTCTATGCTGTTTTTGCTCATTTTAACCACTTAGCTGTTTGTTCACCAACACTAATCATCATCAGCGCCTCTCTGATTGATTTGTGCTTCGCTGCTGTGCTGTAAAGTTAATTAACTTCTGCAGAAGCTTAAGCACATTGTTGTCATTTAAATGTGACCATATATGTAAACCGCATTTGAATATTTCAAATATTGCAGGATTTATTTTTTATCACAAACAGTTTTGTGATAAAACTTTAAGTCCAAATCTCCTACCGCTAAATGAGCATCACCGATTGAGTCCTCAGACATGCATGAACTGCTCTAAATACCAACTTCTAACTGTTGGCTCTGCTGTGAAGTGAAATGATGAAAGCTGCGCAAACAGTCCTGTCTTGTCTTATTCTGAGCTTCATTTGCAGCGCGGGGCCCATGACTGCTGGAACTGACATTCAGCAGGTTTCGAGGGGGAAAACTGTCATGACTCAGGAAACATCAGCGGCTGCAGCGGATCAGGAAGGTTCTGCAGAGACGTCGGCTGATGTGACAGCTGGCTTAACGTTCAGACGCTAAAGGAAAATGTTCTCCCTTCCAGGGAGACGTCTTTTAAATATTCAAAGTGAACAGAGTTTAAGTTTTTCTCTTCACAAAGTACAACCTGAAGTAAAGCAGCAGAATACAGAGCAGAGAGGCTCAGTAAAGACAACTAGTGCTGCAGAAAAATCTGTCCGAATGTTCTTGGAACTGAAATGTGAAAATAAGCCGATAATATAATAAAAAACAAACCCATGACACTTTGATGTCATCAGTTGCCTCAATGTTTCTAAAGTTGTGAGAAGAAATCCAGCAAAAGCTAAAAATGTTTAAGAAATCAGCCGGTTGTAATGTTTGCTTTGGTTCTCGTTGCTTTGGTTCTCTGACAAACCGCTGCTGTCAGACTGCAGCAGCGGTTTGACATAAACAGGCTCACATTTAAAATGCTTATTTGTTATTAACTATGTTAGTCTTGTAACAGAGCCGCAAAGTTGTAAAAGCAAATGATTGACAGAGAAAAAAAAGTTTCGTTTTTTGTTTCCCTGCACACAGATTTCTTCTAATTGACCACAGAGGACTGCAGCTCGTCTCAACCAACAACATGCCCCATGCACACACACACACACCACGCATTGCCAAATCCTGCCATTTATCTGCTCACACAGGTGGCAGGAATCCAATTATTCTCAATTTACAGCAGAGATTAATTGAAAGTGGCTCATTGTGGCGGTTTGGACTTTTCTGACTGAGTTCAGTTGGGAAACACCAGCAGGAACCAAACAGATCAGAAATCTTTATAACAGGATGGATAATAAACAACTGGCAACCCAAAACCACAAACAGCTTTTATCCACATTTAGATTTCAAGTTTGCCGAGATAAAATTGTATTTTTAAGCAAAAACAGTAAAAGACTGACTGCTGGTGCTTCTGAAGACGACAGATGCTTAAATCTGGAATATGAAGAAATTATTACAGATGCAAATCTATCAAGGCCATGCGATTCGATTCCAGTTTTTAGACTGTTTTCAACTCAGAAACCAATTTTCCTATTCAAACGGTCTGGACATTCTGACCTCATAAACAAATATTACATCTATTTAAAACTATTTTATAAGGTTTAATACTGCATCAAATGACATCAATTCATATTGAAACAAAACTAGATTTGAGAATAACATTCAGTAACTCGGGTTACATTTAGCTGCCTCGTTTTTCATAAATAAAATAAAAACAAGATGCATTCAAAACACATGCAGTGGACGAGTTATGCAATATGGAGATAGGAGCAGCAAAGTCACACAGCTTCAGCGCATTTTAACATAAATCTGAGCCTTTTGAACCGATTCAGAATCCCTCGACTCACATCTGTGATTTTCTATATATAACATTTTTTCTGCACCTTTAAAAATCATAGATGGACAGAAAACCAGAGGGACAAACGATAAAAACATAAATAAATGTCCAGACAGTTTGACAGACGGATGGGTGGAGAAAAAAAGTCAACGAATGCAACAGGCAGAAAGCTCTGAAAAACACAAACACTTCCTCAAATTGGAAAACACCAAAATCCAACTCCATCCTCCTCCAAAGAGACAGGAAGTGAACCTCACCTGACCATGATGTTTGTCTGATAACCTCCTGACCATCATTAGAATAAAGCTGCAGAAAATGACGCTGCTGCAGGTTTTGCTCCAACCGTTTGAAAACTGCAGACAGGACACATCCGCATTAACTCTGCTTTAACTCCACGATCAAAAAGATTAGAGTTTGAACACTCCCATGTTGCCTCAACAGGACCTCTTCCTGTTTTTGTCTCCTCACCTGCATCACTGCAGACAGTAGAGCCAGGAATCCTCCTGGTAGCTGCTTGCAAAACACAAAGCAAAGATTTACCAAGTCTTTACTCTGAGCCAACAGACTCGACCCGATTCAAAATGTTTCAAACATCAAAACATGTTCATGTTTTAAACCATTTTGCTATTAAAAGGTTTCAACTAGAGGTTCCAAAGGGCGGCCCGGGGGCCATTTCTGGTCCTTGAGCTGTTTTTCGTGGCCGTCAGCTTCAGGTCCAGAATGATACAAATTAGATTCAATGAAAAATGTTAAGAATGACACAAAGTATTCATCTATTTATAACCAAAATGTCATAATTAGAGCCACGTCATGACAAACAGACTCTGCTGAATACAAACCAGCTTTTACTTCATTTATTCAACTTGGATAAATACAGCAGGCTAAACCAGTTCTTACAGCTGGGTCCAAATTAATCTGACAACTATTATGAAACCTCTTAATACAGCAAAGGTGCAAAATCTTTTTATGTTTAAACTCTACCACAAAATAATAGTTAAAAATAAAAATACATTAAATAAAACTGGATGCTGACTATTTGCTTGAACTTTGTGGTTTTATTCTTGTGATTACTTTTGACAGGAGGATTTTGGAAAAGGGGCAAAAAGTTTGTAGACTGATGGTTAAAACCATGCATGCATGTTAAACAGAATAAACCAGATCAGGGTTTAAGGTGCAGCTGCAGCAGCAGGATGGGGTGAGGTGAGACCTCATCCAGACTGCCCCTCCACCCAGCACTGTGACCCACAGAGGAGGGTGGGGGGCAAATGTAGGTCAGTAGTCGGGGCAGCGTCTGCTGCTCACAGTGTTTCTGCAGCTCTGTTAAAAAACATCCTAAACTCTGGTGTTTCTTCAGAAAACAAAAAATACAGAGGGAAACCTTTAAATCACTGACCAGAATTTAATAGTCAATTTTGATGAATTAGTTACAATTTAAATGTAATTTATTGCATTTTTTAACACAGAATATTCCAACCAGAACCTTTGTATTTGTGTGTTTCCAGTACGCCCATAAACCTGACGCACAAGCTGCATCCGCTAACAGCAGCGGATGATAAAGCCACTTCTCTGGTTTTATTGAAAACCTGTCTGTGTTCACAGTTTATGATTAAAATGTGGATCATTAATTCAAAAATACAATTTTAATCAACTTCACGCTCATTATGAAATCTATAGAGAGACTACCTCTCCTTGGGCTGCCACCTTATTGCGGTGGAGGGGTTTGAGTGTCCCAATGATTCTAGGAGCTATGCTGTCTGGGGCTTTATGCCCCTGGTAGGGTCACCCAAGGCAGACAGGTCCTAGGTGAGGGACCAGACAAAGCGCAGCCCGAAGACCCCAATGACGAAGAAAAACTTTGGACGTGGTGTTCCCTCGCCCGGACGTGGGCCACCGGGGCCCCTCCCTGGAGCCAGGCCTGGAGGGGGGGCACGATGGCGAGCGCCTGGTGGCCGGGCTTTTTCCCATGGAGCCCGGCCGGGCTCAGCCCGAAGGAATACATGGGTCCCCCCTCCAATGGGCTCACCACCTATGGGAGGGGCCACAGGGGTCGGGTGCATTGTGTGCTGGGTGGTGGCCGGGGGAGGGGGCCCTGGCGGTCCGATCCTCGGTTGCAGAAGCTCTTGGGACGTGGAATGTCACCTCTCTGGTGGGGAAGGAGCCGGAGCTGGTGTGTGAGGCTGAGAGGTTCCGATTAGAAATAGTCGGTCTCACCTCGACGCATGGCTCTGGTTCTGGAACCAGTCTCCTTGAGAGGGGCTGGACATACTTCCACTCTGGAGTTGCCCGCGGTGAGAGGCGTCGGGCAGGAGTGGGCATACTTGTTGCCCCCCATCTCGGCGCCTGTACGTTGGGGTTTACCCCGGTGAGCGAGAGGGTAGCCTCCCTCCGCCTACGGGTGGGGGACGGGTTCTGACTGTAGTTTGTGCTTACGGGCCGAACACCAGTTCGGATTACCCACCCTTTTTGGAGTCCTTGGAGGGGGTACTGGAGAGTGCCCCTCCTGGGGACTCCCTCGTTCTATTGGGGGACTTCAACGCTCATGTGGGCAATGACAGTGAGACCTGGAGGGGCGTGGTTGGGAGGAACGGCCCCCCTGATCTGAATCCGAGTGGTGTTATGTTGTTGGACTTCTGTGCTCGTCACGGATTGTCCATAACGAACACCATGTTCAGGCATAAGGGTGTCCATGTGTGCACTTGGCACCAGGACACCTAGGCCGCAGTTCGATGATCGACTTTGTCATCGTTTCATCTGATCTGCGGCCGTATGTCTTGGACACCGGGTGAAGAGAGGTGCGGAGCTCTCCACTGACCACTACCTGGTGGTGAGTTGGCTCGGTGGTGGGGAGGATGCCGGTCAGACCTGGCAGGCCCAAACGTGTTGTGAGGGTCTGCTGGGAACGCCTGGCGGAATCCCTGTGAGGCGGAGCTTTAACTCCCATCTCCGGCAGAACTTTGAACACGTTCCGGGAGGTGGGGACATTGAGTCTGAGTGGACCATGTTCCGTGCCTCCATTGTCGAGGGGGCATACCGGAGCTGTGGCCGTAAGGTTGTCGGTGCCTGTCGCGGTGGCAACCCTCGAACCCGGTGGACCCCTTCGGGAGGGATGCCGTCAGCTGAAGAAGGAGTCCTACCGGGCCTTTTGGCCTGTGGGACTCGGAAGCAGCTGACGGTACCGGCGGGCGAGCGGCATGCGGCTCGGGGGTTGCTGAGGCAAAAACTCGGGCGTGGGAGGAGTTCGGAGAGGCCATGGAGAAAGACTTCCGCACGGCTTCGAGGCGATTCTGGTCCACCATTCGGCGTCTCAGGAGGGGGAAGCAGTGCAACACCAACACTGTGTATAGTGGGGATGATGTGCTGCTGACCTCGACTCGGACCGTGTTGGGCCGGTGGGCAGAGTACTTCGAAGACCTCCTCAATCCCACCAACATGCCTTCCATTGAGGAAGCTGAGCCTGGGGAATCTGGGTCGGGCTTTCCAATCTCTGGGGACGAGGTCACCGAGGTGGTTAAAAAGCTCCTCGGTGGCAGGGCCCCGGGGATGGATGAGATCCGGCCGGAGTTCCTTAAGGCTCTGGATGTTGTAGGGTTGTGTTGGCTGACGCGACTCTGCAGCATTGCATGGACATCGGGGGCAGTTCCCCTGGATTGGCAGACTGGGGTGGTGGTCCCCTGTTCAAAAGGGGGACCGGAGGGTGTGCTCCATACAGGGGGTCACGCTCTTAAGCCTCCCTGGCAAGGTCTATTCGGGGTCCTGGAGAGGAGGGTCCGTCGGATAGTCGAACCTCGGATTCAGGAGGAAGCAGTGTGGTTTTCGCCCTGGCCGTGGAACGCTGGACCAACTCTACACCCTCAGCAGGGTCCTGGAGGGTGCGTGGGAGTTCGCCCAACCGGTCTACATGTGTTTTGTGGACTTGGAGAAGGCGTTCACCGCGTCCCGGGAGTCCTGTGGGGGGTTCTCCGGGAGTATGGGGTACCGGGCCCTTTGATACGGGCTGTCAGGTCCCTGTACGACCGGTGCCAGAGTCTGGTCCGCATTGCCGGCAGTAAGTCGGGCTCGTTCCCGGTGAGAGTTGGACTCCGCCAGGGCTGCCCTTTGTCACCGATTCTGTTCATTACGTTATGGACAGAATTTCTAGGCGCAGCCGGGGTGTTGAGGGGATCCGTTTTGGTGGTCTTAGGATCGCATCTCTGCTTTTTGCGGATGATGTGGTCCTATTGGCTTCATCAGAGCGTGATCTGCAGCTCTCACTGGAGCGGTTCGCAGCCGAGTGTGAAGCGGCCGGGATGGGAATCAGTGCCTCCAAGTCCGAGGCCATGGTCTTGAGCCGGAAAAGGGTGGAGTGCCTACTCCGGGTCGGGGGGGGTGTTCTGTCTCAAGTGGAGGAGTTTAAGTATCTTGGGATCTTGTTCACGAATGAGGGAAGAAGGGAGCGGGAGATCGACAGGCGGATTGGTGCAGCCTCTGCAGTGAAGCGGGCGCTGTACCGGTCCGTCGGGTGAAGAGAGAGCTAAGCCAAAAACGAAGCTCTCGATTTACCGGTCGATCTACGTCCCTACCTCATCTATGGTCATGAGCTTTGGGTCATGACCGAAAGAACGAGGTCCCGGATACAAGCGGCCGAAATGGGTTTTCTCCGCAGGGTGGCTGGGCTCTCCCTTAGAGATAGGGTGAGAAGCTCGGCCATCCGGGAGGGACTCAGAGTAGAGCCGCTGCTTCTCCGCATCGAGAGGAGCCAGTTGAAGTGGCTCGGGCATCTGGTCAGGATGCCTCCTGGACGCCTCCCTGGTGAGGTGTTCCGGGCACGTCCCACCGGGAGGAGGCCCCGGGGACGACCCAGGACACGCTGGAGGACTACGTCTCTCGGCTGGCCTGGGAACGCCTCGGGATTCCCCGGAGGAGCTGGCCCAAGTGGCTGGGGAGAGGGAAGTCTGGGCCTCCCTCCTTAAGCTGCTACCCCCGCGACCCGACCCCGGATAAGCGGTAGAAGATGGATGGATGGATGGATAGAGAGACTACGTAATGATCACTCAACGATAAAACACGCCAGGGAAGCTTCCTTTGCAGACGTCATAAACAAAAACATTAATAAAGCTCAGCTTCATTTGCAACAGCTGACAGGCTCAGAACCTCCCATGACGTTTCCACCTGAACTTCAACCTAATGCAGATGTTTTCCAGCTTCTTTTCAGAGAAAGTCCAGAAACTCAGAACATAATGAATTATGAATGTGGTTCTGGACTTAATGTAACGTTTTGACTGTTGATTCTATGCTGCATGACTTTGTGTTTTAGTTTATGATGTAAATCACTGTGAAATGCTTTGCTGCTGAAATGTGTTGCACAAATAAAATTTGATTTGATTTTAGTTCCAAAACCCGAACTGAAAAGAGGTTCTGTGCGTAATCCTGTTCAGTATTCATGGAAGCTGCTATTTGGGCTGATTTCTGCAGAGGAACAACCCAAATGCTGCCTCAGCTTAATGTTATGTTAATTTTGCAGCGTTATTCTCAGCGTTCTGATCCGTTTGGCTGCAAACCAAACTGATGCATCGAGTGTGCAGAGCAGGGAGCCTGGTAGAGCAGCTGGACTAATGCAGACTAACGATCGGAGCAGAGCAGCTAGGAGATACATGCGAGGAGTAAAACTGAGCAGTGGAACGGCAAATCTCATGGATCCAATACTCGGCAGGAAGGAGCTGAGTAAGTAGAGCTTGGAACAATGAGGACCAATCTCCCCTCACCAGACAGTAAATGTATCTGATCAGATTAATGCGAGTCAAGAACGATGGACGAGGAGGCGTGAAACGATGAGGCTCCCTCTGTTATGAAAGGCTAAGAAATGATACTGAACTACTTCACTTCTTGAGAACCTTAAAGTGAAGAGCATCTTATGGCAAATATAAGATTTTGACTGCAACTCTTTGCCGCAAAATCAGTAATTTAAGGCTGTTTTCACACTTGAAAGTCCAGTAGACTCAGTAGTTCGATTAGGGACCAAAATTGCAACGTTTTGTTCCAGTTCCAGCTGCTGCGGTTGTTTTTCTCTGCACCGAGTCAGACGGTCCAAACCCTTCGAGCAACCTGTTCTCCTCCTCACCTGTGGGGGCGCTGCACCAAACAATCTGAAGGAAATGACAAAAACTTCTTTCTTCACAAAATATAAACAAAGATGGAGTGGTGTCAGATTTTAGCGGCTGTAGGTTTTCTCTTTTGTCTTTGATAAAATCACGAGTTGTTTCTCCTGCTAAAGCTAGGCTAACATGTTTGTTTTGGTTTACCCAGAATGCCCTGCACTGTAGTCCACTTCAACCAAACTGAGACCGAAGTCTGTAAGTGGACAAGAGTCTGAATCAGAGTTCAATTCACATTCACAAAGGAACCAGACCTTCTAGACAAATGACCTACAGATCAGTTAAAGCAAACTAATCTGGTGTGAAAGAAATCCCAAAGAAACAAGGCAACGTCCTGGAGGGGCCGGGTAATACATGAGGAGATCTCAAAACGTCTGGCAGAGAGCAGAGTGTTTTTATCCACCGCTGCCATTAAGCCTCTAACAGTCCAGTAATGCTTCACCCTTCACCTGAGGACGCGTCAGACTGGAGATCCTTCACTCCTGTTCTCAGCCCAGGAGTGAGAATTTCCTGCCGACACCTTTAGAGAGATCAGTGTGTGGTCGAGCTTCAGAGAGACGATTACAGTCAGGACTCCTTCACAAACTCAAACTTTCATTTCTTCATCCTGAGGTTCTGGTAACAGACATTTCATTTTGCACATTTAACAATTTCAATACACTGTGAGTATTTTTCTCTAGTTTCTAGTGCAAATATCTAATTTAACTTTTTAGCAAGACGTAGGAGTTTATTTTCAGCCAGCATTTCATTTGTATTGGTGAAAAACTATTAGATCTACTGGCAGATTATTTCACTTGTAACAAATATTCCCATGAATTAAATAATCTGGCAGTGAAACAAGTTACTTTTCCCCAGAATTAAAGGGATTATTTACTTTAAAGCTCCTAATTCTTGCAGAAACGTTACTTAAGTTAGTTTAATCTTATACTTGGTGAGATTTTGTGTATTAGCTTTTATTCTGGACTAAATAAATACTGGAGGATCTTTCTGCAGAAAGAAACCTTCAGAAAACTTGAACCGTTTGACAAAAAAAGAAAAGATTTGAAATGTTGTGAAGATTTGAAGGACTTTAGCAAAAACACCAGAAGCTGGAAAAGCCATTTAAAAATGCTGAGCAGATCAAACTGCAAAGGTTACCAAGAAAACCCAAAGTCCTGCAGCTGCATGGCTGCCGCTCCGCCTGGCGCTTCGCTAATCGCCGTCTCTGCCATGCAAGCAGCCAGGATCAGTGTGAGGATAAAGTCACCGCTTGGCTGATTTCCTAAATTCCCTCATTTTGCCAAAGCAAATAGGCAATAATCCGAGGCCTGCCAGAGTCAGAACGGCGTCAGCAGCAGATCAAAACGCTCTCTGCCTTTAACAGCGCATCGCGCAGCTGCTGGACACAAGACCGGCTTTCATTACCAACTGCTGGCTCATCTGAAAGGTCAGAAACTCTGGAGAAGATTTTTGTAAACACAGCATGACTGCTGTCCTCTCTCTTTCTATATAAAGATTCGCTTTTTTTTCCTTTTCCTGTCCAAACTTGGAAAGTACCGCTATTCTGAGACAGATCGGGCAAAAAAATAAAAATAAAACGACTCCTGTGTTTTCATCAACCTGGTTTTTACTCATCTGGTTGGTTCCACAGAGAGGCAGTTTGAGGAGTAAAGAAATATAATAAGAACATTTTATAAATAAGTGTCTCTAGAAAGTCCCGGGGGGAAATCTGTGGTCATGTTGGTGACTTAAACAGAAACCTCCCACTACAATTAACCAAGATTAGCTCGGAGACCTTTTCTGATTTAATCAACAAGCAAAGGGAAACTGAGACATTGAAAAAACTTCCTGGGAAATTTTTCAGAGAATCAAAAGTTTCTTCAGTTGAGACAGTTTTTACATTTTCTCTTTTATTCCTTTCAGATTTTAGGTGCTTAAATTTAGTCAGTGATATTTGCAGCATTTTTAAAGACAGACAAAAATCACTGCCTTCATGCCTCTGCTGCCTAAACGTCTGTCCCTTAAAAAGATATACTGCAGTAAATAGTTGCAATAAGCAATAAATCAATTAATCGCATGATAAATATTACTCAAAAATGGTCTCAAAATAACAATATTATTGTTTGCTGCAATAACTTCCAGGGCAATTTATCGCCCAGCAAAATTAGTTGATAGTAAAAGTTTGTAAAAGTATCTTCAGGTGGATAAAGCAGCACCTGCCGCAGCGATGGGATGCAGCCAGACGCTGAGTCCCGTTACGCAACGCTCCCAGATCGTCTCGCTGCTGGAGCAGGAGGTGAGACAGGAGGCGAGACAGGAGGCGAGACAGCCGGTGAGAAACGGCAGGAAACGGCCTGATTGTTCCCAAAACGCTGCGGGATGGACAACCAGGAGATCCACTTCCAGGTTCAATCTGTTCTGCAGAGGATCGAACCGTCAAGCCGGGAATCAAACCTTCAGCAGCTGCTTTTAATTCAACCACTAAAATCTTTTTAAAAGCTAAATAAATAAATGTCATTAATCTACTCTGGTCCAGACATGGAAACTTCCTGATTTCCTGTTAATATTCAATATTTTTTCAAAATTTCTTTGACACTTTTGAGCCTCTGACACAAACCTGAAAAAACAGAGGATGAGAAGCTGGACGGACAGATTGATCTGTTTGGACGAACGGATCGATCAATAAATGAGTGAATGGACAAACGACAGAATCACAACATGGATGGAGGAATGAAAGAGAATCTTTCACACAACAAAAATCAAAAAACGGTGGAGCCACTTATTTCTAGAAATATATGCAGACAATAGGACAGGAAAGGGAAGGAAAAATTAAGGCTTTTTATTACATCATTAAATCAGGAACAGCTCAACAAGTGGACGTTGAGTTTCTTTACATGCATTGAAGAAGATGAAGACTAAATGTGTTTTAGGCAGATTAAATGACAAGAATCCAACATGATGTGAAACTGTAGAATTAAACTCTGAAAAAATGAACATCACTGTTATTAAGCTGCAGTAGATAAGGTTTATAAAAATGTTTTGAGCTCTTCTACATTCTCTAGTGCTAACTAGAAACAACCAATGAGAGCCAAGATTGGTTGTTTCTTCACTATCAGCACATGTGGATGATTAACAGCGCTAAGACCCGCCTCCCGGGACAAGACTGAGCTTTTCGCAGGTTATCTGTCTGATACTCGCAGTTGGGCAGTAACTAGTTACATTTACTTGAGTAGCTTTCCACTTACCTTTACATTTTGGTCCATCTGATGATGTCATTTTGAATATTTCATAACTGATAATGTGATCAGTTACTCAGTACTTGAGTCGACTTCTTACCAAATACTTGTTTACTCTTATTTCACTCATTTCTTGCACGGCTAAATTTTACTTTTACTTGGGGGAAAATATGTTGAAGTAGTGCTACTTTTACTTGAGTACAATTTTTGGTAACTCTGATCATCTTGTACTGTCAGTTTTAACAAATGTGTATAAGAAACATTTGTATTTTTAATGGAAGTTGCATCATGCAGCTGCAAACATGCAGAGGATCAGTTTGCAAACCCATAGAAAAATCCGGGGTGTTTTCAACAACTGCACACGCCTCACTCAGCCTTAGAAAGGGGAAGTTAAAACACGCACAAAAAAATAAAACATATCAGCAGCACTCACCTGCCCAGCTCGTCTCCCATTTCGTAGAATTCCTCCACATTGTCCGGGTTGAAAACAGTCATGTTGTCCCCGTCCTGTCAGCGTCTCTGAACGGCTTCTCACAGCGGCAGCATCCCTACCAGCCTCCGGCCGGCCCGGGGACCCGGACGCCGGTCTTCCTCATAGCGGTGGCTCTGCTCTCTATGCGAGAGAAGGGGAACAGCAAAAAGGTCAGAGACGGCTTGGGAACGGAAACAATGGGGATCCCCCCAAACGGGCTGGTCCGTCCACCCAGAGACCCGCGACCCGCTATTGTTCCCCCTCGTTTATCTCTCCTTAAGCTTTGCAACATAAAACCCGTTTTAACAGAAATCATTATTATATCGCCACCGGTTCCGAGTGGGAACCAACCGCCAGGGGAAGCTTGGTGTAGCCATGGGAAACCAGCTAAGCTACGAGTCCAGGGAGAAAATGACTGTTTGGGTCACAAATTATGACCCGGACAGGTGTCCAGCTGTAAGCAGACACTAAACCCAGAACCTGTCAGAAAAACAACTGAGGCTGTTCTCAATATAAAGCCCTGCAACGTTTTATTCAGCCCGCTGCAGTCCGAAAATATCTACATAAACGCTGGTTTCTGACCATCACCGCCCCTTTCAGTCCCGAAACTGAGGCTAATTTAATGGGAACTGGATCAAGTATCTTACTGTGTGCCGGCGTATGTCCCGCTGCCGAAAGAAGCCGAGAGTTCAGGCGTTTTGAGGGAGCCAGCGACCAGGTTTGGCTCACGGGAGACAAATGCTGGCTGGAGAAATCAACGTTAACAATGTGAAGCAGGCTACTCCTGGTGATCCTTCACGTTCTGTGGGAAATGTGGCTTAGAGACAACGGCAAGTTGATTGTAAACTGCGGATACGTCACGATGCTTCTTATTAGTAAACAGGTAGGTTTTACTGTTAATTAGAAAGAGTCGCTGTGCTCAGGGTGAATTATATGCTATCCAAAATACGTGGAAGAATTAGGAAGTCTAAATGTCCGTTTTTTTGTCGTTATATAAATGCACCCGCCTTGTGCAGGGTGTAGGAGCAGGTGTAACCGCAAGAGGGCAGCAGAGATTTCACTTTTACTGCATTTCACATAGAATTAGAGCATTTTAGTTTTTGTTTTTTCGACGCATTATTAGGCCCGAGCAGCTAAGCGCCGCTATTGTTTTCATGCTGTAAACGTTTCTTATTATGCCTCAGTCTAATGAATTGGCTTTTTGGGGGCTTTATCATATTCACAAACTTGGCGGACGCGTACAGCCCGTGCAAAATTTACGTATTTTAAGGTCGTTGCAAAAATCGCAAAAGAAACGGCTCAACAGCGCCACCTGCAACTTTCAAAAGACCCTCTGCTATGACCATACTTCATCTTAGAGACATGAAATTTGGTACACTTGTAGACCTCCCCAAGATGCACACAAAATGCAATTAATGTCATAGTGCAAGTCGAACAGAAAGTCGGTCATTTTAGATTGAAGGACCGATTTTGATCCCATTTTGGCCGTTTGCAGCCTTTGCATTTGATCAAACTCCTCCTAGAGATTTCGATTGATTGGCTTCAAACTTGGGGATTTGGCCGATTGACAGTTATCAAAGCAGTGAGTTTTTGTACTTGCTGAAGGGGCGTTACCAGGGGTCAAAGTTCACCTACTCGCTAAGAAACACAAAACTGTTATATCTCACAGAGGCACCAAACTTTCAGTGATTGATCATCATTGACTGATGATTAATCAGCCAATGATCAAATGATGATACTCAATGGTCAAATGATGACATCACTTAGGCAGCAAAGTGACAGGTCACGCCGTTGTCATACATTTGGCTCAAAATTCCAGAGTTTGGAGCCAAACTGAACCAATTTCACTGGGATTTCCTAATCCACCCCCCAAGCGTGGCTTAGTGTCAAAGTCTTGACTATAATAATTTAATAATAATATTTTTTAATAATAATATGCTTTCAAGTTAACTTACTTTAAACTGTCCTTCCATAAACATCCCAAGAAAGTCAAATCCCAGGTTGTTGCTGGAGGTAACTTGTAGCAACTGCTATTTGTAAATCTGTGCATTATGAATTTATTAAAAATAGATTACAAATAACATTTAATGCGACATCTATCTGTAAATGTAACAATTTTCAAAGTTTCTTTTGCTTTGTACGTATATAAGTTGATGTACAAATATTGCTGCATTTAAAAGATTAATACATAGGCCAGTTTTTTTTAAAAAGGGAAAAACAAAAAAATAAAGAGAAATGAGCTCAGAAGAATATATTTGCAGGGCTGCAGAGGGAACTGATGGCAGGTGAGTAGGTTCAGTGAATGCAGGAGACTGAGGACATCTAGTGGGCGGAAGGAGTACTGCAACATGTCTGATCCAGATCCATAAATATATGCTTAACAGATTAAATTATTCGCTGTATACACCAAGGGGGACAGAATTAAAACGATTTTCATAGTTTTATACATGAGGGCTAAAGGTTCAAAGACATTTTGAAACATTTGTTCATCAAAATGTTTAAATTTAAGGATGTAAAAATGTTTTACACCATTGACATGTAGATCTAAAATACAGCAATGGTTTTCTATTGAGTTATTATGAAATTAAATAAAATTAAACAGCTTAAAGTGCTGTAGGAAGGTCTTTCATTAGGTTTTTTTTGCTCAGTTTTATGGAGAAAATGTTTATGTTTTAGGTCTCTTTATTACAGATAAAATGTCTAAAGTGTATAAAAAGATACAAAACATTAATCAGAAGTGCAGTGTGATAAATCAGAGGAAGTGATCATATATCCCATCACCATAGCAACGATACAGCTAAGCAGCACATCAGAAAACAAGAAGTTCTCGCTGCAGAAAGGCTCTGAATACATTGTGCCACAGTTTTAGGTGATATGATATTATCCATATTTATATTCATTCTTTAAAATAAAAAGCATACAGGAATTATTGCATCTTTCAGCTGCCATGCAAAATGTCAAATTACCAGCATCCAGAACAGGTTCTGTTGAATAAGATCCAAAGTAACAAAAGAATAACAATGAAAACACCAAGAAGACAAAACAAAACCTTTTTCTTTTGACTTGTTTGAATTCAAAATAAAAACAGATCCAGGTTCAACTTTGATTTCCAGCATCAAATAACCATAAACAGTCATCTACAGCATGTAAACTTTAAATATCTTTGGTTCATCACCAGGGACAAAATTTGCATATTTAACTGGATTTGGGGCAAAAAAATCACGACTTCAAAAAAAAAAAAAAATCCACTTTCTCTCCTCAATTACAAAGATGCATATGCAAATTTCTGTTAAATATTTGTGTAAATATTGAAGTATTAAAATATATAGTATAAAATATTTATTGAAGATTTGTTCATTGACAGAAATCATCCCTGTTTTGACCAAAGCAGGATATTATTGTCATCTCCATGTTGTTTTAATTTTGAGGCATCAAAGGTGTGCAGATCAATTAAACAGCATTTTTAAGTGACTGGTTAAAGTATTCAGCTGCAAAATAGACAAAAAACAGACGACTTTACATGATCAGATCAGAAGATGAAACGTTTTCTGACAAACTGACACAGAAATGACGAACAAACATGATCAACTTCACAATGTAAAGTTCAGAACGATAGTTTCATCATCCTGTCATCTTTCACTGTGAAAGCACCAACAACCAGGCAGATCAGGAAGTGTCTCTGAGCAGGTAAAAGCTGACCGGTCTGTTTGTAGTGTGTCTGCAGTTCGACGGAAACGACCAAAACCCAGAATCAAAAAGAAACACAGAAATGCTTCCTTAGAGCTGCAGGGCAAAATGTTACTGATCAATATGTAACAAGGGACACTTTGAAACTAAAGAATATGTTTGTTTTTAAAGACGTTTGAAATCTACAAATAGGGAAATTAAGTAAAGAAGTAAAACCAGAAAATAAAATCCTTCTTTAAGGCCACTTTGGCTTTACCTTTGTTTCAGAAATAATGACAGACAGGAATCTGTTCATGTTTTTGCACACTTCAAGTTAGATCACATTATAGATGAGCAGAACTCTGAAAATACGATGTTTGTTTAGAATGGCTGTATGTGCCCTCTCCTTGGGCTGCCACCTTATCGCGGTGGAGGGGTTTGAGTGTCCCAATGATTCTAGGAGCTGTGCTGTCTGGGGCTTTATGCCCCTGGTAGGGTCACCCAAGGCAGACAGGTCCTAGGTGAGGGACCAGACAAAGCGCAGCCCGAAGACCCCAATGATGAATAAAAACGTTGGATTTGGTGTTCCCTCGCCGGACGTGGGCCACCGGGGCCCCTCCCTGGAGCCAGGCCTGGAGGGGCACGATGGCGGCGCCTGGTGGCCGGGCTTTCCCATGGAGCCCGGCCGGGCTCAGCCGAAAGGAATACATGGGTCCCCCTCCAATGGGCTCACCACCTATGGGAGGGCCAAAGGAGTCGGGTGCATTGTGTGCTGGGTGGTGGCGGAGAGGGGCCCTGGCGGTCCGATCCTCGGTTGCAGAAGCTGGCTCTTGGGACGTGGAATGTCACCTCTCTGGTGGGGAAGGAGCCGGAGCTGGTGTGTGAGGCTGAGAGGTTCCGATTAGAAATAGTCGGTCTCACCTCGACGCATGGCTCTGGTTCTGGAACCAGTCTCCTTGAAGGGGCTGGACATACTTCCACTCTGGAGTTGCCCGGTGAGAGGCGTCGGGCAGAGTGGGCTACTTGTTGCCCCCATCTCGGCGCCTGTACGTTGGGGTTTACCCCGGTGGCGGAGGGTAGCCTCCCTCCGCCTACGGGTGGGGACGGGTTCTGACTGTAGTTTGTGCTTACGGGCCGAACACCAGTTCGGATTACCCACCTTTTGGAGTCCTTGAGGGGTACTGGAGAGTGCCCTCCTGGGGACTCCCTCGTTCTATGGGGGACTTCAACGCTCATGTGGGCAATGACAGTGAGACCTGGAGGGCGTGGTTGGGAGGAACGGCCCCTGATCTGAATCGAGTGGTGTTATGTTGTTGGACTTCTGTGCTCGTCACGGATTGTCCATAACGAACACCATGTTCAGGCATAAGGGTGTCCATGTGTGCACTTGGCACCAGGACACCCTAGGCCGCAGTTCGATGATCGACTTTGTCATCGTTTCATCTGATCTGCGGCCGTATGTCTTGGACACTCGGGTGAAGAGAGGTGCGGAGCTCTCCACTGACCACTACCTGGTGGTGAGTTGGCTCCGGTGGTGGGGAGGATGCCGGTCAGACCTGGCAGGCCCAAACGTGTTGTGAGGGTCTGCTGGGAACGCCTGGCGGAATCCCTGTGAGGCGGAGCTTTGCTCCCATCTCCGGCAGAACTTTGAACACGTTCCGGGAGGTGAGGGACATTGAGTCTGAGTGGACCATGTTCCGTGCCTCCATTGTCGAGCGGCATACCGGAGTTGTGGCCGTAGGTTGTCGGTGCCTGTCGCGGTGGCAACCCTCGAACCCGTTGGTGGACCCCTTCGGTGAGGGATGCCGTCAAGCTGAAGAAGGAGTCCTACCGGGCCTTTTTGGCCTGTGGGACTCCGGAAGCAGCTGATGGGTACCGGCGGGCGAAGCGGCATGCGGCTCGGGTGGTTGCTGAGGCAAAAACTCGGACGTGGGAGGAGTTCGGAGAGGCCATGGAGAAAGACTTCCGCACGGCTTCGGCGATTCTGGTCCACCATTCGGCGTCTCAGGAGGGAAGCAGTGCAACACCAACACTGTGTATAGTGGGGATGGTGTGCTACTGACCTCGACTCGGACGTTGTGGGCCGGTGGGCAGAGTACTTCGAAGACCGCCTCAATCCCACCAACATGCCTTCCATTGAGGAAGCTGAGCCTGGGGAATCTGGGTCGGGCTTGCCAATCTCTGGGGACGAGGTCACCGAGGTGGTTAAAAGCTCCTCGGTGGCAGGGCCCCGGGGTGGAGAGATCCGGCCGGAGTTCCTTAAGGCTCTGGATGTTGTAGGGTTGTGTTGGCTGACCGACTCTGCAGCATTGCATGGACATCGGGGCAGTTCCCTGGATTGGCAGACTGGGTGGTGGTCCCCCTGTTCAAGGGGACCGGAGGGTGTGCTCCAATTACAGGGGGGCACGCTCTTAAGCCTCCCTGGCAAGGTCTATCGGGGGTCCTGGAGAGGAGGGGCCGTCGGATAGTCGAACCTCGGATTCAGGAGGAACAGTGTGGTTTCGTCCTGGCGTGGAACGCTGGACCAACTCTACACCCTCAGCAGGGTCCTGGAGGGTGCGTGGGAGTTCGCCCAACCGGTCTACATGTGTTTGTGGACTTGGGGAAGGCGTTCGACCGCGTCCTCGGGAGTCCTGTGGGGGTTCTCCGGGAGTATGGGGTACCGGGCCCTTTGATACGGGCTGTCAGGTCCCTGTACGACCGGTGCCAAGTCTAGTCCGCATTGCCGGCAGTAAGTCGGGCTCGTTCCCGGTGAGAGTTGGACTCCGCCAGGGCTGCCCTTTGTCACGATTCTGTTCATTACGTTTATGGACAGAATTTCTAGGCGCAACCGGGTGTTGAGGGATCCGTTTTGGTGGTCTTAGGATCGCATCTCTGCTTTTGCGGATGATGTGGTCCTATTGGCTTCATCAGAGCGTGATCTGCAGCTCTCACTGGAGCGGTTCGCAGCCGAGTGTGAAGCGGCCGGGATGGGAATCAGTGCCTCCAAGTCCGAGGCCATGGTCTTGAGCCGGAAAAGGGTGGAGTGCCTACTCCGGGTCGGGGGTGTTCTGTCTCAAGTGGAGGAGTTTAAGTATCTTGGGATCTTGTTCACGAATGAGGGAAGAAGGGAGCGGGAGATCGACAGGCGGATTGGTGCAGCCTCTGCAGTGAAGCGGGCGCTGCACCGGTCCGTCGTGGTGAAGAGAGAGCTGAGCCAAAGCGAAGCTCTCGATTTACCGTCGATCTACGTCCCTACCTCATCTATGGTCATGAGCTTTGGGTCATGACCGAAAGAACGAGGGCCCGGATACAAGCGGCCGAAATGGGTTTTCTCCGCAGGGTGGCTGGGCTCTCCTTAGAGATAGGGTGAGAAGCTCGGCCATCCGGGAGGGACTCAGAGTAGAGCCGCTGCTTCTCCGCATCGAGAGGAGCCAGTTGAGGTGGCTCGGGCATCTGGTCAGGATGCCTCCTGGACGCCTCCCTGGTGAGGTGTTCCGGGCACGTCCCACCGGGAGGAGGCCCCAGGGAAGACCCAGAACACGCTGGAGGGACTACGTCTCCCGGGTGGCCTGGGAACGCCTCGGATTCCCCCGGAGGAGCTGGCCCAAGTGGCTGGGGAGAGGGAAGTCTGGGCCTCCCTCCTTAAGCTGCTGCCCCCGCGACCCGACCCCGGATAAGCGGTAGAAGATGGATGGATGGATGGATGGATGGCTGTATGTGCAACATGCATATAATTATAATTAAAAAAATTATCACGGAGATTTTTCAGGATTAACGGTTGATATGTTGTTCTCCAGCCAACCATCTGCAGCATTTAAACACATTATTCAAATGTTTAACGAATCCCCCAAAAGAACCAAAATACCACAGGAAGAGGAGAATCATTTTTGTACGTTTTAAACATGATGTTATGTCTTACTGCACTGGATGGTGGATTTTATTACACACAAGAAGAAGAAGGAGGCAGTTAAAGGGGACCTGGTATGCAAAGTTCACATTTTTACATGTTTCTGTCCTTTTGTCTCTACTGCTTCTAAAAACACCCCAACGGCTTAAAATATGTTTGTTGGCAACAAATTAATGTTTTTTGGTGTCTGGAAAACAGCCCGTTTCAAAAACTTTAAAATTGTTGAGTCACACTGTGCCGTTACCTAGCAACCCAAGTGGAGCTCTGTACTTTATCGCTGTACAATGGCTGCTGGAAAAGACAAGTGTTTACTTGTTGATTTAGCATTAAGAAACCAATTCCTGCATTCTTGTTGATTGTGCAAAAAGCTCCACTTCTGTTTTTGTGTCGACACAATTCAACGTAAGCGTAAACGTTGAAATGGGGCTAGGGTTGCGGTCAGCAGCAGCTTATTTGGATTTAAAGTGACAAGCAGCTCATTCTGACAGGAAATCTCACTATTTAAGAATTATTTATTGTGAAAGATGTAATGAGCTTGTTCTGTAGGCCACAGATCTATCCTGGCCCGTTTAAGGAAGCACAACTGAAGAGAAAAAGAAGAGTAAAGTATGAAAGCAGCGTGTCTTTGCTGGTGGTTCCCTCTTTACGAAGCTCTGCGTTGCCTCTGGACTCCCAGGATTACGAAGGTCTGGGCAGTCTGTAAACATGATGACACTCTGTGTTTCCCAACATGTTAAATCACCTCCATCCTCTGCTTGTTGCTGCCTGCTGACACTGATCTGTTTCTGTGTCTGTTATCAAGTAGATCCATCCGTTAGCGTCCCGTCTGCTGGTTCCCCCAGGTTCAATCGCCAGGAAACCGTTTACCTGTCAGAAGTTGGGTCTGCCGCTCCTTTAAATGAAACTGTCAGCGAAAAAATTCCCACAAAAACCTCTGAGTTTCTGTTTCCCTCCATAAGTCTAATGAGCTTCCTTCTCTCATAGTGCAGCGTTGCTGAACGTCCTGTACATCTGCAGCGAGGTCACCTCCACGTCCGGCACCTTCAGGTTCTGGGGTCGGCCCGTCGGGCTGTAGCCTGCCGACCGGCCCATGGGGCTGAACCCTGTGGCGGCGCGCCCCACCTGGGGGAAGCCCGACGCCCGCGTCACGGCGGGACGCCTCAGGAAACGGCCCGATGTCACCAGGTCGCCGTAGCCCTGCGCGTGGGAGAAGGCGTAGCCTGAGCGGCGGGAGCTGGTGCGGCGGATCCGGGCGCGGCGAAGCGGAGGCGGAAGTGTCGCTCTGGCCTTTCTCACCTTGAACATCACCTGAAAGTCAAAGGAGGAAAATAAAAGATTGAAAGATTGTCTGGTGTGTCTCAACGTTGGAATGTTTGGATCATCAGAAACCTAAAAGCTAAAACACAATAATCCCTTTTAGTCTTTTTGTACACTTTAGCTTATCAACGAAGCTATTCAGGCCTAAAATAGCATCTCAATGCTAAACATGTAGCAGCAGAACAGATGCTAATGTCAGTTAGCATTTCTAAAGAAGCTCCTGAAACTCCAGAAAGCTGAATGGGTAGAATGACACTTTCAGGCCTTAATAACAGATTAAAAACAATAAATATATGAGTTATTGAGCTCATATGTTGCTTTCTCTGAAAGAACGAGGGACACGCTTCATGCAAACGTCATTCCATGAACGCCGCTGCGCATCGGTGAACATGCAAAGTGAAGCGGCTCCTGGAGTTTCCTGCACCTTGTCGTTGATGGTGGGGCAGAGTTGGATCATCAGGAAGCGGCAGGTGACCACAGGAAGTACGCACAGGATGGAGGTGAGGACGATCGTCAGCCAGACGTTGGGCTGGTTCAGAGAGTTTCGAGCCGTTCCTAAAGAAACAAACAAAAAAAAGTTTCAGTCAGACACGGATGAAACTTTAGGTTTTTTTAAAACATTTATTGCAATAAAAGTGATATATTTCAACCAAATATGGGAGAAAGAAAAGAAAAATAGTAACTAAAAAGCAATGTTCTCAAGACTCAATAATAAAGAAAATATTTTAAAAATAATTTGTTTATCCTATTAACACAAAATACCAAAATCTCTAAATATGAAAACTTTAATTTTTAATTCAATTTATTTCCAAGTTATTGGGATAAATGGTAAACTTGTTGTTTGAGATGATTTTCAAGTCTTATTATGGGAATAACAGCATAATAACACATTCTGTAAGATGAATAAAATGTAAATTTTAATGAGCACTAAACACTGCAGCTGGGAAACATTTTAAATATCCAAAATAAATAAACAGAAACAACAAATATAATGAATTATGAAGTTTCTGTAAACAAAATGATCTTTCAAAGGAAGAGCTCGTTGGGATCAAATACTTTTATCTTTCAGTTTTTGGTGGAAAGAGAGAGAATAGAGAAAAAGATCAATCATGCAAATGGAAGTTATTGGCCTTATTTTAATGTATCCTGTGATTAATTGATTGATTTTACAGTCTATAAAGCGAGTAGATGTATTTTGTTGTTCATATTTCGTCCAGGTCCAGTCAGAGTGGCCTGAAGCTGACAGATCCTCACCGATGAAGGGAAAAGCTGATGGGAAGATGAGGAACATGCCGTTGCTGTACATGGTGAAGGTGACGGCGAAGTACATGGCCAGACTTCCCAAAACGAAGAAGGTGTTCACGGCCGTCCAGCAGGACATCTCGAACCCCAGCTACCGGCAAGCAGACAAACATCTTCAACATGCTCACTTCACTCTGCACATTCCTGAAAAACACGAAGCAACATGCTGGTCCTGCTCACCTGGATGCTGACTGCAAACATCAGGCAGGTCTGCGTGAGCAGGGCGAAGGACTGGTAGTCGGCCACGTCCTTCCCGTCGGCCCTCACCGAGTCCCGCAGCGCGCCGTACGGGATGAAGAACACCATCAGGGCGCTGTAGCAGCTGTGGACGGCACATTTGAAGAAGGCCGTCTTGCTGAAGTACAGGTTGAGCTGGCCGGGGATGTAGAGCTGTGGGTGCTGGAGACTCCAGGCGTCGTTCACGTCCTGACCAGCAGGGCGAGACAAAGGTGAAGACTGAACTGAGTCCACAGTTTACTATGAACAATTAGTCAATTGGAACTAATTTTAATCAAATAAAACATGATCATTAATGGGAAGTGGATTAGTTGTTGACATTATTACCTGATCAAACAGGCTCATTCCCAGAACAGGCAGAGCCGTGTACATCAGGTTGTACAGCGCAATGAACCACTGGTCATACACCGTCTGAAAGAGAAAAGGCAAGTTCAGATTTCTGTTTTTCTCTGACTGGTGGAAAACAGGCGTCTAAATGTCAGGACTCGACTTCAGCTGCCTCACCTGCGCCGAAAATCCACAGAAGAAGGCAAACCAGAAGTGGACGAAGGTGAAGGTGAAGTTCTTGTAAAAGAAGTAGCGCAGGAATTTGCATATGCGCAGGTAAGACCAGCGTCCGTGCACCAGCAGGAGGCGCTGCAGGAAGCGGAACTGGGCGAAGGAGTAGTCGCTGGACAGGACGGCCTGCATGCCCTCCTGACCGGAGATGCCGACACCAATATGAGCCGCTGGGAGGAGGCAGAGAGAAATGAGTTATTTAATGATGGATGGATGGATGGATGGATGGATGGACGGATGGATGGATGGACGGACGGACGGACGGACGCATTGATGGATGGACAGATGGATGGATGATCTTCATTCCAATAAAACCCCTCAGCCTCTAAGCTGTTATTCGTTTACAGCCTTGTCTGTGTTCAGCAGCAGATTAAAACTAGATGCTGTTTCTGTCTACATGAATGACAGAAACTGAGGAAGTTTTGGTTTTTTTCTGTTATTCCACTGTTGTTTCATTTTGATCGCGTTTAAATGCAAAACTCAGCATAGAAAAAAACACATTTCAGCATTTTTTCAGAAAACATGAAGTGTGAAGTTATTCTGTTTAGCGAACCAGAACCGTGGACGACGTGGTACCTTTGATCATGCTGACGTCGTTGGCTCCGTCGCCTATCGCCAGCGTTACCGCCTTCTTGTACTTCTTGACCAGCTCGACCACCTGGGCCTTCTGCAGCGGCGTCACCCTGCAGCAGATCACCGCTTTACACAAACACGCCGTCCGGAGGAACTCCAGCTCCATGCTGCTCTCCAAGGCGTACGCCTGACAAAAACAGGAGTTTAAATCTCCAGGTTCACTGATTCTGGCCAGTAGAGGGAGCTGCTGTAACGTACCAGACTGTGTCCGTTGATAACAAGTCCATACTCCCCATTGGCCTCCTCGTCTTTAATCAGATTTTTACTCCTCTCCTCTGGCAAAAGCAAGCAGTTCACTGCTCCGTCTGGTTTCATGGAGTTTTGCGCATTTCTGCTCCAAAAATAAAAACCACAGCTGGTTAAATTAGGTCTTAAAGAAATCATAAGGATTTCTGAAATGTTCCTCTGACCTGAGTTCTTGTCTGACATCCTCAGGCGAGTGACCCGAGACGATGAAGACGTCTTTCATTTCCTCCCGCAGCAGGTTGCACGAGTAGCCGATGTTTTCTGCTGTTTCTAAAAGACAAACCAAAGCTGTAACAAACAAGACTGGGCAAAGACTCAGTCCGGGTCAAACTAAAGGATCCCTTCACACAGAGCAAGAAATGCCACATTCAAGATTTTTTTATTGCCTGACAGAAAAAACTAGATGAAATATTCCTGCCACACCAAATTTAAGACCTGTGATTCCTGTGTTTAAGGTTTTCAGTTATTCTCTAACTGGTCTGGTCCTTTTTCGCCTAAATTGTTCATTTTAAAGAAGGTTTTCCATTAAATACCTTGCTTGTCGCCAGTCAGAACCCAGATTTTGATGTCTGCTTTGGCCAGCTGCTCGATGGTCTGAGGCACTCCGTCCTGCAGCTTGTCTTCGATGGCTGTTGCTCCCAGCAGCTGCAGACCAACACAAACAGCAACACACATTAAATCCAGTAACTTCCTGTTTTTAACCGTTTAAAACCATATATTTATTTATCTTCCTACCATTAGGTCCTTCTCTATCTCCTCGTACAGCTCATCCAGTTTGCTCTCCTTGTCTTCCAGCGAGGTGCTCGCCTCATGGTGGCGCTGTCTCCACCGGTTGAAATACTCTTCGTCCAAATCTTTGTAGGCTAGAGCGAGCGTCCGCAGCCCCTCCCCTGCAAATTCCTGCAGATCAGCATGCACATACTTATAAGGATGAGCCGTAAAAACAAGCGTCTCTGCAGCGAGCGCAGCAGTGATAGCATCTGAAGATATAAATAAAGTCAAACTTAAGTATCCGGCTGCATAAATCATAAAGATTTCCATCCAGTGAGAGAAAAAACAGACAGTTTTGGTTGTGAGTATTTTTTCTGTGTTATAAATCTAAGCTAACAGAGAGAAGAGGGAAAGCATGTAGAGAATCCAAACATCTTCAACTAAACGTGACCTTATAAAGGACAAACAAACTCTTGATGTGAATAAGAAGGTTCTGGTGACTGGCAGAGTGAACACATGTAGCACCAAACACGTAGGCTACGTGTCCGTCTTAGCTAGCAGATAAAAGCTAGGTTAGCTAAGCTAATCATGCTAGTTTGGCAGTAAGTACTACAGTAAATACTACTGATATTTATCTTAGTATTACAAAAAGGTGGGTAGAGTATTCAGAAATTATGATCAAATAACAGTTGTAATGTACTTATATTATTTATAAGTTATATAGAAACGAGGTGAGAGCTAGTTCTAAGCTTGAGGCTTGTTTGTTGTTGTCATAGCAACTGCCTACCAAAATGGCTGCCAGTTACAAAGTTCCTAGAAGTGTGATGTCACATGAGAACTATGTATTGAATATTCTATCAGATGTGCTATGAATATATATATGTATATTGATCACATGTCTGTTGCGATATATATCGTTATTGATTTATTGCCCAGCCTGATCGGCCTGATCAGGTGGAGGGACTGCAGTCGTGCAAACAAGTGGAAACCAAAAAGTAGCTTCACTGACGTTGAGATGCTCCGTGGTGACATCCATCAGCTTGCTGCAGGACTGGTGCAGCCTCTCGTAGATGATCGTGTCGGCACCTTTGCAGTAGAGCGAGAGCTTCCCCTCCGGACTGCGCACTGTATATACACACACACACACACCCATATAAACAGTCGTGTTTTCATTACTTGTGGGGACTTCACATTGACTTCCATTAATTTCTACACCCTAACCCTTAACTTAACCTTTACCCTGACCCTAACCATCACAGACCTAATCACTAACTCAAAAACAACAATTTCCCTCATGGGGACCAAGAAAATGTCCCCACAAGGAGCAACGGTCCCCATAACCCACATTGTAGAAATAGGTTCCCATAAGGATATAAAGACCTGGTTCACACACACACACACACACACACACACCAAAATCTGGGTTTCATTTACCAGGAACCAGAAACTAAACGCCAAGCAGCAGCTCAGAAAAACCCGGCTTCTCACCGATGACGGACATCCTCTTGCGGACGTTGTTGAAGTCGAGGATGCCCAGCAGTTCGTAGCTGCGCTGATTTCCCATTTCCACGATGGAAATGCTGTCGGGCGTTCGCGAGCGGAAGACGAACCCGAAGTTCCTGGCCGCAGTCACGAGCGCGCCTTCATCTGGAGACTGGGCCTGATAGAGAAGCTCACCTGCAGGAGAAACAGGGTGACTTCCTGTTTCAAACCAGAGAGAAACGTCGGGACGTTCTCCACCCACCTTCCTTCTTCTCCTCGGCCATGACGGTGTGGCAGAGCGCCAGCAGCCTGAAGAAGGCGTGGACCTCCGGGTTCTCCAGCTTCACTGCCTCCACCAGGGCGTGGTCGTAGAAAGCGAACCGGGGGTCAGCCAGGGCGTTGAAGGAGAAGTCCACCGGGTCTTTATGCTGCAGACCAGGAAGTAAACTGATCCGAGCAGCAGATTCATCTGCACCAGTCTCTGACTTAAAATGTAGCTCAGAAATTAAAATCCTACAAAACATCACAGCTGCTGCTTAAAAATGTTGGTGGAAAATCATCTCAGACTAAGAATTTCATTTTTTAAATTACGAGAATCAAGTTATTGTTTTTAGCTGAATAAAGATGCAACATTACTAGAAAAAATGCATAAAATGAAGTTATTTTAATGAGAAAAATTCTTCAGAGGAGTTATAAAGTTCTGATGTGACCAACTTGGTATGTCTATGATTTTTTTTAATTTGAAATAAACTCAGACGTTGCGCAATCAAGTCCAGTTACTGATAATAATTTGATACTGATGTGTTGAAAGTATTTCCTTATTTATTAATTTATTTACTTCCCATAAAGTTAGACAGCTGCCTTGTTCTCATAATATTACTACTATCACCTTGCTCTGGAATATTGACAACTGCTTTTGTATTTTATGACTTTATTGTCATATTATTATGAATTTATGACTTTAGTCTGGTAATATGACTATCCTCCTATTATTACAATTTTATTTTTGTTATATAACTTTTATTTTCATGTTAAGATTGTATTCTTTTCTTCTTATCCTTGCCCTGATAATCCCCAGATAAATGGAAGTAAATTGAATTTTATTAACTTACCTCAGAAAAATCAAGTCTCTGACCTGTGTAATCATAAACATCTCCTGCAAAAACATATAAATATACAAACTTTAAAAAATTCAACACATGAATAAAGTGCAGAATAAAAATAACAGAACGAAGGCAAGAACTAAAACTCTGTCTGCTGTTTCACCTGCAGAGGTTTTTCTTGTCGGTTTAAAACCAGCAGCATGAGGCGTTTTATCTCACCGTAGGATTTCCCGTTGATGGAGCATTTGTTGAAGATCATGATGTTCTGGGTGAGCGTCCCCGTCTTGTCGCTGAAGACGTACTTGATCTGACCGAGCTCCTCGTTCAGCGTGGTGGTGCGCGCCTCGGCCGGCGTGTCGCTGCGGGAATAATACATCTTCCTGTCCCAGTCGATGTAGAAGCTGTTCCCCAGCCGAATTATTTCCACACTGCAAAAAGACGCAGCAGATATAATATATGGTGCTTTGTTTGCTTTAAGTGATGTAAAAGTGATCGGCAGGTCACCTGACGTAAAGCGAGATGGGCACCACGGTGTTGAGGATGATGATGTAGGACCAGAAGGTGAGGAAGGCCGAGAGGCCAGCACCTTCCTTTCTCTGCACGAAGACGGTGAAGTTGGAGCCGTTGTTCACCTCCCAGATGTAGTTTCCGATCGCCAGGATCGCGCACATGAACACCAGAAAACCAAAAATCTACAGAATAAGAGCAACAAAAGCTTCTTTATTGTCAGAGATCCAAGTTTATTTGTACATTTCAGCAGTGAAGGCAGTTCAAGGTGCTTCACATCACAGAAACACAAACATATAAAATCATCGATAAGTGAAACGTTGCATTTTGCCAAGATCAAAACGTTGGTTAGTTTTTCATTTATTACACTTCAAAAGCAACTTTAACAGCTGGGTTTTAGTCTGGATCTAAAGGGAATCAGTGTTTCGGATGTTTTTCAGTTTTCTGGAAGTTTGTTCCAGGTTTGTGGTGCATGGAAGCTGAATGCAGCTTCTCCATGTTTGATTCTGGATGCAGAGCAGAACCAGAACCAGAGGAGCTGAGAAAACACGTCTCCACATTTTAATCATTGCATTTACGTCTTTTTCTAATGTTGAGAGAAACATTAAGCCTGTTGCTCGTTGTCATCTCTCATGTCGTGCGTAAAAGCGAAACTGAAAACCACGCAGTTCAACGTCCCAATCATCCAGAGTTTATTCAGACAATCAAATGCATGAAATCACAACAACAGCTCATCAGAATCATCAGGAATCAAACCACAAACATCAGTTACCTGAGAGAAATTAGAAAAGTAGGACAAATACAAAGACAAATACGGAGATGCATCACGTCTCCAGAGAGCGCCATGCGGCCGAACCCCAACTGGCTGTTTTAGCTTTATAAGAAAGCGTGTTTTGTATGCAATTTGGGAGGTTTCTGCTTCCCTAACTACAAGAAGTTTAACATTTCTAAGATGTTCTAAATGATTTTATGACTTTTCATGCGAGGCTTGGTGGGAGACAGGCAGAGTGCCGTCCCCGTCTCCTAAAGGAGGATTTCACAAGTCACTGTCAAATAGGAGGTTTCCTCCTATACAAACACATAAAAAGCACCTGAACTCTTATATGGGTTCAGAAAAAGGTTATCTTCACACAGCCTAGTTTCATTTTCCTGCTGCTCCTCTAGATAAAACAGATATTTTTTGTAAACAGTGACAGGAGGCTGGTGGGGCAAAGCGGGGCAGAGTTCTCCTCTAAACCGGTAAATCAAAAAGGCCAATTTGGATATAAGAACTGGCACAATTATCCTTCAGAACTCTTTAAAATATAGAGTTTATAACACAAATTAATATGAGTTAAACACTAGCTAGGACTGTTAGTATAAAACTACAGATTAGACTAATTTGATCAAATCATGGACATTATATCTAAGAAAAATGTTCTACTGATCAGATCATGTTGACTGAGCCATGAATCTAAATCAAAAACTGAGGCCTACTCAAGACAATATTGATCTAATATTTAAACGTGTTTAAAGTTACAACTAGCATCAAAACTAGCATAATTTAACTAATATTTCCAAAACTACCACAAGTTTGATTTAATTTAAAGCCAGACAATCAGAAAAAGTCATTATGTAATTTAATGTTAAATAAACCACACAAATTATTTTATTTTCCATTTAAGTTTTTATCATTATTCCATATTAAAGTCATGTTTATCCATCAACTCTTTTGGCTACTGAACTAAAGTCAGTGGCAATGATTCCTTGAATTTAATTAAATTATTATTATCGTTATTTTAACCCAGCAGGAAGCAGGCAGCCCAGTTTCCTGGGACAATCAGTCCACAAGCAGCCGCAAACTTATTCAGGGCATCTTATTAACTAAGATTCAATCTGTAAGAATAAACAGTTTTTCAGATAAATTAAAACGAGCTCAATCATTTCTGTTGTGATGGTTATTTTTTACATTTTGTGTATAGATGCACCATAATCAGATTTATGATTTCAGTTATTTACCTTTTTATTTATTCTTTTTTATTTTGGTCATTTAAAATGTCTTCCAGTCCCAGTGTTAACACTTCTTTACAAGATTAAAGTTTATTGGTCTTTAAGAGGGTAATTGTTTATCATTGTTCGCATCACTATATTACAATATTATCATTTATCACAGTAATTACTGGGACAATTTATCATCCAGTGACAAATGTTCCAGTTCTTGTGCGTCCCGCCCCTTTCTAATGCCACCCTGGGCAAACACCCATATTAAATAACTGAATAAAACAAAAAAATGTAGAATAGGACCCCATCTAAAACAAACTGCGAGGATTTTAAAGTGTAAAAACTCACACATAGAACCAGAACGTTCATCAGGCGGTCGATGCTGGTTCTCTTGAAGGTGCTCTTCCCACAGTTCTGCATCAGCTTCGTCTCCTGACCTGCAAAACAAACAACAAAGTAATGAGGTTTTCATTTTTTTTGGTACTTTAGATTGAAAACCTGAGCGAAGCGCCTTGCTGACCCCCGAACAGCACCAGGCCGAAGCACCAGTCGGTGTTCCTCAGGGTGCAGCCGCGCAGCAGGATCTTCTCGTTGTCCAGCGGGTATTTCTGACCGCCGAACGCCAGCATCCCGTTGAAGCGGTCGAGGCGATTGTTGGGGGGTTCGCAGCGAACTTCGCCTTCAAACGAGACACAAACGCAGTAAAGAACTAAAACAATAATGACTTGTTGTCCCTTTCTGGCTTTTTGAAGTAGATTTTTAACAAGAGCTAACATTAAAAAACTAGCTGATCCAATTATCAATCACTTAACATTTAAAAATTGCATCATCAGTTGGACCAAAAATGTAAAGTTAAGTGAAAATTTTGGTATTTTAAGGACGAAAATGACAATAATTCATATAAGCAACAAAAAATTACAAAATCAGGCACAAAAAAAAAGTTTTCAATAAAATCTTATGAAACTTTGACAAAAGCTGCAGGTGTGAATATTTGGTTAAAACGTTTTTCATTCAGTGGGTAGAAAATACAGAAATTTTACTCAAGTAAAAATAATGAAATTAATGACACTTCATAATAAAATCCATCCATCCATTTTCCTGCACCCTTGTCCCTTAATGGGGTCAGGAGGTGCTGGTGCCTCTCCAGCTATCGTTTCGGGCGAGAGGCGGGGTCCCCTGGAGGTCACCTGGACAGGTCGCCAGTCTGTCGCAGGGCAACACAGAGACACACAGGACAAACAACCTGCACACTCACACCTAGGGACAATTTAGAGAGGCCAATTAGCCTGACAGTCATGTTTTTGGACTGTGGGAGGAAGCCGGAGTACCCAGAGAGAACCCACCATGCACAGGGAGAACATGCAAACTCCATGCAGAAAGACCGGGCCGGGAATCGAACCCAGAACCTTCTTGCTGCAAGGCAGCAGCTCTACCAACTGCACCACTGGGCAGTAATAAAATTAAAAGTAAAAAGTAGAGCGTAGTAAAAATACTCCTAAAAGTAATTGAGTAAATGTAACTGGTTACTACCAAACTCAGATTTTTACCATTAAAATCGGCCAGTTTTTCGATATCGTCTCCCAGGTCTCCGGTGACAGGAAGGGCCTGCTTGACCTTCAGGTTCGTCTCTCTGAGGAAGAGGAGAAAACAGACGGAGGGAAAAGAGAACAGAGAAAGAAGTGAATTATTTCCAGTTGTTACACTTATGAGTTACTTTTTAAATCTAAAAGCTAACGAACCCGTCCAGTTCTGCCGTCTCTATGTACACCAGGTTTAGGGGTTCACTGCTGGAGAGCAGCAGGAGGTCGGCCTGAAATTAAAACAGTCGCATCCAGTTTTTCATTCAATGTCTCCAAAGTTTTTTATCACAGCTATAAAACTGCCTCATTTTACTTCTGAATATAAATATGTAACAATCCAGGCAGGACTGAGGTTTACAAGTTCACACAAAATCAAAAAGTGTTAAAAATACATTTTAAAAATACACAAAAACCAAGACTAAGAAAAATGTTACTTAGAGAAAAGACAAGATTACAACACAGAAACTGTGCAACTGTGTAGAATCACCTTCAATAACATGTTAATATGTATTTGTGAATGAAAAACACAACAGACTGTTTACAATGTATGAAAAATAAAAATTAGAGCTGCACCAACTGGAGTTTTCTGGCTGATCACTGATCTTTGGATTTACATTTTATTTTGTCTGAAAAGTTGCTAAATTGGCAAAAGTTTGGTGATCAACAGAACATTGACCTTTTTCATGCTTTGCAATATCTACTAAATAACATTTAAAATTTTAATTGTGCCTAAAAACAAACAAACAAAAGACAAAAACATCAACATGCAGCCCGAGAGACAAATTAAGATTTTCACGCCTGATTTTAAAGCTTCTGTATCAAACAGGTGCTAATTTTTAAAGCATTAATCTTTAATAGAAACAAAAGTTTTAACCATTTCCTAGTCAATACTATGGTGTGTTTTATTTGTATTTTACATGTAGGAAATTATTTCAGTGACCCTAACTAACATACAACAGGTCAGGTTTTGTTTTATTTAATGTCTGACAAAAGAGAAAAAATCATCTGTATCTTTTTTATACAGTGTCTGACTAAAGGTTAAAAAAACACTTAGTCAATAGAAAACAAGGCAAAATGCAGAGGACCAAGTACACAACCTTGAGGTACATCAACGTAGAAATGACACACAGTAACGAGCTGAAACTGTGACGTAGTTGGGAGGAAAAACCGTGAAGTGAAGGCGTTTAATCCAAACTTACAAGGTTTAATCTGAAATAAAAAGTTTACTTACGGTTACAAACTGGTTGTTTTCCAGCTTGATGATGTCTCCTACCTGGACGTCCATCCATTTCTCGCTCCGCAGCCTGAGAACAAATCAAGAAGTTAAATTTAGTTAAAGTCACAGCGAGAGGCTCGCTGCCGGCTGGAAACAAGTTTTTCTATTTTCATGCCAGGAAAGAAACCGTCTGAGGGACTATAAACAAACCCGCTCTGACCCCAAAGGTCACACTGATACAAGCCACTTTCCCCTGCCGGTTCCTCTGGTTTCCTGCCCGATTCTGTTTGTCCGTCTGCCAGAAACTCGGCCGGAGAAAATAGGAGAGTTCATCAAACCAGCAGGGATTAAAATGATTCTGAAACTTCCACTCGCCTGTTTGGAGACAAATGTTTGTCTTTTTCTCTGCAGGTAAAAATCCTGGCAGGACAAAACTGGGAAATATTTAGTTTTGTTTGCTCCATTCCTGTTTTGTTTTTTTATTTCTCAGATATTAGTACATCAGTTTTCCAATCGATGCAAAATCCTTTTCTTTTAGTTTTATATTATTCTTGATGAACTTTGCTGAGTTTAAATTATTTGTAACACAAGCCGGCCTGAAAGATAAGCACTGTGACAAAACAGCTGGGTTTCCCTAAAACAGCAGGAACTAAATCTGAATGAAAAAGCAGTTTCTAGACTGAGGAGCCCACCTGGATGGGTTCAAGAAGAGCTGAATCTCTGTAAATCTCTGTGTTTCTATGAACAGAAGGCAACATGTCAACAGGAAGTAAACGTCTCCAGCTGCTTCCCATAAAGCCCAGAACGAGGAACAGCAGAACAATCCTGCACCAAATATTTCTGCTTTCATCTCTTTCATCTTTTCATCTCGTTGAGATATTTCCGCATCTCAACATTTTTCACAAAATAAAGTCAGTTAAATACTCATGGATATTTGGGTTTCTGTTGTGTTTGATCATTTTCTGTTCGTTAGGTTTTGCCATATTTAGTCAATTTCTCTGTGTCCATTATTGTTACTAAGGTGTTGCCATATCAGTTCATTCCTTTGTGTTTAGTTCATTCTTGTGTTTTGTTTGGCTGCGTTCACACAGCAGGTCTTGATTCCCAAATTCATACTTTTTTTTCTGGTTTTATTTTGAGGTCGTTCATTTTATGCATTCAGACTAAACGCTTTACGACCCAAAATACAGAGAAGAAGAACGTCGATGTCACCAAGCAGCGCTCTGATTACTGCAGTGATAATGATGGATTTTATCGTTTATTCAGCAAATAAATCATTGTTTTCATCAAAGTTGGACGATGTGACATGACTGTCCACTTTATGCATTAAGCAATAAATTCATTGCATGATAAATTAAAACGCGCTCAATATTTCCATTTGCATAACTGATCATTTTTCTTTTCTCGTCTGTCATCCCAAATATGTGAAGTGACTGAATTCATTTTCAGAGGTGCTGAATAATTTAAAGGTTTATCTAATGTGTTTTTCACCTGTGAACAAACAACAAACACATGACAAACAGGAAGAAATGTACATTTTAATAAAATAAACTTACTTTCTGTCAATTAGCACTTCAACTTTTCTGTTGTTTACTTGATTGTCGCTCTTGTGGCGATTCTGGAAGACAGAAAGGAGCAGAAAGTGACAGCAGTCAGGAAATTAAATTAGTTTATTGAATCAGCTTTCTGATCAGACAGGCCCCATCATCACCGGCTAACAGGCTGCATCAGTACCCTGTAAATAACCTGCTGACGAACGTCTTCTGCTTTTAAAACCACAGATGATTACAGCAACGACGAGGCCTGCATTGATCGCCTGGTTTCAGATCCGTCTGAAGACACAAAGGCACCAACCGAGGAGGTTTCCTTTCTTCACTTTAAATTATACATATGAGTCAGTATTAACAACCGCAATTATCTCTAATCTAAATAAAATACTGAGAGCTCATAAAGCCTTATTCTGAGGCATTTTTGTTAATAACTGCTGACGTTGAGGAGAAGTTGGTATTGAACTTTTCTGACCTCTCCTGAGGTTTTTTTAATTTGTTTTTTATTAGGAGAAATTAATTGTTAAAGGATTTCTAAGAAGCCCAGTGTGAGGAAAGGTCTGGCCTTTAAGGTCTTTAAGAAGTTAATCACTTCCAAAACAACTCTGACAGATTTATTCAAGAAAAATGAATCTCCTGCAAGGCAGAGACGGAGAGAAACAATGTCATTATTTTACTGTTGTAGACAAAAGAATGTAGCAACGTGTCATTTTACATGTAATTATCCACTATTAAAGCAACACTAAACTGCTTTGAACAAATGAAAAACATGAAATATTATAAATACAAAGTCATGAAAAATGACTCCATATTTAATTAGTTACTTCTGTCCAGCTTAAAAAAATAGTTACTTTGAATAGAAATGTTACAGTCTGTTAATCTAAGACAATATGTAACTGAATCTGAGGACGTTCTGCACACTTTAGTAAAAACCTCCTAATGAATCTTTCTCACAAAAACAAAATGATATGCATCAGTTTCCTCTGAAAAGTCAAATCTGTTCTTTGTTTCTAAATGAAACATAAAAATAACACAAAGACACGTCCTATTCTTAATTAAATCCCAGTTCTATATTCGTTAAGTTTGTTGTACTTTGCTCGCTCAGTTGAATCTGACTTAAAATCTGTGAGCATTAGATTCCTATAATTAAATATTAATATTTAAATTCATCTTAGCCCTGAAGTTTTCAAGCCTTTTTTTGTTTGTTTGAATGATTCGTGGACCAGAGTTAGATGGGTTAGCAAAACCAAAACAACAGCCGTCTGGAAACGTTTACATGGTTTCAGATTAGTTTAGTTTTGGTAAAGTTACATTACAAAAGAGGAAATACAATAAATAGAACAAGACTTTACTACAAATGAGCTAAAGAGCAACTAAAGTCCAAGCTTTCTTAAGTAATCCTTAAGAAAGTTTTAATTGGTCAAGATTTGAATAACTCTAAGTAAATCTCATTGCTTGGAAAGAAAATAGAGCAAATTGATGGTCGGATTTCTCTTTAATTGATTTCATGTTTCTTCTGTTATGAAATGCACCAAACAAGCAGGAAACTTTGATTTTATTGTATTAAGCATTTTATTGTATCAAAGCAAACAGAACGTTGGTGTAGCGCAGTAAAAGCTCGATCGGTGCGTCAGAACAAAAAGTCACAGGAAGTTTGATACGATCAGTTGCACAAGTTCAAGTCGACTTCTTGTGAAATGAAGAGAATCAAACAGCATCTGTGGCTCCCGCTTTCACAGCGTCTGACCCAAAATAACTGGCCAGTGCTTAATGGCTTTAATGGGTTGGTCCAGAATATCTTCCAGATCATATCTGGATCACCATGACGACGACAAAAAGATCAAAATCCTTTGTTATCCTAAAAGTTTATGAAAATATTTTTCAGAATTTATCATCCAAAGTGAACATTTGTTAAATTTAAGCTTGTAAAACATTTCAAAAACATCCTGCTCGGTTTATGGGCGAGTTGGTAAAATAACATTATTTTTGGCCCTCAGGTCCTTTTTGCTAGGGTGCAATTTCCTCCTGAGTGCTGCTTCATCGCTCCGTTCCTTTAAACTCAAACACATTAAAGGGAAACCAACCAGCCGGCGCTCCAGCGCTCCCTTTCTAACAACCATTTCTGGAGATTTTAACCCTGGAAGAAGAGGAACTGCTACTATTTCCTAATAAGTTTCAACTCCCAAATGACATAATTGAAGGAGTAAAGGAGAAGTAAAACTCGGAAAAGACGAGTTTGATGAAACATTTACACAAAATCTCATGACAAACAATCTAAATTTGAAGCACTGGAAGAAAGTTTTACACTTTTAGGGAGAAAATGAGAACAGAATCTGGTTCCTAACTGAGTAAGTAGCATTAAATGGTGGGATGAGCCGCCAACCTGTTTGAGTAGAGAGGTTGTTTTATTACGCAGTTATCAATGTTACTCCAGTCACAACAAAAGTCTCTTAATTTCTCGTCTTACTTTGAGGAATGGATGGAGAAACTCTGACATGGGAAATAGTGACGAAGTAGCTCAGATAAAGGCGACTCTTACGCAAACACCAGACAAAACGTGAAACTTGTTTCACCAGCACTGATGGTCATTTTACTGCATGATTCACTGGGCGTGTCTACGACAAGCAACAGACACCAGTTCTGTCCGTTCGTCCATCGTTTAGCCAAGAAAGAGTTTCAGGAAGTCAGCCGATGACCTGTGACCCTCCAGTCCTGAGACATTTCAACATGAGAAGCTGCTTCCAGTTTGCTCTACGATGTTTTCCCAGGAGAGCCTCTGGAGAGAGACAGGTTCAGGATACAACGTCTTGTCAATGTGCAGAAACTAAAGTAATTCAAAGGTTTTGCTGGGATGTGAAATGATGTTCATGATAAGATGGCAGCAGTCATGCTTGGAGGCAGTTTATGTTGTTTCTTTCAGAGTGTGTATCCATAACACTGGCAAGGTAATAAGGTAATTTTACTTATGTAGCACATTTTCAGCAACCAGGCAATACAAAGTGCTTGGTGAGGTAGAGAATATTTTGAAGGATGTTTTCACACCTGGTAGTCTGGTAGACTTGGTTTAATTAGGGACCAAAACTGAAACATTTGTTACATTTTGAGCTGCTGTGGGATTTTTCTCACTGCACTGAGTCAAACCATCCAGACCCTTTAAAAACCTGTTCCCCTCCTGGCCTGTGGGGGCGCTGCACCAAGAACCACTGAAGGAAACGACACATAAACCACTGAAGCCGCTGAGGACAATCTCCTTCTTCACTAAACGTAAACAAACATCAGATTTGATTGGTTTTGGGATTTCTCTTTCGTTTTTGGTAAAAAAAAACAAAAACCACAAGCCATTTCTCCTGCTAGCGGTAGCAGGGCATTCTGGTGTTTACCCAGAATGCCCTGCGCGGTAGCCCACTTCCTGCTTTTGGAGCGGTCTCCAATCTGCACCAGAATTCACTTCAACCGAACCAACTTTTGGGTTTTTAAGCGGACCAAAGCTCACTTGATTACACATTCACATACATCTCCCAACCGAACCGGACTTTCTAGACAAACGGAATGGAGTTGGATTGAAGCGGACCAAACAGGCCTGGTGTGAATGCAGCCTGAGCATCATCATTTATCTGCTTCCTACTTTTACCTAATGAGAGAATCAGCTAAGCTAAATTTCACTATAAAATGGTGATTTTTATCACACAGAGTAACGGAAACTAAATGTTTTATTTTCTTTACTACTAAACATGGTGCTTCAGGGTATGCATAAGGCCTCTGGGCCCAGTAGTATGGCCTAGCAACTATAAGGTCATTGGAAACGCAGCTACTGATTCTCACGTCGCAATGAGATCCAAATCTAAAAATGTCAACTATTTGATCTAAGAAAGGCAGCAACTATGTCACTGCAGCGAAGGTAAACTCTCATCCTTCTTCAAAGTGAAAAGAAGAAGGAAATAATTGAAAATCTGCTTACGATGTCGTCGGTTGCGTCCTTAGCAGCGGTGACCGTCAGCACGAGGGCGAGAGGAACGACGGTGGTGAACCAGGACAGGGAGGAGATCTCAGGAATTATCTATACACAGCAGACAACAGACTGTTCAACACTGACATAAATACTGTTGCTCAGTTGCAAGACCTTCTTAAACAATAATTAACAATATTATTATTCCAGTTAAAATCTCTTTTAGAAGCTGCTTGATGAACTCTCAACATGGCGGTTTATTATGCTTATTGTTTTCTTCCTGCAGATCGGAGCCGGAGCAAAGTCACTACTTTGCTCACCATGAGGTAACTTCCTGTGCTGGAACCACACTTCCCTAATTTTCTGTATGGTTGGTTTGCAGCTTCGGCCTGAGAAACGTCTCAGTGAAACTGAGAGCCGATAAAGGCTGCGACTGGTTCGGCTTTCTGTTTGATTTCATGTTGCTTGGCGACATTTCTGCTGCTTAGAGAAAAATATTTTACTGACAAACAGCAACATGACGTCAGGATCTTTGAAACTTTCTCTGTTTTTCTTTCTTTATTTTCACTTCTTCCAGCAAACGGCCAAATTCAGTAACAACTTTTAAGCAGATATTAAACATATGCTTCACTAAGCCCAGGTGTCAGTATTAAAATATGGATTTTTTATTAGTCTGATATGACATGCAATCTTAAATGTTGGATTTTTGTTATCTGGAAGCAAAAAAATCATAATTTAATTAATCAAAGGCTCTGTATAATGTGTTTCAACTTTTCAATATTATTCTTAATTAATCTGAATTTATGGAATATAACGGAACCCAAATGGAGCTCAAACTATTTTAATATCCTTTGGCTATCCCTGTTCCTAATGCACACTTTTACCTTCCACTCAACTTTCTGTGAATAAACCTTATATCCCGTTGCAATAAGTTCGGATGATGAATCAAACTGCAGATCTTCAACAACAAAAGCAGGACTCCAGTTTCTGAGCTACAACATGTAACGCTGTGGTAAGCTAGCATGTCAGGAAGCCACAACCGCATCTTTTTATACTTAAAAAAGTCTCTGCATTAATGGTTACTGCAAACTGTGATGAACAAAAGGCCTTATTGACACAAACAGATCAATTCAGTTCATTTTACTTCAACCAAGAGCACATTGGTTCATTTATACCACCAGTTTGTGACAAATATCCTGCACTTTAAGTAGTAAAAACAGTCAAAATGATTACATTTTAACTATTACAATTTTGTACTATCAAAAATGTAATATTTTTTAATAGTAAAATTATTACATTTTTAAAAATAAGCTAATTTGTAACCCAGAAGTTAGCTTTGGGCATTAGCTTCTGGGTTACAACTGATTAATTTACCTTCAAGCTAGTTTATAAACTCGGTAGTTATAGTAAGTAATTAAAGTTAACTTCATAACTTATAAGTTAGCTTATAAGTTATGACGTTTCTGAGCTAGCTTACATTTTTAGCCAAATTGAAAAAAAAAACAATAATCACTCAAATAAGTTTTAAAGCCGCATGTATTAAAATTACATTTACAGCCATCCATTTTATTACCAGTTTAGGTTTTGTTTTCGTCTATAGTTCAGTGACTTAATAAAGAACAAATCAGTTTAGTGGAATCTTTTCAACATTTGTAATAAACCAAATTGAACTGAAACATATTTTTGCAGTAAAACTGACTGAAGTTTGTTTCTCTTTACTCAAAAAAAAATAAATCTGAAGTGATGTTTTAGACGCGAGATGATCTTTTAACGTGTTTAGTTAAGTCAGTGATGCTTGAGCATCTCGTTGCCTCTTACCTGCAGCACCAGCAGAACCAGGAAGTAGGCATTAGCGATCCTCTGGAACTGTTCGAACAGGTTGAGAGGAAGGAAAGTGAAGAAATTGTACCTGGAGGTCTTGATGGCGTTTGTCTGCAAAAAGTTAAAGTTAAAAAAATTAGAAAGACGACAGATGTGATGGTGAGTGGTAACTATCCTTTTTGTTCAAAATTAGAAAGCAAATTAACATGGAAGAAGCTATTCAATTGATAGGAATATTACATTTATATATGATGGAGTTCATTTTAAATCCTGCAACTAATTGTAATATGTAGAGAAATTCAGCAAGGCTGCATTTAGGACTTTGCCAAATTTTTGTTGAGATGTTTTTCCATAAGTTTCCTGAATGATGATAATTTAATAATAAATCTGTTTCTTATTTTATCAAGTGACATTTTTGGTTACCATATTTCTTGATTTAATGTTTTGCTGTTTTTTCTCTGAGATATTGAAGGCTGTGTCTATTTCTCTCCCACCATCCAAAGGATTTCCTTAAATCAGAGATCTGTAATTTAGGGCCTAAATATGTTGCTTTGCAGCAGGTGGCTCTTGTCAGGCAGCTGAGAGGTTTGTTAGGCATCACATTATCACTGGATCTTCATGCTAACACCACCACACACACACAGGACCGTTCTGTCCGTAAACGAGGGGAAATGAGTGTTTATTCCTCTGTGAACCAGTATGGAGGATGAGTTTATCCAGTATCATGATTACTGCCGTTTAATCAGCTTTGTTTCATAGAAAACTAGAGGTTTGTTTGGTCGGATCCGCGGCTACTTCTCTAAAATAGTGCAGGATTTGCTGCTGACTACAGTAGAAGTTTGTTCAGCGTCACCTTCAGCTCTTTGGCTGACATCCAGTCTCCTGATAACAACCAGAACCAGACACAAGCAAATCAAGACACGCCCGAAATGCCTTTTTTCTCTGCATACAAACAAAATAATCACTTCTGTCTTGAAAGTGCACTCTGCTGAAGTCCCAAAGGTAGAAAACAATAGAAGAAACAGTCTGAAGCATGCAGCGGCTGCAGGCCACTTACTGCATATTTAAAGGAGCGGTTGTACTCCCGGTCATTGGCTCTGAGTTTCCTCTCCAGCTCCGCTGTAAAAAGACAAAGAAACAATTATTGTAGGAGCATCATGTATAGATTGATGTTTAATGCAGAACAGATGTATAAAAGGAAGGAAACTCTTCAAAACAAACAGCAAAGTTTAAGTCCAACCCTCCTGAGACTTTAATGACAATAGTTATTCATGTTGGTCAAGCAGCTCAGCTTTGGAAAAAAAGAAGTCAAACCCAAATATTTCAAATGTTTTTTATTCTTTCCACATGAATTGGCTTTTTGGACGCCTGAAAGAAAACGCACCGTATTTTAGTGTGAAAGCTACAGATTTTAAGAGTTTTACACAAATCACAATAGATACTTATTGACCCTACTTTATCCTGAAAATTGGTATGCTTGAAGAATTTTTGAAAATCATGAATCTCTTGGACTCTAAAACAGAGCACGAGTCGGCCATCTTGGATTGAAGTGTGGTTCTGATGGATTTTGACTCGATATGGATGAATTTAGTTTCTCCTCCTCAGAGATTTTGATTGATCTGCTTGAAATTTGGTGAGTTTGCTCAAAGCTTACGGGAAATCTGAAATGATCCTGACTTTTTGTGCAGGGTGAAGAGGCGTGGCTAGGCCTCAAACTTTGACTAGACACCTTATAATAATGACTGCTATAACCCTTACAAGAAAAGCCTGAGAGTTTAACCTGCTGTGATTGGTTCTCATCTGATCCCTGGAAAAACGAACTGACCAAATACTGACATCACCCAAGCCCCGCCCCCTGGCAGCAGGAAGTGTAATGTTTTACTTTGAAAGGCACTGTGCCAAGTGAGAGACCAGTTGGTGTCACTTTATGTAAAACTTACTTCATCTGATTTTCATTAAGAAAGAATAAAATCAGGATTCATTTGCCCCAAGAGTCGTAATTTGGATTTATTTGGACCTTGCCAGCTCTCCACACAAACCTACAGTAATGAGATCAGAGCTTTGCTATGGCAACTATGAAACATTGACTTTGTTGTTGCTAAGCCTCTTTGGGTCATTGTCTGTTTTAAATAACCAGACAAGATCAGACTTGCTTTTCTTGAAGCTTTAATATTTCAACATAATTTTCCTCCCTTTGGCAGCAGCAGCAGCAGCAGCAGCAGCAGGAGCAGCAGGAGCAGCAGCTCCAGCAGCAGCAGCAGCAGCAGCAGCAGCCGCAGCAGCAGCAGCAGCAGCAGCGCAGCAGCAGCAGCTCCAGCACAGCAGCAGCAGCTGCAGCAGCTCCAGCAGCAGCAGCAGGAGCAGCAGCAGCCTGATGCTGCCACACCCAGACTTCACTGTGGACATTCAGGACTGAGACCTGGATTTTTATTTCCCCATAATTAAGGATTATTATGGTCATTAGATTCATAATGAATTCTTCTTGATGTTGATTGTTCATGTTAGAAATGTTTTAGGAATCCCTCCTGCAGTTTTATGTTTAAGTATTGAGTATTGCACAGTAATTGATATTTATGTATTTAAAGTCGTTTTATTTTGTTGGATTAACAGTGTCAGTACATAAAGTGAAGATAAACAATAAAACTTTGAAGGCTGGTTTTTGTAGATGAAATGTCTGTGATAAGTTTAGGAACATGAGTAAACTGACCCCAGACATTTATTTATATTTATCTGTAAAATAATAAGGACACAAAGGTCCAGAGCAAATGAACTCCATGTCAAAGAAAAAATGCTAAATTATTGAAATATCTGTAGAAACTATTGGACTTACCTCCCTCAGTCTTTGGGAAACAATCCAACCCAAAGAACGACATCTTCTCTTCCTCCGTCTGTCTGTTATCTCTCCATCATAACAATCTGCAAAAAAACAGACATCAAATAAAATGTCATTAATTACATTCATTCAAATGCATCTAACTTTTATTAAAAATAAGTTCCTGCAGCTTTAACCCAGCCAGCTGCTCCGTCTTTACAACCTTTTCCATAATGTGCTTCATGATCTCATCGTTTCCAACAGAAACCTTCGAATTTTCCAAACTGCAGCCTCATTTCTGACCTAAATGAGCCGTTAAAGGTCCAGATGTTTAAAAGTCCAGGTTTTTGTCAAAGGGAGTAAATGCAGCAAAATCCCAGTTTACTCTGGTTTAATCAAGAAGCAATAAATCAATTAATCACATGTTAAATTAAATAGAGTTCAATAACTTCCATGTGCAGAGATTTAAAGTTTTTTTATTTCCTGTTTTTCTCTTTCTATAAAAGTCTGCAGTCTGCGGTTTCGGTCTCAATTTTTTAAGAACAATTTATTTTATAAAGACTTCATAATTCATTTTATTTGCTGTTTCTGTTTTGTTTATTAATTTTATTTAAAATGTCTTCCATTTCCAGTGTTAGATGTTCATTATAATTTAAAGTTTATTAATCTATCTGTGATTTTTTGGTAAAAACATGCTTGTTTTCTATTTTCATTTTTTATTTCACTTATTTTTGTATTTATATTAGTATATACAGTATTTTTTATTATTATTTACTTTGTTTTTATTATTTTGTTTTATTAGATTTTTTATTTTAAAAATGTTTTTGTATTTATTATTTTTCAAATATTTTTCATGCGCTCTGCTCCTGAAAACATGCATTTTGAGCTTAACATAAACACAAATATGTTTATGTTCAATATTGTTGCATCCTGATGTTTGTAAACATCTTTATTCTGTTTGAAAAAATATCAAAAACATAAATAAAAGAAGCACATTTGTTATTTTGTAGCAGCCAGTTACCTCAAAATATTCTTACACAAGTGAAGGTAAAAGTGCAGTAAAACTTCATTAAGTAATGTTCTTTCACAAAGTCACTGAAGTGAATAAAATATAACCCACTACCCACCTCTGCCACTGTGATAACGACGTGTTAATAAACTCATAATGTTGTTATGAGTTGTTGTTAACCTTCTGTAAACTTTAACTAGTTTCCTCAGCTAAACTGTTTCTAATCAAATAAATCAGAGCAGCGAGAAAAAACAGAAACTATAAAACTAAGAGAGACAAACGAGTCCAGAAGTGAGGAAACAAACTTTCAGGACTTTAGGAAATTCTCTTTCACTTCCAGGATGATGTCAGAATGTGAGTTATAAATATCGGCCGTGTTAGTTTGCAGAGGAATGTTGGTGTTTCAGCAGGCTGGAGACGCACCCAGATGCTCTGCAGCTCGCCGTTTAAAAACGTCACACAGCAAAAAAAAATCACTGGAAAAGTCCAGAAACGTCAGTAAAGGGAGTTTAATGTAGGTTGTTAAAGTTTGGGCTTCCCTATGAGGAAGAAACAAACTGAGCGGATCATCTGATTAAACCAACGTCTGTCTGCAACCTGCATGTTTAAAACAGAAACACAGTAACAAATGCTGGTTGTTTTCATGTAATAAATAGATTTTTCATGACAGAATGACAATAAAAACACCAATTATATTGTTTTAAATCTATTTTTCTCATTAAGTTCTTTTTTCATTTCCATAAATTTCACACAGAAGGAAACACATCCATCTTAATCTGCTGGCGTGGAAACATGAACAAATTAAAACATTTTATAATTTGGTCAGACAATCGCAGCCTGATTTAAAAGAATGAAGAAGATGCTGGACTGGAGGAAATCAGACCTTTTCTTTTGCCTTTATGTGACACATAAAATCTCACATTTTCACAATTCTGATCTTTTCACCCCAAAATGTCGATTTGTGCCACTTAAGGTGGAACTGATTGTTTTCCATTTCCTTATTGTTCTTTTAAGCTTCCTGCCTCATTTCAGAATGAAATCTATTTCAAATCGAAATCGTTTGTGCATAATTTTAGTTTCATTTTCAAGCCAACAACATGCATCCAATATGACACAATAAAACATTCATCCTCTCATCATCAGGCTTTTATTGTGAAGCAAAGCAGGAACAAATTTGACCATGAGCTGCAAACTGTTTGGCTTCAAACCGCAGAGAACAAGAAGAAGTGGGCGGAGCCAGACTTTGAGGTTTGGGTTAAACCACTTACACCAGTCAAACAGAGTCACTGGCCTACTTATTCCTGTCTTTTGTTGTTTTTAACACTTACTTGAACCCTTCAGCTGTGAATTTACGGGGGAAAGAAAAGAATCTGTTCCAGTTTCCTGATGAGGAGTCGTGGGCGGGTTACACGAAAACCTAACGTTTATGTCTGAAGTTAAAGTTTCTTTATTCTCTCTGACAAGATCCCACATTACTGCCCCTCCCCTGCCTGTTGCTGACAGAGTCCAACTTATATAAAGATTTTATCTTTAGATTTTGTGACTTTTCAGACCCATTTAGTCTTTTTCAAAAGAGTGATCCCGATTGCTCTGAGCAGCTCCTATGACGAGCTCAGCGTGCGTCTGCTAATTGCTTCTGGCTAGTCTGAAGGAGCAGAGTGGAGGGTTGAGGTGGAAGCTCGGCAACTCTGAGGAGGAGCTGAGCCTCGGAGGCGGGGCTAAGTCCACCCAGGTGTTTAACAGCTGAATGGTTGCCATGGAGATGAAAGGATTTCTCAAACATGCATGAAGGAATCAAAACAGCTCCAGGTTTGTTTTTGATGAAAGTCCCTTTAAGTGTTTTTTGAATCGCTTTTTGTGAATTTAAATAAGCTGAGCCTAATTGGCACCGGTTTGTTTTGGAGTCAGGAATTAAATCCAGATCATAATCTGGTTTGTCACAATATGACATTAATCTCAAACATAGCTGGAAAAACAAACAAACAAAAAATATTCACCGTGCTGCAATGACCTAGTCAAAGGCCGGATCTCAACATGACAAAAATGTCCATTGATGTTTCTGTTGCAGAAGCTGGTTTTCTGATGGATGATAATGATGTCACAAAGTTTCTTACAACTTTATTAACATAAATGTCATCATCTACGATCTGACTGAGAGGAAGGTATCTGTGTACTGCAGCTTTTTATCTTTCTTCTGCAGGAATCCTGCTTTACATCCACATTAAAGCTGTTAGAACGGTAAATGAAATGCTGATCAATACGAAACAAAACGCAGTTTTCCTGTGATTTAATCCCAAAAATGAGTGTTTTCTTCTAGATGTGTATCTCAGATGTCTTACCTAAGATGCAGCTATAATCATCACACATTAAGCCTCTTGTTTTGGAAAGTCCAAACCTTTTGAGTATGTATGTAAGAAGCTAAACAAAAATAACCTTTTGTATCTTCTGAGCACTTTCTGAGTCAATAACTCCTTTTTTGTTATTTTCGGCACAGAGAGGTGCGTAACAGTATCGCCGAGTCAGAATCACCTGTGACTGGCTTCACAGGTCAGAGGTCACGCTCATGAATGGCGGCGTTGTCCCATCGTTGATCTCTAGTTTCTACGCTGCACACAGGACTCCTTTATCTAAACCGAAGGGGCAGCAGTTTCCTTCGAAGCACTGAAGGGTCATTAGCTGCTAACATGTTAAAGAAAGAATAAACTGAGAAAAACAACAGATAGCGTTGGCTTTCTGTCGTCGCAGCATCTATGTGGCGTTTTCTTCCTGAAGGTTATCAGATTTCCTCTGTTTCTGAGAAGTTAAAATCAGCGAGGCCTATTGTTCTGATTGGCAGACTGATGCTCTTCATCCTGAGTCAGTCTGAAAGTGATGGTGGTTTAGTTTGAGGTAAACACAGCAGATTCACAAAGAAAATGTCTTTCAGCTTCTAACAAACTGATCTGGGACTAACGATGCACTGACACCAGCTCAGTCCGCTTTAGTCCAACTCCAGTCCGTTTGTTTTACTTTGAGTTTGGTTCATTTGGGGAAGTGTGAATGCATAATCAAATTCTAATGTGGACCAAAGAAGTGAACCGAACTCAGTCATAGTTCAGTTCAAATGAACTCTGATTTGATTCAAAATCCTAAGTGAACACCAACCAGGAACGGACTTCAGCACAGGGCATTCTGGGTAAACACAACCAAAACAAACATGTGAGGCCAGCGCTTTTTGATACTAAAGTTTCTTCGAGTACTTTAATGAATCCTGCTTCCGTCTGTCCATGCTAACCTGCTCATATGTGCATTTAACTTCCTGATCAAAGTGAAGTTAAGTTGTTTGAAGATATTTCCAGCAGAGCACCAATCAGAGAGCTGCTGCTGCAGGAGATAAGAGCCTGAGGACAGCCGCAGCGTTTCCAGCATGTTCCCTCCGTGTTTTTCCTGGTTTTTAGAAAAATGCAACAAGATGAGAAGCGAGAAGCTGGTGTTGATGGGATGGAAACGGTTCCAGTAAACAGGACATGTTAAAGGTTTCCATCCTCTCCCAGTCTCTCCCAGTGGTTCTGGTTTCACAACTTCAAATGTTGATTTCAAACATCTGGTTTTGCATTTTTCTACATTTAATTATTTGCTTCTCCAGCCTGTAGGAACAACAAATAGAGTCGACTAAAATAAAAAATAAAATAAAACAAATAAAACGTGCAACAGGTTCCCTGATCCACGCCAAACAGGAACACAAAGCACATGTTCCTAACTTTAATCTAAACATGCATCAAAGACCCTGCGGTTCGGTGAGGCATTTACAGTCCAAAATAAAAGTAGGAGTTTTTAAGTGTATCCTATATTTTGCTTTTTTCTGTTTTTGATCGATCATTTGGCTCATTGTTTGTCTTTCTGTGGTAAATCTGAATCTTTTTACTGATTTTGCTGTCACATTACAAATATTTCTTCTGTTTACGTTTGCATTGAATTCCTGCCAGAACATTTATTAACAATAACTTTAAACATGAACCTTCCAGTTTAAGGAAAGTGAAGTTTACACGGAAACAGCGTTAGGAAATTTAAATGTTTCAAATGTGGAAGATTTGATTCATATCTGGAGCAAATCTTGTTTTGGAAATGTGAAACATGCTCAGCCTCCTGCCTGGGTTTTCTGCTGCGTCTCCGTCAACAAGTACTTCATTTATCAGAGTTTTTGCCAGAAATAGCAGCAGCCATGCTGAAACTCTCTGAGCCTTTTGGTTCGTAGGATCACAGACGACTCGACTATTAAATAGTTGATCAGCAGGACGATGAACTCCAACCTTTAGACTTCTGTTATTTGGTTTCTGCTGCCGCTTTGGACTGGCTGTAATAAAACTGTTTGGGAATATTACACCAGTTTTTCAAGATGCTTTTCCACTTCATCCTCAATCTAATTTAAACTGAATTATCTCTGTTTTAGCTTTATTTTTTAGTTTAATGCTTCTGTCTTCACTCAAACTCTAAATGAATAAAAATTCAGCATGTTAACAGAAAACGTTTTAACCTAAATAACCAAACTCTTCCTTCCTTCATGTTTTCTGTCTTGTTTGAATAGTTGGGTTAAATCCTAACACAGTAGCATAAAAGCCTGATTCAACCTGGAAGTTCAGCCTCTGCATGATTCTCTCCATCAATCTACTACAGTAAGAGGACAATAGCAGGAAGAAGTAATGAAAGGGAGAACTTCCTTTTAGCAACAGTTTGGCAAGAAAAGAGGGAAGTTATTTTTAAAAAAGGAGCAAATTCTGATGAATTCCCAACTAAATAAATCATCCGACAACTTTCCAGTCTCCAAGGAAACGTCTCTTTCTCCAGCTTTAATCAGCATTTCTGGTAACTTTGGTTAAACTTGGAGCAAAAAAAGTGAAGTTTTAGTCATAAGCAGTAAAAATAAAGGTAAATATCAGATAAAATATGAAATAATCACAAATTTGTCTCATTTTTCTCTTCTTATCTAAACCGTCTTTCATCTTACATGCCGTTAAAGTTCCTGCTTTGTTTCAACCATCAGACATAAAAATGTTTATTATCTTCTGTTCGTTATCAGCTGTAAAGAGGGAACATGAGGGACACCGAAAACACAGCCGCTCTCTTTAACACAGCTTTTATCTCAGGGGAAGTTCCTCCTGTTTCTCGACTCGTGTTCAGGTCAGTCACATCCCTGCACTTGTTTAATGAACTGTTACATGTTTCAGTGTTTTGATTATTAGTGCTTTATTGTTTTTCACCCTGATTGTTGGTGGTCCAACAGAAACACCGTCTGTTGTTTCCTATTAGATGTGCTAAAAGTGCAGCTAATTTTTAGCCAACTATAAAAACGCTAGCGCACTTAGCTTCCCCTAATTGAATCCTACCAGACAGAGTCTAAAGCGCTAATTTACTTTGCTCTTTTGTAAACTTTCAGTTGAATTTTTTTTTTTACATTCATACTCTTATTTTGAAGTACATGAAGACTGTTTATTTAAACAAGAAACATACAAGCAAAAAAAAATACGGTTAGTACAGAATAAAATATAAACATGAAACATTTGCACATCATGTTGGCGCAGCGCTTTAGCGTTAGCAGAGCTAGTTAGCATGTTATTTTAGCATGAGCAGAACTAAATAGCATGTTAGCATGGTATTTAACGTTAGCCTCTGCTAAATACCATGTTGATGTAGCGCTTTAGCGTTAACAGAACTAATGTCTATGATTAGTGATTTAGAATTAGCACAGCTAACTCTTTAGCTAGCGGTGTCCACAACTACAAGAATGACAATAAACCGACATGATTTGAAAATGTTTTTCAATCATTATGGATCATTATTTTTGCTCAACATTTGAGGTTTTCCTTTGCAGTTTTGACGATGGTGAATTTATTTTTTAAGGTGTGGAAGTTAACGGGCCTGAAACTGAACCAAAAATAGTGAAAAACAATTAACTCATGATTTAACAATCATGATATATGTTGGATAAATCTTTTCCCTTATTTAGCAAAATTATCATTTAGAACCAATATTTTATATTTTCTGAGGTTATTTTTGTCTGATATTAAAATCTGCTGAGCAAATTAAGCATCTAAGTGCAAAAAAGTCTTAAACAAATATGTAACATAATAAATATGTAAGTCATTGTTTTTTTATTCATACTATTTATTGACAGACTGAGCTGAAATGTGATGATTTTTGGGAAGTTTTGTTTCCTTCATAAACGCCAGAAGACAATGCATTAGCTTACTCCATATCTGTGTGACTTTCTGTTTTGCAGAAAACTTGCAGTAGCAGAGAAAGTGCAGAGATGAGTGAAGAGTTCACGCTGCAGAGCATTTTGGATTTCACCTACAGCCGCGGTTCAACCACAGAAACTAGAAACTTTGATGTTTAGTTGGAGACGTTAAAGAAAACCACCTCCGATGCTAAATCAGAGAAAACTCAGTTTTCAGTGCATGTTTTCTTACACGTCACCCTCACAGTCACACAAGACAGAAACATTTTGCATCTGCATCCAAGGAAAAAGTCGGGACACGTTAAAGATGGGAAGGAGGCTGGAAATTTGTTTCTGACAGAAACAAATTCAATTATGATGAAGAATCTCATGAATCCGTCACTATTGACTCACTGCTCTTTCTGCTCTATTAATTATGGGTAATCTGCTGCTGTGGCTTTGTGGTTTGTTCTACAATAAAAAACTATTTTTCCCGATTAATTGTGATTTATTTTACATTTGCAGACAATCCTACAGAGTCTTTAACCTTCTGTTAACTGTCAGCTAAGACCACCAACGTTTTGCCTGTTTGGTTTTGCACTTTTTATTCTGTGTGGAAAAGTTAGCACACAAACAAATACATCTAGTGGATAGTTCATAAAGATCTTTGTTTGCTTAAAGTTAATTATTCAGTTATGAGTTTTGTTTTCAGGTTTAGACTTAATGATCCAGACGTGCGTCGTTCATTTTTACCTTCGATTATCCCTCCGTCTGTCATCTGCAACCTGGCTTGAGTCGTAAGCATTTTAAAACTTCAGTTACTATAAAAATGCTGTACATGTCAAATATGACTTAAAACAAATTAAACTTTGCAATTTACAATCTTGAAATTCTCTCTGTCTCTATCTTTTCCAAGGATGTATATTCCTTCAAATATTATAGAACAAAAAACCACAAATACACTAATTTTCCTGTTATAGTTGAATTCTTTATTCATATTTTATCTTCGTTTCATTTAATTAAAAATAACAGTGGGAATAAGTTCTGTTTAAGTGAGCAGGAGCCTAGAAAGAAAAGTTTTCCTTTTGTCCTTATATGTCAAACAGTATTCTTTTACCATGTCTTTGAATAAATTGCCATTCTTGTAATATTTTTATATTTAAAGGTGAAGAGGTGAAGGACGTTAGGGAGGAAACAGAACCGAATTGAGGCCTGATGACTGTTGATGAGATTCTCAGATTTCTGTGTTTCTTGAACTTGTCAATCATTAAGTGTTGATCTGATCCCAAACTGATTCAAAGTCACCGGAACGAGGCTGAACAAACACCGAATCACATCGGGCTGTTTGTGAAGGTTTTCCAAGGTCTCTGCGTGTTACTGATTAATGTCAGTCCTCCTCCAACGCCCAGGAAATAAGTAAACAGAATTAAAATGTAATGACTCCAAACCAGAAACCTGTTATTGTTGGAAAACTCTCCTGGTTTGTGACTGATGACCAGAGATGCTCACACAGATTTAGGTTTTAAAATGTTAGTAAAACTAGAGAGCAAAGCAGTGACCTGAACAGGAGCCTGACAGAAATTAGCAGAGCAGGAGTTGGAAAACGAGGTGCTGTTATGACAGAACGGCGGCTTTGAGACGAGCGCTGAACAAAAAGACCCAAAACAATCAACCTCTGAATTATTCACCTGACCTCTCAGGTCACAAAAGCCACTCCTCTTCTCATCTTACCCCATAAAAAGCTGACAGTTTGATTGACCTCCTAAACCTGATAATAATACCACTTTCTCTGTTCATGTCAAACAATCAGCTCTTTAAAACTTTTCTGTGCAAATATGGAAATTTTGATGTTCAAACTTTTTTTATCTCCATAGTTAAGCTGGAATCCTTTGAAGAGGCCGACATGTCAGGGAAGCTGAACGTACTCACTTATTATTCAGTTACTATTCATTTGACCAATAGGGGGCGCTCATAGAGTCTTTATGAGGGCGTTTTCACACCTACTCCAATAGATTTGGTTCGCCTGGTGACCAAAATCACAAAATTGATCAGATTTTCAGTTGTGTTCATTGCACTGAGTCAAACCAAACAAACCTTTTGAAAAGGCTGTTCCCCTCCTCGCCTGAGGGGGCGCTGCAGCAAGAACCACTAAAATAAATGACATGAAAACCTCTGTCATTAAGCGCAACTTCCTTCTTCACAAAATGTCAACTGGAGTGGCGCCAGCAGATCCTGGTGGTTGTTTGTCTTCGGTAAAATTTCTCCCGCTAGCGCTAGATGCTCGCGTTTATTTTGATTGTATTTACCCAGAATGCCCTGACCTATAATCTGCTTCCTAGTCTTTTGCTTGGCATTGAAAATGCATGAGAGTTGAGAGTTCACTTCAGCTGTCATGTAAGCTTCAGTACGCTTTCAGACAAACCGGTTTAAAGCGTAAACTAACTAGAGTTGGAATAAAGCAGATTAAACAAGACTGGTGTGAACGAACCCAATGAAGGATGGACAGTTTCATTCCTCTGGACTTTTTCTGTTCACTCATTTTACCCAATGGAAGAGATTCAGCTAAGCTAAAGCTAAGCTTTACTTTAAAATGTATATTTTCATCATGTTTAGTTGCTTTGTTTTACTTTATTGTTTCAATAACAGAGCATCATTTCTTCACATTTGGATCCACCTAAACTTCGGTTGATGATAACAGAAGTTGGGAGCTTTTTGCCACCTGACGGCTACCGCAACGCTAAAAACAGACTCACAGCGAACAACAATGAACTCACTCTGAACGGGAACAGTTTTAGTCTTTGGCAGGAAACTGGAGGAGTTTGTTCCTGTGAAGAAACGATTTCATCACCAACCACAAAGTCTGATTATCTGTTTGGCTTTTTAGGACGTTCTCTTTGAATCACAGGAAATGACATCAGTTTGTCGCCAGTAAAACAAATAAAAGGAGCCTCAAATTATATTATAGTTGTTTCATTGTCCTTTTTTAACAATGTGGAGACAATTTCTAATTCCTTTGTGTGTCAAATGAACGTAACTGAACTGGTTCATCTGTTGTACTAAAGAAAATGTTTAAATGTCGTAAGAAGCTAAAGAAAAACATGGAGTGCCTCAAGGTTTTGTATTTGAGCCTTTTTGCTAAATGATGTACATTAACTTTGATAATTATGTCTAATTGAAACCATGTTGCTGTTTTGTTTCCTGAGAATAAGATTGTATCTCAATCCAGCACAACTTAGTGTAAAAACAGCTTTAAAATATGGAGTCACATTGCTGCTGCAGCATAATGTCGGCGTTTAATTGGTTCCCAAACTTTTCAGGCTATTAAATAACAGTGCCAGAATGACACTCAATTATTTCTCTGTATTTATTTAAAATACATTTAGAGAGTCAAATAAATATATATATTTTAAAAGTACTTATTTTATATAACTTAATAAAAAAGTACGTTACTGCACGTTATAATGGCACATTTATTTATCTAAAGATGTATTTATTTGTTTTATTTTGTCCGTTTTGACTACATTCATCTTGTGATCCTCCTGGGGTCCCGACCCACTTTTTGGGAACCCATGGTGTGTTTAATGAAAGCTACCTCGCTGTGCACTGCCACTCAGCTGGCAGAAAGAAGCTTGGATTAAAACCTGTAGATGTATTGATCATGAGCCATAGTTGTGCTCGCCTCCCGGTAACGGAAGCAGGTTTCTGCTCCAGAGTTACAGGATATGAATGAACTGTTGATGATGTACAGATGACTCATCAGTGACGTCAGCTTAAAAACCATCACACCGAGTTAGAAAAGCAGCTTTTCCACATCATTCATCAATATTCCCTAAACTTTGCGGCAGGTCTGAGCAGCAGAGAGGCGGAATGTTTCCGAGGGAAACTCAGTAAGGAGAGAGCAGATGTTCAGTCGCAGCTTCGCGTCACTACAAGTTAAAGAAAACAAAGCGAAGCCAGGTTTCTGTACCCACATAAAACTAACTTTTCCCTTCCTTTCCACCCGTCTCGTTCTCTGTTTACTTTAGAAGGCAGCTACTTTCCTTCCACATGGTTTTACTCTAGAAAACTCCATCTCTCAGCACCGAACCGAACCTCTGAGCGGATCAGCGCAGGGGAAACAGAAGGTGAGCGGCTGGTTCTTACCGTAAAGCTGCGCGTCTCCCTGCGGGCTTCTGTCAAGAAACAGAAATTAAAGAAAGAAAGAAAAAAGTCCAGACGAGAAAAGTCGAGGTCTAAAATGCTCCCACTCGCTGCGGCTTCATTCTCCTCCCTCGGTTCCTCCTCCTCCCGGAGACTCCACTCCCCTCCGATGTTTGGCTTTAGATTTGCGCAAAGCTTCAGGAGGAAACCTAACGGCGAGGTCACGTGACGCAGAGATTTGATGAAGATGTTTGGCTCTGTACGGACCTCTAGTCGGCCAGCATGAAACATGACAACCGAACTGGGTCTTAATTGGACCCCAATGAGTGAAACGTTGACCAGCTTATTTGGTTTGTATCGATGATTTTGGTGATGGCACTTAGAAAAACGTCATGTTTGTTACTGGTTGACTGCCAGGAGTTTTTACGACTCTGTGTTTATGTGTTTTAAGGACATTGAACTTATTAGAGCCAGTGCAGAAAAAAGGAGTAAATTCAGAACTTTTTAGATGAATCTCGGGAATTTTGGGGGGGGCAAAAATTTTTATTTTTTGAGTTTAAAAGTCAAATGAGAAGTTTTCTTCAGTCACTTTGGTGTGTTTCTCGAATCATTTATAAAAGAGCAAGAGCAACCAAAACACCTGCAAACCCCAGTTTCTTTTTCAAAATCCATCTCATGTTAATACCGTTTTTATGAAAATGTTTTATCGAGTCACTTTTAACATTTTCTTCACTTTCTAAAATAAGCAGACTAAACGGGGTTCTCAGGATGTGTAGCAAAAAGTTAGGGATGAGCCTAGTATTGCGCCCCCTGCAGGACAGAACCAGAACTGCATAAAGTCTAACGCTATCCTTGCTGAATTATGGAGCTGAATTAGTCTCAAAAACATCCGCAAAGCGTACAACAAGATTTGTAAGTATACAACATAATTCACAAATGTGTATAACAATATAATAATGTGCATAAAAACGCGTAACAGTTTCTCAAATTGACATGTTTCAAACTGCACAAGTATTAAAACACTACAAATCACCAGCTGCTTGATTCACAAATGAGATGATGTATTCAAGGCTGGTGAAAAACTGGGATATCTGAGAAATAGAATAGTAAGACTGCATTCAAGGCAAGAACAGAAAAAAAAAGCTTAAACATCTGAGAATGACCAGAGTTACTGGAATAACTCTGACTTGGTCCAGTAGCACAAAGCCACTGCATTACAGATATGACCTCAGATGTCCCAGCCAGGAAATGATGCTTAAATGTTAAGGAGGCTGAGACATTTCAACTTGTATGACGCGTTTTTATCTCCACATAATCTCTAGAATGATGTACAAAAGCATTTTCAAGTTGATTTGCACAAACGACAAGATGATTTGAAGATTGAACAAATAGTTTTGAGAAATTCAATTTTGTTAAATAAGCCAAAGTGATGGAGAAAATGGTAACATATTCTCTTAAGTCTCATAAATACCCAAAACAAGAAAAGTTTGATCTGATTTAACTTCACAGAGAGAAAAATTGCATGTGTGCTTTTATTAGGTGTATGTAAATATATGGTTTCAATGTGTTTTGTTGGAAAAGTTTAGGGGGCGTAAATACTTTTATAAAGTGTGTTATCTGCTGCTTTATTTGTGAATGTTTCAGCAGGAATGTGTTGGTGTCCTGATAGATTTATCTTTTAGCTTTAATAATATTCCACAGAAATCTGCACAGTTTAGCCTTTGGCTCCTCCAGGATTTCTGCAGAGTGAACGTTTATCTATGAGGCTTTCAGATGCGACTCACTGTGAGCAAAACATTCCTCCTGCAGCTGGGACTCTTCAGATGTTGAGTCAGTCAGAAAGTAAAGTATCTTTGTGTTCTAGGTGAGATCTGGACCTTTCCGTGTTTTTGCACAACAAACAAATGTTTGACATGTAATTTCCTACTGAAATATCCAAACAAAAAGCAAAGGTTTGGTTTTTAACACCAGACTTCTAGATGAACAGATTAAAAACCGAGTCCATGGTTTGACCACAAGGGGGTGCTATAACTGCACCAAAGACAATTGTTTGAACTGATTGACCTGCTGATAGCTTTATTGATTTTAAATGTTGTTAGAGTCATTAATCAGAATCAAAAACTAAAGATAGCTCTATCTTGAACTTACTGATTAACCACTCTTACCCTTTTTTTAAAGATGTTACCCAAATACATCACCCTACTGATAAATGCTTAAATAAGTCCATAAATAAAACAAAAACGACATGGTTTAAGAACACAGGTTAAAAAAAATTTGGTATTTAACAGAGCTGTGATTTTATTGTTCTGAAACGTATCTGCTGATTCAAGTAAACGTATTTACTTTATTTCATTTTGATTGAATCAAAGATACTGAAGTACAAAATGGTGAAAATCTTATAATGATCATCTTCACTGCCGTTTCAGCTTTTTTCAGATATAAAATAGAGTGGTGGCACTGTTCGTACCAATTTGTAATTATCCTGAGACATTTTGCACCTACTTTAATAACTAATGGTTCATTGATGTTTCTATTCCTAATCTAAATAAATGAGTTTTTGTGACTCCAATAAAAAATAGTTGACCTCAAACAAAATGAAAATCAAAAATATCATCATTTATATTACAGATTCACAATGTTGTGACCAAAGTGCTTGATAAAATCAACATACCAAAAAAATGGATTATAAACAAGATAGATAAAATAAAATGGCATAAATAGAAAGATAAGACCAGAAGTGTCACCACATTTTTAGGCATAAAGGTTTGCCTGAATAAAAAAGTCTTGATGGAAGTTGCGCTTACAGCCTCTGCAGTCAGAGGCTTTTTCAGACTCGCTGTAGTGCAGACTGCTACAGGAGATCCTTCCTGCCCACAGACATCAGTATCTGCAACAACTGCTTGAATAACCTTGGATAAGAGTAGTTAGAACAGCATTTAATTTCTCTTTGGGATTAATGAAGTACTTTTAAACTGAATTAAACTGGAAAAATCTGAAATGTTTAAGTAGCTTATACAGATGCAAAATCGAAGCAAAAAGCAGCCAAATATTTGCATAAATTGCGGAAGAGGTGAACTAACCAAATGGCTCAGGCGAAACTACGTTAAAAACAAAAACAATCAGTCAAAGTTTGAAAAAAACTCTCAACTGAGTTTATGGCAGGCCGATTTGACATAAAATTAGTTTTGCCTGAATATATGAGAATTACATTCCACGTCTTAAAAATAACAAAACTACATTTTGACTATCAAATTACATTTTGTTTATATTAAATACATTTCAAGATGTCTAATCTTTTTAGATGTAATCTTAAAAGTCTTTTTAACAAGACAAAATTATCTTAGTTTTGCCTTAGTTTTGAGTGTGTGTGTGTGTGTGCATGGTGGTTTGTCCTGCCTGTCTCTGTGTTGCTCTACGACAGACTGGTAACCTGTCCAGGGTGACCCCCCCGCCTCTCGCCCAGATGGAGATAGGCACCAGCACCTCCTGATCCCAGTAGGAACAAAGGTGTTAGAAAATGGATGTATGGATGAATTCTTTGTAATTCAAACTCTCTTTCATTCGAATTTTGACAAGTCAGAAGAAAAAGAGAGAATTTATTTTATCACCACTCATAATTTAATTGCTGATTGCAATCACAAATATTAATATATTTTATTGGAATGTAATGTGAAAGACCAACACAAGGTGGTGTACAATTGTGAAGTAGACAGAAAATTATGCATGATTCAAAACACATTTTCCAAATTAAAAACTTTTGCGTCACCATTGTACACCACTTTGTGTTGGTCTTTCACATTAAATTCCAATTAAATATATTCATGTTTCTAGCTGTCATGTAACAAAATATGGAAAAGTTCAGGGGATACTAATACTTTTGCAAGCCACTACATGTTGCTAAAAAAACTGTTGTTCATTGCGGATATCTTGATATGAAGCATCCATTGAACTTATTGGTAAATCTGACGTCATTTATGATGTCAGGTTGTAATTAGAAATATCTCTATGAACTAATATATCGAGTCATAAAACTATTTCTGATGACTGGAGTGGTGAAGCTGATTTTATGGTAAAATAGCTTACCATAGAGGCTCGTGCAAAGTTTTCGCGTGACGTATCGTCCGCTGATTGGCTGTGTGTGATTATGCTAACTAGTGGGCTGGCCCCAGGGAAGGAGTAGTTGACGTAAGGTCGGACGTTGGCATAGAGTGAAACAAACATGGCGACAGACTCGAGTGGACTGGGCTTTCCTCTGACTTTATTCGTGTTTTTGTGCGTGTTGGCGGGCAGGGAGGCCGAGGCGACTCAGGAGTCCAAGGGCGGCACTGAGATATTTGGCATGCGGCTGGAGAGGAGCAACAAGCCGACCGAGATCACCCATTCGGGGATGATTCAGGTGACCGAGGACAGCCAGAACGTCTTCAGGTTCTACGGGACCCACTTGTTACCCAACATCTCGAAGCTCATCAGGTTCGTCGAACTTGATGATGAGGATGACACGTCTTCTAACGGGACTTGTCCCGAATCCTCGAAGAGTATGTCAATAAAAGAGAACACGCAGGGAAAGAACAGTAACAACGTCGGGGTTGTCAACATCACCGTGAAGAAGCTTCGGAAAAACGAAGACAGCAAAGTGTTCGTGTTGTGCATCCTCAACACCCAGGAGAAAAAATGGTTGCTTCGAAATGAGACGGAGTTAAAAGTTCTGGTGGTGGAGGAGCAGAGCACGTCTCTGCTGCCCCTTTGGCTGGAGGTGATCCTCATCTGCTTCCTGCTGGTGTTGTCCGGGATGTTCAGCGGGCTCAACCTGGGGCTCATGGCGCTGGACCCCATGGAGCTCCGCATCGTGCAGAGCTGCGGCACGAACAAGGAGAAGAAGTGGGCCCGGAAGATCGAGCCCATCCGCAGGAAGGGCAACTACCTGTTGTGCTCGCTGCTGCTCGGGAACGTGCTGGTCAACACTACCCTCACTATCCTCCTGGACGACCTCACCAAGTCCGGGATTGGAGCTGTGGTCGCCTCCACTGTCGGCATCGTGATCTTTGGAGAGATCGTTCCCCAGGCGCTGTGCTCCAGACACGGCCTGGCAGTGGGCGCCAACACCATCCTGCTCACCAAGTTCTTCATGCTGCTCACCTTCCCCTTATCTTGGCCCATCAGCAAGATCCTGGACTGCGTTTTGGGCCAGGAGATTGGAACTGTATACAACCGGGAGAAGCTGGTGGAAATGCTGAAAGTAACCGAACCCTACAACGACCTGGTGAAGGAGGAGCTCAACATGATCCAAGGCGCGCTGGAGCTCCGGACCAAAACGGTAGAGGACGTCATGACGCCTCTGGGCAACTGCTTCATGATCAGCAGCGACGCGGTGCTGGACTTCAACACCATGTCCGAGATCATGGAGAGCGGATACACGCGCATACCCGTCTACGAGCACGAGCAGTCCAACATCGTGGACATCCTCTTCGTCAAAGACCTGGCCTTCGTGGACCCGGACGACTGCACCACCCTGAAGACCATCACCAAGTTCTACAACCACCCGGTCCACTTCGTCTTCCATGACACCAAGCTGGACGCCATGTTGGAGGAGTTTAAGAAAGGTTTGAGATCTTATGTTGTTGTTTTCAAGAGTTTCCCCACATTAAGAACAAGAAACTAACTGACAGTTGAAGTAGACATAGTTAACAATAACTATATCTAGGCTGCAACTACTCTATCGATTATTTTCACGATAATTCGGATTAATGTGCAGATTATTTTTATTCAATCGCTTAAACTGGTTTTTATACATTAGAAATATACAATATTTTTGGAGAACTTTTCTTTTGTGAACTTTATAATTTAAACGTTTTTAATGCATCAACATCTATGTAATTAATTAACTGAAGATAATGCATCAGAATTCCAACCCTACACTTAGTTTCTCCATTCTTTAAGATCAGGAGCCTTTTTTGGCTCAGTGAGGGGAAATAATGTAGCAAAAAAACAAATAAAAATATTCCTCAAACATGGTAAAACACTGAACCGAGAAAAACTTAGCAATACCCTGAAAACCCCCCAAAATATTGATCAGTAACTGGTTTATCGGTGGTGAAAGTGCTGAGTCAAGAGTTCTGCACTTCTACTCTCTGCGTGTAGATCAGACAGCAACTTAATTAGTAGTACATTGTGTTCACTCCAGTGTAGCAGCAGTTTATGGTTGATTCTAGAAATAAGTGACGAACCGAGTCTGTAATGAGCCAACCTCAGGAATGGTAACTGGTGGGTACGAACCTGCAGCCCGGAGACCGCCTCTGACACATGAAGGAAATGCTAGTTTGCTGTATTGAGGTGTTGAACTGGGAGGATTACCAAACAGAAGGTCTGTTTGAAGTATAAACAGTCATTATCCAAAAAAAAATGTTGCTGTTTTCACCAAAAGCTGTGTGGACACAGATTATTCTGGTAGCAGCTTGACGGGTTTCACAGGCGTTGCATGAATTAACGTTTTGATTTTTATGCATCCGCTCTGCAGCAGGATCATAATCTGGTCTCACAGTGACATAAAATCTCCCCGGGAGGCTTTGGTGTCATGTCTGTGTGTTGGCACAAAAAGCTTGACTTAATTCAAGACGTGGGTAGAAAGGAAGCGGCTGTTCACCAAAGCATCGCTGTCTGCTTCTCATGTTGTTTCTGCTTGTCTCAGGTCCCTAATTAACAGACATAAATCAGGTTTAGAGCTGTTGTAGCGACGCATGGGGCTGCGTGACATTTGGCAAAAGAAAAGGCTCATCTGAGGGCTCGGCCAGGTGGGAGGCTTTGGTAACAAGCTGCAGTCTCTCTGTATAAACACCCATCAATCTGCCTGCAGAGGATAAGTTGCTGTAATAGTAATATGCTTCGTGTCAATGCCCAGTGCCTCACTTCTTCCATCCATCCATTTTCTGACCCCCTGGTCCCTTAGTGGGTCAGGAGGTGCTGCTGCCTCTCCAGCCAACGAGAGGCGGGTCACCTGGACAGGTGGCAGGTCTGCTCACTTCTTTTACAAGAAAAATCCTCAATGCATTTAGCTTCATTCTACATGAACATTTGCTGTTGGTAAATTTAATTGAAACTTAATTTAGTCATAAAAGGAGACTTTCAGTCCAGACAAAGTTTGATGGAGAGCTGACGTTTCAATAGAAATCCATTTATGAAGAAGTTAAAGTCAGTATGTTTATTAGATTAGTGAGATTAGTTTGTTATTAAACTAAGAATGCATGGAATTGTTAAATATGGTCAACCAGAGAACAGCATGTCGAGGTTCTCCATTTAAAACTTTATTATAACTTAAAGTCAATAACCGCCACTATAATCACCTGTATTTATGATAAACATCCCATATTCATGTTAATTGCAGAACATTCATGCTTGTTTTAACTCGAAGACTGAAGTCTTGACACAGAAGGAGATTCATGACAGACTGTTGCTTGGAGTGATGGTTTGCTGTGCATCATGTCAGAACAGATCTTATTGTTTTCCTGTCAGTCAACGTGCAACAAACATTTTCCTATCTGCTAACAGATCTCTTGTTAACTGATCAGTCTTAGTTTTGAGCAACAGAAGCTGTTTTATTTTGAAATCATCTCAGCAGAACATCAACCACTAAATTAAAAAATCTCCACCTTGTTTTGAACATCACTGAGAACCTTAAGCCAGAGATGCTGCTGAATGTTCTCCTTCCCTGTAAGGCTGCGGTCAGTGGATAGATGTGAGTATACAGAGGAACTCGCCTCCTGCTCTGACCCGACTCCCCGCTTGCATCTCGAGTTCCTCTCACCTGCTGCTTGGCATCGGTTACCACGGTGAAGGCATCCAGCGGTGTGCGCTCACATACAGCTCTCCTTATGGTCCAGCGCTCCAGTTATGTCAGATTTACGGTTTTACCTCGTCAACTGCACAACGGCTGCTGTGATTTCTCTGCGTTTTGTTTCCCGTTTGCCTTTTCGAAGGATGAGGAGTGAGCTGCTGCTTATGGCGAAAGATTTTCCAATCACTGGAAATCCTAAAAGTAAACCTATAAGTTATAAGTATAATTAGTTTAAGCTGATTGTTTTACCATTGTAACATGTGAGGGTTTATGGATATGAGAAATGAGGCGTAAATTCAAAATGTACACAATGACAAGTGAGGCATGAAGTTCCTGGAGAGACGAGGAACTCTGTCAACACTCACATGATGGAGCTCAGGTCCTGAGTTCTACTGCTTCTGCACTAAAGCCTCTGTTTGATAAAACAACATTGGTTTTATGTGGGAAAATTAAACATTAATCGGGTTAAATGAGTATGAGGTGTTTGCTATAACGTTTACATCTAAAAGCAGGGTTCCGCTAGTGTAACATAAGCCTGGCGGGCCGCCAGGCTTATAGTTCCAGTTATAGCTTTTCTCCATTAATTACTGTTTTCACTTGTTTCAGTTAATGAAACTGTTTCCTCTCTTTCAGTTTGTGTTATTTTGTTAGTTTTAGTTGACTGTATGTGAACACACACAGACTGAGGTCGTGTCTATTTTATTCAGTCGCTGAAGTTATTTAAATGAGTTATTTAAATGAGTTGCTGAAGTTATTTGCAACAACTTCAGCAAATAAAGTGACAAGTCATGGATAAAATATTAAAAAAATACTTTTTTTAAAACAACTCAAGTGCAGCAAGTTAATATTTATTTTAATAGTTCAGTTTTTTAGGTTTGCCATTTTTAAGACTTTATATTCGGTGTTTAGGTTTTGTAAATAATTTCTTCCTTTAGTATGTAATTACCTAGCAATATTTATTTAATATCATTGGATTTAGGAAGTTTTCTGGGGGAAACCCTGTGGAGTAGCTTAGTTTCAGTTTCATTTATGCTGTATTGACTGGACAGATGGACTTTTGAGTGGAAAAGCAGGTTTAGTAAGAGACTAAGCACTTTTTACTCAAACGCTTTCAAGCCTTTGAGGAAATGACTCAGCCTCCGTTTTGTTTGTGGTTGTCTAGGCAGCATATCCGGGTTTGGGAACCGAGGCCAGCTGACTCCTGTTCTGTTCACTCACAGTGTGAGTCATGTGGTTTAATACAAACATATTTCTGGAGTCATAATTCTTTTTTAAAATTATGAGAACACCTGTGTTAGATCTCATTGGCCCATTCAGTCTCCAGTTGTTTAAACCTTCCTGACACTGATGAGGCTTTGATAGACACGCCGGGTTTGTGTAATATTAACACAAACTCTGATCGGACATTTTGCTTTAATAGTTTTATTTAAAAAGAAAAAGAAACTGGAAAAAATGGTAGCACAAGCGGTGTTAGTTTTGCTGTGACGTTCCAATTAATCAGAAAGTAGGTCATGCTGCCAGTTTCACATTCAGTTTCAAGCATCCAGGATGCTGAAGTGAGTCGGTGTGTTTTCATTGTGTTGCCAAGGAATGAAGCTGCATCCACACACCAGGTCTTGATGCACAATTCCAATGATTTGCTTTTTTTTATATTAAATGCAACCACATTTAGATTTCTGTGGCTGGTATGCGACCCCAAAGCGACTCGCATGAAGAAGAACGCAGACGACACACAGCAGTTCTCAGTGGCTGCCGTTGCCTATAGATATATTCTAAAGTTATTCAGAGCCAACAGGATGGTCACAAAACATGACAAGATGAAAAAGTAAATTCAAAGTAGCCTTTCTGGAGCCCTGCCTGCAGCTTCTGTAGAGAAGTCTGTTTGGATTTGGAGTCAGAAGTGGTGGGATGTGATGCTTTTATAACTTCATAATTATAATCGTTAGCCATTGTTTACACCCAGATTCAACACATTGGGCTTCTTTATTTCAAAGAGAAGATGGTTTGAACTTCTGCATCCTTTTTCAACTCCTGTTGGATTTGAGGTCATAGTTCAGGTTTTACTTGAGCTTTTGAGATGCTAATCAGCTTGTTCTAGTTGGAAAAGCACCTTGTTGCCACAATTACGCATCACAGCAAGTGTCTGAAAGTAAAAAGGGAGGGAATAATGGTTCAAATATACCACTCAACCAAAAGAAATTATGAACAAAAGTCTAGCAAAATAATCTGCTCAAACACTTTGACCAAAGGTAAAAATGGAATAAACAGAGGTGCAGTTCAATTTATTTTGACAGGAATTGTTAGTCAGTAGTTTTTGGTTTTTTATGATTCATTGTATGGATTTTTTTTTTCTGAATAAATGTACTTAAATTACAGGATAGCCTTTTCTAAAACATTTAAATTAAATTTGTTTTAACACCTTTTAAACCTATTTACCATTGGTCCCAATGGCGTTTTTTAAAACATTAATGTTTTTACTACATATGATAACTAGTACTGATGATCTCTAAAGAAATAGTTTTTTTTCTCTCTTCACTTGAATGAAAAGAACAGGTTTGGAGGAAAAACTCTAAGAAACAACACACAACATGCAAAGTGAGCTTAGCATTAAGCCCTGGATGACTGGCAGCCTTTATTTCCTTCTGCAAACATTTTAATGTCAAATTTTCCTTGCATGCTGGTGTCCACTCAGATACAAAGAGCATTCTCATTTTATTTAAGTCACTTTGGTTCATGCAGACTGGAGTTTTTCATAAAGTTACTTTATATTTTTACATCTTCCTGACATGTTGGGTTTTTTCTCCCATTGCTTCACAGTGACATATTTATTTAAGACGTTAAAGATCTGATCTCAGTCACATGTTCTGGCATGCTGACCTCATGACCTTTTGTGTTTTGCAACAAGTGCAGACGCGTCCAGCTACAGATAGTCGACACTGTTAATGAGAGTGACAGGCACTCCTGGCAGGATGAACAACAACCCCACTGTAGGTCCAAACGCAGGTTAGGATCAGACTGAGATTTTTTAAAATTACTAAAATAAACTCATGATATTAATAGAATAAAGACACAATATCACCAGGGCTATAATAGGTTTCAGGTCCTCATTACATTTTAGCTTAACTTCTTTGTGGCTTTTTGTTAGTTAAATATAGTTTAGTTTCAGTTTAGTAGTCGTTTGAATTATTTTATACTTTTTTGTATTTGGATGATGAACACATTGATTGGGTAATTGATACTCAACAGATGCAATTTTCCAAAAATCTATTCAGTAATTGTTAAAACCACCAAATAACTCCGATGTTTTCTCCCAGCTTTTGCTGTCACCATTTTTGCGAAGCATAATTTGCCGACGACTGACGTAAACTACGTGTGTGGAGGCAAAAAAAATATTTTTTTTACATTAATTTGAAAGGCTAATAAACAGATTGATAAACATGAAAATGAGGGCTTTTATATCTGTTACTGCAGTGTCTTAGTTTTTAAGAATTCATGATATAGTTCCAGTTAGTTAGTTTTTCACTATTAATTATCATTTTTATTTACTTAACGAAATAATTTCTCAATTTCACTTTTTATTTTGTTAGTTTTAGTTAACTATAATAACCAGGAGAAAGTTGTTTCTTCATTTAGTTATGGAGACGTGGTTTGATCAGCTTGTCCTTCTGTTGATAATAATTTGATGCAGAGGGGTTAAAACATTAAATATGTCCTATTTCGAAAACCAATGCCAACATTTCTCATTTTAATTAAAAAAATGTTTGTGTTGAACTTATAAAATTACTAATTCATTCCCGTAATGTTACGGCTTTTTTTTCTTGTTTTATTTAGACTTTTTATTCCTGTAACTTTATGACTGTAGAGAATCTCCTGGCATGTTCTGATGCAGGTGAGCTGGACCGTAGCTGCACCTGTCCTGCTGCTGCAGGCAGATATTTCTACGGGTCTGTCCACATTCAGGGCCTTTCAGGGATTCTGCAGAGACAATAAACACGCCCGCAGAGACACTCCCTCATTCATTTGCTCTCACTTTTGTTAGACGGCGTTACTTTCTTCAGCATCTGAACTTTAAGGGGCAGAAAATAAAACCTTTGTTTTGCCGATGCTGTGAGTCTCACTTTGACATCCTATCTGGTACAGAGAGCTGCTTGGCCTGTCATGATAGCAAATTTTGCTGCACGGTAAATTGTCCCAGAAGTTATTGTGATAAACAATAATATTGTTGTTTTAAACCAATTTCAAGTAATATAATGGTAATAGCTAAATAATTCAAAAACACATTCTCAAAGGTCAGATGAACATATAACACTAGAAGATATTTTAAATGTCTAAACTAAACAAAATCATCAGAAACAACAAATAAAATGAATTATGGTGCCTTTATTAGCAAAATTATGCTTAAAAACATTAGTTGAGACGAAAACACCAGACTGGAGAGTTTATCATCCAGGTAGAAAGAGAGAAATGATAAATGATGCAAATGGAAATTATTGAGATTGTTTTAATTTATCATCTGATTAATTGCTTTTTTTTAAACCAGCTCAGATCTCCAAGTGGTACATGTAGCTGCTCTTTACAGATGCTTTCTGGAGATGTTATGTCTTCAATAAATGCAGATGGAAACTACCTGCTAATGGCTTCCTAGCAGCTAATGGTGAGCTAGCCAACCTTTAGCTGGACGGTCAGGTTTATCTGTTTAGCTGATTAAACAGTCTGATTACACTCAGCAGAGAAAATAATATGATGATGATGCATGCCTCTATTTATAGCTGCAGGACAGCAAACCTTCACAATAAGAGCCTTATCAAGGCATAAAGTGTTCTGAACTTTAAACATCATAAAGCTAATTAAAGCTGCGTCCTTTCAGGACAGATTGTTCAGGCTTAATTTATCCCTGACAGAGATGATTTGATCCAGAAGACACTATTATTTATACAACTACTACCAATGCTAATATTAACATTTATTTCACTGTTACTTATGGAGCAGAGTACAACATGTATGTTTTATTGATTTTAAGTTCTGCAGAAACTATCAGTTTGCATAAAACTCTTTCAGTTTGGGCAGCAGCTGACCTTTTGACCCCCACACTTGAACAGATATTTTTCCTTGTTTTCCACCTCAAACAAATTTTCCAGCGCCAACACATTTGCTTTGATTCTGAGTTTTCTGCGCCGCGGAGCAGCAGAACTCAGCCTGAACCGTTAGCATTTAGCCGCCTCTGCAGCAGGAGCTGCTGAGGATGTTGGCGTGAAAAACAGTGAGGCGGTTTGTGATCTAATTCATCTGCGGCGCCGCGCCTCGGGATCACAGCAGACCTGCTGCATGCAGCTCCAGTTTTAACTGGAAAAACAGGTTCAAAGAGCTTGACCTGTCCCACACAGCAGGCCCTCATATCTCAGCTCGGTTATTACGCAACTGTTTGTGTCTCTGAGTGCAACAGGAGCATTTTTGCAGCTGCATGGTTTTGTTTCTTCCCCTCACAGCAGGCTTGTTTTGAAACCGCCGGTTATTGCTGCTGATGCGCAGCCAGCCGGTCGTGTTGTTTTGCGAGGCATTCCTCTCCTGTAAAGACTCATCGCTCTCCCCCTCACAGCTTTGTTGTGGATGTTTTGTGTCAACAAACAGGCCGGCTTACTGGCTGGTGATGGAAAAGCCAGAGGGCAGAGAAACCTAAGTGCAAGGTCAAATCACCTGCTGGGAGTTTGTCTTTGTGTGTGCAGCCGAGAGGCTGACAGTTCCTGGAGGAAACACGATGCTGCCTCACACAGAAAACTATTCACCGACTCGCAGTGTGTCAGTGAATAGTTTTATTGTTTTTTGCTTGTAATATAGTGAAGTGCTGCAGAAAGAAAAGGAGAAGCTGAGTTTAACGTTTCTGATAAAGGTCATTTGGGTTCTCACTTCCTGTTTTTAGTTGGAGCTGCTATTCTGCAATCCTTGTTTTTCATTTCTTTCTTTTGTGTGAAAATAAATCTCTAACTCTAGAAAGACACAGATTAAATTCACTCCTTTTCCTGTTTCTTTTTCTCAGTCCATGTGCTGCTTTCTGAAAGGCTTTTATAACCTGCAAATACAAGATGTGCAACAGGAGTAGAATCAAGTTCAGAGTAATTAGATTGGAGATTAGGCAGCAGAGCTGCACAACATTGAAATGGTTGCAATATTGCAAAAATAAAATTAATACAAAAGAAATGCAAAAGGCTGCAGAATGCCGGCTAACCGACTGCAACGTTCAGCTAAAGTTTAACAGTTATGTCAGTTCTGGGTGTGGCGCCGCCCTACTGGACAAATTTATATTTATAGAGATGCACAGTTGCAGCGTTTTGTGTGAAGTTTTTGTAAAGCTTTGGCCCATTTGAGCAGATTCAAGCTTCACTTAGAAACTATAAATAATCGTGTTTAAGATATTCATTCATTATTTATGCTAGGAGAGGAGGCGACGTCACACTGTGTGAGAGAGAAAACGATTGATTGCTCTGCAAGGTTAGACTTATTTTAAAACAAAAAGAGTTGTGACAAAAAAAATAATTTATAGCTACATTATTGATCGTGGACGATAGCTTGACATCAAGTAAGGTGGAGACAGCAGATATTCTGCCACCTGCTGGTGGGAGTTGGTGTCACTTTAACTCAATGTTTTTTCTCCATTTTTGCAGAAAATTTGCAGTAGTGATAAAATTAATCTTCAATTAGTCTTGTGATAAATTAAAATGACCTCCATAATTTAATTTGCCAGGTTTATTGTTTTTCTCCTTCCACCAAATGAAAAAAGTCTTCCAGGCGCTTCGTCTCTCTATTTGTTGTTTTTGTTGTTTTGTTTTTTATTTAGTTTTTATGTTGTTTGGATATTTAAAATGTCTTTAAGAATGTGTACTTGAATTATTGTGCCATTACATTACATGAAAATGGTCTCAAAACAATATTATCAGTTATTGCAATAACTTCTGGGACAATTTATCGTCCAGAAACCGTTGTTATTGTGACAGACCAGCAGAAACTTTAGAAATGTGTTTGATATCAGGAAATCTGATTTGTTTAAAACTGATTGACTGCAAAACATTATTTTTCTACTTTTCCTAAGGTTTTCATATTTAGTTTTGAATTCCTGTGCAGTGCATGGATTTTTCTCTTCTTGAATACTTTGTGCAGAGATGGTTGTTTAAGCTAAACCCTCTGCTGCTGTGTGACAGGTCAGGACAGCTGCGTGTTTCTGTTTGTGCCCCAGGTGTCAGTTGTGTGCAGATCTGTTCATCTTAATCATGTTTTGTGGTAAATGAATATTACGTCAGAAGATCAGCGCAGACAGGATCTTCTCACGCAGGTCAGAGGTGACTGAGTGATCAGTCTGTGTTTAGATGAAGTTTCCCCACAAAGTTTGTCTGTCTGTTAGCGGGTGTGCGCTCCGAAGGAGTCGATAGACTCTCAAGTGGCTCCACTAAGTGGTGGAGCGTCTCTTGGGGTCCCACTTCCTCTGAAATATTGAGTCAGCACTACAGGAAGCGGTCACACACAAGCACTGACACCAGGCCTTTTCCATGACATGATGCCTCTGGTTCTGCTGCTGCAGCGATTATTTTTCTGTGGGACGAACAGAGATGGGCTAATGAAGGCTCTCTGGAGGGTTCGTCTTCGTGGGACTCTGTTGACAGATTCTTTCCATCGTTCCCTGATGAGAGGCAGGGATTCAGCAGGATGTGTGTTAATCACATGCTTGACTCAACCGTTTTGGAAGGTTTCCTAAACACAAAGACCAACACTGGTGAATTATATCAAAATGCTTTTTAGCATTTATTATTTATCATACTATTAGAAATTAATCACATTTTTGATTCATCAAAACTTAGAGAACTTTAGGATAAAAAACAGCTGCCGTAAAATAGAGCAATGCAGATATTGTCCGGTATCGATGTTAATGCCGATATATTGTGCATCCATTAAAAGAATAATAGATTTATTTTCCTTTTGATCCAACAAATACACTTTAAGCTACTAATAACAGTACAGAAAATCCTTTTTCTGCCAAATGCTGACAAGAAAATGTGAAAAATCTCGGTATAATCTGCAGATTGAACCAGTTGGCCTGTGGACCGGAGTGATTGCACTCAGAGCCTCTCTCAGGCTGCTCTCCAGCTTCCTCTACAGATTTCCAAACTGAACCTTCAACACATGATCCTCAGCATGTCGTGCCGCCGTAGAACAGAGCGAGACTGTGAATCCGTCCTGGAGGGAAACGGATTCCTCAAAGTCCCTAAAGTCTATTTCTGTATGAAACCCAGCGAGGTCAAGGCTGAGAATGTGTGAGTCTGTTTGTGCGGCGCTGCGGCGGCGCTCGCTTTCACATCAAGGACACAATAAAACCACTTTGAGCCTTTGGTCTTGGACTAAGGGCCGGTCATACGAGCTCTTTGCAAATCCCTCTGATCTGCTGCTTTTATTTTGGAAACACAGACAGGTGTTGTACATCTGGGATACGGCTCTCTGCTGCTGCATCCTTTACTACCTGGACTAATTAGGCCTGTCACAATAACAAATGCTGTCCCAGAAGTTATTAAGATAAATGATAATAATGTCATTTTGAGACCATTTTCCAGTAATATAACAGTAATAATGACATAATAATGTTAAGACAGACCCTCATTAAATTCAATGAATGTTTAACACTGGAAGTGGAAGACATTTCAAATATCCAAAATAGATAAACAAAAAATAAATTAATTAAACATAAAGTCTGTGTAAACAAAAATATCCTTAAAAAATGTCGAGTTGAGACCAAAACACCAAACTTAAGACGTCCAAGCAAACAGGAATTATTGGGTTTATTTTGTGGTTCATTGATTTATTGTGACAGGCCAAAGAACCACTTACGTGATTTTAATCTCATGTTCTGTAAATCAGGATGCTCTCCATCCAGAGAGCGCTCCACTGTGTCATAAATTACTCAGGACTCTGCCGTGACGGATCGGGCCCGGCGCCGCCACCGGGTCGCTGGTTCAGCGCTGGGCACCGCTGCCAGGTCACCGGATCGGGTCGGGCGCCGCCACCTGCTCTCAGCAAGCGTCTCAGCGAGCGACTCGGCGTGGCGCTGAACTCATGAGGCCAAAGTTGAGCCCAGCTGTAACAGTGAGCACGTTAAGCAGCTATTTGAGTTGCAGGCAGCGAGTTCATCAGAGACGTCGTTACACATCAGCCTGAGATCGTAACTGACTGACAGTCTGGTGCAACAGACCCGGATCACTGCATGACGCTCACAACAATGTTCATATTTCTGATCATGTGATGAAAGGAGGGAAAATGACACTTTGTGTGACTAAACCCAAAGATCTGATTGTTTTTGTTATGTAATTTATCTGTTTCATCAGATTTTTCACAGGAGATGAAACAAAAGCTGTGGGTTGATAAGCAGCATGAGTCAGTGTTTGATTTATCTGCATAGTCACACAGATGCAGATTAATCATCTAGGCAAAGACACGTTTGCTCCTGTTACAAAATAATAAGAAAAATAGATTTATAAATGGGACTAAATGAAATATTTTATTTCACAAGCTAAGAAGATTGAAATATAATTAATATTTAGAGATTTTCATTAAATTTCAGTAGATAAATTGTTTGGTTGTATTTGTTTGTAATCGATTATTCTGACAATTAATTAAGAAAAGATAAAAAAAAGTCACATTATGATTTATCATTTAAACATTTTTACACAATATTAGAAATGCATTAAATAATTCAATTCCCTTTTTTAAAATGGGAAAATACCTATTATATTTCCTGCAATAAAACAACATTTCATTGCTTTGGTGATTATTGATGATCATTTGTAGCAAAGGATGCAGCTAAAAATACTTCTAAGATGTGAAACTGTCAGTCCTTTCTGCTTGATTTTATATTAATACAGTGGAGCTGATCTGGTGATTATTATTTTAATAACAGATTAATAATTGGATATCATAAGCTGCTTAATAGAAGAATGTCTTATTCAGAATTTTGAAATTTGAAAATTTTGACACTTGAGAAAAAGAAGATTTTACATAAATGGAAAATCTATGTAGTTTTTTTTATTTTATTTAACATTTTTTGCTCTATTACCTCTCTGAGTATGTTGTTGTTTCAGTTAATTGACTTTTTTCATCCTTATAGGTCAGTTAATAATGAATAAATCACTAAATTAATTTGGTCGTTTCAGCCCTGATCCTTTGGGCCATAAATCGTCCAGGAACATTGAAGGTGTTTTTGGACCAGTTATAGAGAAACAGGCATTTTAATCATCAGTGATTACAATCAGTTCACTCCTCATTTTAATGGCCTGTGTGAAAATAACATGTATTCCTGTCCTGATTTGTTGGACGTCTCTGTGTCCTTCAGGAAAGTCCCACCTCGCCATCGTCCAGAAGGTGAACAACGAGGGCGAGGGAGATCCGTTCTACGAAGTGTTGGGGTTGGTCACTCTGGAAGACGTGATCGAGGAGATCATTAAATCAGAGATTCTGGATGAATCAGACCGTTACAGTACGTTTATGTTGTCAACAGTTTCTTTTATTTAAGAGCCAAATGACTATAAGTTGTTGGATTTGTAGGATATTTAAGAGGATGTTTTATTGACCTGTAAACTGTGTGCATCACTTCTCAGCTGACAATCGCACCCGGAGGAAAGTTGCACCTGATAAGAACAAGAGAGACTTTTCTGCCTTCAAACACGAGAGCGAATCGAAGGTGAAGATCTCTCCTCAGCTGCTGCTGGCCGCGCATCGCTTCCTGGCAACAGGTGGGGGATGGACCCAGGAAACTGACACCCATGCTGCTTTCATCTCTGTATTGCATCACACTCCACCGAACAAGCTCCTCTGTCACTGCATATTCTCACAGGAAAATGTAGAACAATTCATGCGCCGATACCTGAGGTTTAGTATCGGCCAGCACCGATCCGATATGGAAAAGTTCGGCAGAATTTTCTTTAAAAGTTTCTTTTCTTCAGTACAGACATAAAAGTACTGGATCAGAAATCTATTTGATAATTCTGCAACACTGCAGCTCGTGTAAATACACCACTGGCTTCACAGGTTGGTCAGACATGTGAAAACACCTTTATTTTACTCGGTCAGTGCAATCAGGAGCATAGCAGCTAATGTGACATAAATAATAATAATACTGACCAAAACAAACCTTGGTCAAACATGTGAAACTAAACTGCAGCAAATCTTCAAAGGGTTCAGAAAGTGCAACTCAGAATTCTAAATATAATGTGAAACAAATAGTAAAGCATAGAATTAGACTGAATAGATCTGCTCTTATGGATCGGGAACATTGTCACTGATACCCAGTCTAGATTTTATTTAAATATTGTGATCAGATAATATCAGAGCACATGGCTCTTCTCAGTTCCTTATAACATCAATATGTTCAACAAAAACTGCACATGCGGCAGTAAAATTTGATTTCAAACAGTAAAACTCGTATAATCAGGTCGTTGTCAATCGATTGGCTGTAATCAGACGGCAGTGAAGATATTTGCACATAGAGAAGATGTTTGTTTCTATCAACCAGATCACCACAAACTCAGCTCTGCTTCTTGAGCGCGTCCCAATCTGTCGGGTTAGCGCGCGCGTTAGCTGATATGCTCTGCCACAAACTGCTCCGCGCACATGGCGTGAGGCAGCACTTCCTCGCTCACACAGTTCCTGTGCCGGTTGCGTAACTTCAGCTGCTGGCGACTTCATTACTCATTTTTCTCTCATTGCTTCGTTGTGAGGAATTTTTTTACAGTTTCTCTTTAAAAGAAAATACTAGCTTTATTTTTTTTCCTCCTTTAATTTAACAGTCATGATCTTCAGTCTCAAATCTCTTTGCAATGATGTGACATTTAATGTAAATGTCATGTTTCGTATAAAGACAGGAATAAATGCAGGGGGGGGGGCTGAAACCAGGAAGAGGAGTGTTTGTTTGAAGAAGCACCGTCAGCCATACATCACCTGGCTCTGCATGCATCGCAGGCCTTTGTGCTCCGTCTTTGCTCCAGGCTCGGGCGGAGACCCGGCCCTTACGGCTGAGCGCTGATTGCAACAGTCCCACTTCTGACTGTTGAGAAATCAAACATTTCTGATCTGCAAATAACATAAAGGGCAAAGAAATCTGCGTAAAGAAAGGCAAGTAGGAGAGCAATTTGGACTGAAAATGATTGTAAACATTTGCAATCACTGAAAGAAAAGAAACCACAAAAAGAAAGATATAAATGAAGGTAACAGAACAAACCAACTTTAAAACTTAATGACTTAGTTCTAAAGGAAAGTTACAATTTCAGCTGGACCTAGAGATTTATGAGAAAAAACCATAAATAAGTAACTCTTCAGCTGTTACCCTAAAACATGTTCTTACTGTATAAACACAGCAGACATTTATATAGTAAATATATAGTAAATATCCATACAGCTTAAAGCCTTACAGGTGAAATCTGAGAGCTCTTGCTGTAAGCCTGAATATCAGGTTTGTAGTTTTTTAATTATAACGGACTTTAACCCGACACCGAAGTAACGGTGACTTTAACTCGACACCTTAGTGACGGTGACTTTAACCCGACACCGTTAGTAACGGTGACTTTAACCCGACACCTTAGTGAACGGTGACTTTAACTCGACACCTTAGTGACGGTGATCACTTATTAATCATCAAAAAACAAACATCAAGCTGAAAACATAAACTGTAACAGACTACATGTTCTGCTCCTTGTACGGGAAACGTTTGCGGGGTTTTTTTGGCGTTGAATCCTGATACATTTGGTGCCGTTGTTGTCAGTTGCTATGGCAACCAGGCTTCGTGTAGAGCGACAGAGGTTTGAGTTGTTCTTCACAGTTTTCCTGTTATTTTCCCTTGTTGTGGCACGCTGCACTGAACTAATGATCCATACGTCTCCAGGTTTTATTTTGTTAACAGAATTATTCTAATGCAACAAGTAAAAGCATCATCTGTTTGACCTACAGAGTTTGCGCATGTGCAAAACTTCTGGATGTAAAAAACAACATTTAACATGTTGACACAGATGTTACCTGGAAGCAAAACAAAAAAATAAACTATAGAAACTATCCTGCATGTGTGGAGTTGGTGTGTTCATGTTTATTCACCCATCAGTTCTTCCACATGCAATGCACCGCAGCATCTGAATTAAATCCTCTGAGCTTCTCATCCTAAAAAAAGAGACTTAAACTTGATATTTTTGTATTTTGCAGAAGTGAGCTTGTTCAACCCGGCTCAGATCTCTGAGAAGGTTTTGCTGCGGATCCTCCGCCATCCTGATGTCATCCAGGAGATCAAGTTCAACGAAAACGACAAGCGATCGCATCATCACTACATCTACCAGAGAGGCAAGGCGGTCGACTACTTCATCCTCATCCTGCAGGTAGGGAGCTGTTTGGTTGACATGAGCAGATCATTCACTTTGCTCCATCTGCTTTAGAAGCTGTTTCATGATTCTTTGTTGTTTCTTTTCTTGGCCTGATTTTATTTTGAGACACACCAATCAGTTTTTACCGGCAGGCAGAACAGTTTCCCCTGAAGTCTGATCTGGCAGAACGAGTTTTCTCTGTTTCATTAGGTGTTACATGTGTGTTAGCATGAGTAATAATCGTTGAAGAATGATTTGCAAATGAGGAAACGACAAGATTCTTTCCCCTCATGTGTCATAGAGTTTGACGCACTAACTTTCCAACGCTTTCCTCATTTCCCAAACAGCTGCTGTTGGGTTCCTGACATGTGGATGAGATGCTGTTATTTTCCAGGTCGGACGCAGATAAAAACAAACATCTTAAAGAAACTCATCGGATATGAACAGGAATCCTGTTTGTTTAAGTTTATTTGTAGTATATTTCAGAAAGAGTTAAAACTTCACCAAAAACAAGAACACAGCAGAATAAATTGACACGTTTCTAACAGATATTAATAAACTCTAGACTTATTTAAAGGAACTCAGTGTTTCGGCTGTTTTGCAGTTTTCTGACAGTTTGTTCCAGATTTGTGGTGCTTAGAAGCTGAATGCTGCTTTTTATTGTCTTTAGTTGAGAAAATGACTCAGTGGTCTGATGCTGTAGACCCAGAAATGCTTTGGGAAAGTTTTTTGTCAACTTTGACAAGTAGAATTAGATAAAATTAGTGAGTCAAAGCATCTGGGATCTGAAGATCATGACAAAACGCTGTTGGATTGCTGAAACGGTTGAGATAACCTCAAAAGATTGTGTTCCCGTTTGAAATAATGACCAGTTATTATCTCTGAATGTAGTTTTAGGCGAAGCTGCCTTCCACTAATTGACATCTTGTCACTTTAAATGCCTCTGTCGTTCATGTTTTGGGAGAATCTTCCCCGTCCGGCTCGTTTCCAGTCTGTGGGCTGAGCAGAAAACTCTGCTGCTGCTCCTCCGGTCCTCCTGCTCCTCTAGTCCTGCTGCTCCTCCGGTCCTCTGCTCCTCCGTCCTCTGTCCTCAGTCTCTGTCTGTCCTCTGTTCCCCTGCGTCCAGTGCTCCTCAGTCCGTCTCTGTCCAGACTGTCCTCGGTCTCTGCTCCCAAACAGTCATTATGGACCGCACACGTAGCCTAATCCTCCGACACCTTTCTGGGAGTTTCTGTTTCAAAACTTTCTTCTGTCTGCTGGTTTCCCAAAGCTAACGAGGCGATTTAACAAACCTGTTCCCTCCGGTTTGCTTCAATACATAGAAAACAGCCAGTTATCTCTGCAGATAGATGCTGTGCCTTGCAAAAGTATTCACACCCTCTGACATGTTAATGTTGGTAACAGAATCCTGGTTCTGCTGGTAGGTTGCTTCACTTACAACATGAGAAAATGTCTTGCTTAAGTATGAATATTCAGTAATTATTGACTTCAAACAAGCTCCTATAACTTGCTGAAAAGTCACTTGTAATGTATTTTTTTCTTATTTCAAGCGTGCAGAGATATTTATACCAGAAACTAGAGCAAAAATAGTTGGTAAGATTTTGTGTTTTTGCAGACGGATGTGACCCGACTTGCTCTTCAATGAGCTGATTCCTGTTTTCAGGCCAGATTTTATTTTATTTGTCACAATGGAGTAAATCTATGATCTCTGCTGGACCATCAGGTGTGAAAACACTCTAAAGCTTAAGTATCAACACAGGTTGATGTTTATTTCTCTTAGGGTTGCTTTGATTGCAGTTATTCAACTGAAAATGGTCCGTTAATAGGAGATTATTTATTTATTTTACACAATTTGAAGCGGGTGAAGTTAAAAATGCCACTTGCAGAGTTATGATTGGAACATATTTACAGACAAAATGTTGTTTATTCTTACAATTTAAGATGTCTGTATTTTTGTACAGTTTTGGCTGGATTCCTCTCTGATATTTTAGGAAAGGCCTTTTTTGAGTCTTATACTTCAGTTAATGATTAATCAGTTGCTAAATTAGTTGATGATTATTACACTAATTGATTAATCACCATTAATTCGATTAATCGTTTCAGATTGAATCTTTCTCAATTGAATAGAAGACAATATGATGTCCTAATAAGAATAGATAAACGTATGCGTGTCTCTGTGTGCATGTCAGCGTCTAGTGGTGGGGGTGTGTGTGCGTGTGTGTGTGTGTGTGTGTGTGCACGTGTCTCACATGATCACCGTCAGCAGACTGGATGTTTGTTTATGACCACACTGATTCATGTCTCCATAAAGATGCTCTGAGGTTCTCACAGAGCAGCTGCTCCGCTCAGGCAGAGCCACATTTCTGCTGCATTCAAGGAATTTTCTCCTCTTCCACGGGAAAATCCCTGGATTACAAGCAGGCTCCTTTTTCCACTCCAAAGTCGACTAACCTCTATCTATTGTTACATCTGTCAACGATTTGCTTCATATGTTTTCTTTGAGTTTTCCTTAAAAAGGCAAATGTGGACGAGAGTTTTTAAATAAAGTGCACAGGCTGGTTCTTCCTGTTGTGAACCAGAGTCGGAAAGTTGATTCCCTGGAGGATAAGAAATATTCCTTGACAAAAAAGGAGATATTTCCACTCTGTGATTCAGTTTGCTGAGTCATGGCGTTACGTCCCGATAAAAGATTGAATCACTGATTTTCAAAACGAACCACTAAACTCTGAGGTTAAGTCACATGTTAAGGCAGATTTAACGCTGGCTGAGTGTTTCAGCGTTCGAGGAGGAAACGCTGGCTCACTCCTCACTGGCTGTGCTAGAAGTTATTAACAGCTTGCGGCAGAGAGTCCTCCAGCCTCTGCAGGGGTTCATTTCTCAGCTCCACACACACACACACACACCCCCTCAGACAGCTTGGTTCCACATGACCTCATCCTGCTTCGTGCTGTTTTTATCTGCATTAGTTCACACACTGAATAACTGCTCCCGTAGGACGGCTGCTTTTCATGCTGCCACTGGTTGTTGTAGAGATGAAAACCTTTCTCATCCAGGGAACGCGGCTCCTTCAGTTTCACCTGATGGCAGCCAAAACAAACCCTGGAGTTGGCCGTGTTAGTGGCTCAATTAACCTGTCAGTTTCATCTCGTTTTGGAGAATCTCATTGGCTGCGTTTCATCACAGATATACTCTGCTAATGCAAATACTGTGTTTCCATTAAATAAGAAATGTAATTAAAATCACACATGAATAAGTAATTAAAAATCATGGCAGTGATGGATGTGAACAGCTACACCAGGTATATTCATAATTCAATCGGAGACGCAGCAGCGTTTTGGGGAAATTGTATTCAGCCATTTTACAGAATAGCTACGGATTCAACATGTTGAAATAAAGCAACTTTTTATGAACTGAGCTGCAAATTGTCCGAAAAAACTAAATTACCCCTCCATCCTCCTACTACATCCTGCTGTCTTCTCCATCAGTAGTAACACCTGACTGTTGATCACATGATGAAATGAAGAGTTTTCATTGCAGTTTTGTGAAATACATAAAGTTATTAACAGCCTGCGGCAGAGAGACTTCCAGCCTCAATACGGCTGGAAAAAACACCTCAAGTCTTTAAATCTTTTTCGGAGAAGCCAGTTCAAACAAGCATCAAAACATTTTTACAGATTTGAGGAAATTATTTCACATTTTAAAGTTTCCATTAAACATTTCTAATGCTTCAAAATGAGCATAAAAACATAGAGTAGAGTTAGTGTCAGTAGTTCACTCTCATATTTCCTCATATTTTCAGTGTCTGTTAATATTTAACTTTATTCATAAACATGATAATGTATTTGTGGTTTCTTGAGCTCAGTGGTAGATTTTAGGACTCAGCAGTTCAAATGACAGAAATGGTGAGTAATCTGTAGATAAAGTTGTAATCTAGTAGATTTAGTTTCATTTGAAGCTGTTTGATGACTTCATGAACCTCCTCACCTCTGTTTTTACTCCATACTGAGTTCCCCTCCTGCAGCTCACACTTTATTAAACTTTCCTAAACTCCATCTGTTTTTTTAGCCTTTCTTGCTGTCACACATTTTCTTTCTTTTCCGCTAAGCATGATCGATCACCCTGATCGAAGAGGCCGGTGGCGAAACCTTGCAAGGACATCAGCTACTGTTTGCTCATGTCGTGGATAAGAACCTGAGCAGGAACAAACAGTTCTCCATCAGGTCGTTTATGGCTCATAATGCTGCATGTTGAACTTTAGCCAAGACCCACCTGCAGGTTCAGGTCCTGCACACGGCTCCGCAGCGACTCTCTGACCTCCACTTCCAACCTGAAGCCGCGTTGCTGCACAGCAGAGACAGGATTATTTCTGACAGTTTAGTTCAGAATTCATGTACATAACTTATAACAATTTGCAGTTTTCAGTCTAAGTTTTAGAAATTTGGTTCAGAATCTTCTGACACTTCCACAGGTTGGCAATAAAATCTAAAACCCGACACTTTAAAGTGATTAGATGCAACTTAAAAATGAAACCATTTGTTTTCAAATGGCGTTTTTTCTTCCCAATAGCGCAGCTTAAACTTAAAGCAGGAGTAAACACTGAAAGGGCAGGGCAGAAGAAAGGCCTCAGTGACTCTGGCTGATGAAGTACCAGTAATAATTGGCGCATAAAGTCGTTATCTTCATGTTTAGGTGCCGGGAATGAAAGGCGGGATGGGAGTGTCTCCTCACTTGACTGGTTCTTAGTGAAGCTGCTTGCTTTGCCACACCTGCTGTTAGTCATTTGTTTGCATGAGGCCTGGAGACTATAGGGTAAAGGTCATGGTGAAGTGGAGGTAAAGAGCGTTTATTAGAAAGGAACCTGCACTGGTTTGGTGTTCGCTTTGTGCTGTATGTGTTGCTGATTCTTGGCCTGGACCTTCTTGGGTTTCTCTGCTCATGTTTTCCTCCTGATGACTCAGTGGCTTTCAGATGAGAAATCATCCCTGCAGGAGCTGCAGACCTGATCGGTTTAGACTTATGACACAGATTACTCTCATTTGTGCACTTTAAGTTAATGAGGATCAAAAGCATTTAGGTTAGGAGCCGACAGGCCGGTTTGCCTGGGTTTAGGTCAGCCTAGAAAAACCCTGCGACGTGTCGCATTTGCTACATTTTTACCTGGATCAACATGATCCAACGCCGAAAATAAAAGCCACCCAAACATGCGGAGCATGTCACAGTTCAGCCGGTTCAGGAGGTCAGAGGGGAACCAAACTCTGCGCCAGATCACCAGGACCACAGTTTGAGCTACACATAACTCAGATGTTTACACAGCAAGTATAAAAACAAGAAAGCACCAGGAATAAAGTTAATACAAGTATAAAGATGCGAAAGAAAAGAAATAGGAAATACATTAAAAATATTATAATAAAGAATGTGAAAACTTCATGAAATGCTTTTTAAACATCAGAGATTTGAATCCTTCATGCAGAATCCCCTGGAATACACACTTCATCCTTCTACATAATAATAATAATATTATTAATAACAATAATAAGCTTTAAATTGACTGATGGGTGAATATTTATATATATTTTACTTCTGTGACCTGACCTTTTCAAAACATTTATGGATTAGTGCTGAACCATGTATTTGGATTAATCCTGATTAATGGTTGGTCTATTAGTCACCATTTGTCCAATTATTAATCTGTTAATCCAATAAATAATTACCAGATCAGATCTGATTATTAGAAAGGGATTTTACATGTTGATGTTAGAAATAAAAACTTTTCAGCTGCAGATTCCTCCTTCATCACAAGTGATCAAGCATTCACCAAAGGAATGATGTTAAAATGCTCATTTTCTACAAAAATTGATTGAATTATTGGTTTATTTGCATCTTTTAATGTATTTCTGATGTTCTATCAAAAAGGGTTAAGTGGTTAAATGAGAAATCTGCAGAATGTGCACATTTATTTTGAGATGAATCAATTAATGGTCAGAATAATTACAAAGATAACCGCTAGCTGCAGCTTTAAAATGCATGTGGATGGATGGCAACGCTCATAATCCCCCACAATAAGAGCAAAATGTTTCCATTTTTCTCATTTGTAGTTTATGAAGAAGTGATGTGATAGTTGGAGGTGCAGGAACTGGACTGAGTGGGTTTGGCCGGTTCTGTGCTGTAATGTTGCCTTAGCTTTAGCTCCAGGTTTAGCTTTAGCTCACTGTTAGCAGAGTTTACAACATGAACAGCTTCCCTCCTGTTACTTTGTAACAGCAGAGTTAACTTCCTAAAACAGCTGAAGGTTATTTTCAGCCTTTTATGTTTTAAATTGACACTGGAGTCACATTACATTATGTAATGTGACGACTTTATGATCATGTTGTTGAATTATTAACTTTTATCTGCAGTGTCTTGTATCTCTCTTTAAATTGCTGAAGCGTCGTGTTTAGTTTGTTTTTTCACTTACAACCGTCTGAAGCTTTAAAGAGCTTAAATATTAGCAGATGATGTGATGAACTGTGATTAGTTCAAAACTTTAGTCAACAGTCCAAAGAATTAGGAATATAATCTATATGCCAAGGGAAATAATGTGTAGAAAGATGATGTTTGAATGTATGAGTGTTTTTGTTGCGATTGTTTTATTTTCCAACCTGTTCTGCTTTCATAGTGGATGAAAGGAAGGAATGGATGGTCGGAAGGATTAACTGAGCTGCGTTGTTGCTGCAGTCACACATTCCTGCTGGTTGAACTGGGCCAGCGCTCTGCACCAGTCCATCAGCTTCCTTAACCCCAGTCTGTCCTCTGTCACCCACTAAGCTTATTATTTTCTCATATTTTTATCCAACATTTCCTCAGCTCCGCTCCAAAGTGATAAATGTCGGGTTTTACTTGGAAATGTGGCGCCATCTGCAGGTTTTATGGTGTATTGACGGTCTCTTGGAAAAATAAAATGTTCCCTCATATTTTTCTGTTTTGAGAGGAATCGTTTTTGATGTTTTTGTTTTGAAAGCAGCATCTTTGTGTTGAACCCACAGGGTCGAGTGGAGGTGGAGGCCGGAAACGAGAACATGAAGTTTGAAGCCGGACCTTTCTCCTATTATGGCGTCATGGCGCTCAGTGCTTCCACTCTGGGTGAGTCCACAAACTTCTGCTTTAACCTGACAACAGGCCCACTTTCATTACACGTCTCTCTGCTGCCACCCTGTGGCCACGTCAAAGCCTTGTTTTTATTTGGTTCAGCAGAACATTGGACGGGTTTACAAGATGCTAAAAGGTGTTTTAACAGCAAAAACTAGAACATAAATTTAAAGGCATTAATGTTCGGCTTTCCTCACTTCCATATTTTTCCTGTAATGTGTAATACTCTCTGTTTCAGGAGCTTCATAAGGGAAAAAAAGCCAAAAATGAAGAATTACTTTAGTTTTTATTTTGTAATCTTTCTTCCCTCTTCAGCGTCTACATCAGGGGTGTCCAAACTTTTGAGTCAAAAGTTCTTCCATACCAAGAAAGATAAAACAAAGTGAAATAAAATCAAGCTAATAATGTAGCCTAATTTGTTTTGGTGAGTTTTTATTGTAAATCCAAACATTTAAAGTGATTTTGCACATTTACTTATTAAAACAAAGGCGTCAGTTTTCAATTTTTTTGGGCTCAATTGAACAAATGTTTGGGTCGCTGTCACTCAAGAATGTTTTCTAATTTAACCAAGTTTAATACATTTAATAAAAGCTGATTTGGATGCAGCAAAGGCAGATTTGATTTATTCTTGAACTGCAGCTGTGGGCCACAAATGGCCCTCGCGCCACACTTTGGACACCCCTAATCTACACCCAAGCTTTTACTCCAGCTCTGCAGCAGCAGCATCATGCTGTGGGATCAGCAGAGCGTCTCCAGGGTTCTGCATGTCCCCTGTCCTCTGAGCAGACCTGTCTCCCTGACCTTTGACCTTCCCTTCCACCCCCCCTCTCTGCTATCCTCTCAGTGGCCGCGCCGCGCCCTCGCCTCCTCTCCTTTAAGAGGTTTTCTCTGTTCTCTCGGTTGCCAGGTAAAAGCCGGCATGTCTGGGTGGCCTAACAACCAGCTCAGGTCGGGTGGGGGGTCAAAGGGCACAAAGTCGGTAGAAAGACCTGATTATTGTAATTTCTTTAGGTTTTAACCCATAATGTTTGTAGAAAATATTTTTATTCTTTTAGCTTTAACAGTTCCTGCTGTGTAGGTTTAATCTTTAAGGATTTTGGCAAACAATTATTTATCCTATAACATCGATTATAGTTTCTAACAAGGCTCCTTAATTGGAGGTTTTAAAATTAAAACAATATGTTTTACTAAATTTAAACCATAATTCTGACACTGTGTTGGGAAAACAAACGTCGCGCTTCAGAAGATCCGTATCAATGTTTCTCTCAAAAACACAAAATCTAGGATGAAAATCCAAGCTAAGAAGACTTTTATCTCATTAATGCAACAAGAAAGAGAAGCAAACTAAACCCAGAATCCAGACTAATATCAGTTTAATATTATTTTATATTCGATGCTGTTGAACCCATCAAATCGGCTTCAGGATTTCGTTGCTCTGCAAAAACACAAAATCTTGTTTCTGGTCTCGTTTTCAGTGCCGAGATCTCAGGACCCTTGAAGTAAGACCAAACTCAGGAAGATACAGGAGTTTTATTTTAAGATAATCATTTCTTAACATTGATGGGAAAAATGACTAGTTCCTCTGGCAGATTATTAAAATGATAACAAAACATTTTCCCTCATTATAAGTGAAATAACTTATAATGATAACTTAATATTTTTCATCAATATTAAGGAATTAATAACTTAAAATAAGTTCATATTTCTTGCTGAAAAGCCACTTTAAGGTGTAATAAGACCAAACAAAGATATCTGCAGGAGAAATTAGACTAAAATTGATTTGTAAGATTTAGTTTTTGCAGTGTAAGCAAAAATTACACGACCTTCCAAGGGAAGCATTTTTGTGTCCATCTCATCTTTTGCTTGTTGGTTGTGCATCAGATTTATGGGCGTACCAGAAACGTGCCAACACAAAGGTTCCCACTGTTAGAAAACAAACAAAAAATTGTAATTGTACTGAAGGTTTTAGCATGTTAAAATCTCTGTAATTAATTAGTAATAATTGTCACGGTAACGTCCCGACCCTCGACTGAACTCAACGTCACGGTGTAAAAACATCAGCAGTGAGCGGTTACTGCTGCCCATCAATCTGTGATGCTCAAACAATCTGGACTCCATCAGCTAGAAATAATAAAACGACTGTCTTTGCTGGAGTCCCAATCGATTACCAAAACCCAGAGCGCCACCTCAGTTCACACTTAACAACCAGCTGCAGTGGGTGAGAACAATTCAGCCTCTGATCTGAAATCTGTTTGAAACTGAACTGTTCAGCAGATTCCCGCTTCATAGGAGGAGCTCCTCAGGTCTCAGGACTGTTGGTCAAATTGTTTGCCAAAATATCAGCTTTCTATTAGAGGGACGGCATGATGGCCGGTTTCCCTCCAGGAATAAAACCGTCGAGCCGCTTCTAGATGGATCTTCTTCTAGTTGACTGATTATTTCTCTATGAATGAAGCATCAACATGTTGGTTTCATCCAATGATAGTTTAGATCCTTCAGGGCTGCTGCTGTAGGACGTAGCTTTTGTCTCTAGAGCTGCACCCAGTTCCAAATGTATCCCCACATAAATGTTGTAATTATGAAAGAAGATGGTTTGTTGAGAGGTTTTTATTTGGAATTGGGTCAATTCTGCGATCCGCTCCATTTTAAAAGCACTAACTCAAACAGAAGCTACTTTCCTGATATTATTGACTGTAATTCCTAGGAATCCAGTTGGAGACTTTTCAGCAGGTTTCAGATGGAAACGAGAGAAAATATCATCAGAAATGTTTTTCTTTCCTTTCTAATCCATGATCCTGTTGGCTAAACGTCACTGTTCTACTTTAGGTGCACAGCAAAGTTAAATATAACAGATATTTTCAAAAACATTTATAAAAATAGTTAATTCATCAAAAAAAAAGAAAATATGCATTTTTTCCACCATTAAATCAAAGATTTTTGTTTAATTTCATCTTTCCTGAGATGAAAAAACACAAAACTTTGTGTTTTTTATTAATTTGGTTTTTCAGAACACCAAAACACCATCTATATTAAAGTTCTTTATTTCTTTTTTACAAAATACGTGTGAAAATATATATAATTTTTTATCAATGCAGTAAAACTTGTGAAACAAATCTGAATTTGTACCTTTAATAAATTTATTAATAAGCAATAACAGCAATTATTATTTGCTGTTATTTTTTGGCTCAAACCTTTTTTAAATAATCAGTAGTTTTTTTTATTTCACATGGAAATGCAATTAAATGTTTTTTTTCTGCTACTTTAAAATCACAAGTTGCCTTTTAAATTTAAATTCTGGTTGAACTGAATTTAACATTTTTATTATACTTTTTTTAATAAAAAAATAATTTCCAAGATAAGTCGTCAGTATTTTTAAGGATTTTCAAGAAAATTAGAAAGAAAACCTTCCAGCTTTCCATTAAAATAAAAATCCATGATGATTTTTGTCACTTTTGCTCTATAAAAGGGAGGCCAATTTAAAACTGCTAAAGAGAATATTTATGATTTTTCTGTCATTACTTTAAGTCATAAATCAGTTTCCTAATTTTAACCAGAAAGAAAAATCTCCTGCTGGATTAACGAAATCTCCTCCCAATAAGATGAGTTTGCTAATCCAGTCTAATCTAACCACTAACTGTGAAACTAGCTGTGGAAAGCCGGGATGAAACTAACGCGGTTGACTGTGCAGGTAAAACAGTTTCCTATGACTCACTGAGGCCCCCTGCTGGACGACTCACACCTACTGGTAATCATCATAGTAAAGCACTGAGTGGACGGACGTGTGTGTGAAGTGTGTGTGAGGCACATTTAGGAGGATGGGTTTCAAGCATCATCCACTGACGGATAGAAACTGTGATTCCATCTGTTCTGTGTGACATTTTGTACTTGAATCAGTCTTTAAATTAAACCGTTTGTTACTCAGCGATTCATTTGAGTTATTTTCTTTAGAAACATACTGACTGCCTGGAAGACGTTGGTTATGATTTTCCTTATTTTAGTTTATTTCAACTAATCTGTTTGGACTGTAATGGTTGATTGAATGAATTAGTTAATTTAGTAATCTCCACTTACAAAGCTACATGCATATTGCCATTCCTGGTAAAGACGTGTTAAAAACCATAAAATAACATCGTTTTATTGCAGCAACTTAAACAATTCAGAAACTCTGTGTTTAATTAGGTGTTTCAATGTGTTTAATGTTTCTGGCAGGAAGCTACGCTCCTTTTCCAGGAAGTCGGCTCTAAATGCTAACTTAGTATGCATAGAGCTAGCTTAGCGTGCGTAGAGCAGCTTAGCGTGTTTAGAGACTTAGTGACTTAGCTTAGCGTGTTTAGAGCAGCTTAGCGTGCATAGAGCTAGCTTAGCGTGTTTAGAAACTTAGTGACTTAGCTTAGCGTGCACAGAGTAGCTCAGCGTGCATAAAGCAGATCCAGGACCAGCTGGGCGGATTGTGCAAACAGAAGCTCTGTGAAATCCAGCCCGTAAAAGTCCAATGTTGTTGGGATTTCTTCACACCAGATTTTTTTCTGCCTACTTTTTTTATTTTTTAACGACTAAACTGCAAAATAAAACAAATGTTTTAAGGCTTTTTTTCACGTCTTTACCTGGAGCAGAGTGGGGATTATGTCCCATTTTAAGGATTAAAGGCTTATTTAATCATTAATGTGTTATGGAATATTAATCAAATTTCTGCTGCCTGATGCATTTATTTCACATTTTTATTTGGTTTGAAGTTTGGAAACTAAAACTTTGTGAATCTTATCTCTGTGTCCTGGCAGATAAATCCTAACATGATGAATTAAAAACAGCTTTAACCTGCTGAACTTTGAAGAAATTGTGACGTGTGGCTGATGTGAGATTCTGACTTTAGAGTCACTTTGATGGAAAGTTTTCTGCATCACTGACTGGTGGCAGAAAGTTTGAGTAAATAAACATTTGCTTCCACTGCCCCGCCCCCCACCCCCCCGCATCCTGATGCGTTCATGGTTGGTTTAACGGTTTCCTGCATTCTTCACACGTTGTTTCCTCATCGGTACTCATCAGTTCTAACCTGCATCGCATTTTGAAGCACTCTGCAAAAACTCAGAACCTCACCAAGTATTTTTGGTTTCCAATGAAAATATCTTCTTACATCTGGAAATAAGACAAAACTGACTCACAAGTAACTTTTCAGCAAAATATGGGAGCTTGTTTCAGTCAATAATTTCTTAATATTGATTAAAAAGTGCCAGCTCTATTGGCAGATTATTTCACTTCTAACATGGGATAAATGTCTTGAAATGAGTGAAATAATCTGCCAGTGGAACTAGATCTTTTTCAGCATCATTATTGACTCAAAACAAACAGTTGAAAAGTTAATTTTGTGTCATTTCTAGTGAACTTGGATATTTGCGCTGGACTAAAGAAACTTGGTAAGGTTTAGTGTTTTTGCAGTGCAGCAGTTGTGAGCCCAGTCTGCTCAAAGTGTCTGCAGGTCAATGTTTCTGTGTTGACGTGTTGAGCTGATTTAACGGCGTTTCTGTTGTGTTGTTAGTAGAGTTCCGCTCGCCGTCCCACCTCAGCGGCTTGAACCGGACGGCGTCTCTGAGCGGAGCGGACCGGACCGACTCTCTGGCCGTCAGCGGGAGCAACAGCCAGCTCAACAGCAACATGACTTTGCAGCACTACACCCCCGACTTCAACGTCCGGGCGCTAACCGACCTGCAGTTCTGCAAGGTGGGTCCAGAACGGCCAACGAGTCGGAGAAAAGCTGCATGTTTACTGATCTGTCAGTAAATATCTAAATCTGGCTCAGGTTCTGCTCTGCATCCCCAGAACCAAACATGGAGAAGCAGCTTTCAGCTTCTATGCACCACAAATCTGGAACAAACTTCCAGAAAACAGCCGAAACACTCAGTTCCTTTAAATCAGGGCTAAAAACTCACTTGGTTAGAGTTGCTCTTGATTAATAATAAATGGTTTAAAAAACATTGACTGTGGCTTTTCAACCATAAAAAGCCATAATAAGTTAAACATATTTATATGTAAAATGTCACATGACAGAATATGAAATGTTTGCTGGTTTTCTTAATTGTTTTGTGTTTTCTATGACTTTGTTCTGATAAACCTGATTGGTTGATCGGATTTCTGTATCAGAAGAGAAAAAGCCAATCAAAGCATTTCAAGTTTTTATTAAATTTATTGACAAAGTCAAACTTTAAAGCAGATGAAAAATATCCTTTAGGCTCATTTACAAAAACATGAATGTGTTTCTTCCAGTCCAAATAACGAGATCTTTTCCTAATTCTCCTCAGATCACGCGCTCGCAGTACCAGAACGGCCTGATCGCGTCTCACCTGGACAGCACGCCTCAGTCCCCAGAGGGCTCACACTACTCCCAGGAGGAGAAAACGCCGCCTTCAGCCATCACCATCACGGACCTGGGAGCTGACTCCGCCCCCACGGAGAACGGCCCGGACGAGACGACGCTGCTGCTGCTGCTGAACGAGCAGACGGCGGCGGCGCCGACGGCGAACCACCATCACAACCAGCTGGACAACAACGTCTGACCCCGAGCTTCCCCTCCCCTCCAGGGGGGGGCGCTGTCAGCATCAAACACACCTTAAAGTCCCAAAGAGACAAGCCATGCGCGCATATCATGTAAATATGCGGGAATTGAAAATACCAAACACTGATGAGCCAAAACATTACAACCACTTGAAACTGTTGACCTGGATCATTTTAGTTCTTTCACATGAAAACAGAAAAGTTTAATATCAATAATTCAGCAAGAAAGAGAAGTAAGATACACCCAGAAACCTAAAATAAAACCTGTTAGATCAGCATCGGGATTTATTTGCACTGCAAAAATATAAAAAATTTACTTATGTAGTTTTTAATATAAAGGAGCCTATTTTTAGTTAATAATTCCTTAATATTTATGAAAACTAGCATTTCCACTGTCAGATTGTTTTCACTAATAACAAGACATTAATAAAATAGTGTGCCAGTGGAACGAGTACTTCTGTTTTTTAATCGGGTTGAAGGAATTATTTACTAAAAATAAGCTTCTTGATGAAAAGTTATTTTGTCTTATTTCATGTGACAAAATAACAAGACAAAATATCTGGTTATGCTGAACTAATATCAGTGAAATTGTATGATTTCATATTTAAAGCTGTAACATCCATCAAATCAGCATCAGGATTTATTTGCACTGCAAAAACAAACTTTTACTAAAAATGTTTTTAGTCTATTTTCTAATGCAAATATCTCAGCACACCTGAAATAAAATGAATTAATTTGAAGGTAACTTTTCAGCAACATACAGGAGCTTGTTTTAAGTTCATTATTCCTCAATATTTATTTTTAAAAAGTATTTGTTCCATTGGCTGATTATTTCACTTATAACAAAACATTTCCCAAACATTTTAAGTGAATTATTCTATCAGTGGAACTAGTCATTTTCATCAATATTAAGGACTTATTGACCAGAAACACGCTCCTATTTCTTACTGAATATTCACTTAAAAGCTATTTTATTTCAAGTATGCTAAATATTTCCACTAATACACTAAAAATACGTAATAATATTTAGTTTTCAATGTGGATGCAGTTGAAGTCTGTAATCTCCTCAAAAACTCATTTTCCATGAAGCACCTTGACTAAAACGTGAATTTCCCGGTTTTATTGCGGTTTTCGCCAATCGGTTTGGAGTAAATTTGTTTTGTGGATTTCTGCTGTAAGGTTTTGGCTCATCGTGAAGAAAACCCACCAAAAGTGTATTTTGCCACAACCATGCAAGCAGGCTGAACACCCAGCGGCCGTCTGTGGAAATCAGGAAGTTAACCTGTTTGTCCCGTCATGGCCGCCGCCGCCGTCATGGCCGCCGCCGCGTTCAGCTTCCTCCTCGGTTTCCGAGTTGCTTCCAGTTCAGAGACTCAGGGAGACTCCGCCCTCCTGCCTCCACCAATCCCGTATCGGAGAGCCGTGAACCAATGGCGTCGCAGCATGTGTAGCAGTCCGATCCACCTCCTCCAATCAGCATCCAGAAGACAGAGAGGATCCGGAGTTCAGACAGAGTAATTTATGTTCCACAGAGATTTCTAGTTGCATATTTATTGGTGAACTTTTTGTTTTCTCTGAAGCGCCGGCGGAGCTGCGATGGGAGTTTCATCCTTTTAGTTTTTTGTTTCCGGTGACAAACCAAGAGCCTTTATATCCAGTTGTGAAGAGATTCACACTGATTGACAGTCAGTCTGTATTCTGATTAAGACAATCAACAGAGATGAAATGAATGTTTTATGAAATGTGTAGGGTACGTTAACCGTGGCTGCTCTTGTCTCTGTGAAATCTTTCATTATTTTGTTTTAAAGCTGAATTCAGGCCAAATCCACAGAAATCAGGTGCCGGTTTTCACAGAGAGGAGTCGGCCTGAGAGCTAAGAGACTTATCGAGCCCACGCCTTCTTTTGGAAAGGGGCCGGGACTTTTCTTTGATTTTTGTATACGTGTGTGTGAGAGTGAGAAGGTGTGTGTGTGAGACCAAAAACGGGGATCGCTCTGTGGGATCAGAAACCAAAGGAGGGATGCTGTGTCACCTCCTAAGAAAATACTTTAAAGAAATCAGAGACTTTATTTATTTACTTTAATACTTGTATATATTTTTGCCGATGAGGTGCAACAAATGTAATTTTTTGCAATGATTTGCATTTATTGTTTGGGTTTTTTTGTTTTTGAATCGGGGAATGTGGGACGACTATATGGAACCACGAAGTTGAAACACTCAGCTGCATTGTGTCACTTTCATGTCCAACTGTCCTGTACATTTATTACCATCAGTGCTTTCTTTTCTTTTCAGTTTGAGCTGCGTACACTCCAGTTATATTTTACTGTAACGTCCAAGGAGATTTTAAGAGGAGAATCAATCATAAAACTGATATAATTACCTTCCTTGTTATTGATTTTTTTCTGATGTCTTTTGAAACTGAAGAGTTTTCCTAAACATTCTTTATGCTCTTCACATTTCCTGCTGATGAAGAACTTTTCTTTGCTTTATTTTCCCTCATCTTTGTTCCTTTTTGCTCCGTTTTATTTTCCCACAAACAAGTGAAAATTTTCCTCTTAATCCTCCAGAATGTAAAGTCATCCAAAACTTGCCTCTTTTCCCCTAAAGGAGGAACTGCAGGTCACTTTTTCTTGCATTTTCAGTTTGCATCTGAAACCAAGGCATCAGAAAATGATGAAATCATTTCTCTTTTTTGAGTTCAGTGGAAAATGTTTTGTGTTTCTAAAACTTCCTGTGTCTAATTTTGTTTGCATTTGGATTTTTGTGTCACGAGGGAGGAACAGAAAAATGTCCTTACTGTACTGGTGACTGAGTAAAGGTCAGGCTGTGCTGCAGCAGCAGCGCATGGAAACATGACGCAGTGCTGAAGAGACGGCCGGAGTTTACGTGAAGAAATAGTTTGAGTCCCTTTTATGTCACCGGTTTCATTCTGAAATTGATTTCTGTGAAAGTTCAAGGTGATTTTCATCAGCATCATCTGGACCTGAGCTGCCTGCTAAAGAGCATTTCTACAGCTTTTTGTTTTTAACCATGTTCAGATCAAACAGTTCTGTGAATGTTTACATCCATATGAAGAAATATGTAAAATAGTAAAAACGCCTACAAACCTCAAATCTGGTGCGGTTTGAATGCATAAATGAACACCAATCGGACCGGAGACTGATCCAAAAGCAGGAAGCGGACTACAGAGCAGGGCATTCTGGGTAAATACAACCAAAACAAACAAGTCTAGCAGGAGAAATAACTCATGGTTTTTTACCAAAGACAGAAGAAATCTGAAGCCGCTCCATTTTTGTTTACATTTTGTGAAGATGGAAGTTGCGCTCAGCGTTTTCAGTGGTTTATGTGTCGTTTCCTTCAGTGGTTCTTGGTGCAGCGCCCCCACAGGCCTGGAGGGGAACATGTTGCTCAAAGGGTTCGGTTGGTTTGACTCAGTGCAGTGAGAAACAGAACCACAGCAGCTGGAACTGGAACAAATGTTGCAGTTTTTGGTCCCCAGTCGAACCGAATCAAAACATTCTTACAAGCAAACCCCATCACCACCTCGTCTTACGACATGAACTGTGTTGTGTTATCACTATGTTTTTGTTGATCTTTCTCTTAAGTCACAGATTCAAATTATTTTATCATCCTGGAACAAAAGTTGTTTTCTGTGGAGGTGAAGAGAAATCTGGCTTTTCTGTGTTTACATCCGTGAATCTCACTATCTTAGATCAGTTCATAGCAAAGAGCTGCCATTTTTTGTGGCTGATTAGCCACCACAGCCAATTGAATTATTTCCAAATTTCCTTTGCTTATTTTGTCAAGAAAACAAATCATTCTGTGATTTCCCTGAGAGATTTCCAGATTCCATGTCGTCATCATCCTTATATGGTAGTGCCTTCCTGTTTTAGTGACTCAAAAGGTTTGTGTCCTAAAATCAGCTGCAAGTTACTTTCCCAAAGCTGCTCCTGGATATCGTCTTAATATAGATGCTATGCTAAGAAAAATATGCATCCCAAAACAAACCAGACACAAAAACTGAACGAAAAACTAAATAACAGAAACAACCAGAGCAAAATATTTACTACCACTTTTTTTCATTAAACCAGAAGCACATAATGCTATGAAACATTAGCATGGTCATTTTGTGTTTGAATGCACAAAATGGAGAGAAATAGATTATTAGCTTATCTTGCTAAACTCAGTTAGCATCACAACAATTAGCAAATCCGCTTGGTTTTCTAATTTTCAACTAGAATGTTCTGATGTCCTGAACTTCAGCAACATTATGTTGGCTTTGAGATTCAGACTGCAGCTTTTAAGCTAACTGCTTAACTAGCTAGCTGTTAGCTTCTTGCTAACAGCCGCTTTGCACAGACTCTGTTTTAAAGAGAATTTTAATCACCTTAAAGATCTTACACACATAACCTTTATAGCAATTCCAGAGCTGTCATGTTAGCTAAAAGCATGTTGAGCTAACCATATATACTGCGTGCTAATGTTAGCTTAGCTCTCTAGTTGCTGTTCTGTCTGTGTAACCAACGGTTCTTTCTCCATCAGACATGTTTTCACTGTGTTTTTGCTGCCTGGTTGTCTGTGTGAGACATGAACGAACGAAAAGATCATCAGAAGGAATCGTGAAGCTAACGTTGCTCACCATGGCAACAGATCAGCTGCTTTTTCCTCCTGGTGTTTACAGCTAGCTTCTGAAGTTCAAGTGATAACGGTGGCTGTTACACATAAATGTTATTACAATATAGAGACCATATTTACATTTGAAGAAATCTCTTTAAAATAATTGCTTGTACAGTTGATTGCAGAAACTTTGGTCTTCCCTTCATTTCAGATAGAAATGCTGCTATTCACCGCATTAAAACTGGACTCGACACTTTATAAACTCCTGCTCTGTAAAGCTTTTCTGGCTGCTGCTTTTTGCTTGTTTTAACTTTGCTATTCAGGAGCTTTAGATTCATGTGCCTTAAGAAACTTTAGTTTCCTTTATAGCTCCAGTCTGACAGTAGTTATTTGCATCTTTTGTGTTTTATATTCCTGAGTTTCTTTCTAAGCTTCAGGCTTTTATAATTTTGTACCTGAGCTTGTGTTCCTCAAGTCATTTTGTAATGTTCTATTCAAGCTGACTTCAGTAACTAAGCTGTATATTTTGCTGATACAGCAGTGATGAAACTTGTTAAAAACCTGCACATTGTTGAATGTGTTTTATTGATGTTCAGAGTCTTTAAAAATGTGATGAAACTATTTGACTCCATGTCAACATAAAGAGTCATAACTTTCTTCTGTTCAGGTTGAAGTGGATAAAGCTAAAGGTATTAGCATTAAAGCTGCTGCATGTAGCTTTTGTAAAGAATGTTTCTTACATATTTGTTAAAACTGTCATCATTTTGTGATAGTTTGTTATTGAGAAAGATCAATCTCCTCTCTGAATTACCAATGAGAGCCAGGGGGAAGGTCTTAGCGCTGTCAATCAATCTCATATACTCGCTGCTAAATGTTTAGCGTTTATCTGCTGCAATCGGGGGCCATGCTAACTATCCTTAGCATTTATGACAGGCTGTTCTAGCTGCAACATAGCAGAGAGCAAGGGAGAGTGATTGACAGCGCTAAGCCCCGCCTCCTGGCTCTGATTGGTTGTTTCTTGTTAACACTGGGAGAAGGAAGAGCAACAGATTGTCTGTCTCATAACGTACAGTTTCAACAAATATGTAAAAAATTATATTCATAAAAGTTACATGCTGTAGCTTGTAGAAACAATCTCCAGTTACTGTGTATGTATATATATATATATGTTTATATATATATTTATATATATCTTGCAGTACAAACCGGCTTCATCCAGTCACGTTTCAGTTTGCACACTTCTCAGAAAATCTGAGGAAGAAAAGAAAAAAAATCCTTTTCTGTTGTTAAAAATAAAAGCACTTTAGAAATCAATGCAGTGTTTTCATAAATTTACCAAAATTGCTTGCTCAGCTGCAGTTGCAACACGCTTACAAAACAGTTACTGGCCGGTATTTCATCAGCGCGGCGCTGCGAGGCCGCAGCATGACTCTGTTTTCATGGTGAATTCAGCAGACATGCTGATTCCCCTGGTCTCTGCCCGACACATCTGCTTCACTTCCACCTGTGAATTTATTCAAAATTGGTTGTTTTTTTAAGGAAGCCTGTAATTATGTTGAGTTTATTTTTCATGTAAGTGGAACGGCCGATATTTGAGAAACTGGTTATACTTTATACTTTCTGTTAAGAAAAAGAGAGACGTGTGTAAATATTGTTTTATAATTTATGTCTTCTTGAGTTTGAGGACGAAGAGCGTTACTATTAAACCTGAGATATTTTTCTCTAAATGTTTGTGATTTTGCTTCAATCAATTAATGAATCAATTAAGTTTATACCGTAAAAACATCAAACATCATCTGAAATTAGTTGTGACTCAATAAATGAAGTAAATTTAACTTTTGTTTTATTTGTTTTATTAAGAAAACTCTTTTCAGGAAAACCACAGATGGCATCATATTTTATTACATGATGTCCAGTTTTACTTTAATCACACTGAGAAAATCACCACATCGTAACTCCAGAATGCCAGTTTTGATGATTATATCATTTATTCTTTAGAAAACACACACACACACACACACATAGATGCAAATTATTATTATTTTTGAGGGTTTGGTTTTTATTTTCTGTTTAAAAATGTTGCTGCTGCCTCGCAGCAAGAAGGTCCTTGGTTCAAATCCCAGCCTGGTTTTTCTCCCTATGGATGTTTGGCTTCGTTCCTGGTACTCTGACTTCCTCTCACTGTCCAGAACCACCATTTATTTGGTAACTCTAAGTCAAGTGTGCTCAAAGTGCCATTTGTGGTGCAGATGAATACTTTTCATAATCATTTGGCCAGTTTATATTTTCTTAAACATGAAATGTTAAGTGCAGCACAAAGAGTTTTTCTGTTAGTTTTCTTAGTAAGCCATGTGACAAACATCCAGCTTCAGTTTGGATAAACACGGCAACATTATTCAGATTTAAAAGAAAATTCTCATTTTTGTTCCTGGAAATGAACTAAAACATTTAACAGACAAACAAAGTAGAATAATAAACTTTAAAATACTTCAGTTAGTTTCTAAATCACTGAAATCTTAGCATGAAAAACCTGAAATGACTTTGGCCTGCCTTGTTTCCTTCTTGTTTCATCCCTCGCTACCAATGATTAAAAGTTTTTATTCTTGTTTTCTTTGACATTTTTCAACCTTTCTTCACACTTGTCTGCTAATGAAGAGGCCAAACCTGGCAGCTTTGCTTTGTTCTCCTCTGGTAATTTGACATTAAGACACTAGGAAGGATAAGATAAGGAGGATGTTTCCTGTTTTTGCTCCAGACACACCTCGCCTGGAGAGGAGGAAATGAACAGCAGCTGCTGCAGGAAGTGGGTGAAATCAGATCCCAGAAAACTCCCAGAGCTGAGGTGCAACATGTGTCATTACTGGGAATTTTTTCTGCAAAAGCGACTCCACCAGTTTGACTCCAAACACAAAACAAAGCAGCAGAGGAAGGCGTGTAAACAGGATGTGATGAAAGCGCCTCTGTGATGCCAGAAACCAACCGTTATCATGAACGCTGTTAGTTTGGACATGTGTCGTTGCATGACTGCTGTTGTAAGAAACTTTCCTCACAAGAACCGACGCCCTCCAAATCCGGCTCGGATTACAACATCTGGATTTCAGCCAAATCATGAGAGTAACGCAGCCTACAGCCGGTTCTGACCTCTGGGTCGGTCAGCCGTTAGCCCACAGACAACTAAACATGTTAGTTAGTTAGTTAGGTAGTTAGTTAAGGTTTCATTAAAAGCAGCTCTGCACAGTAATCATTGCATCAATTCAAATAATATTCAGTTGGTGAGTAATCCTCTGGACCAGTGGCTGCTTGTTGCTGCATCTTCCTTCTGACTGCAAGACAATTATGTAGCATCATCAAAACCACATCCAAGTGAATTGGGTCACATTTGTAAAAATCTGATCTGCGTTGCTCAGACGGTCATGAGATGCAGGTGGGATAACAGGGTGCAGCTGTGAGGGGAGAGCAGAAGGCAGGCTGAGGGAGAGCTCTCAAAATGAGCCCAAAAAAAATACACAGATATTAAGAAAGGCTGGTCAAAAAACAGGAACCAGGCTAATTATGACAAAGAAGGAAAGCAAACATAAAACCAGACCAGCCCGGGATCCTGGCCCATATTGTTCTTGTGTATGAAGTTGAGATTCTTTCATCATCCAGCTGTTTGCTCGTCATTTATCTGTGATGTTTCTGACAGAATTGCTGATTTTTGTTATTTTTCTTATTTGACTTCTGTTTTTGGTGAGTATTACTCATTTAGTGACGCAGAGATGCGGCAGGACGCCGCGTTGAGGTAACTAGATGAGTAACAACAGGAAGTCCAAACACAATCTAAGAATTTCTCACATATTATTTATCATATTTATTACCCTGGTTTATTCCACTGTAAGCAAACTTATTAGTCAACATTGTTTCTTTATTTAGTGTCTGCAGGCGCAGGAGTTTGAAGATGAAAAGCTGAAAAAGCCCCTGGTTGTTGCTCTTTCTCTGTGGCAGATTTAAAAGCTGCAGCAGCTGCTTTGCATCACCTCTGTGGATTCCTGCTTCCTTATTTGCCCCAAACTTTCAGGGAAATGTGAAAGTGTGAAACTGCTGCGTAGAAATAAATTTCCCAGTGCAGATCTGCTATATTACTCAGCAGCAATTAAATATGAGTAATTCACGCAGCAGCAGGTGGTTGCACCACGCCCGGATTGTCAAACCTGCTGCAAACATTAGATTATGTTGGCTTGAGAGAAAAGTTTTCCACTGCTTTTGTTTGATTTGCTGTTGACCGTCCAGATTTTCGAGGTTTTCTTCTCTAACCCATCAGCCAGACGTCAGACTGAATGTTTGCGTCTTTCTCGGTCTGGTTCATTTGATATAAGATTAAAGGCTTAGACAGTTTATGCTCTACTGCAGGCATGTTTCATTTTATGGCAAAAATCCTCACGTCCTTAAAGGGCCGGTTGTGCCAGAATACGTTGAACCCATTCAGCTGTTAACATATTAATAAATAGTTGTCATTCCAGGATTTCCTGATTGTTTTTGTGCTTTTAATAGATTTACTGCTGCTAATTTACTAGTATTTGTAAGAAATGTTTGCAATATTTGTGATGTTAAATGTGACTTTACTGTATCACGTATAACTTGACGTGAAGTAAAACTGAGGCAGCAAAATGTTTTAGATCCAGTTTTAGAAAACTTTTCAATAAAATCAGAAAGAAGTGGGAATCTGTTGATTTAGACTTTTACTGATTTGTTCATATCTGGAGGGTTTCATTGATTTGGAGCCTCGTTACGCATAAAAAGCTGCGGCAGCCAGATTTGAGTTTTACTCATGACGGCAGACATTTTTGAATTTTAAAGTTTTTAACTGACCTGCATAAAATAATTACGCTGCGTGTTTTGTGGCTGGTGACTCAGTTCATCTCAGTAATTCAGCTCAAAAAGTACAAGTCAAATATATTGATTTGTCACACAGAGTGATCTGTTTAGAGTATTTATGTCTGTTATTTTTTATTATGACTCAGATACAGGCCTGTCACAAAAACACATTTTAATGGGTGATAAATTGAACCAGATGTTATTGTGATAAATGATAATATTGTTGTTTTGAGACAATTTACAAGTAATATAATGTGATAATAATGTAATAATAAAAAACGCATTCTTAAAGATCAATACATTTTAATTCTAATAAACATTTAACACTGGATCTGGAAGACACTCTACTGTAAATATTGTAAATAAATAAACGAAACAACAAAGGAGATGAATTAGTCTGTAAATAAAACTGTCATTTAAAAAATGGCCATTTGAGACCAAAGCATCAAACTGAAGACTTTAATTATTCATGCAAGCAACTGATTTAGGCCTCAAAACCTCAAATTCAGAAATTGTGAACGTTACAGGAAAATGTCAGCCTGATAATGATGTCATGTCCTGTTTCATGAAGCGTCGGTTCGCTGCGGCTCGGCTGCTTTGTGTTGGGTTTATAAAACCATCAGTTTGACTCTCAGCCGCCTGCAGCTCTCTGTCGTTTGTCTCTTTTCTGCAGGTTTGTCACCTGAAGCGCATCCAGCTTGTTTCTGTCTGACTCACTCACAGCTGCGTTTTCCAGGAATCTCCTCTCAGGTCTGTGGTGACGATGATTAGATCCTGAAACTCTGTTTGGATGCAACGACTTTATCAGATATGGAACATGGAGAAGTTTTTATGGAACCAACTGGAACAAAAAGCTACAATAATGTTCACCTGACAGCTTGAATTAATAGAAAATAAAAATAAGAAAATGACAGAAAAAATGAAGGAAAAAAGGAAAAAGTGGAGAATAGAAGAGAAAAAAGAAAATTAAAAGGAAAAAGGCAGAAAAAATAAAGAAATGTGAGTAACATACCATGAATATCCAAAATGTAAAAAGTGAATATTGACAGATTAAATGTATTATTTATTTCAAACACAAACAGCACAACCAGAACCAGAGAAACAAACACAAAGTTTAAGTTTTAGGTTATTTGACCAAACCTCCATTTATGGCAAAAACTATTCAGATTTCTTTGCTGTGCTTTATGGTGTTAATGGATGTTTTTAAATCAGTGAATATCAGGGAACCGTTTTATCATTTTATTTTCTCAATAACCAGGTTGCTGATCTTAATAATTCATTTTCATCTGTTGCACCTATAAATACTGAGTGGATATTTCTATGAAAAACGGTTTTTAGATCATCTTTATATGTATGTCTAGCAGTTTAACTTACAAAACCAGACAGAAAGAGTGAGTAAGACCACAGAAATGTGGAAGTGGATTCAGACACAGCATGAAGTCCTGTTGTCACGGAGCTGAAACCCACAGGAGGAGGTCAGGGCAGAGGTGGAGATCAGGTCCACGTCCGCGCAGCTGAAATATTCACCAGTGATGGGAAATACTGATGCCGCAGCCATAAAGTCATAAAACTGAATAATCTTTGGTCCAAACTGAGACCAGACATTCCTCTCATTTGTTAAAGTTTACTCATGATGCAACAGCTTGTGTTTTATGACTACATACCATGACTATAACTAGCTTGTGTAGTAATTATTGTTTTTCCTGCCAGTATTTATGACCCTCAGATTAGTTGTTGTTCATTTTTATGAACTCACTTCACGAAAAATAAGGTAAATGGTTTTGTTTGCAGTTTTCTTCTCATATAAACATTCTGGAATATAAAAACGCAAATGACTAGCTTAGTTATTGTGTTGTTGCTTATTTAAATGTTTATTTTGTTCTCTATGTGAGAGCCACTCCCCTCAGGATGACAGCCGCTCTGCGGTGGGAATCCTGCTGGAACCGAACCAGCTGGAGTTCAACCTGTGTAGTGACGCAGATCCTCTGTCTGCAACCAGATGAGGAAATAAAGAGGCAGCCGATGTTAAGCAACTCCAAGCAGTGAGCTGGGTCAGGAAAACCACTGGAAATTTTGTTTTTCAAATGAACAGAACCACAAAGTCACACAGAAGACGTAGGACGGTTCGAAAATGAAACAGGAGAAAATTTGGAATTGCACTTGATGAACTTTTCCTGAGACAAAAAGTTTGATGGTGGAAAGTTTTCACTTTATTTTCTTTCTTCTTCAGAAATCATCTGACAATGATGATTGTCAGATGATTTCAAGCAACATTTCAAGCAAACTACTACTACTAAATATTATGATTTTTACAATGTGAATTTGCTCAGTCCAAAGTCTGGAGTTGAGAAAATTTTCAAATAAGAAGAGAGAAAATAAAGGTAGTAAACAGACCTGAGCTCTGCCAAAACCCACAACGCTTTGATGAAATACCAGACTGGGACACCAGAGCCGATCTGAAAACTTACACTGCAAATGTGTCCAGTAAATAAGAAGATTTCAGCAGAAAAGTTTAATACTGGAGACACAGCAAACCGACACTCTACCCAGGAATTTAATAGTAATAATAATACATGTAGTCTGCTTTAACAGGACCGGAGTTCATTTCCCTCTTTGGTCCAGATTTTTGTGCAGGTGTGAAAACACTCAAACCAGTTCTGATATGGACCAAACAACCGGACCGAGACCTGCTTTTTGATGTGGCCTCGGTCCACTTCAAAGTGAATTCTGGTGCTGATCGCCTCGGGTGTGAACAAATACAGACCAGAATCGATCCCATGCAAATCATGAGATCAATGAGAGCAAAGATCCGCACACCCTTTATTTACAGATTACAGTCTGCTTCCAATCAGCACAATGTGAAATCAAACTGCACCAAATGAATAAAAGAAAGTCTGTCTGGTTCGGACTGAAGGATTTTCCTGAACACAGCCTAAAGCCAAACTGTGGCAGATCGAGTTCGCCTGTAACTTATCACAATGAAAAACTAAAAAACTAAATCTTGACAAAAGTTTTCCAAAAACTTACAAACTGGGATCAAGTTTTCAGTTTGAACAGAAGGAAAATAAAAATGTTACTCTGATGAAATGAGAGAAAATGATTTTAACAGAAGTAAACAACACAATGACGTTCATTGATATGTTGCCAGATACCTGACTGACTGTCAGACGAGAAAGCAGGAAGTGATCCGGTGGGATAAAGCATCAATAATGGTTCTCAGTGGAGCAATAACAAACTCCTCCTCGAAACTCTCAGTCCTTCAGACTGACAGAAAGGTTCAGAGTACATAAAAACTCAGGAGTGGCTCAGAGATTAATTCCTGGAGTCACTCAGCAGCTCCTGGAAATGGAGAAAAAGACAAAAAAAAAACTGGTGTGACGATCCTTCCTGAAGATTTTCCCCAAATGCTTGAAGCTTCAGCTGAATCCTCCTGTAAAAACATGCTGGCCAGAGAGCGCTGGTGCATGATTGGTACTTTTATTACATCAATATATATATAAAAGTAAGATTTTAATTATTTGCAGGTTCATTTCCTGAATATATTTTAATATGGTGGTTAAATAATTAAGATCATCCATCAGATGCAGCCTCAAACGGAGATTTTATCTTGAAAGGGGAGAAAAAAGATCTAAACCAACTTGGTACATATCTGTTATCCAAGTCTAAGTCAAGTCCCCAAGTTCAGGTCAAGTCTCACATGACTTGATTAAATGAAACATTTTTTCATGAACTCCATGACCTCCAGGTCAACTCCAGCTGTTGGTTAGGAATCCAAGGCTGTGCCATTTGTTAAAAACATTTAGTAATTATGTTTCAATCTTGTAATATTTAGATTGCAGTGTTTCTACTAAATAAGAAAAACAATTAAAATAAGTTTGTTCATGAGATAAATTAGTTTAAAACTGCTTCCAACTACTTCCAAGGTCCATTTCTTCTTCGTGGTTTTCGCCTGAGGCAACATCCGGTTGTTAGATTATTTGTATGATGCCAAAACAATTGTTTCCATTGCAGTTTGGCGAAGTTAACATATTTTGATGCAGCAAAAAATTTGCCTCAAAACTTTTTTATCGAGAAATGTTTTTTTCGAAATTGTCCTGTTTCCATTAATCAAATTTATGCTTGAAATGTCAAATTGTACAATCATACGGTTGATGGTTACGCTAGCAAAGTGCATCACATCCCAATCCCACCACTGCTGCTGCGGCTCCACATCCAATCAGACCCAAAGCGACCCGCATGCGCAGAAGAAGAACGTTGACGTCATACAGCAGCGCCGTGTTTACCAAATTAGTAATGGACGCCGCCCGCTATGGATGGGTTTTATTCAGCCGTTGGAGCGGGAAGATAAAACCATAATTCCATTTTGGAGTTGTTATCATCATGTAGTATAAATATAATATATATATAATGCAATGTATATGTCTTTTAAATTGTGCATGCAGTTTTACACACATTATAGAAAGAACTGTGGTGTGGTCCATCCATCTAGCTACCTGTCTATATATCTATATATCTATCCTATACACAAATTTTCATTTTTATTTATCGGGTTTTACATTTCTGTAAAGCTTCTTTTGGAGGGCTGCTGCTGCTGATTTGTTCTAAAAATGGAAAATAATTTATTTTTTTAGCTCCACTTCCAGTACCTATTGTTTAATCTTTGCTAAGATTTGATCTTTGATGAGATTAGCCAGCAGCAGTTTGTGCTCCTGCTGCTTTGCCAGGTGTTATAAAACAGTGGAAGCCCATGAAGTCAAAGAGCGAGGAATTATTTACTCTGAGCTATAAAACAGAAACTGGCCCTGAAGGTTTGCAGGTTGTGGCGTGGCGCCACGAGTCCTACATGTCAGAGCAGGTCTATTGTTGCTCTTAATATTTTGCAATCAACCTCAGTAAGTACAATGTTGCCTCACCACTGAGCCCTCCCACATCCGGTCTGAGAAAACTTCCCACTTCAAGTGTCTTTAAAAGGCCAGCAGGTTTGCCCAGACTGGCAGAACATCATCACCACTGATAGCAAAGCAAACCCAGCAGCAGCTTCTCTTCACTCGCCCTCTTCAGGTAAACTGGCCTTTACTTGTGGGACTAATGCAGCTTCAGCTACAAATGTTCCTAGAAAGCTAAATCAGGGTATTGATGTAGCTTATTCTGGTTTGAATTTATGTTGGCTTGAATTTAACTAACATTTCATCTTTGGTCTTTTTTCTCCCCACAGAACTTTTGTTTTTAAATCACAATCCAGATGGAGTCCGAGAAGAACTGCAGCGCCAGCCAGATGTGGACCAAGAAGATGCCGAAAGGAGTAGATCTGGAGATTTCCCATCAGCCCCCATCCATGAGGTGCGTCGCCAACCTGATCATCGCCATGGAGAGGCTGAAGGCCGGCGTGTCAGAGTTGGTCATGAGCCCCAGCATCAGCGACGAAAACCTGCTCAGCATCATGCTGGACAGCGTGGTGGAAGGTAAACTCAGGCTCCTCTCATTCCCTCTGAAGTTCAAAAAAGCTCCAGTTTTAAATTATTACAGCATTCAAGCTTCATTAGGTACTAAGGATGCACTGACCTGATACCGATACCTGATACCGATACCTGAGGCTTAGTATCGGCTGCTACCGGTTCGATACAGAACATCAGCGCTGAACTGACTTAAAACTAGAGATGTGAATGTTTCAGTGATTTGATTCTGATTTTTAGGATAACGATTTGATTCAGAAATGATTTTCCTGTTGAAACGGTCCAGAGATTGTGTTTAAATTATTTGACTGACAAGAGAATAGCTAGTGTAAGCAAATAGGACATTCATTTTAAGCCAATTGTTTGAAATAAACATTTGCTTACTGATTTGATGCACTATGATTTCACTCTTTAAACAAAAATAAGTTTGTGCATAAAATTCTGTAACTTAAATTAGCATTGTTATGTTAGCTTAGCTACCTCCCTTTTTCTTAAATAAAAAAAATTCTAAATATTATTCAAAGTTAAGCAGACTAAAATTGACTTTGAGCATTTTGAATCGGTTCAGAATTTCCAGGACAAGAAATTGTGATTCTCTATAGAATTTATGTTTTTCCTCAATTTATTTATTGATAAAATAAATAATAAAGAAACTGAAACTGACTAAAACAATAATGTGACTTTGTTGGCCAAACATGCAAAAAATAAACCGCAGCAAACTTTCTTTCAAATGATTCAGAAAGGGCAATTAGGAATTGATCCATCTTTAATAAATATGATGAACTAGCAAACTAACTAGGTGTGTATTTCTTCATGTAGAGAGATTCATCTTTGAGAGGGCTTCAATTGGACCGGGTGTGTACAGCCGGAGCCAAGAGCATCCCTGCTCTGTGACGGACGGACTGAAAAGAAACCTGGTTCTGGTCCGGAACAACATGGAGCTTCTGTCAGTGATGCTGCAGGGAGGCAACGACCACCTCAAAGGTAAAACCCGATATTTCTTCTGCAAACTTCCCTCTTCCTGTCAGATCAGATTTTTAGAGTTTGCACAACATCAGCTTTTAATTTTAAGCTTAAACTGAAGGAAAAGGGAGTTAAGATGCAAATAAATTGATAGTTTGTGTTGCTCAGACATGTGTAATTCAAAGGAAGCTCTTAGAAAATATAGAAAAACCCAAAATCTTACCAACTATTTTTGTTGTAGTTTCTAGTGCAGTTATCCCAGTACACTTGAGATGTGTCAAAACTAAGATAAAAGTCACTTTTCAGCAACATATAATAGCTTGTTTTCAGTTAATAATTCCTTAATATTGAATTACTTACTTGAAACAATCTTCTAATTCTTGCTGAAACGTTTCTTGTGAGTTAGTTTTGTTTTATTTCAAGTGTGCTAAGGTACTTGCACTGGAAGCGAGACCAGAAAATGCTTTTTTAATATTGTGTATTTTTTCAGTGAGGATAACTTTTCTTCACTTATGAAGATATTTTATTGATTTTTTTCCCTCAGTTTACCTGAACCTGTCGACTTACATTCACCTGATGCCCAACGGAGAGCAGGGCCAGCCGGTCGTTCTGGGCATCAAAGACACCGACCTCTACCTGTCCTGCCACCAGGTCGACGACAAACCAAAGCTGCATCTGGAGGTAAGCTCCTCCCACTAATCCCACCGCCAGCACTCTGCACACATTAAATCAGCTGAAAGTTTCAGTGAAAAACTTTCTGACTGATCTTTTTTGTTGTTTGTTTCCAGGAAGTGGAGGACAAATCGAGCCTCTCTGAGATCAGCGTAGAGAGCGACATGAGGCGCTTCCTGTTCTACAAAAGAGACTGGGGGCTGAACAGCACCACTCTGATGTCAGCGCTCTTCCCCAACTGGTACATCAGCACCGCCACTGAAAACAACCAGCCTGTGGACATGTGCCAGGAGTCCGACTCCCGCTACAGAAACTTCCACATCCAGCGGCAGAGCTGAACCCGGCCTGAAGGAGGCGCTCACCAGCCGGATCGCTGACAGCACTCCCACACTCTGCTGGATAAACATATGCGTGTTCAACGTAATATTTTACTGTATGTACAAAGTACAGAAAGTAAACTGCCTAATGTAATGACTTTGTCAACTTTCTACACAAGGTGGCACCATTGTGCCGTTCAAGAAGTATTGTTGCATAAATATGGTTGGCTTAATAATGGTGACTTGATTTTTTATATTTATTTATGTATTTATGCAAATTATATATTCATGATCTGGGAATCAGGTTGCAAAACATGGAAATGTAATAAATGAAGATTTAAAATATATATTTTCTTGTATTATGTGTATTATTTACAGTACATGTTGTAGCTCCACAGAGTGAACACTCCTGGGCATATAAAACATACTTATAATGTGTTTATTATCCTTAACTTAAATGAGAAACAATAGATAGACATATTTAAATCAACCTCTAACAGCTTTAAACTTTTGAACCTGACATACATTTTAGTGGAACTGATTTTCTGTAAAGAAAGGTCAGCTAATCCAGCTACCTGCCATTTGTTTTTGAGTCGCAGAAATGCTACAAAGTATCAACAATGGAGTTGAATAAATTAATCATATTAAGCGTGATGAATCGATTACTCAAAAAATCAATTAATTATCAACTGGAGTATCCAATTGAACAAAAATTGCCATTTAGTGAACAAACAATATAAACAGAACAGTAATCACACCAAAATCATATTTGCAATTAAGAAGTAAAATCTTCTTTGGCCTTTATGTCACAATGTTCTACCCAGAAATTCTCAAGTGTCACTTTTAGCTTCACCTGGTTCAAATTATGTAATAATAATAATAAATCTAGTAAATCTCTCCCATTAACTACCATTTGCATCCAACTAATAATGAGTTAATCCAATAAAATAATCAACAGATAAGCTCTACACCGTATTGATGTCATGCTCCAGCGCCACCTGCTGGTGGGCCCAGGTGGTTGAAGTGTTTGCCTAACAGAGACATGCGAAGTGGGGATTCGAACCGGCAACCCACCGATTACGGGACGAGGCCACCATCATCCTAAAATGTTAGAAGTATGTTTTTAGCGACGGATTCATCCTTTGCCACAACTAGACAAACGGTCGCTAAAGGAGTGTTATGTTGCTGTATTTTAGGCATTAAAATGTTTGTGTTCTTATTTAAAAAGGAATTGGAATATTTGTTTAAGAGTCTTTAAAATTTGTATATAAATGAATCAAAAGCAGGATATTAGTCTGTGCAACAGACAGCGAACAGTTATTGTGCATGTCTAGAAGCTGCCGCTAGATGGCAGCAGATGTTAGTTATGTAGTCTGGCTTGACTGGTCCGGTAAAGCAGAGATTTACCGGACATCTGTTAGGTGGTGACAAACAGAATGAGACATTTCAAAAGATCCGCCACTTTCCTTGACCATCCTGAAATGCAGGGACAAAACTGCGAACACAAACAGGCCTGATTTTAGAAACGAATCAACAAAGACATGATCCTACTTTTCTTTTTGACAATAAGAGAATAATAAATCTACACTAATATTTGAGCAACAATTGGTTGTCTACTAGCTTCTACTCTTTACAAGTTTTAGATGTCAAACTTAGATGTGAGAGTTTGTGAAAGATAAACTTCCACTAGTAAGTTAATTTTTTCATGTCTCCAAGAGTTGAATAAACGCCTTTTTTAAGAAAACAGTGGGAATGAAAATGATTTCCCTGCTTGCTTTGTGGCAGGTTTTTGAATCTCGTGTTGCATCTTGAGTGAGATGGAAGTGTTACTTTGACTTGCCTCCTGAGGTTCCTGATTAGAATTCAGTATGACATTTAACAGAATGCTCTTTTAGATATCTTAAACTTTCAACTTTTTATGATGCCTTACACTGTTGGTCCCTTGAGGTTCCATATATAATAAAATAAAACGTAAACTGAACATTATGTTTTGCTTCTCAGAAATGTGAACTCAAGTGTAATCTAACTTCTTCACAACGCTGGTGACGGAGGCACCAAAACACAAACTAACTGCCAAAGGAAACATCCAACTGTTACCCAAGAATCTAAATGAGGCCACATGAAACATTACTGTGGTTTATCAGGTGTTTGTTGAAATGCCATCGGTTAACCGTCAGGGAATCCTCTGACGGTTAACCGTCACCTTTGTGACGTTCTGAATCAATTTGAACTTCACAAAGGTGGGGCATCTGCCAGTAAGTGCTATTAATAAAGCAATTAATAAAAAGGGCTATTAATAACTAAAATGCTATAAATAAATTAACAAAAGGAAGTGTCATTGAACAGTGACCTTCTAGTTAATTTAACTGATCATTACTGTTGTCAATGGTTTTGACATGGTTATTAATGTGTAATCAACGGCATAAAGATGCCTTAGCGACAAATGGAGTAGAGTACAGGCTGAAAAATAAAAACCAAAGAGACTGTTTTCCACTGCCGATTGTAACGTGGAAAGAAGAAGCTCTTCCTGACAAATTAAAATGGCAGGTTTCAAAGGTCAAAGTTTGATCAGCTTAGTCAGGACTCTCCAGAAGAAGAGTATTATTTAGTGTTTGTGAAAAGGTAATATGACAAAAAGTAAAAAGATGAATAATTAGCCTTTAATTAGAGAAAGTTGTTACTGCAGGATCACTAACACTACAGCTGACTTACTGGCAGAGATATAATGAAGTCACGCAACATATTCATGTACTATGAGAAAGCAATTAATTAACTAATTATACAAATGCACACTTTTGAGATGATCAATTTAATACAAATTTAAAAATAATGTATTATTTGCTGATTTGCTATAGTCTATCTCTAAGTTTAACTGTGATACAAATAGAAGACAGGGTTATGTTGTAGGTTCTGTCTTTTCCTCTAAGTGTTTTAGTTTCTTTTAACTGCTTACACGCACATGCTGAAGCTTACATAACCATGTTTATGTGTGTCTGCCAGCAGTCATGTGTATACAGACTGAAACTGATTAGACAAGCCTTGGAGGGTACAAATTGCAGAGAAGAATAAAAAGCGAAACTCGTGCTACAATCTTTGCCTCACCTGGTTACATCCATAAGGTGAGCTAAGTGTGGCCCCAGTGCTGGATGGTGAATGTAACTCTGTGTCTGTTCCATGTATGGCCTGTAACATTTGATCATTTTTCGCCATTAAAGCCTGCTTTAATATATATATATAAATAACCAAAACTCATTATTTCTCAAGGTAATTTATGCTCAGGGGTTCTGGTCGGGTCCTGAAACTGGCTGACGGACCTGGTGGAGGAGAGAGACAAAGATGAATGAACTCCAACAACTATGAGTACTTTTGCATGCCACTGTATGTACAGCAATCAGTTCATACACATCCAAAAATGGTTAAATAATCCTTATCCATTTTACATGATTATTACTCTACAAACTTTATGTTTTGTAATCACAACTATATTGAATCACTTTTGTTTAATTATTCAGCTGACTTATATCCATAAAATTTAATTGAACTCTGAAGATCTTTCTTCGTATGTATCTCATTTTAATCAGATTTTTAATTCATGAACCTTGATAAATATTATCTATCAGAGGCTCGAAGCATATAGTGTTTGTTATAACGCTATATTTTGTAAAAAAAAAAAAAAAATTACAAAATGTTTTTCATCGTAATTGCCTTTTTAACATTTTGTTAACTAAACATAAAGTTTTTTAAAAATTATTATTCTGGAGCAAAAACGCAAAATCCCAGAAACGTCTGTCCTCATTTCGTGGTTTGTTTACATCTTTGATCCAATCAGCATAATATTTGTGCGCACGCGTATTGTCCTTGGCACTATTTTTTTTATTCAAACGTTCAAACTGTCCAATCAGTGAAGAGGAGGAGAACACTCGCGGTAGTTTCAAATGCGGATGCACGAGCTCAGTTATGGACACAGTTTAACGTCTGATTATTCAGCGCTTCTGAAACTAAACTATTCAAAGTTTTGGTAAAGTGGGAAACGTTAGTAAATATGGAAGAGACTGAGTCGGCACCGTTGCTTTCCAGAAAAGGTTGGCAGGTTTAATTTGTACAAACGGCGAGTTAATAATGTATGTGTTTCGGCTTGTTTTGGCTAGTAGAAAGCTAGCGAACGTTAGCTGAAATAACGTTACCTTATTGTTTTCTTCTTTGTGCTTGTTTGGATTCACTCGAAGCCTAAAACGACGGTTCCTTTCAGTTTGTTCCATACTAATACTGAAATAAACAAGTTAGCACAATGCTAAACGTAGCAATTCACTGTTAGCGTCCATGTGAGCATTTGAGTAAAGGACTATTTCACTGTTTTTGATTAAGTCTACTTTAAAAACAATTGGTTGGTCCTCTTTTGAAAACGGCGACATTATGAATCATCAAACTTGAACTGGGTTATTTTATGCATCATAAATATTCATAAAATATTTTAGATATTTTTGTGACCCTAATCTGTTTGTGGATTAGGGCGAAGGGTACAGTGTAGGGTTTGCATTTATTCCACATCAGAACTCACCTAATATTTTCTGTGGCTATGTGATTTATTGATCATGTTTATCAGTCTATGCAATATTATCACGTTTGTACAATATCATCTTATAATGTCATAGAAAAACTTATTTTTCTCTCTTGTGGATTCAAGTTGCTTTTCCTACTTTCAGTGACTTTTTGATTGTTTTTCACACATTCGGCTCTTATTCTAATTTTCTGACTCATAACTTCATCAACTTTGTGATTTCTGGACCAACTTGTTTAATTTCTTTGTATGCATGGTTTGCTTCAGCTGTTGCCAATATTTGTTATTAATTATATGACAAAGTTCACATTAGAAATGTTATAGCTGATGATGGTTTTAAAACTTATTTTACCCACAGCATCTAACAATTAAAGTCATAAAATGTTTATTCAGAAAAATGTCATAATTGTCGAATGAATAGGTTAATTAACTCTCTTCATAGTCTGAACATTTTGAGGAATGTGCCACATTTTGAGAAAATGTTTCCACGCAGGAGCATTCATTCCCTCGAGTGTCCCAGAGATTTGTGGAAGTAATGCTCTATGCAGTGACCCAATCCTTTAACACAGTTAGTAGTTATTCAGGTAGGAGGAGTTGAGACGAATATACGCTTAAGTGACGAGATCTTAAGTCCAAATTATTTTAAGGCTATCAGTAAGCATCCATTTTCAATTTTGGAACTGCAAGACAAACTTTTAAATTAAAATTTTGGAACTGCAAGACAAACTTTTAAATTAAAATTTTGGAACTGCAAGACAAACATGTTGAGTCACAAATATTATATTTAAGTTGAATCTGTTGCATCACTTATCCATTTAATTGATTAGTTTTATAATTGAGTCAATACTTTTTTCCTTTTTACTTTGTATTACCATTAGTGTAGGCAGAAGTCTACACTAATGGCTACACTACAAAACCAGACTTGTACACAGAAGTCTGGTTTTAGAATAACCAGACTTCTGACTTTGCATCACAGAGTTGCGTAAACAGAAGCTGATGGAATACTTGGCATCAAAAGGAAAGCTGAAACCTCCAAACATCACGTAAGTGTCAAACAACGAATGCCAAAAATGCCGCAGTGACTCGTAATGCCAGAGGCCTTTATTTGCTGTTTTTCTCTTCAGACAATTCCTCCATGGGGATTCTCACAATCAAACGGCTGTCAAAACGTCCAGGAAGGTAGGGTGTGTTTCTGCTTAAGGGCTATAATTAACTCAAGGCAATTAGCAATCAGGAAAAAAAGAAAATCACTTTTACTCACAATGGAGTGTCAATAAACTCAAGCATTTTGAAGTTTTGATTTAAACTAGGACTGCACAATAATATGACACCAACACATAATCATCAAATTATCAGTGTCCAATATCCATATTGCAAAAGAGTGTTGGGAGTGCAATAATTGTTGGCTAGTACGTTCCAAGTGTTATGAACTTATGTTTTTCCTGTTAATGTAATATTTATCCAGCTGGACAGTCTGATAGCAGGAGATGCTCACACCATATGCAGATGACTTTGTTCTAAATGTGAAAGGTACGAGAAAGAGAAGAAGCAAATAGGCAGATTTTATAACTGATATTGCAATTGCAATATTTTCTATGATGATGCAGCCCCAACAACAATAATAACTATCAAATATAGATAAACATTCTTGTGACATTCAGAAAAACAGGTAAAATTGGTGAATGTTAATTATTGTATTGCCTTTTTTTTCTCAATTAAAATGTTTGCAGCGTGTAGTTAATTAATTTCATTTATATTGAAAACAAAATAAATTACATTCTTGCTGCTAAATTATTGAATAATTAAGACACATGAGCTCAAGACATTTATTACTTTTAATATGTTGTTGAGGTTAGTAAACCTGAATAAAGTTCTGTTTGCAGTGATCATCCCTGATCATTCATGGGACTTCTTTTGAAATGTGGACTGTTTACTGTTACTTGTTTTTTATGGTTGATTAATGCGTCATCACCAACAACACGTTCACCATCCAGCTGCAGAGATTACCTGAATGGTGTACGTGCTGAAAAATAAGTAATTAAGTTATTTGTTTTTCACAGGTTGCTATGGGAAAAGAAAACAAAGCTCCACCTGACAGAGTCAGGTGGCACCATTCAAAAGATAAAACGTTGGCGCCTCAGTGCAGTCAGGATCCTCCCAGAAGAAGAGCACTGGGTGTCTCTGACAAAGTTAATGTGACAAATGGAAAACAAGCTGCCATTTCCTCATCGTCCAGCAGCGGGTCAGCACAGACAAAAGTTAATCAAAATCCCCTGCTCAGGAAAACGTACACCGTAGTGGCTTCCAAATCCAGCTTCACCCCAGCTGCATCTCAGAAAAATCAGCCTAACACAGGAAGTCAAAATCTGAGCAAGGTGGAGTTAAATGGACGTTATACACATGCAGCAAAGTCAGAACCCAAATCAAGCATGAGCTCAAGTCGGGCTACATTAAGGCCACTGGAAATGGCGAGTAGTCGGATCAGTACTGGCCCACTCGTTAAGACCAAAACAGGGCTTGTACCTGCAGTGATCCAGCCGAGGAACCCAAAATCAAACACATCACATCCACCTGGCTCAAAGCGTCAGACGTTCACTTCCTCCACTGCTGCTAAGAATCCAAAGGGTAAAGGGCAGTTAGGCAGAATGTCATCGGCCTCTGCTTCCCAGAAGCCTGCTCTGGTGATTCCTACAAATTCAAGAGCTGGGAGTAAAACCGCAGCTCAAAACAAGTCTAAACCTAAAGCACTTCCTGTTACACAATCACAACCAAGGAGCCAGTTCTGGACTGGGCCTTCCAAATGCAAAACTGACAAACCAGAGCAGAAAGTGTTAACCGGTAAGACACCAGGGCAGCCTGCTCACACATCTAAAATTCAAGTAAAGAAAAACAGCCAATCTGTAAAAGCTGATGCCCCAAAAACCTTAAGGCCATCAGTGAAACGCAGCTCGACAGCCGTCAAGAGAGATCAGAGCGTTTGGCCTAAAGATGGGAGGGAAATAAAGATGAACAGAGAGACACAAATCATACAGAAAACATCTAGAAATATTCCTTCAGTGCATGCGGCTACAAAATGTGCAGCTGCTCCGCGGGGGTACCAAACCGCACCGCAGCCTTCCAGGTCCATCAGCCTGCTGGGCCGGGCCACAGCCACCAACACGCCAAAGGTCACGATTAAAACAGCTCCACAGACTGAAGTAAAGAAACTGACTGGTGCGCAGGAGGAGAGGATGTAAGCCGAATGCAGCACTCCTACTATTTATTAGAGAAAAGGTTAAAATATGGAGTTAAATATTTAGCCAGCAATTGTTTTACATTTGGTTGTCAGGAGGAAACTCCAAGAATGGCGAGAATCGAAGGGGATTTCCTACAAACGTCCACCGATGCCGGTGAAGGCGCCGGCCACGCGCACCGTGTCCATTCCTCAGCCCTTCTGGGCGTCCATGGAGCTGGAGGACGAAGCCCACTCTCTCATCTCCGCCGTGGACCGCTCCCTGGAGGACTGCATCAAGTTGCTCGCCGAGGTAAGCAGAGGGAGCTGGTGGGCAACTTTTTGTTTATTTCTTAACTCTAGGTAGATGCTAGAGCTGAAGCAATTTATCGTGAGTCATGTATTGAAACAGTTTACTTATTTAGCAATGTAATCGTTAACCGGAGGGTTTAGACTCAAAGGCCATTTGCAGAAAGAATGACACATTCAGAGCTGCAATTAAGGCAAAAATGTAAAAAAAAAATTACATTTCCATTTAAGATTAAAAAAGCCTGTAAATTTATTCTACCCAAAGTTCCTCAAGTGGCAGTTTTAGCTTCATTTGGTTCAAATTCTGTTCATTTCCTATGAACCTATAACCTTTCGTTATCCAACTATTAAGCTGAGCTTTTCACATGTCGATATATATTTTTAACTGCAGGTGCATCTTTTGCTACTAATAATCAAATGTTCTCTAAAGGAAAACACATTTTAGGTAATAAAATGTAATTATTTATTTGCATTTGCTAAGCATTTTCAATATTGTAAAAGAATGACTCAAGTGGCTAAATGAAAAATCTGCAGAAAGTGCCAATTTTTTATCTGATGAATCAATTAACCGTCAGACTAATCAATAACTAAAACAAACCTTCACTGCAGCTCTTGTTGCTTTTCCCATGAGTTGCTGTAATTTCACCATAAGTCATGCGATAAACACCAATAATAAGAACAATCTAGCGAAGAAAGACAAACTGATATCATTTAAAGGAAGTGAAGTAATGAATATCATTTCTTAACACGTGTAGAGGCCTGGAATTGGTTCATTCAAATTAATTTAACAAATGAAAATGGAAGAAAAACCATAGCTAAAGCTTCAGTGTCTGGTCCATGTGGTCAGGGCTGCCCTGCGGACCGGGTCAACGACGTCCTCTCACGGCTGCCGGCGGTGGCTCAGAAGTTCGCCAAGTACTGGATCTGTCGAGTCCGGCTGATGGAGCGAGAGGGAAACTTGGACGTGCTGCCCGTGTTTGAAGAGGCTGTTGGAGTTGTGCTGGAGGTGAGGAGAATATTTCTCTCTGTTTGAATAGATTCACATTACCATCTGATTGACTATACATGTTTTCCATCGTCAGTGGCATAAATTTATTTTGAGCTTAGATGCTTCACCCACAGTTATATTCAATTACTGCCACGTTCCCCTGGCATCATCCACTGTTTTCTGGGAAACCATCCGTTTTCAATCACTGATATTTAAATGCCTGACTAATTTGGTTCACACCAATTTGTTTCTGTAGTAATTATAGCAACAAAGTTACAAAATTAGCAACAGTAAGCTTACTATTGTTAAACGCAGCCCTCGCTCAGACGCTTGTGATGGTAGAAAAGATCAGTGAATAAGATCGGTTACACGTGCAAGTATTGACCGATCCGGGCAGATCAATCCTCGCACCATAAAAAGATCCCCCACCCTCAAAGCCAAGTCACTGCGCAATTCAATAGCGTGTCTTGCCCTGTGGGTTTTATGTTATTTCGTCACACCAGAGACATGAGTAAAGTTGTCACCTATACATAACGTATTTGTTATGTACGAGGAGACTGTTAGTCTGACACCAGGTGACAACTTTACTCATGTCTCTGGTGTGACGAAATAACATAAAACCCACAGGGCAAGACACGCTATTGAATTCACAAGAACTCTGGATTTTAATATTACTTTGAAAAAAACTTCCTAGATTAAATTTGTCTTCTACTTTTTAATTTTTGTTTTATTTTGTCACAAATAAAACGAACTGTCCTGTTTTCAGATTTCTTTTCATCTCTTCAGACTTTAAGTTGCTTCAACTGTGCATGGTCTGCACTGCAACAGTTACAATTTCCTAGTTTCTGTCTGCCGCATGTAATATGAAACACATTAATATGTTCCAATTCACAATTATTACAAAACAATTTTTAACGATTTAAGGCTCACATTGATCTGGGGGTGAAACACTAATGTGTTAAGGAAATAAGTCTTACCGAAGGAGAAACACTGAGTCAATCAAGAACGAATCAAAATGCATTTTGATTATCATTTTATTAAGAAATTAAGCAAATATATAGCAGTGACTCCCTTGGCTCGTCCAGGGAAGTGAAGAAAAGATGAAAGTACATCGCTTTTAATATCCACCATCCCTCTTACAATGAAGGGAGGAGAAGAGAGCATCCCACCAGTTTCAGTTTACTTCACAATCTGGTATTTGCACCTGCAGACTGTGACCCTGGACGGTTCAGAAATACCCCTTATTATGCTGCTCCAACATGACGGCTGCTTTATAGCTAAGATTGATTGAAATAAAACAAAGTTTGACATAACACTTGTCTGTTTCCTCAGCCAGTGGATGAACTCCGGACTGTTGTTTTTGACATTCTGAAGAAGAAAGACGAACTCCAAGGTAATGGCGTTTCCATGGTTACAACAGCTGGGCTGGTTGCATACTGTATGCAAAGAGAATAATGTCTGCTGGAAAGACTTCACATCCTGACAGTTCACAGCAGCACACGAGAAAATAACCAAGGAAATCTTCTACAACATTTCAAAACTTTATCATTTGAATAAAGTAATAAAATTATGAGATTAAAGTCCAAATACTACACTTCTAATATAATGAGAATAAAGTCATGATATTAGAATAAAATCATAATATACAAGAATAAAGTTATAAAAATATGAGAATAGTCATAATATAAAAAGTTGTAATATTGCAACTTTTTTCTTGAAATATAATGACTTCATCCTTATATTATTTTAACTTTAATTTCATAATATTACACCTTAACCTTGTGTGAGTTTATTCCCGAAGTATTGACTTTATTGTTTATTTTTAGATTTGTATGTAGTGTGGCTCTAACAGTCTGTAGGTAATGGAGGATGAGTCACTAACGAAGTGAAGTAGCTGGTCCAAGTAAATTCCAGTAAAAACGGCAGCAGTCCAAATGATTAATGGACCGGTTCGCCATGTAGCTCCTCCCCCTCTGTCTGAACACACAGCGACTCCTGGTTGTGCTGCCTTTTCCTCGTGGAAATGTTTTTGGGTCTTTTATTGTTGGCTTTAGATGCATTCAGTTCTGCAATGTTTTGTAAGCAAGTTGACATCATTTTACAGGGTCGTCACACAAATAAATAGCTATTTTCAACTGTAAGTGATGGCGAAACAGGAAAACATGCTAACATTTGCTCAGCGTTTCAGCAAACTGTTCAGCTTGAAACATTGAGTAGATGGAAACATGAGTTTATGAAATAGCGCTGCCTTTATGTGCAAAGTAAAATTATTTATAAAAAAAAACAAATGATAAAGCTTTGCTCTTTTTTCAGGCAACTTGTTGCCTTCTTGCTGCTCAGCAGCTTCTAACTGCGCCGCTGTGAAGCTGAACTCTGTGTCAGAGTAACATGACCTGGAGAAAAACCTTTGACAAAATGCTTTGCTGTCACAAAATACAGATAAGAGCCTGTAGCTACAACACTAATGCAGCCAAGCAGTGCTGTCATTTAACTGTTAAAAGTTGCTGATATTTGAAGCTGGTTGTGATTTGATTAATGTTAATTTAGCATCAGACCAAGACTCCATATCACCGATCACTATTGGTGACAAAAGCATCTCGATTGAAGAGTCTCAGATTGGTTTTTCTTTTTTTTTTTGTGAATTGCCGTCACTTTAATGTTTTCTCCTTTTTTCTTCCTCAAGAAAGTGAAAAACGGGACGATGGCTCTTCAGCCACGGAAACGTCTCCAGACTGTGGCAACGACCCCCTGATGACCCCTAAACCTGTCAGAGTTCTGATTAGGGGAGAGAGAGGAGGCTCATCCGTGGTCAAGTACAAGATCACTGCGACTCCCGGGTGTGTTAAAATAACCAAGAAACGCTTGATCGTACGAGTCAGTGGTTCTTCAATTTGTGGGTGATGACATTTTTCTTTCGTAAAATTGAAATATTTAACACAATAAGTAATTTTTTTCAATTCAAAGTATTTTGGTTATTCACTAAATACAAACATTTACATTTACAATTGTTTAGATTTATTTTCCAACAGCTCTCGTCCACCTCCTCCTTTTGGAGCGGTCTCAGGTTATCTGGTCTCTGTCTGGTTCTCGGTTTCTGGTTCTCCGGGTCTCTGGTTCTCCGGTTCTCTGGTTCTCCGGTCTCTGGTTCTCCGGTTCTCTGGTTCTCCGGTTCTCTGGTTCTCGGTTCTCTGGGTCTCTGGTTCTCTGGGTCTCGGTTCTCTGGTTCGCTTGGCGTTCACATCTGATTTCAAACTGGTTCACTTTGTGCATCAGAGTTTGATAACGCATTGACACTCTTTATACAGACTGGAGTTGGATTAAAGGCAGGTGGGAATGCAGTCTTACATTTGGTTTGACATTCAATCTGTAGATCCAGCAGATTTGTTACATTTACTCAATTTATTTGCAACTGAATTGAGTAAAAAAAGTTAAATATTTCTAGATTTTCCCACACAGTCATGTAGTTTCATATTTTAAGTGTTCGGTTGATCTCAGAGTCACTTTTGCATTTTGACATGTGGCTTTCACTGCACAACTGCTTCCGCTGCCGGACAACCAGCTGTCTGATTAGCAGCTGCTGACATCTGCTTCATGCCGCCACGCTTGTTCTGGCAATATGCATTCGAACCGAATACACATTGCATCCGGTTCGAATGCAAAGCTGGTGGTCTGCAAAACCAAGCGTCAGCACTGGCTGGAGCTTCAAACCGAAGTGCAACATGAAGTAAAATGTCAGACTCTGCTTTGAAGAGGGACTTTCAAGCAGATAAAGCAGTTGAAGGCAGTTTACTTGCCCTCCACGCGCTGCAGAGCTGCAGCGTGCTGCAGAGCCAGTTCAGCTGCTGGCATCCTTCCACAGATTCATAGTCGGGTCCCGGATCTGACTCCCAGTCTGTGGTCTCACTGTGGAGCCTGTATGCACCTACTAAATGTTGGGTTTTAGATTTACTTTTAGTCATGGAAAGAAAATAACATGGAAATGCCTTTTTTTCCCTTGATAAATGCCGTAGTCTTTGATTGGCTTATATTAAACTGACACGTTTCACTCCTTTTGTTTTTTTTAACCCAAAAGTTTAGATTCAGATTGAGCCAGAACCATGGTGACTAAACTGTCTAATTCTCACCAAAACAACTAATTAAAAAAAATGAAGCCAGGACCTTACAGTACATGCAGCTGGCACTGCTGGAGCAGTCCTGACTGGAACAAACCAAAGTAGAAAGTTGACCAAGCAGAGAAAGGAAGGCAGGCTGTTTTTGATGTAGTAAATATGTATTTAATCAGTAAAATGTCATAAGTCATTTCAGTTATTGATTGGTTTTCCTCCCTTAGGGGCCCAGCAAGTCAGCAGAAGGAACCAGTCAGGGTCAAAGGGCAGGAGGTCCGGTTCTTCACCCCAGTTCGACGGTCCGTGCGAATCGAAAGATCCTGTTTCCGATACCCGCCGTCGCTCCAGGACCACGACGTCTGCGTGAATTCGTACAGTGACCTGATCTCAGAGGAGGGCAAAGAAACCAGTGAAGAACAATCGAGCTGCTCTGGTAGCAACACACCCATGTACATTTACAGACAGAACGAGGCGCTGGAAGACAAAGTCTCCATCAAACTCGTCCTTAACGACAGTTTTTAAACTCATCTACTTACTTCATCACCTGGATCATTTTTAAACCATCAGACAGACAGAGGCTGTCTGTAGCCACTCTGTTACCGCCCAAATGTTCATATTCGTGGTTAGAAAGGATTTTAGTGAATTTTAAACTTCACACTTGAACCAGCAATCATTTATTAAATCTATATGTACAGAAGGAACAGTTTGATATTAGGTCATGAATTCTTCTTTAGTTCTGCAAATAAACAAAAAAAGACAAGATATAAAAGTGTAAAAATAAGAATTGGTTTCTTTTACATACAAAAAAATCAGAGGATTCAAACTCTCAGACAAGGATGAATAATCATTCAATAATAATAATAAACAAGACAAAACATGTCATCATTATCAATCGTTATTACGTCCAATAAAATACTCCATAAGGTCACTGCACTCCGGTCCAGAGCCTCACGGCGGCGTGGTGTCACGACCTCTCACCCTGCTCACCTACCAGCAACAGGCTGAGTAACTTGTGCAGGAGCAGTTTCCTGTTTGCCACTGTGACTCATAACCGCTCAAAAATAAACACAAGGGTGTGGAGAGAAATGAGAAAACGAGTGCAACCGCTGGAGAGAAAACTGTTGATAGAGCAGGAAGGTGACATCACCATTTGGTAATTTTTAAAACAACAAAACTAATCAATAATTATTTATCGACTGATATTTATTTTATCTTATTTTTTTATCTCCAAGTAAAACATCTTGCCACTTGCTAGCTGTTTGTCCCCTAGAGCCGTTTTAACCGGTTCTGACCGAGTCCGAACCATCCAGACGTTCCATCTGGGGTGGTTCCAGCCGCGCCAACCCAGGTATTGTGCGGAAGCGATTTTTGACGGTAGACTGCATTCGCTGATTGATTTACGCCGCTGCAGACGCCAAGCAGCAACATGAACCGGCGGACATGTTGCTCCGGTCTGAGATGCTCATTAGGAGCAGCAGAACCACGAGCGGCGCCAGAAGTGCGTCAACCTTCACAGCAGAATGATCGTTATTTCACAGCTGTGAAAGCACAACGGCTCTGAAGAACGCAACGCCATGCAGAAGAGAAACGCTGCTGCTCTGGCCAACCTTCTGGCTAAAGTTTTGCAGATCTACATTGCTTTAGTTTGACATTGTGAACATATTCTTTGTTTGGGTTTTTCTTTTAAATAAAGTTCATGGTTGAATATTTGTGTACATTTTTACTGCATTAACTATGATTATATGTTTAAAGAAATAAAATGCTACAATATTGATAAATATAGAAATATACGGCTTTCTATAGGATAAAATGAAATATCTGGGTTTATTTGGGTCAGCCATGATGGCACCAACATGGAGGTTGAGATTTAACATCAATTTTGTCTTAATATTAACTATTTGAAATTATTAGGTGTATTAATGTTTTATGTGTTGCAATAGATGAAACAAGATGAGGCATAATCTTGTTTGGTGTGTCGCCATTGTAGAATGCCCTGGGCGTTTACACTGATGAGGTAAATTAACTGAAACAAACGCGTGTCTATTGCTAGTAGCAGAAACGGCTTGCCTTCTTTTAGCAAAGCCAAGAGAAATGGAGAAATCCTACCGTTAAAATTCCAGAGCTGTCTGTGAATAAATAAATGAACATCCTGTTGTTCACTTTACAATCACAATTGAAAGTCTTCAACTTAAGGAAATAACTAGACACCCTGAATAAACTTGCTAGTTTTGTCTTTTACCTTAGAAAACCGGATTTTTACAGGTTTATGAAAACTTGAATTTGTTCATTGGAGATTCAGAAATAAAATTGTTTCACTTTTATTTTTGAGAGTCAATCTTTTAAATAAATTTAGAAAAACTTTTAAAGTTGTTGTAATTTGTGTAAGAAATTTCCTAAAACAATATCCGGCCCGACGGCGTGCCATAAATTTTGACGTGGTTGGTCCGTCCCTGTGCTGGAACCAAACCAAGAGCCAAAGCATTTAAATAGTTCCACTGTGAGACGCAACCTTCACTTCTATATTGCAACACAGAGATCATCTTCTGCAAACGGCAGCGACTCCTCTGCTTCACAGGATGTCTCAGGGGACGGTGAGTGTGACAGCATTTCAGATGCACATTCATACTTTTGATGAACTGCTTTTACTTATCTCAGTCTCTCATGTGGAGCAATTCTGCAGGAGATAAGGATCAGGAAACTAGCTTTCCGCAGGTTGTGCATGCAAAGCATTTTATAGTTTCTGCTACTGCCAGATTCCCAACAGGTTCTTTTTATTTGTCTTCTCAGTCCTAAACTGCTAGGGGTTTTTTGAGAAATAAATACTTAATCTAAAATTGCAAAACAAAACCTAAAATATAAGCAACTGAGCTTAAAAGACGTTTGGTCTGATTTAACTTCAGGCAGTGAGACGACTTTGTCTGGTGTATGTAAACTTCTGGTTTCAACTGTAAGAAAGTCTGACTCCTTGTAAGATAAATAGAAATGATCTGACTGAATACATTTGCATTTTACAGTGTATTTTCTGTTTTTGTTGTTTTACTTGTATGTTGTATTGTTTGATAATCTTGTGAATATGACTCACAAGCAGGTTTTAAAATGCAGCTTCGATCTGTACAGACTGACCTACCTGTGCTTAGTGAACATTAATAATTGTATTTATTTCTCACATTTCAGCCCTTCTATACAAATGTCAAGAAAAGTCCCAGCGTTCATCTTATGGTGGGAGAAAAGTATGTTGAAGTCCGAACTTCACCGCGAACAGATAAGGCTGAGCTGGTTCTGGTTGAATGTCAAGAAAAACCAGGTAGGGAATGAATGGGTTTGGTTTTAGTGAAGATGAACAGTTAAAGCTGCATGTTTGAGTGATAACACACCTGGACCATCTGCATTTCATTAATGTTTCTACAAATGTAATTATTAGCTGTGACATCAAAGGTGCCTGAAAATCCTACAAATCGTTCAACATTAGTCTGTTGGGAAATGCAGTGGATGGAAGAATTAACACTGACTTCTGACTGCTTTTAGAGGAAGTGCTATGTTACACTTCTGAACAAGTGACTGGAGAAGTGACCAAAAAATGTGTGGCTTTCCACTTCAAATACAACGGCAAATATTATTCGCCAAAGGGAGAAGAAAGAACCATAGAGGTAAGTATCCACCAAGGTAGAATAACTACTAAAACTTAAATAATGTGTTAAATTTTCAGTGTATTAATATTAAAAATGAAAATATTATGGCGTCCTTTAGTATAGCCAGTCTGACCCAAATATGAACTGTTTCTTGAAAACCATTTCCAACAGCAGAACTGATGCTTATGTAGAATTATCAGACCACATAACCAATAAATCTTATTTAAAGTCTGATAAATAATCCTGTTAGGTTTCAGTTTATTTAGGCTGATTTGACTCATCTGATGAAATCCCTGGTGAACTAACCCTAACCCAGAAAACAGATCGCAGACATCTAAACCTAAACATCTTCAGGGTCGTGTTTTTCCTGGGGTCAAGAGAGAATAGATTTAAAATATGCTTGAAACTCAGTTTCTAAATGTGTTTTTCTGTTTTCACAGCTGGTGGAATCGGATAACAATCCGTGTTCATTTGTGCATGACTGGTGGGAGAAGGAAAACATCCAAGCCGGAGAAAGTCATTACTTGAGGACAACTGCAGGAAAAATTGGCGTTGAACCCAAATCTGGGAAAAAGCTGTGTGTACGAGACAGCAACCCTGTGATATTCACACAGGAATGAAAAGATCTAAAATGAGAATTACTGCTGTAGTTCAGGAATATTTCGGGTTTTTTCCATTAATAAGCAGTTCAGTGTTTTATGTGGCGAACAGATGAGCAGTTTCCTGGCTCTTTTGTTGTGTGTTTTGCTCTGCAGCATAGCAGCTAAGCTTTCCTCCATATTCCTGAGGAGTTCCCTGCTTCCGGTTGATTCCTTCCTCAGAACCCAACCGGACCGCATACATGGGTGGGATGATGTTCTTTGAGTCTTTATTCTGTCAGTTTCGGTTCAGTCATATGAAAATATGACTGAACCGTATGGTTCTAGGGGCCCATATGGTCTAGGGGCAGCTTTGTATACTTGTGATGCAGGTTAGTGGTTTTATTTATTTGAAGTGTAAACTGCTTTATGGGGAACTGGAGTTTCTGAAATGTAAATAAATATGTAAACATACTAAGGTTCACAAATTTCTAACAAATGCATTAAAAATGTTTCTTATGTCTTGGGTGCAGAAAATTAAAGCTTTTTTGCAACGAAAGGGATTACTTCAAGATGGAAAAGTAAAAATTATATAATAAAACACTAATTTATATGCAGGATAATAACTTCTGACTGATTTAAGATGTAAATGTAAACTTATTCTATAATAAAACAATGATTTGCAAAATAATGCCTGCCAATTTGAATGTTTTTTTATTAAAAGAGTCGGAACATTTTAAAGGTTATTTAAAATATATTTTAATTATAGTTTACAGTTAACATATGAAGTAGAGAAAACTTTGATTTCAGCCATCTTAAGATTTTTTTTTTTTACCTTTTTGTGTCGTTAGTAAAGGTCCCCATCTTACAGTACCGACATAAAAGGCTGGGGTTCTGAATGTATATTATACATATATATGTATATAATACATATGACACATTCATGACCCCAAGGTCCTGGCTAAGGGCTGTTTATCATTAACAAGTTCACATTTCTACCCTTTTATTTCTTTGAACCAGAAAAAAGGCAGCAACTGGCAGGCTACAGATGAAAGGAAGAAAATCACATTTAGACAAACTGAAGTTTTTCTCTGCAGATCAGAGGGATTCAGTTGTTCACCGTCACAAAAAGATGTTTGGACAAGTCAAGACTTTCCACCAGGTACCTGGAAGAGGAAACCTTCTCAATTTTTATGTACATGAAAGTTTAAACTGATTATCTGATTGTTCTTTCTGGAAGAAAGTTGCTGGATCAGCGTAATCCAGAGACAATGCGGATGCACAGATAGAGCATTCACTTGCATCATTTTCATTCTGAAAATTCACCTTCCGGCTGGAAATAAATCTGACGGACACTAGAGGGGGCTGTGTGCAAAGATAGCGTAAATAATTGGTACATGATGACAACCTGTGATTAAAAACAGAACAGCTGAAATACATCTCAGTTAAAGTAATAATAGTTCCCACATGCTTGACCTGGGAAGGTGTGTTTTCTTTATCTCCTCCAGTTGGTTGTCAGCATTACGAATATAAATCCCACATAAACTGTGATGAAAGGCCATTAGTCACTCAGCGCTTCCTTTCTGCACGCTTATCGCGGTTACATTCCCTTTCTCGTTTTGAGTTACTCATTCCTGTCTGATTGATCATTAATATGCAGTAATAAAATACGGCCAAGCAGAAAGAACCGATGCTGAGTGTTTGCTGCAGAATGATTTTGTCGTGGGGCGCATGCGTGTCTCCATGAAACCCCTCGAGGGAAAGTGCAAACTTTAATCTCCACGACGCAAATTTGACGCAGCATCTAAAGCTCTGCTCTCCCTGAAGGTGAGCGACTTTTCTCACTTGTGTGTGCATGCATATCGTTTTTACTTCTTGATGCATTTATTACAAGATGAACACCGACGTGTGTTGGGAAAGTTCGCTGTTAATACTAGGCGATTATAAACCAGACACTAATTATGCAACACTAAGATAAGCATCGCCTTTGTGTTCCTTCAGATTTGTAAAATGTAATATAAAATGTGGTTTCATTTTTTTGTGTGTGTTCAAGCCACCATTAAAAATGAGTAGCAATAAATAACAAAAGTGTTTTTCTCAGTAAACAACCTGTTCAGACCCACAGAAGTCAAATTAAGATTTTTGCTTTTACAAAAACTTAAGGCTCTAAATAAAAACAAGTTTTAATAAGTAGCTCCACTTAATAAAATTCCTCATAAATATTGATTTATTGCAGTGGTTCTCAATACAAATCATGTCTTATTTAAATTAAGGCGCTTTAAGCTTTTATTTTCTGAGGGTCCTGCATGACGTAGAACCTGTAAATATGTAGAAATTGAATATTTGGGATGTATCATAACAAACTTAAAGCTCAGCACCAGTTTTCTACAAAAATATTAAAATTTTATTTTGTGGTTTTAAAGGCGGTGAGAAATAAAGACAGTTTATTTTTGTTTCACTGCCAGCTGCAGTAGCCCAGCTCTGTTTCAAACTTATTAAAATAAGAGTTAGAGAGATAAATAGAATTTAAATTTGGCTCCTTTGTCTATGAAAAAGATGTAGCAGTTTAGCTGGCTTTGATTTCCAAGGCATAAGGTGGTCAGATATTTTTAGCTTCAACACGCTGAGTTTGATAACGTTTGATAACAATAATTAAAACTGTTTGTCTAGCTAAATGTTTCTCCGTCAGGCTGCTGCATCCAGGAGCTGCTCTATGCTGGAGGCGTCATGTTGATGCTGCTGAGCATAAATCACTTTGTGGCTAAAACAAACATTATTTTACATCAACTTCTAAGTCTGTTAAGATCATTTGAAGGCTCAGAATCAGTCCAGTACCGGTACCGGTCCACATTCAGTTTTCAGTTTTCTGGCCGATCCCTGGTTACTGATCTTTGAAAAGCCTGACCTGCACATTTTAATTTTGGCTGATATAAATTTTTATTTTTTTATTGTAGGCTTTAAGATTGGGGGGGCAGGGCTCCCCAACCCCCCGGCGGTTTACGCCTCTGTATATATCTAACATATTCTATTGCTAAATCTTGTGCGAGTTGCTGTATTTGTTGACTTGCTTCTCTTACATGTTGACTCCAAGATGTGTTCACATTGAAAACAGCAACAAAGAAACAAAAAGCATAATTTTAATGTGTTTTCAGACATTTGTTACAATCATAGTCTTCACAACCATCAGATTATTTTTGCTGCTTTAAAATATGGTTTTGCATCAGAATTGTGATTAAATTAACTGAAGAATTTAAATTATTCTGAGCACAATTAAGAATTTAATTTGGATGTAAAATTTAATTCCTGTGACATATTTGATGTTGATATTTTGAAATGACATTTGTTTCCCTCATGCTAGAAAAGATAATGAAGGAGGCCATTCTGAAGACTGGAGGGGGGAAATACGTTCAAGTCCGTCGGAACAAGCGGAAGGAAGTAAAGCTGTGTGCCGTCGATAGGCAGGACCGTAGTAAGAATTACACTCTGTAAAACAAGTGTTTCAATAGAAATATTTAATCTGCAGTAATAATAAGCAGTAATTTGAAGCAGAGTTCACACCATGGATCTGGAAGGCATGCCTCACAAACACAAGGTTTCTCAAAGCTAAATCATCTGATTTTAGATGTTTTGGAGACATCGGCAGTGGCTGCAGGACCTCCTCTGCATGCCGTCAAGTGCTGCAGAAGGCTGTCTAATCAACCGTTTAGTCAAGTCAGGTGTGTGGCAGAAGGGAAACACCTGAAGCACGCAGGACAGACTGAGAAACTCTGATCTAGGTTGATTTGGGAAATCACCAAACAAGGAAAAACCACTGAAGTTACAGCAACTAGTAAAAGGTTGAAAGCAGTTCAGGTGGAAGAGCTGATGGTCATTTCTTCTGCTTCTGTTTTCAGATGCTTCTGTGCTCATTCAGACACGTAAAAAGGAAGGTACAATACAAATGGCTTTTCACTTTAAATATGGAAATGAATATTATTCCCCGAAGGTGGAAGGAGCAGACATAAAGGTAAACACACACTCTTAAAAAATAAAATGTTCACAAACAGCAGCAGGCAGGTTTGCTCCCATTGATCACTGACTGGTCAATCAGATTCCCAGCAGCTCACTCTGCTGAAACGTCAGTCCTCTGAATCACTTTCTGCAGAAAGTTTTCTAATTCATTTCCTGATGATGGAGGGAACTCCTCCACTTCTGCTGTCCCTTCCACGACCTTTGATGGCAGCTCAGAATCAGACACCAGGATTGGACCCCTTGCTTTTATGTAACTCTGGACTCAAACTTGCTCTCTGGTATTTGTTGAGAGATGCAGTGTTGTGCAGCAGATCGTTGGTTTTCTTACATTGTTTGAGTAACGGAGCTGTACGGCTCTCCCATATCTCACCTGAAGCTGAACAGACAGGTCAGCTGGCTGCAGACTGTCTGCTTATGCATCCCAGGGACCCCCCCTCCCTCGGACCCCCTTTATGCGGACGCCCCTCTTTCTTCAGAGAGCGCCACACTTCTCTGTCCTCTGTGGAAAACAGCTGAGCGATATCCACTCAGGAGTTCATAGACATTTAACAATTTTTGTAGGTATTTTTTTTGAAGAATCATACAAATATATGTAATTGTTCATCATGTCATATAAATGGTATTCATGGTGGATTTACTAAACTCCTAAAGCCTTCGAAGCAAAAAACATCTCTGAAGTGTCCATCCATTCATTTTCTTACACCCTCATTCCTGTGGAGGGATTAGGGCGTACAGAGGTCAACGAGAGGTCAATCCTGGGCATCCTGGATTCCTGGTCCATCACAGGGCAACACAGAGACAGACAGGACAAACAATAATGCACACACACTGAAGGAGAATTTAGAGAGACCAACAAACCTGACAGTCATGTTTTTGGCTGTGGGAGGAAGCCGGAGTACCCGGAGAGAACCCACCATGCACAGGGAGAACATGCAAACTCCATGCAGAAAGACCGGGGCCGGGAATCGAACCCAGAACCTTCTTGCTGCAAGGTAGCAGCTCTACCAGCTGCACCACTGGGCAGCCCTCTGACCTGATCTCTGAACTAATTAGGTTTAATAGCTGCCACAGGATTTGCTTGTTTTGATCATCTGACCGGTTTGAAGCTAAAAATGTGCATCTTTACAGGTTTATGTCATGCATTGTGTTCACAGCTGGAGAAAGTTCCTGCTCCAGTGACATTGGAAAGCCACTGGTTTGAAAGAGTCAACATGCAGTCAGGAGAAGTTTACAGTCTGAAAACGGTGGTTGAAACGCCGCAGTACGTCACCATTCAGACGGACGGAAGCCCTTTGAGCCTCACGACTGAACCTCAGCGGTGTCTGTACATCACAGATGAGAGGGTGAGATTTCACTCAGTCAACATCGGGAAGACAGAGCTTTATTTTGAAGTAATGCTTCATAAAATTTTGACTGAAATAGAAATAATTAATCCTGTTTGAAGAATCTATTCTTGACCTATTAATCAGTTGCCACAGTGATCGATAGTTTAATAATTTGGAATACCATAAAGGCGGCTTAAATGAACACAACGAATTTAATGTTCTGCTCTTTAAATAATGTCTTCATGCCAAAGCAGCGTGAATAACAGCATCATTGTTTATGAGCATTTCACTACAGCTGACTGCACAAGCAGGAAAAAGTGAGAGTGAAGGAGCTACGAGCCACCGTTAGCTCAGGTACCGTTAGCTTCAAGAAAACAGGACATTTTATCATTTATTTAGCCATTTTATGTAGCTTCGTGTAAAAACAAATAACTCATTAAAGAGGCAAGCTGATCTTAGGAACCATTGGTGATTAGAGCATTCATTGGAATGAAGTTTGAACAGTCCAAACCCTCATTAGCTTTAGCTGCATCATGTTCTGCAGGGACCTGCTGTGTTTGGAGCAAAATGGAAAAACACATCAAAAACGCTTAACCTGATAATCCAAGGTGTCATTTCTGCACAGAAGCAAACCTCGACGAGCAGAAGCATCGGGTTTTCTACGGGAGTCTTGGGGAACCTGTGATTTAAAGGTTCCTGCTGCAGAAATCTGAATAAAACCAGGATCGAGGTTTATTGAGCATTATAAGGATTAAGCAAACTGTTAATCTGTCAGATACGTGAGTCACATTCTGGCATCACATGAGCCATTGGGGGGATTTATGAATTTATTCCGACGACGTTTTTGAGCTCCTGTTGTAAGATTTGTTCCCAGCATGTTCTTTGTTTCATGGCATCCTTTTAATATTTCCTTACATCTTGTTTTTTTTATTTATAGGCATAAATTACATGAGTCACCAAGATCAGATCTTTATTTGTATGCACAGTAAGTGAAATTCTGCTTTCACGTTGTGCAGCCATTTTCACTCTCTTCAATGACCTGCACTTACTTCCATCCATCCTTATTGTTTGTCCAGCAGGTAACCAAAAGCTGCTGCTTCACCTTCTGCTTTGGTGCAGAAGCACAAACTGGTTGGACCGCTCCGTGCTTTCCAGTGGCTAACTCACCGTTAGCTACTGAAAAACTTTGCCACAAAAATAATGAAGGAAGTGAAAACACTACTTCAACTTATTGCAATGCTTTAGTATTATTTATCTGTGTATCATTTACTACGTTTGTCAGAATACTGCCTGCATATTGGTGCTATGTGACCATTTATTATCTCTCTTTTGCATCACACTGTCTGCTGACAATACAGCTAGTGAATTTATAAGCTCATTTCGTCATTAAATTGGTTTTTAAAATGATTTTGTTGTCTGTGGAATCATTTCGTTGTGTCATGAAGAATGGGAAACCACAAACCTCATGTTTTAGCCGAGGTGCAAAGCTGGTTTACCACAAATTTGTGACTCATGTTCTTTGCAAACTTTGGCTTGTTGATGTAATGCGGAGCAGAGGTTTTCAGGTCCAGCCCTCTGGACACACTGTGCTGCCTGTGTTAGATGGAATAATCTCAGTATCGTGTTCAGCAGAGACCTGGAGGGTGTTTTAAGGACTGCAGGGGAAATCCTTTGCTTATACAGTAGCAGTGGAGTTTATGAATAATTTAGTGTCAGTATTGTCATTCTTAATGGAGTTCACCAGCTTTTAAATACCAATTAAGGGACATCAGATTCACACTAGTGAAATCCACAAGAAACATGTAAAGCAAATATTGTTTTTTTTTGTTAGAAAGTCCTGCAAACAATGTCATAAATAAGATAAAAGCTTGTATGGGATCAGAAGTCATGATCTGTTTGGTTTTCTTCCCAGTAACATGATCCAGAGGTTTCCTCAGACCAGCGGATCTAATCGCTTCCCCAGATCTTCCTGCATGCAGAAGGGATTACATCCACCAGTTCCAAAAAACCCTCCAGATGAGGGATCCGATCAGATTCCCTCCTCAGAGCTGCATTGAAACGGTCACTGTGACAGAAGATCTGAAAACTCGATCTCCTTCGCCTCCTCCTGGGCTGTCAGAAGAAACAACCAATCAGAGCCAGGAGGAGGGCTTTAGGGCTGTCAATCATCCTCATGTACTCACTGCTCAAGGGGCTAATGGTGGAGAAACAACTTAGTATTACAGGAGAACCGCTCAACTACCATCATTTGTGCTAACTAGTAGCAGCATTCACAACAGGCTAGGCTAACAGGAAGAAGCTGCAGCACAGCAGAGAGCAAGAGGACGAGGGAAGGGAGAATGAGCAGCGCCGCACAAGATTGTGATTAGCAGCGCTAAGAGCTGGCTTTGATTGGTTGTTTCTGGTTAGCACTGAGAAGACAGAAGAGCTCGATTTGTTTTTTCACAGATCAAACTGTCGCCACATAATGACAATTTCAACAAATATGAAAAAATTATAAAAGTTCCTGCAAACGTCAGGAAAACGTCCTGTGGCAGAAACACGTTCAGCATTCGAGATGCTGCATGAACCCAGCAGTATGTTGTGAGAAAACTGAACCTGCTGCAAGGCAAAGCAAAAGAAAACAATCCCCGAGTCTGTGGGGGTGTGAGCCGATCACATTTCACGGGGGCACAAAGGTCAGCACACAGGTCACACGTGGTTCAGTTCAGGCTGAAGAGCGAAACCGAGGAGACATGAGCCAGCATGAGGATGATGATGATGATGAATCTTCTCAGATGAGGAAAGTTTACAAATTGCAGAGTAAAATGTTTCATGTTTTTTATGGATATTTCATAATTACTCTCTTTCATTCTTTGCTACGTGTTGATTCTATTTTAGTTCACCTTCGGTTTCATTTCATTAAACTACATGGCTTTCTGCCTGTTGTACCTGAGGTCATAATGAACTGGTAGGAATGGTTTCCCACTGGTTCATGCTCAGTGTTGTTATTTGGCTCTCAGTGATCTGAACCCTGCAGACGTTTCACAGTAATTGTGTCAAATCAACCAGAATTTGGTTCTAAAACTTTACATTTTGTTATTAAAGAACTAAACTCTTAGTGATTGTGTTTTGGCCGTGAAGGAGAGACGTGATTGAACTAGACGGTTACGCTCCTGCAGGCAGGGATGATGGAAATGACTTGGAGAGTTTAGTTCACATTTTTATTTGCAGAAATGAATAATTCTGCATTAGCCACTGTAAGCTGAGAACTAGTTTAGGAATAAGTTAAGTTGAGCAACAATTTTTAAACCTGCAAACTCATCCGTAAACAAAGTCCGAGACCTAAATGGGAAAGAAAGCCACAAATTTGACTTAATAAATGATAAATGTGGGATAAAAACTGAGTAATCATGAAGGAAAACGGCTGGAAGCTGCTAAAAACCTGAGATCTGACCAAACGTCTCGCTCTGAGCAGCGGCGGAAATGCTGTACTAAACTGTCTACCTAAGGTTTTTATTGCAAACCGGCTCACAGTCCTCTGGTTTACAGCTTGTCACGTCGCCAGCTGTGCTCTTAAACTTTGTGCTCTCTAAGCCACCGGAGGAACATCAGCTCTTTCACCAACAGGAAATTCAGACATCAGACATTCACGCCTCATTGCACCTGCAGCAGAAATCAAATTCCAGTAAAGTGACACATAAAGACAGATAAGACATTAAATCTGCATGTCGACATCCAAGTCATTAAACTCTCCCAGGTCTGAGTAATATGTGAAGAGTGAGACATTTATCTTTTTTACAAATGTTGTCTCATAAAATGATGCAAGATCTGTGAGAAAATGTGTCACCTCTCTGCAGTATCAGGAATACTGTTCTGAACCAAAACCAACAATAATCTGTTGGTTTACACCCAAAACTCCTCATGCATAAAGGAGGAGTTAGTTTTATTTTAACAAGAACTAACTTATTAACTTATTCGTATTTCTGCCAGTAGCTGCTGTTCTGTTAATGGATGAAAGTATTTAAAGTTCATCTCATTCCTGCTGCAGAAACTCGGATGATTGTTCGTAGAAAGATTCCTGAATGTGTCATGCAGGTGGGAATGTTGTCTTGAATCAGAGGTGACAGTTTGTCTCAGACGTGACTATGGATATGAATCGCTTCTTAAGCAATAAAGACCAACAGTGCATCAGGTTCCCGCCGCATCTTTTCAGGATTGTTTTCTTTCATAGAATCTGTAAAACATTTAGTCTGGTTTTTATCCTGCAGGCCGTCGGGTTACGTTATAAACTCCACAGTTTCTATCAGGAAGACATTTATGAACCAGGTTTTTGTGTTGTGATTTTTTTTACAGCAGCAATAATAATCATCAGCAAATATAAATCATTTAGACAGACCCTTGGTTGATGCACTGAAAAACTAGCGCCCCCTTGCTCTCTGCTACGCTGCAGCTAACATAGTCTGCTGTGAATGATAAGGCTAGTTAGCATATGTTTCTCCATTTGCACTACTTTATTTTCGGAGTACATTGTATTGATTGACAGCGCTAAGCCCCGCCCCTGGCTCTGATTGGGAGCGGTTCAGTTCAGTCTCATATTGTCATAGCATAATGACAAAGTTAACAAATTTATAAAAACACTTTTCATGAACGTTATATCCTGCAGCTTTAATCAGATAAGTGACACAGTTTTAAAAGGTGTTTTTTTTATTTCCACACACAAACTTGGACATTAATTTATCTTGTTCTCTGAATGGATCCTGTTGAATCTCCACAGTGCATTGAAAATGTATGTTGCTTTGGGTAAAAGACACCAAACACTGTAAATTATAACATTGTATTTAATTGAAAAAGATGAGTGAATCAAACTTTGGTCAAGGTTTTGCTAACACTCAATAAATTTAAGTCCAATGAATGAATGTACAGGAAATTACATTAAAATGTTCACAATTAATTTGAGCATTTTATTTTGAAGGGCAACACAATTAAAAACCAGGAAATCATTTACAATAAATACTTTATCTCATAGAGATTCATAAAAATTCAGATTTATGCGCTCATAACGTATTTAATGCATTGGCCAACAATAACTGCACAAATCAGATGAAGCAAAGAAGCTAAAGATAAAGTGAAGACATGATGTGTCTCCTTCCTGAGCGGAACTTTCCCGGCTTAAATTGGGAAATATAAACACTGCTGCTTTTCACATGGAGCTTCCAGGAGTTTGATGCCAGTGGAGTCACAGAACGGTCCAGTGAATAAAACGCGCCTGCAGGCCTGCACACCATCAGAGCAACATGTTGACTCGGGATAAACTCCAGAGAGAAACCGAGTTTATCAGGAAATCAGCAGCTCCACAATCAGGCCAGTTTAGAAAACTCAGAGCTGCCAAAGCACACAGGTTTCTGCTTGTGTTACTCTTCAGCAAACATCGGATGAATGAATTAACTGATGCAGAAACGGAGAGGAGTGGAAACTCTGACTGCAAGACAGAATCTGCACTTGTGATAAACACTTGAGAGACTCAAGTTGCTGTTTCTAGAATCATTTTGGTTTATTTCAGACCTGCAGAGCATCATGGTGGTTCCACAACAGGAAAACTCTGTGGATGTTCCTGCTTCAGGTTTGTTTGGAAGCAGGAACATCCACAGAGGAAGAAAAACATAGTTAGGAAGGATACACAGTTCCTCCCAGAACCAAATCTAAAAACTACATATGAGTCTCCTAGAGGTCCAACCGTGGAGGTCCAGACGGGATTCTGCTGGGCCCGGACCCACAGGGTTTGACATCAACATTATTAACTTAGAACAAGCTCTAGTTTCGTCTTACTTTAAGGGCACTAAGATATTTGCACATCAAACTAAAAATAGATCCAAAAATTCTTGGTAAGATTTTGTGTTTTTGCAGTGAGAAGCTTTTTTCTCATTAAAACGACTTCTGATAAAATTATGACTTTATTATCTTAATATTAAATCAAAAATCTCACAGCGTGACTCTAATTCATCGTCCAACTCACACAAGGAACAATGCAAATAAATGATTTTAACTTCATTTAATGGAAACACAGCAATTGTGTTTTTTCTACATTAGCAGAAACATGACTGAAATTAAATGAAATCTTATAACATTAACATATCTATAAAAACACTATGACATGAATAGTTAATGTTTGAACTGAGCCCAGTGTCTTTATAAACGCTCGGTGCCTGACCTCTTTCACACTTGCAGTTGTTTTAGAGTTGTTTGTGCAGGTTCAGGCAAGTTGCTGATTGTGTAGATATTTCCTCATACAGGTAAATATCTACACATAATGTAAAAGGAATGCACAAACATCCATCCATCCATCCATCCATTTTCCTACACCCTTGTCCCTTACTGGGGTCGGGAGGGTTGCTGGTGCCTCCCCAGTTAACGTTCCGGGCGAGAGGCGGGGTCACCTGGACAGGTCGCCAGTCTGACGCAGGACAACACAGAGACACACAAGACTAACAACCTGCACACTCACACCTAGGGACAATTTAGAGAGGCCAATTAACCTGACAGTCATGTTTTTGGACTGTGGGAGGAAGCCAGAGTACCCGGAGAGAACCCACCATGCACAGGGAGAACATGCAAACTCCATGCAGAAAGACCGGGGCCGGGAATCAAACCCAGAACCTTCTTGCTGCAAGGCAGCAGCTCTACCAGCTGCACCACTGGGCAGCCTGGGGCATAAACATAAAACACATTTTACAGAAATGTATAAAATAAAATCATAAAAAGTCAAACTTTGTTGTCTGACTGGAACATGAACCTCCTGCTTCTCTTTTTATGACCAGCAAATGCCAGAAAGATTGAAATGAAATTGAAAGTCATAAACATTCCATAAACATTCAGAAAGTCTTTTGTTTTGTCAGCACATCTCTTCCTGAGCTGAGCTTAATCTCCTCTGAATCCCCAGAGTTGTTGGCCTAGCCAAAGTAAACCTCCTCTCCTTTGAGGTGAAGCTGTTGTGTTTCCGCAGAAAACTGTAACTGCACTCATTTCCTGATTTATCTGCTTAATTGCATCTTTTGTAAATAATCTGAACCTGGATCAGATGAGGCTCCCGCACTGCGGATGGAGACGGCTGGAAACTTTACCACAAACTTATTCAGGTTTTTCTTGTTCATATTTTACCTCACAAACATTTAGTGTCAGTTTGTTTAGTCAACACCCTGAAACTAAACAAGTATATTCGTGTCTCTGGGCGCACAGTCCCAGTCTACAGAATGACAAATATTCAGGTTCTGGTGAAACATTCCTGGGGATGAGTAAATCTGCATGTTTGTGTTTATCTCCTGATGTCGGACGGACCAGAGATGGGTGTTTACGTCGAGACGTTACCTAATGCCTACCGGTTGGTTTGTACACTTCATGCTTCCCAAACAGGGAGTGAATGGGAAATGCAAAGGTTGTGAGCAACAGTTTATTAATAACCAGAATGCGGCTCGAGGCCAGAGAACGTCATTGCATCATTTGCAGGCGACTCTTCAAACACAACATCTTAGAAATCATCCAAATTAGATACAAATTCGTTGTTCTAAAGCAGAGGACTAAAGGTTCTAAAGCAAACTTTGGTACTGGAGTTTACATTTCTTAAAAGGAAGCATTCGTGTATTTATATTTACAGCCTTTGTTTCAAGGTGACCTCTTGCACTTCCTTGGACACGTTAAGATAGATCTGCAAAAACCGCCTCAGTCCAGACTGCTACCTAGCAATTCCAGCCAAGATCAGCCCGTCACTTAGCAACGCCATCCAGCCTGTTACCTAGCAACCCAAGCTGGACTCAAGCATGTTTGGTCAGCTGGTTTTATTGCTGTATGCTCTGCACAATGGCTGCTGGAAAAGACAAGTATTTTCTTGTTGACTTATCATCCAGAAACCACTTGCTGCATTCTTATTGGTTGTGCAGGAGGGCGCACTTCTGCTTTTCAAAGATGTCCAGTTGTATAACTGCGTCTTGCAGCCATCTTCATGTGTGACTGCTAGCATTGAGTTGTGGCTAAAACTGATAAAACAGATAAAATGCAGAACTCAGCAGACTAAAATCTCAATATCTAAAAATGATTTTGTACAAGAAATCTCGTGAATATGTTTTGAATAGGCCATAGACCTACCCTAACATGTTCATGAAAGAATAATAAAAGCCACATGAGTCAAAGATTGAGCGCTGTGATGTGATTGCCAGGCCGACATCATGCAGGGAAGAACGACCAAACTGCCTGAACCCGGGTCGACTGTCAATGACCCAAGACTTCTTGGTTTTCTACTTTTAAGAAATTTGCAGAACACTCAAACATTTTTTCTTAATAGCCTTATTTCCATTGACAGTAGATTTGTGCAACTTGACATTTCAACAATAAATTTACTTACTAGAAACATGGCAACCAGTTCTCAATGAAATGTCCCAGTGCCAGGATGAGGCGGTTTCTTTGGACCTATTAAAATTAGTTTATTTTGCAAAACTGCAAAGGAAACATTTTTATGCATCAAGAGTCATGTGACCAACATGCTGTTACTACAGCAGGGATTTTAATGACTTATCATGTGAACAAGCTCATTCATGTTTTCATTTTAATTCATATTTAATGGAAACGTGCAAAATTGTGTTTTTTGACATTAGGGGAATATTAACGAAGTTTTGCACATATCTGTAATGAAAACACAGCTGCTGTCACAGACGTGCATTTGTGTGTAAAACATAACACAATGTTTTACACACGGCATTGTGTTAACAGGAAGCATGAATCCTTCCTGCACGAACCGCAGGAGGCTGAAATAACGTTACATTTTTCTCACAGAAACGCAGCCTGAACCGTTTTACCTCACGCATTCAGGAAAATTCCTTCAGAATCTTCTTAATCTCTGCAGATCATATTTGTTTTGTTTATAAAAGAATTAAAAACAAGAGAAAGTTGCACCAGAGCATGAGTCATATTTTTGCCATCAAGCTTTAAAAGCTTTCCTTCTTCATGCTGGCTGAGGCTGGATGCGATGACTCGCTCATGAACTCTGAGTCAAACTGCACAGATAAGATAAGGAGTTTATAAACCCAGCAGCCGCATCTGAACAGACATGAAGCTGAAACCAGTTACTCAGTTACTTTTACTTGAGTAACTTTTGGAAAACGTGACCTTTTTGGAGAACCGTAACTGCACTTTATGCTTTTACTAGAGCAAAATGAATGATTTTTACTCTCAGCTGAGTAAAACGTCTGGATACTGGATCCGATACAAACACCTCTCTTGGAAAGAGGTGGTGATGTTTTTTTTGACAATATTCATGGGTTCAGTTTTAATTATTTAACTAGCAAAGCCACTGAGAGTTAAAAGCTCATTTCAGGAACTTTGGCACCGACTAAAAACAATTTAAAATACTGAAAATGAACTGGAGGAATATTGTAAGAAGATTAGTTTTCCTGTTTTTGTTAGGTGTGTTATCTTTACTATAACTTTATGTTATTTGTAGATATTTGTGTTATTTTGTGTGATGGAAACTGGCTGTTGAATCCTTTACATTGATGCTTTCTGCTGACATGATGATAACATTGTTCTAATTTAAATAAATGATATTATTAAAAATACACACACACACAAATATAATGTTTTCATCATTACATTTTCCTTGCTAAATGCAGGATCCTCCCTGTGCAGATCGCCACTTCATCACAGATTCATTTAATATTTAATCACATTAAAACCATATGCATCAATATCCGTACTGCACCGACATGAAGGAAAATAACTTTTAGTTTCTTTGTGGGGAAAATTACTGGTCTTGTTTTACATTTAACAGGATTGTTCATCCAGAGAAAAAGTGTTTTGTTCTGGATTGTTGTGATCATTAAATTATTTTCATTATTTCCCTTCATAAGTTGGGAAATAATTAACTCACTATTTATCACAGGATAAATAGTGAATATTTGGTCATTTAATTTCAGTTACATCTATTTGTTTTTATATACCAATCTGTACTTGTTAGTAGCTTTAATGATAAAGTTTTGTGTCATTAAAATGTTGCCATTAAAACTTTAATGACAGCTTTGCCATAAAGCTGTCATTATAATCACTTGATTATGATTATCTTCTGTTGTGATTCATTGGCAGCTTGTATTAACACTCTTCTGTCAGTCATGAGCCTCGCTGGTTTAATTCTCCCTGTTTCCTCTATTTTTGTTGTTCTTGTTTCAAACAGTTTCTTACTGAGCTTCATTGATAAAAACATGAACAAATGTGACAGAAGATGTCAAATTATTGGTTGTGACTCCAGAGTAGGACGTAATAAAGTCTGGTCAGTGTTTGCTGGATGTTGTCAGGAACAGACGATGATTTTCGCCTCTTCCTGTTAAATTAGCATCATTCTGTTAAAGTCGGTTTTATCTCATCTGAACTTCTGATTCTCTTCCGTTTTACTCCTGATTCATGAATCTTCCGAGTTTTGAGTTGAACAGAGAAAGTGATAAAAACACTAAAAGTTAGTTTCTGCTGCCACCGTGTGGCATTTTGTGGTACTACTGCTACATTTACGCCTTTAAATATCCCCTGAAAACACTGAGCTTTCACTAAAGAACATCAGCTTCTGTTTTTGAAATTATTTGAGAATTGAGTTGCATAATATTAAAATAAAATCATAATATCACAAGAATAAATTTGTACTAGAATAAAGCTGAAATAATGCAAGAATAAATTCTTAATATTAGAATAAATCATAATATTTTGAGAATAAAGTTAATATTACAAGAAAAAAGTAATATTGTGACTTTATTCTCGTTTTTTTATTTTTTATTTTATTTTTTTAGTGTGGCCCAAACACTCGATTGTCAAATAGAGAAAATGGCGACAAGAAATAATTTTCCCATCGTTTTGGCGCCCTCTGTAGGGCGGCGCCCCCTCTGTGTCATGTTTGGTTTAACCGACTCTTGCTGGTGCAGGATCAGCAGAATCAGTAGATTCTGCTGATCTGCTGAGGTAATTCTGTTAATCCTATTTATTGGATTAACTAGTTATTTATTGGAAGAAAAAAGGTGATTATTAAAAATGTCTTTATTGAACCAGGTGAAGCTAAAACCACTTTTAGTTTTAGATAAAGGGTTTTTAGTTAGTTGACAATTATTTAAATAATTGATTAATTGCGATTAATCCTATTAATCGTTTCACTACTAAGCTCAAACCAGTCAATGCATTGGATCCAATGTTGCAAAGGAAATGCGAACTGAGTTTTTTTTATGTCTGTGTTAATATGCGCTGAATGATGATAAATGGATCATATCTGCTGTTATTCGCTGAACCGTTTCAGCGGAACTGATCGGATCGTTTCTCCTCGGTTAGCCGAAGCGTCAACACTCTATAGAAAATGTGTTTTTTCCTCAGAGCGCAGCGGTGAAGGTTGATCACTCATGGCAACAGGCTATAAATAGCTTTCACTATTGCAGGATGTCTCCTCTGAGCGCGGAGTCCCGGCCGCTCGGGTCCAAATCAGACGGAAAGTATATTTTAGAAAATACAGATTTTTATAATGTGTACCAAAAATATCTAAAGTTTTATGTTAAATCTTGTAATATATTCTTCAAAAGTGAGGACGTTAAACATGATGAAAACCTTTTATTTTCCAGAGGTAATTCTGACCTCAGGTTAGACTGCAGGCCATTTTTACAGGTCAAGATCAGAAAAGTCTGGATTTCTGGTTCATTTCTCCACTTTAAACTCCTGTTTTCTCTGCAAACCTCAGGAATAAATCATTTAATCAGCAGACCTGCTCTGCACTCATTACTCCGCTGTCAGATTAAATGGGTCACATCTTTAGATCAGTTTGCTTCTCTGCTTTTGTTAAGACCAGTTTTGTTTGTGCAGTTCTCTGTTTTTCTTCAGTTTTTCCATTTCATGCTTTACATGCCTCTGCAGAACTATGTTTCCCTTTTCCTCTTGCTGCCCAACTCAAAGCTGCCTGACATCAAACATAAATGAACATTTTATCTTCTGTATCATATAAAAGAATCTCTGATTTGATTTAGCATCATCATGATGGCAGATTAACGTTTTATTTTTGTACAGCTAAGCTGTTTTTCCTCCATTAGCACATTTAGCAGCACTTACAAAAGGCTGATTGACAGCGATAGGCCCCTCCTCCTGGCTCTGATTGGTTGTTTTTGGTGCATTTCTTCAGACCTAATCACAGCTCAGGGAGGAGATTGATGTTTTCACAGGTTATCTGTCTCAAACTGTCACTTTTAAAATAAAAGTTCCATACTGCAGCTTTAAAAAACACCATAGAGTTTTGCTTTCTCCATTTTTCTTTTCCCGTCGTGGTCATTGATCCAAAGAGTTTCTCTTGGTTTCTCTTGGTTTTTCCCAATAAAAATCCATTTGTGACTAAGTGTGGTATGAAGACTTTACATCCACTGTCCTGCACAGCGCATCATCTTAGATGTGCACTTTGAACGGATTCAAGTTTTATGACAGATGCTGTTTGTAAACACTCAGCCTTAAGCCCTTCCTCGTCATTTATCACGTCAACAAACGTTGACCAGCGGCGAGCGCGGAGGCGCAGCGCGGAGGCGCAGCCGGTCTGTCCCTCCTCACCTGCTCTGGCTGATGATGGCAGCTTAGCGGTTTCTGTTGCATCCCGTCAGGACGCAGAGCCACTAATCCTCTCCTCCTCTGGCGCCCGGCTCAGCCGGCACCACGTGGCCTTGAGCTGCTCCTGTGACTCAAACACATGAGCCTCCATCACTCTTCATGTCACCTCTGAGCGCCGCTGCTCATCACCAGGGTCATTGAGTGTGTGTGCAACCGGAAATGTGTGTCTGGGTGAACATGAAGGAGCGGACTGAATCACAAGGTCAAAGGGAAGAGAAGAAAGAGGCTAAGGGGAAGGTTAAGGAGGAGGAACAGAAGGAGAAAGAGAAACAGGAGGAGGAGGAAAAGGAAGAGGAAGAGTGGCTCAGCATCTTCCTCACAAGGCAACATCCAGCTCATCGCCCTCAGAGTTGGTCAGTTACATTTACTTGAGAAACTTTTTAAATGTACTTTTAGGATTATTTACTGCGGTGTACTTTTTGCTTTTACTTTCCTAATAAGTACTTAGTTTTTAGAGTTGTAGTAAAAAGTCATATTTATGTCTCAAATGTCATAAGAGCAAATATTGCAAAATTTCTTGCTGATATTTTTAAAGTATTGATACAAAATCTGTGATTTTTATTGAAATCACTAAAACAATCATGGATTCCTGGATGTAGTGATCAATGAAAGATGTTCAGTGTTATTTCAATTTAAGGAGTGTCTGAAGTTATCTAATAATATATTGACAGCTTGTTAATTAGTTTTATTAATTCATTGTAGCACAAAAGACACGTATATTATTATGTGTTATGCATTAAATATTTTCAACTTTGTTTAACATTTGAAACTTATATTTACCTTGTAGTTTTCAGCAGTATGAATTAATTCAGTTTTATTTGTGTCGTTTCTTGTAGATTTTTTTTCTAATTAGTTTTCTTCTGCTAAATGTAAACACATTTGAAGGCATGAATTTTCCTAGGCTTGAAATGAATTTTGTTTCTGGAGGTTAAGTGTAGTAAACGTCTGGTTAGTTAGCCGGTTAGCGCCCAGCTGTGAGCGCGGCCTGCAGGCTGCAGGTGTAGCAGCAGGTTCTCTCCTCTTTCTTTACTTTAAATCTTTTCCTCACCTTCCTCTCTTTCTTTTCTGTCTCTGCTTGCTTTGCATTTGAAATAAACCCAAATACATTTCTAATAAAGTTTATTAGAAATGTAATAAACTTACATTTATGTATATTTATGTATACCATAATATACATATTATGTATATCCAACTGGAGCATCATTGTGAAAGCTGTAATGCTCCACAGATGAAAGTAAATCTGTTTGGCTTAAGCTTGACAGTCAGAATGATTCTGTGCGTCACGCTGCCGCATGGGACACGTTAAGGAAAACTAAATATACAAGAAAATATTAATTTATTTATCTTCCTAATGTGTGAGGGATAATTTAATCATATTTAGTTTCAAAAAATGCTGAATCTTGCATATTTTAAAACAGCATGTTGCAATGCCAGCAGTTCAGCATCAGTGCAGGAGAGTTACTGAGAACATGACCACATTAAGAGGAAACAGGATATAACTGAATGCATTCCTGAAATTTCAAAATGAGGCAAAAGTTCAGAAAATATCTCGATAAAAATGTGTGAAAGTTTTCTGCTGCAGCTCTGCTTCAAGGCTTTCCAGAGATTCAATCCAAGGCAATCCATGGAAAACAGTTAGATAAAAACATAAAGCAAAAGAAAACAGAAATCCTGAATGGTTGAATGAACCTGATGTTAAAATGTGCAGAATTTGACCAACTTCTAGAAATCAGCAAATTAAACAACAAAAACACTGAAGCACCAAGTGAACTGAAAAACAATAATAGAAAATAAAAAGTTCATGAAACTTTCCCCAGTTTCCTTCCTGCAGCAGCTGCTGCTGGTTTTCATTTAAATTCATTGCTATGAGGTTTAAGATGGAGGAATTGGAGATTTCATCCATGAATCATAAATCATGAGTCAGACTTTTAAAGTGGATCATAAAAATGATTTTTCATAAAAACATCTGGGCTACGACACAGAAACGTAGAAATAAAACTTTTCCAAACAGCAGAAATAGAAGACGCTGCAGCAGCATCAAAATCATAAACTGTCATTTATTATTTATGAAAAAACTCCTGGCTTTAATATTTTATGCAGCTTTGCTGAAATAAGCAGCTTCAAATAAAACTGCAGATCAAAATGTACCAGCCACAATTTGGTTTTATATTCTTAATTAATATATGTTATTGAGAAAGAAATCAAATATTTTCTACATGGATTTGAAAAAATGTGAATAAAAACTTTCAATGTTGATACATTTATGACAGATTCATATATTTATTTTTATTTTTCTTTAACATCCCAGTTGTTTCTGGATTTCAGTTTATATTTCAGTATTTATTGAGATTATTATTTTATTAAACTTTGAGAGCTGCTATTGTTTCATTTTCATTTTGCACAATGTCAGTAAATAGAAACTCAATTACATCAATATTGAATTTATTTCAATAATTTTCCTTATTTTTTAAAATGAATGTAGAAAATATTTTATTTCCTTCTCAATAATGGAAGGAATATTTATTACTGAATATATTTTTGCAGATGTCTGCTGTTTATTTTATATTTCATTATTGCTGAGCTTCAGGTCATTGAGGTCTCTCTGCCATCACCCTAATCTTTAGCTGCCTTCACATATTTAAGTCAGGACTTTAACTAGGCCACTCCAAAATATTTATATTCAAAATTGACATTAAAAATTCATTTTGCACCTAAAACAGTCAGAGGAGTTTATAATTATTGTTTTTAATTTTTTATTTGTGTTTATCCTGAAGTGTTTGATAGGAAACGAGTTTATTTAAAACTGTCTTCACTTTTATATTATGATGATAACTGAATAAATTAAAGGCATTTATAAATGGGAACGAGTGTCAAATGAATACTTTAGCCAGAAAGAAGAAACGTAACCATGTGTGTCTGATGCAGATAGAAAATCTATGAAAACATGATAAAGAAAAACACAACAACTCTCCTGAGCAAAAACCTTTTTTTATTATTTCTCGTTGAAAGGATCTTGGTAGAATATTACAGCAGAACACACGACTGAAACAGCTGCCATTTCACGTAACACAGTACAAGAAGAAGGATGTAGTTCAAATCGCATGTGTAATCTTATATATACTATATTTATATCAATAGAAAAGGAAAAAATCTATTGCTCCCATGTATTTTTTATATTTATATATGTATTTATATGGCATTTCTCTGCTGTGTTGGAGAGGGAAAAGTAAAATTCAACGAGAAGTTTTCACACCAAAAGGAAGAGGGACGAAGAAAGTGAGGTTTGTCCAAAAACACGGGAACGCTGCGGCCTTTTCAAGCCATCATCAGGCGGAAAAGTAAACTTTTTGTCTATTGCAGCACAGAAATAAAACTTGCAACCGCTCTAAAAAACAGAAAAAAGAAGGATAAATACTATTATACAGCAAAACGGAAAATGCAGAAAGGAAAGAACACAAGGCGGCTCTGCGTCCGAGAGGCATGCAAAAAACAGAAAACATCAGTAAAAGGAGCACGAAGGACCAAACGCTGACGGCTGCAGGTGTTTACGTTTGTCGCTTGGCAACAGATGGAAAGCCAGTGGATGGGAAAACGCTGTGGAGTGAAAAACGGCGTGGACTGAAAGGAGGGAACGAAACGCAGCGGTAAAGTGACCTGGAGTGCTGAGAGTTGGCAGACTTCAGAGAAGCTGCTTCTACAAATTGCTTTAACATACGGCGGAACCAATCTGCTGCTCTCTTTTAAGTTTCCTCTAAGGAATAAAAGATATTAGGAAAAAAAAGAAAAGCAGGTATGAAATATAACCCTGGATCGTTGCATCCAGGTTTAGTGTTTTAAATAGGCCACTTTAGGCAGCATTATCTAATAAATCTCATATTTCTAAGACATATTTGAATATATCTCTTTAAAAATAATTCTATCAATTTTTTTAGTTAGTAAATCTCTTTCAGTACATATATATATTTATATATATATATCTTTTAGATACAACTCCCCCCGCAGGAGGTTCTTTTTCAAAGCACCTAATTTATTCTGTTACAATCAGACTGAATGTTGCTCCAGTCGTAAAAGGTCAGAGTTCAAGATTCGAGGATCCAAATGATGCACCCTAAGCAAGTCAACACGGACGACCCTGGAGGTGATTCTAGATCAAACCTGGCAACGCTAAGCTGCAGCTGGGGAACGAGAAGGCCACCAGGTCAAAGGTCAAAGGTGGCCCCGCACCGGACGACTCAGCTGCAGCGACAGGCACAGGGAATGCTGGGAAACCCTCCCAAAAAAATGTGGGCTTGGATTTTTGTTTTATGCTTTAGCCCTGAGACACAACAAGCCACGTTTGAGCCACCGCCGCAAGGGTCAAGGGTCAGCACCGGGTCTGGACTGGGCTGGAGAGGCCGGGATGGCGCGTGCTTACAGCAGGTGACCCTGCTGCCCCCGGGCCGGGCGTTCTGGACGCGGCGGTTCCGTCTGGACGAGCCGTTTGGTTCTGATGGCTTTAGAAAAAGCACAAACAGCCCAGGTGAGCGAAGCCAGAACTCCCTCACAGCCACTGCTGGTCTGAGTCCGTCACATCTGACTCTTCATCACAGGTCAGCACTGAGTGACCGTCCGATATCCAGCAGGAGTCCAGGTAACCAACTGTTGTGTTTCTGCCTAACTGACCTTGCTGGGCTACATGTGAGGTTATCAATGGGACAATCAATATATAGATAGATATATATTAAATAGAATATACTTTATCAACGGGTCATCTCATACAGAGGCTGCAGTCTGCACTCATTTTAGCTAGAACATCCACCTAAACTTTAGAACATGTTTTCTCTTACATAAATTTCTCAGTCAAATATACTTTGTTTTTTGTTTTTTTAGCATTTTTTTATAGTTCGATTCGTCATGCAGAAAATAGTCGCTCCTCTGTCCAGGCTTTGCATCATGTTGTCAACTGTAGCCCACAGAAAGCCGCCTCTCCCTCTGCGTCAATCGTCGTCCACGTCGTCTCCCTCCGACTCCTCTCCGGTTCTCCGCTCGTACATCTTGTCCCGGTGCCGATCCTGGATCTCCTTCATCTCCTCGGCGTAGCGGCTGAACGCTCCCCCGAACTTGCTCCAAGCCTTGAAGGGGATCGTTATAGAGTTCCTGTAGCTGGGCTTCACTTCGCTCACCCGCAAGAAGACCCCGTACTTGTTGGACCCGACGTCGAAGAAGAAGCGCTTGGAGTCCACCATGATCGACGTGCCCTCCGGAAGTTCGGTGTAGCCCCCGGCCCCTCCGCCGCCGGCCAGCTCCTCCTCGTCTCCCCCGTAGTCGTCTATCAGCTTGGCCAAAGCGTCGCGGAACTCTATTAACCCCTGGGCCGGGAGAGCGATGGTTTGGCCGGATTGCATGCCGGCCCCCGGTATGCCTCCCACTCCGACGCCGAAACCGGGGCCTCGGTTGACGGTCTGTCGGATCCGGAGAAACCGACCCCGCTGGTTCTCCTTCAGGTCGAGGTAGTATTTTCGGTTCTCACGCACCAGAAACTCGCTCTTCAAGGCCCGTCTAGGCCCGCTGTCATCCCCACCGGACGACTGAGCGATCTGCTCCGCGCTGCTAGGCCCGAGTTGGGCGTAGTGCTCTATAAAATCCCCCAGATAGTCGCGGAACTCGGCAGCAACTGACATGGAGAGGGTCAAACGACTTTTAGAGCCCCCGGCGCCGACCTCTGCGATTTTGATGAACCGGCCTTTGGCGTTCTGCTTCACGTCAAGGTAGAAGCGTTTGTTCTGAATGTCCAGCCGCTTCGAAGCCAGCTCCTGGGTCTCCGGCTCCCGCTGGTAATGCTGAAATCCACCGCTTCCTCCTCCTCCACCGCCGCTGCTGCCACCGCGCTCACTACCGCTATCCCCATCCGCCATCTTCGCCACCAGCAGCCCGTCTCTCTGCGTATCTCTGACCCCCAAACCCTCTCCCCCTTCTCTCTCCTCTGGTAGCCGAGCTAGCGGAGAATAGCGGGCGCTGCTTTCTGGGCTCTGATTGGCTAATTCGGCTGCCAATGAAAGCATTATACAAAGATTCGACGTTTTCATTCGCCCTTTTCTCTGCCAATCACATCAAGCTCTGCCTTCCATATGATATTTTATTTACGAATCATAACAGCTTTCATAGACATAGAAGAGTAGACCATACGTTGCCCTACAAAAACGGTACGTTAAGTGCGTCCACCATATTAGGACAGGCACTTTCTCCTCCAAAACCACTCAGGGACGGGGGGTTTCCGAATAAATAAAAAAAAAAACACGAAGATTTTCTTTAGTTTTGTAAAAATAATTTTTCACACACAACATATGCTTGTTTTAATACTAATAACTGTGATCAGTACCAAACAATTCAAACGAATTTAACTTAGTTTTAACTACACTTAGTTTAGCAAATTGTTTATCAAAAATTAACAATTAACACATGGATGTGAAACACAAATTTTCCCTATAATTTCTTTCATTACATTAAGCTTACAAGCATAGTTTATTTTGATATTTCTCTCCACTCAATAACATGTTTGCTTGACCAACAACCAAACAATTGAAATAAATGTAGTTATAGTTACAATAACTAAACTATATTTACCTACCAAATGACTAACAATTAAAACACGGACGTGAAACATTGATTTTTATCTTTTTCATTACCTCAAGCACATGAGAGAAGTCCCTGTGGTTTTGGATAATATACATTATTTAAAATAAAGGTGAGACAATATCTCACAGTGTCATAATAGATCGTAGTCACACTTTGTACCGAAAACTCTTTGAATTCAACAAAATGCCACTCTAAATATGGCGGCGCCGTTGCTTTACACTCCGGAGGCCCATGGAAACATCTGTTCTTTTACGTCTATGACAGCTATCCTCCAGTGTTAAATGCATATCAAATGTATTTCCACCGCCTGTAACTTCTGCATGGGTGATTTTACTGAAGAGATATCAATTTCCTCAATGTATCCTGACCAGAATGTTATAGTATAAAGACGCTATAAATACCGTCCTTCTGTAATTCAACAGTTAATTTCTACTTTATGACTGTATCGTACATTTTTGGGATGAATGTGACTGGAAGGACACTCTGCACACACGTAGTCCCGCCTACTTGTTAGTTCCGTGCGCAAAAACAGAGCAACGGAGATCTTCGGGTGGGGGATGGGTTGGTTTTTCTGCACGTCTTTGGATGATTGGCTGAACGGCAGATTCGAAGTAATAACGCGCGATCTGATTGGCTGGCCTGGCTCCCACGAGGGGTCGCAAGCAAAAGATTTGCAAAAGGGTTTATTGTTTCTTTGCTTTCGAGAGCTGAAATTGTTTGCTACCACTCAGTTCTTCAATCAAATTTCCAGACGAAATAAAAATGGTACGTAAACTCCGATTAATGCCGAATGCATTCTCGAGGCGTTCGAGTATTTTTGGGGTAGTAAACACGCAGTGGGCAGAAAGTGCTGTTTTGAATTAGAGCTGAGAAATTTCGACTAGAATGTGAGTCAGTAGAAAGCTTCGCTGGACGGGCTGTCAGCTAACCAGTTAGCATGCGTTGTTTAAGCGGTTGGTTCGGGGATACAGTCATAATTTCATGCTTCATTTTTATTTCGGGCGCAATGCTTCATTCATAATGCAGGCTGTGACGAATAAAAGTGTAATTTTTACGCCGTGTAGCTCATATTAAACCGTATTAAGGCTCCTTAGCAGGCTTAGTCAACATGTTTTGTGTGCTGCAACTGTTGGTGGTTAGTAGTCACCTGGAAGTTGTAATATCAATGACCAGACTAAGGAAATGGTCTGGAGTGTCGCTGAGCAGCCAGAGGAGACTGGAAGGAACTTTTTCTTTTTAATGGCTGTGAATGAAAACTTGACCGCTCACAGCCTCCAGTCTGTTTGTTTGACTGCGGGGGGGGATTCTGACACCAGCCCCTGACAGCTTATGTTTTTGTTTTGTTTTTATTGTTTTGGAGCGAGTTGGATGAATATGTCCGGTTCCGTGGCCAGTCCTGGTGGAGATCGCCTGAAGGCTCGCAGTTTAGCCTGGCTGGTGCGGCTGTCGTTCTGGGTTTGTTTTGTTTAAGATTGGCGGGAAAGCTGAGCTGCTCAACCGACCGTCTGTAACGTTCCGCGCTGAAGTTTGCATCCGAATCAGCACTTGAATTAAGGGCGATTTCTTATTTTTTATGTAATCAGGACTACATCTGCTTCATGGTGTAATATACTGAGCAAAAGCAGACCTGCAATGGATTATTTTGATCAAAATATATTATGTAAACACACATGCTTATGCTTTTTATAATTTGAAAACAATTATTAAAATCTTCTTTTTGAGTCGGCACATGTATCACCTTTGACTAGGACAAAATCAGTTAAGTATAACTAACCCCAGATTGGATTATTCTCATTATGACTTTTAAGCTGGATTCTATATGAAGTTATTTAAATAATCTAAAAATAAATAAAATGTAAATTGTGAAACGGAGGGTTTATAAATCACAAACTGTTTTTAGCCACTGCAGAATAAACAGGTTTGGTTTTGATTGTAGGTATTTCTGATTCTCCAGCCTATTGAAGGTTTAAATTATTCTAAAATCCAGAAACTTTTTAGGATTTTGTAAAAGGAGAAAAGAGGCTTCTTAAATCTTAAACTTGTATTTTAAATGAATTTGTTGGAATATTTCAGATCAAATGTGTAAGTTTAACCAGAGCTGATAAAGGCTGATCCAGATTCATCGAACCTGAGTTTATAATTGAAATGTAAAATAATGTTGCATTACCTGTTTGTTGTTAAATCAGTTTTATTTTTCATAATAAAAAGGCTCTTTATTTATATAAACTCAATCTTCTCGTCAGTCTAAATCTGCAGGTTTCCTTCTGTTTGTTTAGTTCTTGTTAATGAAGCAGCGTCTTTCTGCAGGCAGGAGGAAAGGCAGGAAAAGACAGCGGGAAAGCCAAGGCCAAGGCGGTGTCGCGCTCCCAGAGGGCCGGGCTGCAGGTAAATATTCTCTCCATTTGGCAGTTTGTGGTTTCTGCACTGCAGGTGTTAATTCGACCCTGATTGAACTGAAAGATTTAGTTGCTTTGTTGTTGTTTTCACTGCTTCCTGCCAGTTCCCAGTGGGTCGAATCCACAGGCACTTGAAGACTCGCACAACCAGCCACGGCCGCGTCGGCGCCACAGCAGCCGTCTACAGCGCCGCCATCCTGGAGTACCTCACCGCTGAAGTACGTCCTCCTGCTCTGGGTGTGCCTCCTGCTCTGCTGTGTCTGAATGTTTGATACATGCGTGTTATCTGATCAGGTACTAGAGTTGGCAGGAAACGCCTCCAAAGACTTGAAGGTGAAGCGTATCACTCCTCGCCACTTGCAGCTGGCGATCCGCGGCGACGAGGAGTTGGATTCTCTTATCAAAGCAACGATTGCTGGTGGAGGTGAGGAGCTGTTATTCTCCTCATGCATCTTTGCGGTTGGGTTTGTGCAGTCGGGTCAGGAGCTTTCAGTCTGACTCAGTGTGGTTTTTCTGTCAGGTGTCATCCCTCACATCCACAAATCCCTGATTGGGAAGAAGGGCCAGCAGAAGACTGCGTAGACGCCGCGTTGACCGGAAATTTGGGGGCTTGGGCTTTTGTTCGGACCAGGAGTTCACATTTGTTTTTTTTTTCTATTATTAATATTATAGCAAACGAAGAGTGATTGTTAGACTTTGTGTTGGTATATTTCTCCCGTAAATAGTTAAAAGTACAGAAAAACCCCCTTAACTGCAGTAAACCCTTTTTTATGTCATTGTAGACCGTTTGACTGGGGAGTTCATGATTATTGAAATGACCGTGAATTTGTTTGATTGGCCTGGGAATATGTGATGTTTTATACTGAAATTGTTTTAAAAAAACGTTTTTTATATAAAAAAAAATCTTGTTTTGTGGTTATTTTTCCTAAAGTTACAATATTTCCTATAACCTGTTTCTTTTTAAAAATGATGGTTGATTTGGTAACAGCAGCTAAATGTGACTTTTTTGCTTCTATTGCTGTAATATTCTTGAACTGCACAGAGATGCCGTTTTTCTTTTAGCATCAAAATATCAATGAACACGTACTGTACCAGTCTGCTACAGTGTTTAATTTTTTGTGAATGTTTACAGTGTTTAAAACTTGTTAAACTTGAAACTCCGTATTAACAGATGTGATCTGGGAACACTGAGCGAACAGCGTTTGGTTCCGTTGCTGCAGCCGAACGCAGGAAACCAGCAACCAGATCAAAACTCCTACCTGCAGGTTTTCTATGTATTGGCAGACAGAACTGTCCTCGCATGTCCATTTGATTTTATTTTTAACGACTCGAAGCATTTTCTAATAGTTGCGTGTTCAGGACAATGACTGCATATTTTATCTTTTAAATAAATACCCTTGACATGTTGTCCTTGGCGTTTGAAACTTTCCCTCTGTGGTTCCCAATGTGATGAAGCAATAAATAAAACGGCAGCAGCGCTAACACAATATTAATGTTCAATAATTATTGCAAAATATTTCTGTTTGCAGTGATTTTTAAATTTAGAGGATGTTTACTCCTGCCAAACAGAAAAACATATATTTTTTCTGATTTTTGACAGAAGGACCTGCAGTAGATCTACAACCTACCAGCAGGAGGAGCCACAAGCACAAACATGGCAATGTCAATCGATTTAATGCACTGACTGCATCTGTTAATGTGAAAAATGAACTGGAAATAAACAGGAATTCAGTTGTTGAGCAGATAATTAACATCACATGCATGTAAAGCTCCTTATACTCCAGTATCACAGGCTGGAATTGGACAGACAGGACGAGGTTGTTGCAGCTTTCAGCAGCTCAGGTCTTTACATGATGTCAAACAAATATTACATCCAGACTGACATTACTGATCCAGTTATTCAATAACATTTACTCATTCACAAATGGAAGTTATAAAAATTATAATTATAAAAAAAAAAACGCATAAATTTAAGTTAATTATTCAAATAATCTTAAAATCTTGATTAAATCTAGATTACAGCATTCACTCCTGGACAAGCATGTAGTGACAGTGGAGAGGAAACACTGTTGCAGTGATCAATGTGACTAAAAACAAAACATGGCCGAGTTTCTCTGGGTTTTGCTGGGACATCTGACCTTTAACCTTGGAAATGTTCTTCAGGTGATGGAAGCCTGACTTTGTAATTGTCTTTATGTGTCTCTGAAGCTTCAGGTCAGAGTTCATCCTGGTTTCCAACTGTTATAACTGAAGCTGTGTCGACTCTCAGTCATTCCTAACATGACTCCAGTAATAATCTGTAATCAGATTACTGAAGTGGATTTCCCATCAAATTCAGCACAAGCCACGCGGTACAAAGCTGCAAAAACCAGAACAAACCAACTGTCTGTTTTGTGCGTCAGTCAGGATGTTAAATGTTTCAGGTCAAGCAGTAAAGTTGTGAACGGTTGCTGTGTGGGCTCCAGCTCTGACTCAGACTCTCATCTTTAAACCGAAGCAGAATGATGGAGCTTTGATGCCTCAGTTTTAGCTTCACCAATGTGAACGAAGGCAGTCATGAGAATTACCCTGATGTCTGGGATCCGAGGCTGATTCCCGTGGCTCTTCAGTTCTTCCCCTTTGCTTTATTTAAGCCACCTGCTCTTCCTGGAAGGGCAGCTCTGCTGTTTGTGTTGCCTTCTGCTGCCTGTTGCTCATTTTCAAGGACTCCAGGAGAAAAAGTCATGAGCATTTTTTAAGATTTAACTTCATCTGATTGGAACACAGAGTAAAAATCTTTGCTTTCAGTTTTTAAGTTTAGTTTCTTTTTTTTTAACACAACCAAAATCAAAATTCTGATTTTATCCACACAGAGCATAAATTCAGAGAGAAACACGGTTTTACCACCAAGAAAAGCAGCTCAGATTATTAAATGTGGATGTAATCTGATCGATATGCCAACCAGGCATGAGGGTACAACGCAGACACTACACAGTTTTATTTAAGTTACATCAACTCAGTAAAAACAAAGGAAAATGTGTAACCATATATATATATGTATGTATATCACTGTCCACTGTTAACATTTACACAAACAGTTAATACAGAAAATGCCGATTAGAAATATTTTTCCCCATCGCTTTGGCGCCCCCTCCAGGGCGGCGCCCGTTTGCGCATCGTGTACATTTAAGTGATTCAGGCTGTAAAGAGCTGGCATGTCAACAGTGGCCACCAGAGGGCGTGTTGTGTCATTTTATTATAATTAAGAAGATGTTTTTCTGATCGTTTCTGTTCTGTCTTTATGTTTAGAGACTTTATCTTTATTTAAGTTTAAATTTCACCAACTGCTAATGTTGAACTGACAGTTAAAACAGACAGAAAAGGTCAGCAGACACAGAATGTGTCTGTTTGGGAAACAGGATTTCTCCTCTGAGCTTCCTGGATGAATCTCGAACTCAGAAAGAAATTTGTGATCTGCCTGTTTCTTCTGAGGAAAAAAAAAGCTAAATTACTCTCAGTTTAGTGAATTTAACATTTTCCCCAGAAAAGGCTCACAGGACATTTGTTCTTTATTATCAAACTTTTATGTTTTTTTATTCATACACTATTATTTAACTATTTAACATTTTGCTGATATTATTCACTGTAAAATAAATGATCTGTATTTATTTGTGAAATATTCTATTAATAATTCAAGATTGTTTTCCCACACACTTGGTGATTCACCTGGAAGACTCATATTTAATGCACACTGGACCAAATCCTGAACATCTTTTCATATTGTTTTTATTTTCATCCTGAACTGCAGGGATTGATGTCGGCCAAACCCAAAGCTGATGAGTCAAACCGTTAAAACTGTGGGTCCGTTTTTGAAATGTTCCCTGGTCGATTCTCTGGTTCCTGATTATTTCTGTATTCTGTTACCTGTTTGTGTGCCGAACCTCCCAGGTAAAATCCTGTTTTACATTTTTTTAAATAAACAACCGGAAGCGCCCATGTTTCCCGGCTGAAGTCTGCAGCAGGGCCCTGCGTCCTGCTGTGAAGCCAGAACTGAGGCACAAATCAGCATGAGCAAGAAAACAGCTGAAGTTATGGAAACATGTGAGACGAATGTTTCAGGAAGAAAATCATTTTAAGGATTTATAGCAAAATACTTCAGAAACATTCCCATTTCTTTATTGTCTTGTATTTTCCAATAATTTCCTCCTTTTTATGTTTTGGTAGATAAACTTGCGGCTGATGTTTATTTTTACTCATTATTTTCAGGTTTCTGTCTGTAGTTTTCTGGTTTCAGCCTCCCAGTGGCTCTTTCTGATGAAAATAGTTTGGTGTAGTTTAGCATGTCAAAGATGCCGTTCAGTCCAAACTCAAGAGGAATCACATGCGGCTCCACATGATTTCCCCTGTGATTCCCAACACCATACCATGAAATTTTCCAAATCCACACATGTGAGTGTGGGCAGGCTGGTCCTCAACAAGGGTCCTGTCTTTATGCTTATTGTGACATTTCTATGTAAATCTGTTCAGTTCTGCAATATTTGGCCTAAATCTGTCTCAGTGCTGCCCTCTGTGGTTCGGCTCGGCGTTCAGATATAAAACCACAACAGTTTCTTTACAGCGAAGCTCATTCATGTGTTGTCACCAAAATCTGCAATAACAGAAGAAACGTTTGTGTTTTTGAAAACTAAAGGAGTCTGACCAGTTGCTAAATGTAGGATTAAAGTTGCTAAGTTGGCGGCGGTTCGTCTCCACTCATCTCCACATTTGGCCACCTCTCAGCCAAAGTAGAGAGCTTTCAATCGAGTTATTTGGTACATATTAAAGTGACTTCAGCCTATTGTCCTATCCAGAGCATGAAAGATTTTCACGTCTTCAAGAATAACTTCATCTCCATCCCTTCGCTTTTCTTTGCCTGCTGTTTTGGTTTCTCTCTGAGGTGAAGTGAGCAAGGGAGAGCTTCTTCAACTCCTGTTGAACTGCAGGAGCTGCTTAAGCCTATGATGGAGGACTTCAGCCATATTGTCCTAACCAGAGAAGACATGAAAGACTTTTCACGTCTTCAAAGAATAATCTGTTTACATCTCCATCCTTCGCCTGCCTTTCTTTGCCTGCGTGTTTCTGGTTTCTCCTGGGAGCGGTGGGAGGGAGGCAGGCGGAGGTCAGCCTTCAGCTCTCATTCTGCTCCTTGTTACCTGCAGGAACTGCTTTCCTCAAAGCCTCAATGCATGGAGGTTTTTACAGTTATGATTCTGAAAATCTTAGAAAAAGGCTCCACGTCCTTTATTAGTGGACAGCTGAGCCGTCTTTGCTTACTTCATTACTGTTATCTGACGTAAACATGGCTGGATAAAGAGACAGAGTGAACTCTTCCTTCCCCTCTGCTGACCTGCAGCTGCTGCCTTCAGTCGGTGGTGATTTAACTTCCTGTCAGGAAAAAGTCGGTGATGAAACGGAGCCGGCTTTGATCCTGGATGTAAAGACAGAGTCTCTGAACGTCGTCTTTAGGTTTTCCCTGCCGCTTGCGTCTTTATGTTTGATGTGTTCAAACCCTTTAAACCTGATTTCTGCACTCAGGCAGGAGACAGAATGAAAGTCTGAATGCATTTATTAAGATACGATAGGAAAAAACTACAGATATTAAGAATAACACCATGTTGGGCTTCACTTGTAAAGTAAATGAAAATGTGTCGATATAAAAAAAAGGCTAGAAATATAATATATATACACGATGCAGTGCTGCAGTATTGGTACCTCTTTGTCACATTTTGCCATTTGATGACAAACGTCAGTTTTATTGGGATGTCAGCAGAAAGACCAACATGAAGGAATGCACATTTCTGAAGTGGAGTAAAAGATTCATAGCTTTCACAATTTTAATTTAAATTAATTTCAAATATGTATTAATGCGATGTTTAGAAAAAGAGCTTTGGATTCAACACTTTGAATGACACAAGGCTTTATGAACAATGATGCTGAGATTTTTTCTGTGGCTGTTGGAAATAAAAAGCCGTGTTGATATCAGGGTCCTTCTGCTTCTTCCTCTTCGTCTGTTTCACCAGCAGTCTGACTATTGTGTGATGTGCGAAAAGTGTTTGCAAAAACATACATATCAAATCCATGCAACACTTTGGAAAATTTGTAAAATACTTTTAGAAATAATTTTATTCCACTTCAAAATGATGTTTACTTCTGTAGCACCTAAAATACACTCAGGTTTTTGTTTGTAAGATGACAAAATGTGAGAAAGTTGAAAAGGTAAGAAAACAAGACACTATCTGTCTTGACTAAGATCGTGTCTTAGTAAAGACTCTATCATTACGATCTTCTAACAGGATGAAAAGAAAAGCAGCTGATGAGAAACGAAGCGTTTCACAAAACAAACATTTCTGTACAGCAGATCAGAAATGAGTTTCTGAGCTAAGAATATTTACACTGATTGACTTTTAATGCAATTTGGTTATTAGTGCAACAATCAGACATGGCAGCCATCTGCTGTCCGTGGACTGAGCTAACAGGTTGCTCTGAGCTTTTTAATGGCACAGTTGTTGTAGCTTTGCTGTTTCTGAAGAGGCACCGGCGTGGTTCGGGTTTCATCAACCAGATTTCCAGTCACCCTCATGTGAGTGCAGCTCATTTATACCTGAGAAGGTATTTAGAAAAAATCATCTGCCATCAGAAACAGTTTCCCTCTCCGTCTGTCCCTGACACTTTCATCAGCACCAGGAGAACGACCTTCCCACCATCTCAAAGAAGAGTTTGTTGGGCTTCCTGAAGTACCGGCAGAGCTTCTTCAAGGCCTGCGTGCTCAGCGGAGCATGCGGTCGGCCTTTAGACTCGTCCAGGCACTTATCGTGTCCAGCGGACAGAAGGCAGTAGAAGCCTTTGGTGGTGTTGAAGTAAAAGTTGCTGGGGTTTATCCTGGGTGGCAGGTCCAGGAACCGTTCTGCCTTCCTCAGCTCTGGAAACGGGTCCCGAATGAGCGCATCGCCGTCCACCACGTGGATCTGCTCCCGGGGGAAGACCTCCAGCCAGCGGGCCAGGTGCAGATGGTACAAGCTCCTCTGCAGCGCCTTGTAGCCATGGTTGATGTGGCCCTTGTGGAGCAGCAGGCCCTCCAGAGGCTGGTAGGGCTTGTGCTGCGTCAGGCGGTTGTGGAGGACCTGGGTGTAGTCAGAGACCAGCCTCTCCGCCGGGTCCCTGACGATGAGCAGCAGCCGGACGGCCGGGTTCATGTCCCAAACCCGAACCGGAACCTGGGGGGCAGCGAAGTAGCCGGGGGTCTTCTCCACCGTCAGCTGGCCCGGCCAGGTGAAGGGCATCTGGGCTCGGTACCAGGCCAGACCGCGGCGGAAGTGTTCCTCCACGTTGAAGTAGTGGACCTGGAAAGTTTAAAAATGAAGATCATTAATCATGATCAATCATGATTAATCATGATTGATTGATTAATCAATCAATCATGATTAATCATGATTGAAACATTTAATCATGATTAATCAAGATTAATTACTATTAATCACGATTAATCATGATTAATCATGCAAGTCCAAACAGACAGAAACTAAGATCAAAACCAAACAACAAAGCAACACAGAAACCTGATCACTTACATTTTCCATTTGAAGAAGTTAAGCAGTAATTTGTTTGTAGTTTTCTTCCAAGGTGGGTGAAGAGAAATTTCTCAAGAGAAATTTGCACCCTGACATTTTTTTAAAATGTATTTTCCAAATTGAATTTCGGATATTTTTTAATTGTGATCAAGAGACGCACCAATTCTGGCCCACGATTGGCCCCAGGCCACACTTTGGACAGCGCTTATGTACAGGAATATTTTCCTACCTTGCCCACAAGAGGGAGCCCTTTCTGACTGACCCTTCAATGCACAGCTGATTTGATTCAGGCTGGTTCAGACACTCAGACACACTGCCATGGTGGCCAGTAGCATTTTACTCTAAATAGTCAAAGGATGAGTCTAAGGATGCGTTCACACCAACTCCAGTCCATTTGTCTAGAAAGTCCAGTTCGCTTGGAGAGGTGTGAATGTGTAATCAAACTTTGAACCAAATCGTTGAGCTCTGGTCTGCTTCCAAACCTCGGTGTCAGTTCAGATGAAGTGAACTCTGGTTCCGTTTGAATACAGGTGAATGTACTGGATAATGCTCCAAAAGCAGGAAGCAGACCACAGCACATGGCATTCTGGGTAAATACTACCAAACAAATGTGCTAGCCAAGCGCTAGCAGGAGAAATGACTCATGGTCTGTCTCCAAAGACAAAGGAGAAATCCTACAGCCACTGAAATCTGACACCACTGCATTTTTGTTTACATTCGTGTGTTCAGTGTCTTCAGTGGTCGTTGAGTCGTTTCCTTCAGTGGTTCTTGGTGTAGCGCCCCCACAGGCCAGGAGGGGAACAGATTGTTCAAAGCGTTTGGATGGTTTGAGTCAGAGCAGTGAGAAAAAAACACAGCAGCTGGACATGGAACAAATGTTACAGTTTTGGTCCCTAATAAAACCAAGTCTACAGACTATCAGATGTGAAAACAGCCTCAGATTCTTTTGCCGTATGTTTCTTCTAAAAAGTGAGTCAACGTTGCACATCCTGAAACCAGCCAAACCCACCTAAATAATGCAAAGGCTTCAGTCAAACAGACAAACTGTCCAGTAAAATTTCTGGAGATTCTACAACTTTACTTCATGATGACTAACGGTGACGATATGCTTCACAAACCCGGATGGATTTGGTCAGTTTTGCTCCTCTGTACAGCGAAGGGGTTTTACCTCGGCCTTGGCCACCTCCACGTCTGGGTGCAGGTTGAGCATCTCCAGCAGGGCTCTGGTGCCGCCTTTCCGCACGCCAATGATAATGGCTCCGGGCAGCCGCTGCTGGGTAGCATTGTAGGAGAAGGATGATGATGATGCTGAGGAGGGGGAGGAAGAGGATGGTGGATGAGAGTGAAGAGGCGAAACGGACCCCCTACTGCGCAGATCCCTTAAGCAAACAGAGAGCTGAGTCTGCAGCAGGAGCAGCACCAGCAGCGCCAGCAGCACCGTCCACAGCATGGTGCCACACACACACGCAGGTGGAGCGCCGGTTAACAGCACACACTCATCGAGCTCCCACGCAGTGCTTGTTATCAGTCAGCAGGGGGCCTCAGGGGGACGCTCCTCAATTTCACAACCTGAGAAGAGAAACAGAAAGATGAACGTCTGCTTTTACTTCCTACTGAAGATGTGATGTGTTTATAAAGTTTTCTGCCTCTTTTGCTGAAAAAGAAGCGAAATTTGTTCATTTTAAATGCAAATAACTCAAAAGATATTCCTAAAAAAAATGCAGTGTTTTGTGAGTCAGAGGATTCTGAAGCTCTCAGGTCAGAACATTGCAGAACTGTAAATGCTTTACAGAAAAAGCATTTGATCATTTCCTGTCAGTCCTGGATAATACAAAACATCAGGACTGCAAGCATTGATTATTCTAGTAATCGATTAATCGATCAAGTTAGTCTGACGATTAATCAGAAAAGAAAACTGCCACATTTTTTTTATTTTTAATATAATATTAGAAAAACATTAAAACATGAATAGAAACAAATCAATTCCAACTTTGAATAAGAAAATAGACATTTTATTTCCTAAAATACAATAAAATATAATTCCTTTAGTGAATCTGAAGATAAAACTTTTTATTTTTGCTAAATCTATATATTTTTGTTCAACTTTGGCTTAATTACTTTAAATATGTTGTTTTGCCTTTTTTGAGTCTGTGTGCTCCAGTTATTAATCAATTATTAGATTAGTTTATCATTATTTCAATAATTTTGTTTATTTCAATAATTGATTAATCATTATTGATCATGATTAATCAGACAAAGTGTTGGAACAAAGCTGGGGCTCTTCCTGCACACGGAGCTGCGCAGCAGCGGCTCTTCCTGCACACGGAGCTGCAGCAGCAGCGGCTCTTCCTGCACACGGAGCTGCTGCAGCAGCGGCTCTTCCTGCACACCGAGCTGCTGCAGCAGCGGCTCTTCCTGCACACCGAGCTGCAGCAGCGGCTCTTCCTGCACGAGCGCCAGCCGCAGCTCTTCCTCGGTGCAGCAGCGGCTCTTCCCATGACATGGAGTGCTGCAGCAGCTCTTCTAACTGCACAGCAGCGCTCCTGCATCACGGAGTGAGCATTTACCAGTTGCAGCTTATCCTTTTCAAGCCAGTGGAACCGAGCTCAGATGGGATTAGTGCGTGTAGCTACCTGTAATCTTTCATTGCACAGTCTGTAGCGCTGCACATGTTCATTCAACTGTTTAATGAGCTCATAAGTTTGCATTAATGGGCCGTTTTACGAAAAGTCTGGATCCGAGCTCAGACTGTGGAGCTGCGATGTGATTATGGCCTGAAGGCGTTAAAATATTGATGCAGGTTGAGAGGAGATGGATGGATGTTGAGAGAAGCGTTAAACTTCATGCTGATCAGAGTTTGACTGCATTTTGCTGTAACAGAATATTGCAAATGCATGAATGGTGACAACTTTCTTCTCACAATACTTTAACGGCTTGGACTAAAAGCTCTTGATGCACAAAGAAACAAACTTGTGATGAGCTTCACATGCTGAGCGTCATGACGACACTCTGAGATCAGCTGCTCAGCCTTCTGCGCTAACAGCTGCTGCTTTACAAGCTTTCTGCAGGACTGCAGGCCAAGTGCCTGATCAAAACTCAGGAGTAAAAAGGCTTTCAGCAGCTGTAAACGTAACTTCCTACTTGAGAAATCATTTTATATCCTCTACCCAGTTATGGACATTTATCTGCTTGTTGTTTTATTATGGAAGGAAAAAAATGTCAAAGAAACTGGATGGTTCTACTGGCAGGTGAGATAACTGACCAAAAGGAGCCACTATGAAGCAGCAGATCCAGAACAAAGGATTTATTTGAGAAGAAGTGGAGGATTTAATTGGTGACATCACAAGTTATTTTATGATCACGAGTCGTATTTACAAATCAAATCACAAATCAGAACATCAGGCCACTGTGGCAGTGTAACGGCGTCTGACGCGTGTCTGCTGAATCCTTCAGACCGCCACACAGATCCAAACCAAACCAGAACCGGGTCGGATCAGAAGCAGAAACCAGGAGCAACCGGACCGTGAGAGGAGCAGAACTGGGTCCTGACAAGTTGCAGAACTAACGCGATGAAAAGGATGAGCGAGAAAATTGAAATGAACAACAATACTGAAGGATGTCCAGCTCCTTCAGACTAGCCAGCAGCAATTAGCAAACACCTGGTGGATCAACTGCTGCTCAGAGCAAAGCTCGGTAAAAATGTTGTTAAAGGCTAATAGAGAAGCCATGTTGGAATGACGCCCTGGAGACGGAGCCTCAGAAAAAGCAGAAGCTTCTTAAAGAGACAGAGGCCCAATTTCAATGAGTTGAATATTGATATAATTTGATATTTTGTGTATCCAGCATTTTTACAACAACTGAAAGTAACAGTTATTTAACTGTCCTGTGAAATGGAAGTTGTTGCCTGGAAAATACATAATACCGCCCCTTTAAAGCTATTTCATGGGTTCTGACTTTTTAAATTATAAAATGAAACCATGTTTTATAAAAAAGGCTCAAAGGTATCAGTTAACAGGGATTTTAAACAAAAGCAACTTTTATTTGAGTTTTCATCATGTTATTCCTTCATCAGAAACAAACCTGGACTGTTGCTTTGACTCTTTCAGGCATGTTTGAGGAATCTTTAGTGCTTTAACACAGACATGAGAGGAAACAATCGACTGGCTGAAGGTTTTATTTGCCGTAACGTCAGTAAAGACGTTTCAGGTTCAGACTTGGTTCTGCCATGTTTTCTCTGTGCATCATGCTAAAGCTACTGCTAGCTATCCAGGTTTCAGACTTACTCCACCTTTAAACTGCAGCACACCTTCAAATGCATCTTTCTGCAGGTGTAAAATGACACATGAAAACATTTCTTATATTTTAAAAGGTTGTGAAATCCTTCCTCCTGCTTCCTGCTGCTGCTGCTATTCATGTTCCTGCTGTTTCTGTGCCAAAGCTGCTCTGAAGCGGCCAAGTTATTAATTAGTGCAACAATGTTGTGGTTCAGAGGAGAGAGCATGTTTCAGGTTTTTCCTGTAGCGGAGCTCTAATTGCGCCACCAGGGAGCGGCAGGCGTCCCCTGACCTTCTGCGTTATCCCTGACCTGGAGACGCCTGCATCACCACCGGCCTGCATGCCCAGGGTCTCTGTGGGCAGCTGATGGTGATGTTTTTGTTGAAAAGAAACACAAAACCGAAATTCAAGGATGTTCAAGGATGTTCAAGGATGTTTGGTCATGTTTCTTTTCTCATTATAGAAAGATTTATTTAAATTTTCCTTCAAAATGAGAAAAATCCAACATGTTCATTGATGTTCATCATCAGTTATTAAAAACAAACTAATTATTGATCAAAAATTAAACAGTTATGCTGAACAGCGCAGTCTAAGTTCTGCTCTAATGCATTTTATAACAATTTTTCTATAATTCTGACTTTAATAAAGCTGAATATTCAGATTTACGCTTGTGTACAAAATGATTACAATCCTAAACAAAATTATAATTTGTGAAAAGAAAAAAATGGAACAAAAACAACTGAGGTTTAATTATAATAACTTTATTGTTTACAATGTGACTCATGAACTGAATGAGCTTTTGGAAAATGAGCAGAACTGAGTGGAGATTCTGGAGCATCACTTCATGACGTGTTTAATTTGGTTTTTGCTTTGTGATGTGAATTTTTCGACGTCCTTCTTGTCCATTAGTGAATGTGCTGCTCGTTCTTTTACCAGCTGTCCAGATTTTTAATGGCAGGAAGGAGCAGATCTTATATCTGCAGCATCATCTCCACGCAGTTTGTAGCAGAGTCATGCTTCCTTTTACCTCTGGAAAGATTAATGCAAACTGCTTAATAGCTTTAACTGGCTGTTAAATTTTATTGCTGCTTTTATCTCAGCACTTTGACCAGGATGTCGTCGTTTGATCGTCTCCGTCCGAAAATTGATCACGTCAAAAACGATGCTAAGAAAGGATTGTGGATCGATCAGCTCATCGTTTCACATCCTGGTCAAACACACACACACACACACACACACAGGCACATGCCCTGGTTTTGTTTAAAGATGTTTCCATATGGATGATCGATGCTTAGTTGAAAATGCTTTAATTAATCGACTTCTGAGAGAAAAAAATCATTTTGTTCAAACTTTTCCTTCAAAATGTTTAATCAGAGTTCAGATAAATTACTGAATATTCTCACAAGTTTTATCTATTGATATTGATCTTGTTTTTACTGCGATATATTTATTGTTATTGATTTGTTGCCCAGTTCTGCAGAAATCAGCTTCCATTGATATTCCATGTGTTGACATATGCCTGTACTTTTCTTCTGTACCATTTGAATAAGTAGATTTTTAAAAACATTGTGCTAAGGCTGCAGACAGAACTGATGCCTCAGAACCAGAAGCTGTAAATCTGACGTGAAGCAGCAAACTGTGAGCCGCTGCCACCTTGCAGGGCGTGTTCAGTTCCTGTGAGAGCAGCTCAGACAAAGACAGATACCTTCAGGGAGCTTGGTGTGTGTGTGTGGGTGTGTGTGTGTATGGAGAGACACTTGTCTTGTGTTAAGTGGTTGCACAAATCCATTGTGACTTCCTGTAAATGGAATATTCTCCTGTCTTCTCTCTGCCGTTCTCTGTGACCTTTGCCCCCGTCTTTCAGGGCTCACACCTTTCTGCCTAACCTCTGCTGCTTCTCCTGCTCCGGATCTGGTGTCTGAACTGCTCCTGTCCTGCCCTGTTTACAGCTAACAAACCCAGCTCTATGCTAATGGGGGATGCCCTGCAGCAGCCTCTTAGCTGCTCATTAATAAAACACCAGTAGCACCTTCCTGGCCTGAAATATTTTTGACTCAATGAACTTTTAATCTTGACAAGCACGAAAGGAGACAGAGTTGGGTGCAGAAATGGGAAGTGGCTCCATGCACATGTCAGACCCAGACAGACAGACGGCGCTGATTAGACCTTGATGCTCAGCAAAAATAAGGCTAATGCTGTTTGACCCAAATACAACGGCTGCTGAACAGAAGCCCGGAAAGCTGTGAGAACGGCAGAAAGTTATTTTAAAAGATGATTTCCATGAAAATAAACATTTTATATATGAAGCTTATTTCTGATATTTGCTCGTCTGGTTTTAATTAGCCGGCGATGCCACCACGAGGTTAATAATGTGGTACAACATGAAAAAATCCATTTAATATACAGACGAGGCTTCCAACAGTGAGATGAGAAACAAGAAAATGAAGTTGCATTATATTAAGTAGTTATTAAACTGAGCTCCCTTCTGCAGGTTCCAGGTCTGGTGATCTGGTCGCTTCCATTAGGTTTGAATTGATCAGACTGGCATCTGGAGCGTTTTAAGGCTGAATTCACACCAGCTCTGTTTAGTTCACTTTAATCAAACTCTGGTCCGTTTGCCCAGAAAGTCCGGTTTGTTTGGGCAGGTGTGAACTCTGACCCGCCTGAAAACCCCTGAACTGCTCAGTCTGGGTTCAGGTGAAGCGACTCTGGTGCCGTTTCAATGTTTCACTTCTCATAAAGCTGAATGTAGCTGATAGCTATCATCAGCTACGCCACAGGCTGCCCTACTTTGACTCTTACTGGGTCAAACTGATGAGATCAGTTCACTGATTGGCTCAAAATAACATCTGGATAATATTAGACACAAGAAAAAAAATCAGATCAGAGTTTGGTTTGGATGTTGAAGAATAAACACCAGTGTTTTTATTTGCCACAAACTAAAAGCTCCAGAAAATCCAGAAACTTTCCTCAGTAAGAGCAGAAATACTTTGTAGTTTAAATACTCGAGTAAAAGTAAAAAGCACAGCGTAGTAAAAATAATAAGTGCATTATTCCAAAAGGTTACTCAGGTAAATGTAACTAGTTACTACCCAGTTCTGCTGCAGAACAGATTCAAACCCAGAACCGTTTTGCTGCTGGACATTTGACTGTAAATCTGTTGAGATGCATAAACCGTTGCTCATGAACATGAAGCCAGGAATGAGTTTCATCCTCAGACTCAGATAATTGTCTCTCTGGAAGAGCCTCAGGCAGCCTGACGCGCTGACTCAGTCGGAAACTTTAGGTGACAAACAGTCTGGTTGGGTCAGACAGCTGATCGGGTCAGTCTGGTCCTCCAGCTGGTCCTCTGGCTGGACCTCTGGCTGGTCGGGTCTGTCTGGTCGGTTCTGTCTGGTCGGGTCTGGCTGGTCGGTTCTGTCTGGTCGGGTCTGGCTGGTCGGGTCTGTCTCGTCCTTTGTCTTTATCTGCACCATATGAGCTCTAAGTTCCCCTCAGCTCTGCTCAATGAGCCTCACATGAGTCATTGCGAATCTCTGCCTTTGCCTTCTTGTGATTCATATTAGGCAGCAAGGAATGAAAGAGCAAACAACAACAACAACAACAACAACGCCAAGGCCGCTAATGATGCATGAACCGCCTTAATGGCAAACATGTGAATTTGGAAAGGAGACGGGATGGAGGGAAAACAGCAGAAAACGAGGAAGGTTGGAGTTTAATTATCTGTGAAAGGCAGATGCTGCCATCTGCTTTTTGGGACGGTTGTGTCTGTTTGTCTGCGTGTCGGTGTGAGTGTGCAGAGCCGCGCTCCTTTGTGTGAGCAGACAGCATGTGACTGCCTCTTGGAAATGTCTTTCTACTGAGCGGTGGCATTTGGGTTGGGGGAGGGATTATCCTGCACAAAGAGACGGAGGGTGGCAGGGAAGGAGGAGGCTGGTGGTGAAGACGGAGGACCGGGTGGAGGTACGCTGTGCGTCTATCTCCACAGCAAAACATGTAAGGCAGGAGGGGATTGTTCCTGGTGGGGGGTTCATGCTGGGCCGCCTCGGGCTGCCAGGCCTGTCGCATCGCTAAGGCTGAAAAAGTCTGATAAAACTCTCCTTGCTTTTCATCCAGCCGTCCTCCATCCACCTCTTTATTCTTCCAGTTTAGATTTCCAAAGCTTTTCTGCATCCTTGCCTCCAAACTTCCCTCACAGCCCCAGCATTGCTGATTGCAACAAACACTCAGAGATGATTGCTTTTCCGACTAACAAAGGAAATGTAACGAGGCTGCTCCTGTTTCCCATCGCGTTCCCATTACCCGCCCGGAGAGGAGGCGGCCAACACTCAGAGGGGCGTCTGTAATCAGAATAGATGGAGCCATCTAGAGACGGGAATCGGTCACGCTTCGGGATCAGGACAACCACTGGCGCTCTGCCTGTGTTCGTGGCTTTATTCCGGTGGAAAGAAACTGGAAAGCAGGGCAGAAACCAGCAGGAGTCAGAGTGATGAGGGACATGAGGATGGAGAAAAACTCTCAAACCACCTTCACTTCCATCTTTGTCCTTTCGCCTTCAGCAGGTGCAGCCAAAGTGTTGTTTTCTTTACCATGAAAAGAAAAATCTTGTTTTCCCCTCGCAGGTCTTTGAGAGTTCAACACAAAGATGAAAGGAACACGAGAGAGAAATGAAAACATTTTGAAAAGATTTTCTAAACCTCCATTGAAGTGAAGAAGTTTGGTCTGTCCAGGAGGTCAAGACTCCAAACGAGTCAGACCTGCTTCTGCTGAAAGACGCTAACAAATGAAATATGTATTCAATCAGAAAGAAAGACGAGCAAACGGATCTGATACTGAAGGCTTAGACCGCTTCCTCTGTCTTTATGATTCTTTGAAAGGTTTGTCTCTGCTGCTCGTATAAAAATGACTACAGTATCATCTGCATAAAGGAGAAATCTGGGATTTCTGCAAACAATAACAGAATATGCAAAAAGCCAGATGTTGCACTAAATGGTCAAAAGCACATGAATTATTTAATGACATCTATTGATGTTTTTTTATACATATTTTAAAACATCGCATCAGAAACAGTTGGTGCATTCATGAAAATTCAAAATAATTTCCTCTATTTTGCAAAAAAAGGTTTTTACAAAAAAGCTAATATGCAAAATGAGAGATGGAAACATTTTCCAGATCAGATCAGCAGAATCAGTGAAGCAAATCCATAAATCCATATTTCACTTTGTAGTGATTATCTGTATTTTATCTACAGACAAGCAGAAGAACCAACATGTTTCTGCATGTTGAACGTTTTCTAAAATATCTGCAACATGGTTTATTCTCCTGTTGTATCCATACAGCTTTGATTTCTCCATCGTGCTTGAAACAAACCGATCATCACTGCTTTTCGAGCTCTCCGGTCTGCTTGGCGTTCACATGCGTTAAAATCGTACCGGAGTTCACAACAACCGGACCGATGCAGAGCTTTGCAGATGGACCAGAGTTTGATTCACATTCACATCTCCACAAACGAGCCGGACTTCGTACAGCTGATTAGATTTGTACTGTATCTCTCCCTTTATGTTACTTTCAAGCCTATAAAGCTGGTTTCCATAGCAGCAGCTTCCTTGTGTGGCCATGCAAAGCCATGATGGAGTCAGCTGCTGCCAGCGCAGGAAGTCGATGAATTCATGGCTGCAAACTGTTTCTTTTCTGGGTCAAACTTTTCAAATGTCACTTCTGGGATGTTAAATTTCTGGTTTTGCTGCTGATTCCACTCCAGCTCCACTCCTGTTCCCATGGCGGCGAATTTTAGATTTATCAACTGGCTTTCAAAATTTGGAGCAAATTATTGATGATTAGCATCACGCTGAGGCGATTTCAATAATTGAGTCGACTTCTGTTTATTGCCAAGCAAGTCAACAATCAGGACAAAAAATCAAAAGTCCTTTTAATCAGAGGCTCCCAACACTTGCACCAAATGGTTCTTTTTGCTGTATTTTTCTGCTGTTGGTTGAAATCTCGGTCGCTCTGACCTTCTGCTGTTTCCGTCCATTTCAGCTCATCAGCCTCACGCTGCGTTTTAAATTACACTCTTTTGGAAATAGAGCCCTTCCAGGAGCGACACCAGCCAGCCTTCAGCTCCTTCATCATCTTATTCACTCACACAAAACCCTCTCCTCTCCTCTCCTCTCCTCTCCTCTCCTCTCCTCTCCTCTCCTCTCCTCTCCTCTCCTCTCCTCTCCTCTCCTCTCCTCTCCTCTCCTCTCCTCTCCTCTCCTCTCCTCTCCTCTCCTCTCCTCTTGTGCCACTCACTCTCCCAGATCTGGGTCAACCATATCAAGCGCCAAATTGTGCCGTCTCTTTCCTCCTCTCATGTGTGTGGTGAACTCTGTGTCTCTGCTGCACAGGGGGGATTTGTAATTAGGAAATCAGTTTCTCAAAGTGATCTGGGCGGCAGTGTGTGCGTCTGTGGAGCAGCGAGTCATTTTGACAGCCTTGTGTTGTGCATACGGTAACCCGGCCCTGCTGTGTAAATTCGGGTGTAATTAGTTGGTGTTATGGGCTTCGTGTCGAGGCGCCTCGGCTGCCATGCACTCTGCTGCCTGCATGCCTGTTGTGCTGGTGTTTGCAGCCAGCTGGCCCGGTTTCAGAGGAAGCCTTTCTGATTTAAAGAGGTGGGACAGAAAGCCAGAGGTGGTCAGGACACGATCTTTAATATTCACACTCCTGCTTCTGGATCCTGGTTTGTAAATATGTTCCACCGCCTGTTGGGAGTTTGGCTGTAATTATATAAACGACCAACAGAAACCAAAATCCAGGAGCAGAAATAATGAACTCCAGCCGTCTCTTGTTTCAGCCTCTCTTCCCTCTGCTGAAGAGGATTGAACCAGTAAATCATGATTTCTCAGGGTGACTCGCCTCCAAGCTGCTGGTTTATGACGACACATAAACCAAACGCCTCAGTTTGGCAGGAATCTGCTGCTCTGAATTCATAAACTCCTATGGAAGAAAGTTTGATCTCAGTGGGTCTTTTATCTGAGTAAATTAAGATTTAATAAGAATGAATTAAAACCAACTTTATGGTAAAACTGGCTGGTTTTGGTTCTACAGGTAGAAGCAGACCTCCAGGACCTCCAGGACCTCCAGGGCCTCCAGGACCTCCAGGACCTCCAGGAACTCCAGGACCTCCAGGGACCTCCAGGACCTCCAGGACCTCCAGGGCCTCCAGGGCGTTGATTCTCATCTAAGCTTTGCTCCCTTTTATTTTCCATCTCTGTTTCTGTTGCATTTTCCGGTAAAGTTTCATAAAAGCTTCATCAGAAGGTTTTTCTGTCAGTCGATCGTTCTCAGCGCCGCGCTGCCGGACAGGAAAACGACCCGAAACCTCGCAGCAAATACGCGTTGAATCCTGAGGCGAAACGTGCAGGTCCTGCTTCTTATTGCCTTACATTGGCATACATCCGGTCGCCTAGCAACCGCAATGATGGTAAAAACAAGCTGGTGAAAATGGAGCTTAAAATCTTTTTTATTGCTTCTTTTGTCATCACCTGCAGTTCAGTGAAACAACTGAACCACTTTAAGGGCGTAGATTTTTTCTACTGATATATGAGAACCGTAAACCTCTGCAGCTCCGTCTGCAGCTCCGTCACCATTGTTACAAGAACAACAGTTTCCCGCTCGCTGGGACGGCGAGGGCTGCAGAGGACACCAGAACCATTCTGGACACAGAAAGCTGTGATGCAATCAGGCTTGGAAAGATGCAGCCCTGAATTTGGACACACCCTGTTTCCTGTTTGGTTCAGAGGCAAATAAAGACTTAAAAATGAGGATACTGTTTGAAAACTGAAAGTGCTGGAAGTGTTTTTGTGTCAGAAAAGTAACAAAGGAGGTTTTTCTGTTTGCTGTGAGTCTCAAACTCGTGTTTACTCTCTGTTTGACACGATAATCTGGACGTGAGGATCTGAGTCACACTGGGTGGATCTGGCTTTAGTCACGAGTGAATCTGTAAACACTTTTCACTTCTTGATTCACGTCCAACCCAGATGTGAAAACTGGTTGCGACTAAATCAAAAACAAGATTCAATGATGCCTGGTGTTAAATCTGTCTGAGCAGATTTAATGCTCAGATTTAAGGGCATTAAATATTTCCTAATATATTGGAATCATTTTTCTCAAAACTATTTTTTTTTTACTAAAACAATTACAACAGCCATTATTTTAGGGAGGCGATTAAATGTTTTTTTAAAAAAGAAAAAGTTTCTGAAGGTTTGGATCTGCGACGCGACGCGACGACTTTCTGGAAACTCACAATATTTATCCCACTTCGATTCAGTTCCTGCTGGCTAGTCTGAAGGAGCCGGGGGGAGGAGCTGCCCCTTGGAGGCGGGGCTTGGCCCACCTAAGTGATTTGCACAGCCAGATGGTTGCCATGGAGATTAAAGGATTTCTCAAACACATGAAAGAATGAAGGCAGCAGTCCAGGGCTGATGAGGGAATAACATTACAACATGATGCGATGCTGAAATCCAGTCAGTTTTTATGATACTGTCTCTTTAACTGATGGTTAGTTGACAGCAGCACCATCACTTCAGATGTTTTAGGAACAGATTTAAATCAAACAACAACGTTCTCATAGTCGCCTCAATTAAAACCAAAGATTTCAAACCCCAGAAACTGCAGCGCCTCAAATGATTCCTCTATTACTAAAGTGTTGGTTTTTGAAGCGATGCTCTGTGAAAATGTTCATGGCCTGTTCCAGAGCTTTTATAGACATGTAAGGTGTTTTTCTCCCAGCGGCAGCTTGGCCCGGCGGTGAGGCGCCTGACCTGTCAGGGTGGATTTAACCCAACAGGAAATACGGGGGGTTTGTTTTTCTGGGTGCTTGTTGTTAGCAGGACATGTGAGCGTCTCTGGAACCAGGACGAGCCGACAGATGGAGGTGAGCAAGTTGGTCGATTTCATCACAGGCCAGTGAGCTGAGACATTAGCGGGTCCTGAACCGTGTTTCTGTTTTGGCGTCACAAACAGCAGCAGGACAACAAAACAGAAAGCAAACGAGAGGCGGGAGGAACACACATGGTGTTTGTAAAAGAGGAGGCTTGATGACGAGCGTCGGGTGGGGAGCGTTGACGACCAGCATCATTAGCTGTGTTTTGGTTCCTGCTGGACGTTTGCCATGGCAACGATTGTTTAGCTCACCTGAGCGTTTGACCCCAGGGACGGCAGAAGGTGGAGGCCGGAGGAACGGAGCGCAGGGTGGATGCAAGGATGGAGGAGGAGGATGGGCTACAGGCGGTGCTGTGTGGTGCCTGAAGAGACAGTCAGAAACAAATCAGGTTGATTCGCCTCTGAATGGATAATTAATCTGATCAGCGTCTCAGTTCTGGCCTGTCAGGCTGAACCGAGTCAGCCGGGCCCAAACGACCCGCTTTACTCTACCGGGCCCAAACGACCCGCTTTACTCTACCGGGCCCAAACGACCCGCTTTACTCTACCGGGCCCAAACGACCCGCTTTACTCTACCGGGCCCAAACGACCCGCTTTACTCTACTGGGCCCAAACGACCCGCTTTACTCTACTGGGCCCAAACGACCCGCTTTACTCAGCCGGGCCCAAAATATGATTAAATGTAATGAAACAAATCAAACTTTTTATGTGGCTGGTTTCTTAAAGAAGCTTTTAAATTGTCACTTTTTATCTCAAAGTTCCCTGATAAACGATGAGCATAAAGTAGCTGGTTCTGCTCTCCAAGCTGCTTTTCCAGACGCTGAACTGAAGCTGAACGGACGTCAGACTGTCTAGTTTTCTATGAAGCTGTTAATTAATCTGCTGTTTTGTATCTGAACTAAAACCTCCTGATTGTAAGAACCTTTTCAGTGGATACAGAACTGATTCACAGACTTTCTCCTGTTTTACTGCTGATGCATTCAGCCATAAAGTTACAATCAATAATGAATAAATAAATATCATCCAATCAAATGATTGTTTTGTCCCAAACCTGGATTACACTGCAAATGTCTCCACTTCTTTTCCTCTGCAGTTTGTTTCTTTGATCACATGAAATAACTGGGTTATAAACTACATTTTTTAAGTGATAGAAAACAACTGAGATTAATCTTTTATATATTTATATTTCCCACTTTCATTGTTGTGCTGTTGAGTCTCACTGCTAATGAGCTTCTGCAAACTAACAAACATATTGTTCCAAACCTGCTCAGCATGAAGCAGCTGATGGAAGAATTTAATGAGGAGCCGGTCGGTGTGTTCGGCTCGGCTGAGGGACGATTCCAGCTTATTGGATCCTGACACGGCGCTTACACTGATGATGCTGCTGATGCTGCATGTGAATGAAGTTCATGCAGCTGCAGAATGCATGAGAGACAGAACAACCCATGATGATACTGTAACACTCACAGGTTTTCCTTTGTTTCTCTCTGTATCAATGTGAGTGGAATCTACTGAACAAAGTTTATATGCAGGTTTGGGAACAAAGAGGAAAGTCTTTGTGGTTTTTGTCTGTAAATATTTCAGCGATATTTGGAGGAAGTTCACAGCTGAAAACCTTTGGTGGCAAATTAAGCAAGAGTTCAGGCTGGAGGGTTAAAGTGTCGGTGTAACTGTACACAGGTTAAATGTACACAGGTTAAATATACACAGGTGTAAATGTACACAGGTTAAATGTACACAGGTGTAACTCTATGCACATGTTTTCTACAAAAACCCTGAGATGTTTCCAGAGAGTCACTGCAGTGGCTGCACCTGCTCTGCTTTTTCACAGAGCATCTTCTCTTTGTTTCTGTCTCTAGTGCAAAGCAACATGTTCAATATAAATATTGTTTACTTTGTTTGAAGAAGTTTTTTTTTTTAAAATGTGGAGTTTATGTTTAGTTTATAAGTGGCTTTATGTTTGGTTCAGGCTGTACAAAAATAATCTACTAAATTGAAGTTTTAACTATATTAGTAAGAGAAATAAAATGTTGCAGGGGAAAAGTTGACACATTGTTCACTATTAATCTGAGTTTTTCTCTCACTAGCTGCATTTTCATTCACTGTAAAATTGTGCAAGTTGGAATTGCAATAATAAATTTGTTTAGTGGAAACAGGAATTTCAAAAAACCTCTTTGATAACAGATGTTTGTGCTGCAGGGAGCTGGTTTTCCTGTCCCACTGCATCAAAATTCATGTGTTTTGCCAAAATGCACTAGAAACATGTTCTGCATCATATGAGTCATGTGATCAACAACAGGATGTTACTACTGGCAGAGATGACAAAGAAAACAAGAAGTGGCTGGAGGACGATGATTTTAATGATTCACTGCTTGAACTTATTCATGGTTTTTATTGTGTTTCTTATTTAATGGAAAAATCTTAATTGCAAAATTGTGTTTATTTTAAATTTAGCTGAAGTTTTGCTCTCATGTGTCCTGTGACTGATTTTTAACTCTGTGAAAGTTTCTCAGAATGTAAAACTGATGTCAAAATGCACATTCATTAAAAAATAAATGTTAAAATAAAATATCTTCCTTCCTTCCCTCCTGCCTGTCGTCTTGCTTTGAGGACGATGTCCCTCCGCCTCTCCAGACCGGCTCGCTAAGCCCCTCACACACACACACACACACTGTATTCATTAATGCATGTTGACACACATGGATGCACAAACTCATTCCCCCAGACACACCGCCACGTTGCAGCGCTCACACACTGCAGGAGGAGCGAATGATTGACCACGACTCCTAAACGGTTTTATCTCCATCCTGCTTAACCCCACCTCCTTCCTGCGCTTCAACCGCAGCACACACTCCTCCTGAGGGGCTCTCTGGAAGTTAATGAGAGCCATCACTAACCACACACTTTACCGTCCAGACTTGAACCTTGAATCTTTCTGTTGCTTGTGCGTCACATTTACTGACGTACCAGAAACAAGCGAAGGAAAGAAAATGTGATCGATTCTCTCAACATTTTAATTATAGTCAAAATACAAACTAAAAACATATTTTGTGTTATTACTGAGTCTGAAGCTTCAACATTTTGTAGGCAGTCAAAACAAACGAACTCGTGTTGTAAATATTTGACGGTTTTCCGGCCTGTAGATTGAAACCCTGGACTGAAGTACAAACCCTTTGACTGTGAGAAAAGCTGAATATGTTTGTAACTTTCTGCTCAGCTTGTCGGCTCCTGCTGGAGGGATGATGATGGAGCGGAGCCGCATCCGTCAGCCTGCAGTCTTTGGCTCAGCGCGTTGGGAGACACGCCGTCCTGCTGATGTGCCCTGGAGCAACACGCTGGAAGCTGCACACCGCCTGCGCCACAATGACCTCTGCACTGATCGTGAAGGTCGACAATAAAAACTGTGATCCAACTTTAAAACTGGGTCATTTATTAAATCTGCAGTAATATTTGAATGATTTTCATTCTATTTGGAGCAAATGGATTCTGGCCGGAGCGCCCGCTTGTCCTGCTCTTCATATTTTTATATTTTCATCCAAAAAACTCCTTATTGTTCTGTATTCACACCTTTATGTTACCATAAGATTTCATTTTTGCACATTTCTCAGCTTCCTAGATCTGCTTTGTTTTCCTGAGCAGTTTCTCTATTTTCTTCATCATTTATAAACTGGAGAAACGTTGCAATGATGGGAAGTGAAGCTGCATCATTCACAAAAACCAGGATTGATGTGAGAAAATGAAATGTGAGGCTTTTATTTTTAGGTTGACTGTGTCACATCCTGGCCAGAAAACAGATGAAGTCATAAATCGACATGTGTGTGTGTGTGTGTGTGTGTGTGTGGAGTCTTGCTGTCTTCCTCCATCTGCCTGCCACCAGGAGCTCTTGTCACCTCAGAGGAAATGAAGTGTGACGGCCTGTCGACTCTACATGCTCTTGTGTGTGTGTGTGGGGGGGGGGGGTGTGCAGGGGTGTGCTGGGGGGTGTGTGTGTCTGAGAAGAGAGAAAGCTTTGCTCCAACAGAGTGGGCGACTGCCAGCCGAATAAACTCAGACCACAAGGTTGACCAAATACGGTTAACACTGACCTCCATGACCTCCAGCTCGGCTTTTCAAACCCGCAACCTCATCCTGAGAAGGACCGACGGACCGACGCTACACACACTGGAGCAACGGAGCAACGGAGCAACGGAGCAACGGAGCAACACTTCAGTTGCTTTGACTACTTTAACGGGTCAGAAGCTTTTATACACTAAATATTTAAAATTAGATTTAAGCAAATTGTTGTAGAAGTTGACAAAGCAGAAAATCAGTGAGTTTTTGCTTTGACTTTACTTTTAAAAAGGGTATGGATGATGGATGAGATGGATGGATGATGGATGATGGATGGATGGATGGATGGGTAGAAGGATTGATATCCAGATGATCAGAATGAAAGCAATAATACAAAAATAAATCAGAAACAGAAAAAAACGAGGCTCTAAATCCTATTGTGTCATTAATGATTCGGGTCAGACTTGTTATTGATGAGATGGATTATGAAATCCTCTCCATGTTCAGATTAACACATTTCTTTGAGCTTTTGTGCAGAAATTCAACCAACTGCTCTCAGTGTGATGATCTGTAGAAACAATCGAAGGTTTTGAAGCCAAACAGTTGAGAAAAAATGTATAAAATCCAGTGAAAAGCTTCAAATAAATGTTTTTATCACACAACTATAAAATGAAGTTCATTAAATATAATTAAAGTCCTGAAGTTTCAGCCAGTCTTCCCCTCATCTTCCCCTCTCTGTTCAGCGTCTGCAGCGCCGCTTTCCTGAGAGCGAAGCCAAACAGTCTGAGTCTGGGAAACGATTAGCATGTAGCAGAGGAGGCAGCGGCGTCAGCAGGCCGCCATAAAGACGAGGCAGTAATAAAACAGACGCGTAAAAAGTGTTGATCCTGAGCGTGTCTGGAGTGAGGAGGACGTTAACGAGCTCGTTGGCAGCCGCCGTCTGTTAACACGTTCCTTATGACGGCGGCGAGAAATTAGAGCACAAAAGCTGCTCCTTTTTTAAATTCAGAATTTAAAACAGTGAGGAGATGTTAAGATGTTTTTACATGTTTTCTGTTTATGCTGAAATCGTGTTAATGGAAAAGTTAGAAGGTCTCAATAAGGAATGAAAGTAGAATAACTGGGGTCAAAGGTCAGGGGTCATTGTCAGACAGAGTGAGATCAGATTTGACTTTTGCAGATGTTAGTTCAGTTGTTCTGGTCTGAAGTCTGACTGGGTCCTGGATCGGAGCTCTGCAGAGGACGGCTCCGCTGCGCTCATAAATGAAGCCCATGCATTATTCAAGGTGGCTCCCTGAGCTGATGCTCAGTAATGTTCCCAAGCAGCCATAATGTGTCCAGCAGGAAGGTGGCTGACCCCATCAGCCCTCCACCCTCACACCAACACCGCCTCACTCTCATCTGCTCAAACATCTGGTCCGACCAAAACATCCAAACACGACTAATCAGCCAAACCTTTACACTGGTGAGCCCTTTATCTCTCTCTTTATCTCTCTCTCTCTCTTTCTCTATCTCTTTCTCTTTCTCTCTCTCTATCTCTCTCTCTCTCTTCTCTATTCTTATTCTTTGCTTCTGGCCTTCTTCTTCTCGCTTCTCGCTTTTTTTTCAGTTGAAATGTAAAGTCAGAGAACCTCCTTCTTCAGAGGACAGATAGATTTTTCAGTTGAGAAAGTCTCTTTTGGGAAATGAAAGAAAAAAGAAAGCTTTGAAAAAGAACATAAAATGAGTTTAAGGCGGAGTGTTTATTGCTCCTGCTTTGCTTGTCTGCACTTTATCGACTCTGCTTTACGTCCTAATCACTTTTTAATTGATCTGCCTGTTTACCGTCGCTGGTTTAATTGCTTTGGTGGTTTGTGATCCTGTTTGTTCGTCTCTCTGTGAAACACGTGAACTTTTCTGAAGTGCAAAATAACTCAGGTTTATAACTTTCTGTCTAATGAGAAATAATGTCTGTGTGAGATTTCATTTGTTTTTCTGCCAGGAGAAACTGAGTTGCAGCTGCAGTTCTGACGTTGTTCCCATTTTAAATGTCTGAGAAGCTTGAATGCAGAGACCTGATGATCCTGCTGCTGAAGTCCTGCTGTTTTCCAGTTTGCTGCTTTCAGGCAAAACAAACGAAAACCTCCAGACTGTCTGCAGGTTTTCAGTCCAACACCTCATCACTTTCAAATGAATGTTTTATTCTCTTGTCCTAAAAGGCTCTGAAATCTTCTCAGCTCTTTATTCAGTCATAATGAGGCTCAGTGTTACTAACAATTGAAGCCTGGATTTAGGCCATAATCCAGTGATTATGGCTCTCAGTTCACATAGTTTAACCTGACAAAACTGTTTTCCTTTTTTTGCCAAAACTAAAATTAAAAATCTGGTTCAGGTAAAAACAACCCAGATTATTTCAGTGAATAGTTTTCTCAGAAACTCGTCAGTCACATTAACGGAAGTGGAACAAATATATTAATGTGACTCACTATGAGTGGGAATAATCTGAGTTTTAATATCCCAGAACGAGGAAACCAGTTCAATAAACTCCAGTGTCTTAACCTGGAGTCAGACTGCGGTCCCGTCCCATCGCTGGGATTCCTCTGCTTCAATCACCATGGCAACCGGGGTCAACGTACAGGAACGGGGGAAAACTTTATCTTGTCTTCAGTGTGTAAAAACAAAACCTAAGAACATAATTCATAGTTTACATGAACTATTTCAATCAGGCAACATTTACATCCATGTGGATGGGAAACGACTTGAATAAAAAGACTTTATAATATTATTAATAAATCAAACTTTAACGTTAAAAACGTGGAGATAAGTCACAACTCATTTTGAACTGTTCACTTTAAATGGCCGACCATTTAAAGCGCAACAGAAAAGCCTTCAGTAAGGACGTTACGTTTCAACCGTCTATTACCATGGTGACACATTCAAGAGATTCCTTTAATTTTCTCTTTCTGGAATTGAAAACAGAGTTTCTCAAAGCTGCACTCAGAACTGGACCAGAGCCGACAGGAAGCTGGTTCTGCTGGGCGACTGCATGCAGGCGGGCTGCAGGCGGGCTGCAGGTGGGCTGCAGGCGGGCTGCAGGTCAGCCGCATGCAGAGACGTCAGCATGCAGAACCATGGTGGCTCGGTTTCTGCAGTCGGTCACATCAGACACCAGTTACCAACTCATGATCTACATCCACCAACAGAAAACCTTTATTTCTCTAAATTAAATGATTGAATTTAATCTGGGCAACATGCAGAACATGTTGTTACTGCTTGACTTGATTACAGCAGTAGACTGACATCTGGTGTGAGCTTTAAAGCTGGGCCAGCACCGCTCACCAGCAGCTGCAGCTGCATCTCTGGGTCTGCAGCCGCACCTCTGGGTCTGCAGCCGAACCTCTGGGTCTGCAGCCGCACCTCTGGGTCTGCAGCCGAACCTCTGGGTCTGCACCAGAAACTGACTGAAGGAGGTTTTCATTTCCAGGATCTGGAATTAACTGTAAAAATATTCACTCATAAAAAGACTATTTGTGTATAATTTTATATTGTCTCATAATATTTGCTCTGTTGCTAAATGACTTGTGATTATTTCACATGAGATTCTGTCACTAAACTTTCCTTTTGGAAATCTGTCTGCAGTGATGAACTCAGGTCTGAACATTCAGAGACACATAAAGACGATTACAAAGTCGGTCTCCCGTCGCCTGAAGGACATTTGGTTTATATGTGATAATTTTGATGTTTCATTGTTTATTTTCTGATCTTAACATAGCTGGTTATTGTGTTGAGTTTTCTCATGTGAATCACTTTGACCTGCCTTGTTGCAGAAACAAATTCAATCAAACTTGACTTGATTTGACCAGGATGTTCATCTGTTAGACACGAACCAGCAGCTTGTGTTTCTGGTTGTTTATTTTTTAAAGTAAAGTCAAAGGTCAAGTTTGTTTCCATGCATGAATTCAAGGCACTCGTAGATCTCCAGCTCCAGCTGATGTTGCAACATGTTTGGTTTTGGATGCATCGCCTGCAGGGTTTTCTGTGTGAGTTTTGGGTTCCTGTGTTTGTGACCTGATCTAAACGGACCGCCGTTCATCACCACAGCGGAAACTTTCCTGACCTCATGACATCCAGACACTTTCAGCTTCTGGTCCCCAGAATCATCTCCTCATAATTACTGTTGAGTTCTGTTACATGACGGGACTTTGTCTACGAGTCCGAACGCATTTTGGTGAAATATTAACCTCTCAAATGTCACAGTTTGCTTTGAGACACCCCCACACACACACACACCCCAACCTGCTCACACACTGACAATGAGTCCATTCATCCCTCTGCTCCCTCCCACTCATCTTTCTCTCCTCTGTTCGTTTTATCAACTACAAACGCAGGAGGAGTTCGGCAGCTCAGCGGACATCGGATCGGTCCCGGTTACATCTCTGTCTCCTCCATCTCTGACGTTTCTCCTGAGAAACTAAATCTGGTAGAAACTGGCTGTGAATGTCGATAAAATGTGTTTGTCTTGTCAGTGGGATGTTTTTTATGGATCACTCCAGCTGGTTCACTTTTCTGAATAATGGTGCTAATTAACAGAAGCAACTGTTGACAGTATCTGATAAATAAGCAGCTCAGTTTTGGGGAAAAAGTCCAAAGTTTCCATCTATTAAAACCTCTTCAGCTCTTTGATCCAGAATCAGTCAGTTCTGATCAAATGTAGGTTTACTTTCCTAGAGTTAGAGAGCGATTCTGGTACAGGAGTAAAGCAGCTTCAGCAAACCAGCAGTTAAAACCTGCAGCCAGTGAAAGCTTCGCCTGGTGAAACGATAACTTCTATCAGCAGCTTTGTGTTGATTCTTTTAAACCAAATCACAGATTTGTTCACATGAGCACAGCAGCTGGTTTCTTGGTGAAACTTGTTTCCCTGGAAAATGTGCCTCTAATTTTCATCAAACTGTCTGCAACACAAAGCACACATCCGTTGTCTGCACAGCTTAATTTCCACCAAGAGGAACCACTTTACAACCCAGAAACTTCATCTCTGCCAGCTTCACAGGACAGCTGCTGAAGGAACAGTTTGAAAAGCAAATATGAATCAGTGATTTATGGACCTGCTGCTAAGGGAAGAGAAAAGCTGATTTTACAGAAGTGTGTAGATGAAGTTAAACTTCATTTGTGAATAAATTGCATGAGGTTCATGCAGCATAAAGCTCACAGATTCCTGCCTTTTAGTTTCACTGTTCTTGTTAAGCAGCAGAAAGACGAGCCGCTCTTACCTGACTGTGGTTTTCCCTAAAACCTCAGGATCGGCTCCAGCCTGGTTCTTCTTTTTCCTCCTGCCTCAGTTCCTGTTGGTCGTCTGAGCTCCGCTCGGGGAGGCGAGGTGTGTGTGAGCTGGTGACAGCAGAGCAGCTGCTTTGTGCTGCCGACCTCAGCGAGTGTTAGTGCAACTGACTGAGTGGCTGGGAGAAACCAAGGCTGCGTGTGCGTGCGTGTGTGTGTGTGTGTGTGTGTGAGGGAGATTAGTTCACACACACGTCTCTCCCGCCTGCAGGGAAACTCCCCTTCTCCTTCCTCATTGCCCCTCCCTTCTTTTTCTCTTTCTCATCAGGTCTGTGTTTTTATGCGATCACCTTCAAGGATTTATGATGGAGCAAAGCACCTTCCTCCTCCTCCTCCTCCTCCTCCTCCTCCTCCTCCTCCTCCTCCTCCTCCTCCTCCTCCTCCTCCTCCTCCTCCTCCTCCTCCTCCTCCTCCTCCTCCTCTTGCTGCTGAGTCTCCAGAATCATAAATTAGTTGCAGAGAACTGACACAAACTGACACATCAGCAACAAAACAACCCAAATATCAACATTAATTAATGTCAATTTTCTCTCTTTTAAATTTTTTCTTTAACACTTCAGAGTAAATTAAGGTTAAAATTAATAAAATGTGTTTAATGGCTCAATTTAATAAAATCTCTTGATTAAAATATGGAATAAAAATTATTATGATCAATTATTAAATACAAAATAACAGCAGAAAATGTTTAAAAGACAAAATATTGAACAATAACCTAACAATATTAATAATAAATAATATTAAATAAATAAAAACCAAAAAATAAATAATTTATTAAAGAATTACTTGACAGACACAAAATATTGGATACATTTTTTTCACCTTTCACCAAGTTTATGCTCAAATCGATACCTGAAACTGAATGAAACAGGGCGAAGGCCCCGCAGAGCCCCCCAGAGGAGCCCCCCTGCTCGGCCCCCCGCTCGGCCCCCCTCCCTCCCCCCCCTCCCCCTCCCCCCGCTTTAGCCCATCACATCACTCCAGAGCTCAGCTAATCTGCTGTGGATCTGCAGTAAACTGCTCCGCAGGAGGTCCAGCAGCGTTTTTGTTGTTTCCAGTATTTATGCTCCATATTTTCAGGTCTGAGTTCCCAGTGGATTGTTGCTGGAGCCAAACAATGAAACGAGGTTAACGCGCTGACGTTCAGCTTTAACTTCAGCCTGTGGTGGTAAACATGTGGGTAGAGTAACTCACTGTAGCCCAACGGCCCCCGGCCCCCAGGCCCTGAGTGGCTGCCTCTGTTCTTCATATGTGGATGCAGCCGACTTCGTTTCACATGTTCAATATTCAGCCTGTCGCCGTACACACGGCTTAGGCATTAGCAAATGTTGCCCTGATTACAGCTTTTCTATCAATAAAATATTCAATGCATGCTTGCATCATCTGCAGCCGTCTCATGAAATAACAGACAACATCTTTGAGCTCAAAGCTCCTGGGTGAAAGAATAATGCAGGTTTTATTTTATCATTTTTGCAGTGAGTCTTCCAGAGACTTATTGAATTCTTTATAACTACTCTGCTGTTTTTAATCCAAACTTTCATATTTGAGGGTTTTTTTCCTCCAGCTGGCTGGAACAAGAACAAGTGAAGTTCTTCCAGGGGGGATTTCTGCAGCAGCAAGCGGAGCCTCCTCAGACCTTCCAGGCTTTGCTTGCAGAAGAAGAGAGTATCTGGGTTTGTGTGTTTCAATAACATTCGTTGCTCTGAACTGGAACAAAGTAAAAGTCTTTCTTTCAGCTGTTGCATGTATAAAGGAGAGTCGGCTTCATTCCTGACCACTTTCATTCATTCATTTTTGTTCAGATCTACTTATTGTACCGTCCCATCTGGTGTACCGCAAGGTTCTGTTTTGGGCCTCCTGGGGTTCTGTAACTTATTCTACTTCCTGGCCACATTCTTCATTAAGATACAGAATGTGCAGATGAGATATGCAGATGATATTCAGTTGTATTTTTTATCCTAATTACATTTCTAAGCGACAAACTTTACTAAATGCTTGTCCAGCCCAGCATCATGTTGCAGACAGAGAGATTGACTGGTTTGAATCCCTAAAGAACAGGAACTTCAAAAGGCATCTTCTCATCAAAGAGGTCAGAGGTCACATGTGAGGTACTCCAGGGTTCAGTCCTGGGACCTCTGCAGCTGCAGCTCTGTGACTCTGTGGCTCTGTGACTCTGTGGCTGCAGCGCTGTGACTGCAGCTCTGTGGCTCTGCAACTCTGTGGCTCTGTGGCCTACATATGAAGCAGTGTTGGGGGTGGGATGCGTCTGAATTAGCGGGAGCTGCTCGGCTCTCTAACAAAGCTCCTGCAGCAGCTGAAACCTGCAGCGTCTCTGTTATTAACACCATGTTTCTGTCGAGGTGCTGAGCAGCTTTTCTTTTTCCCTCTCAAACAGAAAGCTGACCCCCCGTTGAGCTGCTCCGCGGGGGGCTGCCTCCTCTCCTCCACCTCAGACCTCGGAGACACTCCGCCGAGCCTCCACCCTCCTGGTAACTCCCCTGTTTGCTTCATCGCCCTCCTCCTGCTCAGACTCGCTGCTTCCTCTGGGATCCAGTGGAAAACTCTCTGATCTTTTGTTCTCATCACTTTCTCCTGGATTTATTTCCCTGACATCTTCTATTTGAGTGAATTTCGTTCTTCACCTCCGTGTTTCTCGCTCCATCTCATTGCTGCCTGTCAGATTTACACTTTGCTTCCTTTTTAAACAACCTTTTCCTGCTGCATCTCTTTGCTCTGGCCTGTGACAGGATGGCGTCTGGCTGCTCCATGAGCCACATCTCAATAAATAAGGGGGGTCATTTGCTCCCGACCTGCAGCATTTTCTCCTCCTGTTCTTCTCACTCCCCCAGTTTACAGAAGGAAGATGAAGACACAATAAAATGGTGGGATCCTCTCAGAGGCTCATTATATGGCTGTCAGAGAAGTTTTCTCCCCGCCTGGTGACGACTCGCTCACTCCGCTCCGTCTGCTCCTTTTCTGGGCAAATTACCCGAATTACATTAGCTTTTCTCTTTTTTCCAGTGGCTGGGTGTTCAGATAAAACTGGTCCATTTAGAGACGTAATGAGCCGCCAAGTATCGCTGAACTAAGGCAGATTATTGGGAACAATTTCCAACGCTTGTCACACAGAACTAACAGCCATGAGCAGCGCTGCTCCTCCACACGCTGATGAGGATTAAACCGTTTAGGAACAATTTGCAGCCAAAAGAAGGAACTTTATGAGCAGGAATCAGTTCATAGCTCCTGTGTGGCTCTTCCCTTACGCTGCTACACACAAACACACTCCCATCCGTCGTCCTGGGAGGGAAGTGTGTGAGCAGGTCAACTGTGAACATCGAGGATTAATAATGCAAGACAGGAAGCAGCTCCTGTGAGAACAAAGCTTTGCTCTCTGATTCTGCACACAGAGCAGGTCAGGCTGCAGGAAGACCTGCAAGCGCCTGAAGGCCCCGCCAAAATAATGTGCCACTTTTCATCTGGAATAGAAGGAAATATGGACAAAAATCTGACAGAGTACTTTCAGTCTGTTTTCTAGAGGTTAACATCTCAGGACATTTGAAATTAGACAAAACAAAAAGGTAAGAGGAGGCTGATTTGATCACTGATTTGATTATTTTATCTTTAGCTAAAATTCTAATGTAACAGGGATAAATGGTTTTCCTGTAACTGAATTGTTTTTCTGTCATTAGCACATTTAGCAGCAAATACATGAGGATTATTGTCAGCATTAAGACCCGCCTCCTGGCTCTGATTGGCTGGTTTATTTCTTCAATAGAAGCTCAGGAAGGAGTTCAACTTTTTCACAGATTATTTGTCTCAAACTGTCACAATATGGTGAAAGTTTTTACAAATATGTAAAAAAATATTTAAAAATAAAAGTAACATCCTGCAGCGTTCAGACCAGCAGTGGCTGTTTGGGTATTTAAACTCATGAGATTCATATGGAGCTGAGTGAGAGTCGTGTTTCATTTCATCCTTCAGTTGCTGCATTTCATGAAATCCTCAAACATAAAAACTGGACGACATGAAAATACGACATAAACTTGAGCAAATCTCCCAGGAATACAGCTGAAGCCTTTGTTTGCCTGTTTAGCAGAAAACGTCTGTTAACAGGCAGATCCCAGCCGACCATCTGCTGGAAAACTGCAAACATTTGGTCACGGCTGGAGTCCAAACGGCTCCATCATGTAGAAACAGGATCGTTACAGACAAAAGTCTGGATTTGTTCCACCTGCTGAAGATGTAGAAGAAGCCTGGAATCATATTTATTACTAAATGTATCTCAATGATCTCATATAAATTTTCAATCCCTCCTGTAATTTCAGCACATTTACCAGATTTAACCAGATTTCCCAAACACTGAGGATGATCTGGGTCTTCAGTTCAGCTCTCTGCGTTTCTGATGCTCAGATCTGAACTGGCTTCGTGTCTGGGAAACACTTTGTAGAAATGATGTGGTAATTTCTCCTTTAGCATTAAATGTTCTTCTTCTAAAAGAGCCAATCAGCTCCAGGTTTCTGCTCAACCATCAACTTCTGCATTTAAAATGTTCTGGTGTTAGAATTAGAGGCCCGCAGCATCACTGATCCTCCACCATACCCAGCAGTGCAACATTTTTAAAGAAGTTCTGACGATGAATAACCAAGAATATATATAAAAAAATATTTTCTTTTGTTGAAACTGCTGTCAAGAGTTAAAGGAAGTTTAGAAGTTAATTTTTTCAGTTTGTGTTTTAACTACATTTATAACAAAAACTGAAATGATTTGATACATGAGAGGTTTGGTTTAACATTCTAATTTAATAACGTTTCATTTAAATGGATTTCAGGATGAATATTTCATTATAGAACATTTGTTAATGTTTATAAATGATTACAAACCTTCTACAATAAAACCATAAATGTGTTGCACTCATTTAACCGGCTTATTGTGACCAATTAAAGGACAGAACGTACCTGTCAGATTATAATCTGTCAGATTATAATGTGACATGATGTGAAATGACGTGTTGGTTTATTTCGACATACATTTGTTTCTCTAACATATTCCTGTTTAATGGTTGTCATGGAAACGTGGCTGCAGTTTTCTGCATCAGGGATTTTTATGAATCTTCCTCGCCGTCCGCCCAGTGGCCAGAGAAATGGCTGCCTGTGTTGCATCATGGGAAAACAGAAAGTCACAGATTAGAGATGTTGAGTTAATCAACCTAAAAATCATCTAACATATTTAATAAATATCTGCCACCATTTTCTTGACCTGTTTTGTTTTCATCTGCCTTATAAATAAATGTAAATTAAATTTAGGCTTTTTATAAAGATATAGGAGTGAAATTATGCTGCAGAATTAAATTATGTTAAGGTTTCGGTATCTTTATATCATTACAAGCATTTCAACAGACTCGGCTGCTTTAAAACATCCAGTCCTCTCTTATTTCTGGACGGACAGTTTGATGTTGAAGCATTAAAATATTTAATTTCATGTTGTAAACTTTTAAGGTTTCCATGTGTTTCTGTGGCTTCGGGTCGAAGCTGCAGAGTAAAATCAGTCGCTGTTAAAGGCCGCTGCTCTCCCGGCAGCTGAGCCTGCAGCTCGGTCTTATAAGCATTCAAAAGCAAAAATGCATTTCAAGTTTTCACCAATCTATATTAGTCATCTGAGTAAAAAAACCTGACAGATGTATTTTATTCCTAACACCAGGAATCCGTCTAAAACGTGCAGCGCTGCCAAATCAGCCTGACATCCTCATGATCTCATTCCTGCACACTAGTGACAACTTGTCGTGTCTGTCGGCGCCTGTTGGTGCCGGTGATGCTGCTGGATCCTGGAATAGACGTGATCCGCTGAGAAGTCATTTAAAACGAGCACAACACTCAGACATTATCCGACTCTGGACTCATCAGGAAGTGTTCAATCAGAGAGGCGGAAAGTAAAGACAGGAGGAGAAAAGAGGACACAGAAAAACTGGTCAGTTCTATATTTAGTAAAATTTGAATATATTTCCTAATTTCTTTTTCATGTTTTATATCCTAATCAAACACATCAGTGCAATCAAGTTTTTATGATTCTGTATGGCTCCAGTTTTATGATCAGTTTCTGAATTTCTGTTGAAAAGTTTTCAGAGTTGAGAAGGTTGGAGCAACAGGAAACTTACAGTCAAAGCTTTAATGCTGCACAGCCTGACTCTGAATTCATGAGTCTCTGCAGCCCGACACTCACAGGTACATCCAGCAGGAGCTGCCAGGGGGTAAAACTCTGACTTTTGTTCCTGTGACATAAAGGTGAGCAGCTAATGCAGGAGGTAACTGCAAGAAACGGAATAAAAACCACCGTTCCTCTATATTTAACCTCAAATACATAAAAACACACAACAGATTCCAGCTGTTATTAATCAAAGATTAAATCAGAATGGAAACTTTTGAATCACTAACTTTCCCCTGATTCCATAGTTTCATCCTCATCAGTCTCTCACACTGCTGAGGACATTTAAGGAAATCTTCTTTCAAACTTGCTTTGGTTCTTTGAGGATTTGTTTCTACAAACTCCAAACACTCAGCAGAGAAACAAGGCAGGATTTAAAGTTTTAGTGTTTTCCTTTTTTTAAAAAGCCAAAAAACAACAACATTCAGATTCTGCATGTTTCCGCCTGACAGATAATGTCCAGTAATCTTTGCTGTTTTGGTGATTTCATGCATTTCTTACATGTCGTAAGGCAATAAGGCAGCAGAGGCTGCAGAGACATGAAGCTCATCACAGCAGAACTGGTCTGCCAAAAACACAGACTGAACTTCTGATGTGAACTTTTTACCCCAGAAAACCTTCAGTTCTGGTTCCAGAAGGAACCACCAGAAAACTCAGAACCACCTGAGGAGAAGAACAAACCCGACTACGACTCTGCTGTGGTCACATCCGCTTTCTAACTCTTTAAGACATGAGAAGATCTGCAGCAGAAAACAGGATCATCAGTTTGTCTGCAGGTAAACGAGAGAATGACTGAATCTGCAGCTGATCAGATGGAAAACGGAGCCGTTTGGTTTCTGTGGTTTGGAGTCTGGATGCAAAATAAGCCAGAAGTGTTTTATAGTAAAGATGATAAAAACAAACAGAACAAATTCAAAAAGTCTAATTTTCAAAACAATTAGCTTTGAAATGAATGTAAGACAGTAAATGTTCTGCATTAAAACCTGGATCTTTTTCTGCTTCGTCTTCAGATGTTGCTTTGATAAATTTACAGATAAATGAATTTCCTCGTTGTCAGGAAAGAAAGGCACAGAGTCAGAAACCTATTTTACTCATGAGGAGAGCAGAATGAGACCGTACAGTTACAATCTCCAAACTCACTCTGCCAGCTCATCGCTCTCTTCGCTATTTATTAAGATCAAGGGTTTCCCTAGTTACATATCTGAAAGCTGCAGTAAGGGATGGGGAAGTTCTGCAGCCCTCAGTGCACACAATAGATAACATAATAGTTGCATATGTCAAGGTTCGGTCGGCTCTACCAGCTGCAGACATAACTAAAACAAAGCAACTCTTAGTACATGTTGTGTACCAGGGTGTGGGAGTAGGTTTTTATTTTTCAGTTACCACCATTTGTCCACCAGAGGGCGCCAGGTGGTGGTCTCTCCAGGAGGGCGTGCCAGCGTCGCTGGTTCCACACACCTGCGGCCCATCATCATCATCATCATCATCTGAGGAGTATATGAGCAGTTGACAGCCAGCACCTCTCTGCCAGAGTGTTTGCCTGTATTGGTACTCCAGCCCCTTGTAGCTTTGTTAAGCTTTCTTGTTGAATCTCTCTGAGAGTTTTGCTAATTTGTTTCTTGTGACTCAGGTCGCCTTTGGGGAACCTAGAGAGAGCTCCCTGTGTCCACTTGGCTTCTTGTCGAATCTTTGTGGTTCGAAACCCACCGGAGATCCAAACTCCTCAAACATCCTTCTCCGTTTCACCTACCTCCATCAAGTCATCCGCTGGTTGTCCATCCTGCCGCTCCTCTGCGCCGCTCCAAGACTTACCTGTCCGCCCTCCAACGCTGCTTCCATCCTCGTCCTACTGACACCCTCTACTGAGCCTACCCCCTGAATAGTAAGACCCCCCCCCAAGGATTTCCTCTACACACCTTGAGTAAGCACCCTGCCTTTTTAAGATTAAGGTATCGCAAATCCCATCTTCCTGTAGCTAATCGCCTTTCTCCTTTTCTGCCCAAGCCAATCCCGGATTCCAGGCAGCAGCCTCTCTCTCCAGTGAGATTGTGTGACATTTCCCATTGTTGTAAATAAATACTTTAATTTCTTAATTGTCTCTCTGCGAGTGTTTCTGCATGTGGGCTCGAAACATCCAACCCACCATGACAGTACCCTCAGTATTCTTCCATTCCGAGCGCTCCTACACAACACAGCATTCATACATTATAACATCAATGTACATCTAGGTAGAATATATCTGTATGTACATTTACTCCAACGTTTGTCTTCAAGATTTGACACAGAGGTTGTTTTTAATTTTACAACCTTTAACATAATGTGCAGGTTTTCTCAAATGCTCCTCGCTGTCAGTGAAGCTTTTTCAGTTTTCTGGACAATTAAACTTCATTAAGAAAAAATCATTGAATCTCTTTCATCCAGGAGAAGAAACTCAATGCTGATGACTGATGGTAAATGACACGGCAATGATTTCAAATATCCAGAAAACAGTGTTGAACAAAGAGCCAGCTGCATTTAAAATGAAAATCCTGATGATTTTCTCTGTGCATAAATAACATGAACCTGTCAGTAACCATCAGACTGAGCAGGTTTGTGTTTGTTCTGCAGAACCGGGACCCGTCAGAGGGCTGAAGGCAGGAAACACACGACGTGCCGATGGGGGAGATGTGGTGAGGAAGACAACTGAACAACATGCAGAACCTGAGCTTCAGCTGAAACAGACGAGAAAAACATCATCAGGGTTTCAGCTGCAGAATCTGAGGACTTTTTGTTTCATGTAGATAAATTATGAACCAAAACATGAAGATTTATTTACTTTCTCTTCCCATTTCTGGGAAATAAAAATCATTGTAGTTAATTTACTAACTCACTGCGTCCGTTTGTTAGGTTTAATCCAGGTTGGATTTCAGTCCAGATGCTTTTAATCTGGTAAAAATCTGCTGCTCTGCTGCTGCAGGAAGATCTTCAGGTGACATGCAGCTGATCAGAGAACAGATTCACTTTAAAGGCTTTAAACCAGCTTTTATTCCGCTGTTGCTCTTTTCTCTTTGCAGCAGAGATCTTTATAGGCATTAAAAGACATAAAAGTCATAAAAACGGGAATGATCCTCCCGATCTTTATGTCTTTGGAAAGATTTGAAACAAAAGCTGCAGGGAGACTCGTTATTTCCTGGTCTATAAATCTTTGTGGTTCTCGGTGGCTTTGCCTCAGTTTGTATCTTAAATTGCATTCTTTCATTGTTCCGTCTGTCCAGCTCTGTTTGCGTTGTTTCTGTCCCTTCAGCTGATAAACACTCTGAGATCCTCCAGTTACCAGACCTGATGTGTCTGAGATTCACTGAAAACCTGAAATATTTCTGGTATATTTCTGGTCATCCAAACAGTTTTCATTGAAGCCACAGTCACATAACTGTGATCATAAACTCATTCATACACCAACATGCGGGTTCAGGGCCTGTTTGTTTGGGAATCAAACCCACAACTCTCAGGTTGCAGATGATGACTCCCCCATGAGCCAGTCCATACTTTTAGTCTTTATTATCATTTCCTGACAGTTTGGTCCAGCAAACTGTCCAGCAGAACCACCTATAGCAGCTGGTTCTGTTGATGTACATCCGTTAATAACCAGAACCTGGAGCTGGATGCACTAAATATTTATTTAGTGCATCAGAAATTTGTCTCCACTGTGAAAAACATGAAGACAGTTTGAGAGCCTGACTTCCTAGTCAGAACTTCCCCTGCTGCACCTTCAGACTGAATGATGATGGGATTTGGGCCAACTGTGCCTGAAACGGATCAGAACCGACACCCGGATGATTATAGACAAATGTTGAAGCATAAATCTGCTCAGGTGAAAGTTTTGTTGCATCTTTGATACAACAACAGATGAAACTCCTGCTGTTGTTGCATCAACCTTCCAGAACCTTTCAGCTCTCCTGGTTCTGGTTCTGACTGCAGAACCAGAACCAGCAGATCACATGCAGCATTCAGCTTCTATGCAGCACAAATCTGGAACAAACTTCCAGAAAACTGAAAAGCAGCTGAAACACTGAGTTCCTGTAAATCCAGACTGACCTTTGATCAGCAGCATGTGGAGCTGATCAGCATGTTTATCTATATTTGCTTGACTAAATATAAAATCTGTTTCTCGTTTCATAACTGATGACTGAATGAGGTTTTGATGGCTTGAAGCACTTTGACCTGCCTTGTTGCTGAAATGGGCTTTACAGACCAAGTTGAACTTGACTTTGGTGATTTAAAGTAATTTATTTTAATGGTGATTTATTTAAGTGTTATTGTTCTATTAAGCTCAAAATAGAACAGCTGAGCTAATTTAACCATTTTAAGCTTCAAAAGCAGCTAATATGAAAATAATTGGACATTATGGTTGAACGTTTTTCTGTCTCCATGTTTCTACCAAACTATTTGAAATGTTTTGAAGATGATGATGATGTTTCCAGAACGGCTCATCAGGTTGTTGATGACTTGTGTCCATATTGTTGTTGCTAACGTTGCTCATTGCTCTCCGTCTGCAGAGGCTCCAGGTTTGTTGTGTCTGGAGCCCGGAGCCTGGAGACGCTCCATGATGACGCTCCTCTGAGCCGCTCGGCCCGCAGGCGACAAACGGGAAGGAAAAACTGGAAGGAGGAGGAGAAGTTAGGAAAGAAGAGACAGAAGTGAAATGGGAAGAAACTCTCAGTGGTTTTAAGGACAGTGGTTGAGTCTGGTTTGTCAGATTAAAAGTTCCTTTTGAAAAGAAAAAAAACATTTAGGCCAGTATTAAGCATGTTTTAATTAAGCCCATATTTCTGTTTTTAAAGTTTTTTTAACTAATTTGATGTAATTTTGTAATTTTAAATGTTTTATAGCTTTTATTGAGGGCTTGCAAACATCCATCTGTGTGTAATTAATCAATGCAATATGTTTCACTGAACTACAATAACTAATACTTTAATTTACTTAATGACAATGTGAACTAATAGTTAAGTAAATTACTGAGTTTACTCTTCAACAAGCCAATCAGATCAGCACGACTTCAGAAACATCCAATTCATCAAGAACTTAAAGTTACATTTTTATTAGAATTAAATTCAATATTGTGGAAAAGTTTCAACACATTTATGTGCAAATGCTCCACAAAATGAACCTCATATCAACAAACATGTTTATAAAGTGTGATGTCAGATGGGAAAGTTCTGCTTATTTTAGGATTTATCAGCTGTTACTTTATGACTGCAAATATATACATTAAATATAACCTTATTAGACCAACAGTGGACCCAGTAAAGTTCTGCTTTATTATGACAAATGTCAGGTAATTATTTCAATAATCCAGGTTCTCCATGTCTGTCATCTGTTTGTTGGCATTTATTTCTCACTGTAACATTAAATGTTTTAGAAAGAAAAAACTTTGAAATGTCATTTAAAAAAATATTGAGATGTAAATAATGTTATTTTTTCATTAGGAGGTTAGAAACTCAACTGGAGTCTTTTTTTGTTCTGGTTCGAAGGAGAAAGACAGTTAATTATTTAATCTATTTATCATCACTAATAAAAGCTTTAAACATTCAGTTCAGAGTCAGCAGAGAAAAGTTATTTAGATTCTTTCTTCATATGAATGTTTAATATTATTCAGCTGTAATAAAAGTCTTGCAGAAATTATTTATTTCCCTGAACACAAAGACATTGGAATAAAGGAGAGAAGCAACAATGTCTTCACAGCGCCACCTGCTGGAGACAAACACTCAGTGCAGAGATGAATAATATTTACTTCACTGATACTGCAGACTGAAAATCCACGAAGTGCAGCAAGTTCTCACTAGTCTGGCCCCTTAAAGCTCCTTCATACGAGACACATTTCTTCTAAAAAAAGAGTCCGACATCTTTAAGTCTTTAAAAAAGGAAATAAAAATAACAAACAGACCTAAAACAAATAGAAAATGACGGTAAGAAGACTGTTACTCTGCCAGACTTCTTTCCTGACCCCTAACCCCAAACCCTACTGAGGAAATGCTTTCATCTTTAATAAACTAGTTAGTCAATAACCAATCAAAAGGCACCAATAACCACGTAGCTTAAACTCAATACAGTTATAGATGTTTATCCTTTTCAAATAGCAGAGTAACTAATGAAACTCACATAAACACAAAATAATATTTTATATGAAGTTTCAAAAATATAAATGGCTCCTAAACACTGAAATGAACAAACCTGAAGTCAGTCAGAGAGACTCTTGATGACAGTCAGAAAAATGTTGAGGAAGTTAGTACCTCCCCAGATAGCACATGATGTTAAATCAACGTTGAATTATAGTCAGATTGGTTGATATTTGGTTTTGCTGAACTGAAAACATGCAGTTCAGTTTGCCTTGAGGACCAGGTTTGGAGAACTAGTAATCTAAATGTTCAATCAATGTCAGTTGTTTAATGCACCCCTCCACCTCCACCTCCCATTCAAACCCTCTACCCCTCTCCCTCCACCACCCCAAAGACACCCCACACCCCATTCCCTCCACCCTACTCCACCTGGCCCTCCCCCCTTTCCACTCCCCTCCCCTCCTCCTTTGGCTCTGGGTGAAACTACTTTTATATTTGGTGAGGGTTAATCACGTTATAATTTAAGCTCTATGTGTGACAACATTGGGTTGTGATTCTGTTCTGTTCATCTTCTTACTTGTCTGTTAATCTTATGACTGACTATTTGTGTCTGATATGTTGACACAAAAACACAACGTAGAATCACTACAAGGAGTCAGGTGGTCCACCTCCCCCATTTAACACGACTGGTATGTCCCAACCACATCAACCAATTGCAGTTGGCTCGGTGCAACCTGTTTCTGAATTTAATTATTCAACTCTCAGCACTTTTGTGGTAAGTTTGACCAATCGACTTTTATCTTAACCTATTTATTAACTAACTGCATTGTGTTGTGCTGATGTTGCAGCTTGGTAGGGAAATAAGCAGTGATGGCCTAGTTATGTTGAAAAAGTATCTTTAAATCAGATTTTGATAACTCCTTGAAACCATGAATGAACACTATGGAGTGAATATCAGTGCATACATACAGTATCAAAACAACGTTATGTCTCTGCTGTGTTGTTAAATGACATGATATCCTGCTGCTGTGTAACACTGTGCCTTCTTGCCTCTGATGTAGATTTGCTCGGCTGGCTCTAGTAGGAGGCACCAATTCAGCCAACATGACAAGAACAATGTTGACGACTTCTATAACAAAAGCCCTGCAAGTCATTTCAACTGGGCTGGGAACAAACATGGCTGTTCCCAGAGTAAAAAGCCTTTCAAGGACACAATCCTGCATAGTAGGTGAGTTTCCTCCACTGGAAAGGGCTTTACATTTTAATTTTAAGAAATGAGACTGTTGGTGAATCAGAATCTCACTGTGCTGTTATTGTGCCATTTAGTAGATATTTGTAATCCGACTCCAATAACATATTGCATCCTCTCTTTTACAAATACTCAAGTTTGTCCATTCATTGCCAGTGTGAATATTTCCATTGGACAGTTTTTGCACAAACCAGAACCTGGACATGGGAGCGGATAACATCCCTCAACAAGGTGAGGAGAGGGGATAATAGGAAACTGTATGTGATATAAACTCCATCTTTATGAATTTCTTTTGTGTCTTTCAGCTGCTGCTCACCAGTTTGAGCCAAACGGACCAAACTTACAGCCAAACTGTCATGAAATGGTTTCGCTAAGCGCCAGAGCAGGAGGGAGGCATTGAAAGGCAACCAAAGAACAAGAATACAATGAAATAAAATGTTACCCTAACCCTAACCCTAGCAAAATGCCATGTTGTTATTTTAAAGTCTGTGTGACCACATTTTAGGAATTTAAGTAATGTAAGCTAATTCTGAATAACATAATACCCATCGTCACCAGAATTATGTGTTTAACACCAGTAAAGGAACCTTTAGTGGTATGTTATGATGTAGACCTATCAGACCAAAAGGTGGACATGAATCAATGATTCTTTAACTTAGATTCAATATCAGATCAACCAAAATGTGGAAGAAGATCCACATTGAGATGATGGTTGAATCAACATTAATATAATGTCAGTTATGGTTGAAATCCTAACATTGATTCAAAATACAAGTCACCGACCACTTTCAATGTTGGTTCAATGTCTCTGCCTGACATTGATTCAATGTTGTTTAAACCATTCTGTGCTATCTGGGTTGTGTTCCTTATTGAGTTCTAAAATGATGAGTAAGATGTAAGGCAGCTGTTTACCAACTGAACAAGGAACTTATACTCCAGTAAAGGAGAAGCACAGAGTTCACCTGGAAGAATTACAAAATAACCTGTTTGACTGGAAACGCCACTGAGAGGAAAATGAAAGTATTTTAACTGAGTTGAACGAAGCCGAGACGCCATTACAGGGTGGAGATCTGAGCTGAGACACGAACGTTTACTGGACCTTGAAGAAAAAGCTGCAGAGACTTTGACTGGGTGAGTTCTGGTTCTGGACGGTTTCAGAACAAAATGGCAGAGAGAGATCTATTTGAACGTTTCCTGAGCTGCCATGTTTGTTCAGAGACTTTCAGAGATCCTGTGTCTCTGAGCTGCAACCACAGCTTCTGTTCAAGCTGCCTGCAGAAATTCTGGGAACAAACTGGGAACAAGAACTGTCCCATCTGCAAAAGAAGATCTTCTAAGGATTTTCCAGACGTTAACTTCAGTCTGAAGGATCTGGCTGATTACTTCACTGGACGACAGAAATCTGGACCATCAGAGACAGAAAAAGGAGCAAAGCAGTTGATGGTCTGCAGTGAACACCAAGAAGCCCAAGCTGTTCTGTAAGACGAGCAGAGAGCTGTGTGTCCTGTCTGTGACTTTTCTCTCCACCAGAGTCACAAAGTGGTTCCTGTTGAACAAGCAGTCAGAGATCTGAAGGAGCAGCTGAAATCTGACTTAAAGTCTCTGCAGGACAAGAGGAAGAAACACAAACAAGTGGAGAAAACATACGATGATGTGATTCAACACTCCAAGAAGCAGCTGCTGTCCACAGAGAGACAGATCAGGTCAGAGTTCAACAAGCTCCACCAGTTCCTGAGAGAGGAAGAGGAGTCCAGACTGGCAGCTCTGAGGGAGGAAGAGGAGCAGAAGAGGAAGACTATCAGCAGAGAGATGAAGAGGATGGAGGAGCAGATCTCCTCTCTGTCAGACAGCATCTCTGCTGTTGAAGAAGAGCTGCAGAAAGACAACGTGTCGTTCCTCAGCAGTTATAAAGCCACACTGAGCAGAGCCAGAGGTCAGAGGTCACTGCCAGATCCACAGCTGGTCTCAGGAGCTCTGATAGATGTGGCCAAACACCTGGGCAACCTGTCCTTCAGAGTCTGGGAGAAGATGAAGGACAAGGTGACGTTCAGTCCCGTCATTCTGGACCCAAACACTGCGAAAGGATCTCTGTGCCTGTCTGATGATCTGACCAGGGTGAGATGTGGAGACACATGGCAGCAGCTTCCTGATAATCCAGAGAGAAATACTAGGTATGCACGAGTTCTCGGTTCTGAGGGCTACAGCTCAGGGAAACACAGCTGGGAGGTGGAGGTGGGAGATCATCCCAGATGGAATATCGGTGTGGCTAAAGAATCTATTGACAGGAAGGGAAAACTGTATGCTTCACCAGAATATGGAATCTGGTGTTTATGGCATGGTGATTTAGAATACTCTAACGGTGCTGGTGAGACTCTGCCAGTGAATAAGAGTCTCCAGAGGATCAGAGTCCAGCTGGACTATGATGGAGGGGAGGTGTCCTTCTACGACTCTGAAGACCAGAGTCACATCTACACTTACAGAGACACTTTCACTGAGAAACTCTTCGCTTACATTTATGTTTTTGATGCTGCTGATGCGAAAACGTCTGAGATCAAAATCTGTCAACCTGCTTTTTCTGTTTAAAGTTCAAAGTTTGTTTTTTTAGCTATCTGAATTATTTTCTCTGTTGTTGTTTTTTAGCAGAATTTTGATTTCCAGTAAAAACAACTTTCCTTTTAAACCCTTTAGGAACATTTTTATTCATTTTATGGTCTTTGAACTTTGATGTGAAATTAACAAATTGGATCACAAATTAAATTTAAATCTACACAAAGTGATATCTAAAACCTTTAGGCCAATATTTAGCCTATTAATATCCAGACAAACTCTTTGGTTATAAATTCTGGGGAACTTATAACAGGAGGATCTGGTTCATATAGTCACTAAACCTGAACAGGAATCAAACCTTTTAGTTGGAACAAAAAGATCCAGATAATTTCATTTAATCCAGAGCAGAAATTATAGCAAACCTAGAATCCAGAGAAACTCCTATTAGTTTATCTAGAGAAACTCCTATTTATGTTAGACCAACATTGTCAGAACAAGATTCTGCAGAAACGGAGAAACCCCGACTAGTTTATAAATCACAGACTAATTTTTTTTTGTTTTTTGTTTTTTTTTGGCTCTAGTGGCCTTTATTTGAAAGTAGCTTGACAGGCAATGGGGAAATGAGAGACGGGGAAGACATGCGGCAAATATCACCAGGTCAGGAATCGAACCTGCGACTGCCAGCATGAGGACTAAGGCCTCGATATGTGGGTTGTGCTTTGCCTCTGCACCACCACAGCACCCAGACTAATTATTCTTAAATATGGGGTTATATGTTTTTATTATATTTTTTCTTCTTTTGCTCTTTGCTTTGGTTTGTTGTATTTCTTTCAAATTCTTGTAAAATACTTTGAATTGCATTGTTGCTGAAAATGTGCTGCATAAATAAAATTACCTAAAAATATGTCCCTTTTGTGAGGTTTGTGTACAAACTTTGAAAGAATGTAGAAAATCTTTGGGAAAATGTTTTTCAAACTCCATCAAATATTTAATATTACTTATTATTATTAACCTTTATTTTACAAGGAAAGTCCCAATGAGATTAAAAATTTGTTTAGCAAGAAAATCATCATCAGTCTTCAAGCAGTAATCTTGATCAGAAAATCTCCCAAAGTATCGTAGTTGCTGCACCCCTCTTCTCTCTGTACTTCCCCTTCTGACAGAGGGAGATGTGCTACCAGCTCTCTGTCCAACGGGTGAATTGAGTTTCCTAAATCTGCTGGGATTTACCCCGTCCAGAACTGAAATAAACACTGTTTAAAGCTGGTGTCGAGAAAGACTCGCCTAGTTTCTGACAACCTCCATCCAGATGTTGCACCCTTGTTCCCCCTGTGAGTTAGTCAGACTCAGCAGCATGCAGCCAACTAGTTCCACAGGGCACACCTGTTAACGGTCTCTCTCTCTTTATTACAACATGCACTTGTTACTGAGTCAGGTTGCTTTTGGCGACTCGGGCGAGTCCCAAAGATGTTGTTTTACATAGTTTTGGGCTAAAGCAACCTATAAACCATTTTCCACCTTTGTGTAGATCTTATCTCCCACCCAGTAGGTATTTTCCAGGATGACCCACGACCTCGAGACCATTACTTTGGTGACCCCCGGTCCCGGAGTTGCGGGACTCGTAGAGGGCCTTCTTTTATTCTGGGGTCAACTTGTTATATTCTTCTCTTGAGGAAAACGGGTTCTCCTTTGGTTGGTTTGATTGCGCCGATTGTCTAGTGAATTTTGCTTGTGCTTCTTGTACTCTTGGTTGGGGCGGTCTGTTGTGGAAGTTGGACGCATATTGGCTTTATTTGGTGTTTTTACAGGCTGACTGACTTCCTCCTTTATTTTTTCATCATAGTAGTGTTGTTCTAGGTCATAAGGTCGAGTTGAGTGACAGTGGTATTTGTGACGGGCATCTTCAAAAAAGTCATTTCTCCTCTTCTTCCTTTCATCGCCTCATGCAGGACTTTCACATAGCTTGACGGGGGGATGTTTTGCTGGTGTCAGTTTGGCATGCCCAGTCTTTGTCCAGTCACACTTTGACTCATTTAACTTGTGAATATTCATCATTCATATCTTCCAGCACCAGTCTTTTGTAGCGGCTCTGTGCTACTTCAGGTCCAACCAAAGCATCTGCTGTCAGATGGGCTAGCTACAGCCTTCAGATTCAGTTTTCTTTCTGTTTTCTGCCTAAGGAGATTGGACTCATTGTCGAGATTCAACAGGTTGATGATCCAAAACTCTTCATTTTCCAAGGTAACCACTATGGTCAGACTAAATGCCCCAGTGGCCCACTGGTTTAACTGCCTCATGCTTTGCTCCCACAGGTAAGATCAGCAGGTCAAGTCCCAAGAAAAACCTTTTCATATATTTTAATGTTGCATAGAGTGTCTAAAAACATGATTTAAATCAGAATTGACCAAATAAATATTTGGTGCTAAAGAATTTTAAAAAGCCTGAGTACCAACCACCAGGAGCAAGAATAGAATATGTGCTAAGTCTGGACCACACCCCTTGTCTTAAGAGCGCGGTCATCAGCCTACCAGGGAAGGATAACCTGGGTACATTTTCTACAATGTCCTCCCTTTATTTGATGGACAAACATTGTCATTACAGTGAGTGTATGTGGAGAGCCAAGAAGTACATTGTCCAGCATTTCTGAGGACATGATCCTGGGTACTTACCTGTGTGACCGACCAATCTGGGTCCTTTTTCCTGTGACCTTGAGGCAATTAAGCTTATTGGGGGGAAAGAGGACTAAAAAGGTGCAGGTGGTACTGCTTTGTTTCTTTTAAATTACTCTATCCAACATTACAGAGGACACCCTGAATGAAAGCCAGCTAGCGGTTAAGAAGAGTTTTAGGATAGCAGCTTTTTGCCCTAAAACATTCTCCTTCACCTATCTTGGACCCCTGAGTGGCGACAGACACCAAAATCACATGATGTCAGCCCAGGGCAGCCTAGAACCTGTGGTCAGGTTTAGTACCTGGAGGTCAAAGGGAAATATTAGTTGGTCTCAGATTCATGAGGAAAACTCTTCTGACACTCTCTGACCCTAAGACCATACTTCAGGATCGGCTAAAGTAGAAAAGTTTGTTGCCGAAGGCCTAAATTCATATGTTGTTTAGGGACTTCTACTGTATGGAACAAGTACTTTATGGCATCTCTATAACCTTTCACCTTTGGGTGGCAGAGGTCAAAATGAGAGAAAAACAACATTTGATGTTAAATACTCCTAGAACTGTGAGAATAACAGTAGTCAGAGAGCCAAGGCCTCCACCAACATGCCAAAGCACAACTCTCTAGGATCGTCCTCTGACCCATTCCTTTCATGGGCATCACAGCACCTTCTGGTTGAGGTCCAATCCATCAGAGCGTCTGGGAAAACAAGTAGTTTCTGTAGTTTGTCTTGATGACAAACTACTGTTAATGAAAATTTAAAAAATGACTAGAAGGTTTTAGTGTGCCTGAGTCCCCTCGACTCAGGTCAACAGTATGCACAGTGTCCCTCTGCTATCGCTTACAGATCTTTCCACAATGGTTCTGGGGTCTCTTTTTGACTCTTTGAGGGGGATAGGACTGAGAGGCAATGGGGGCTCCTTTCGATCAGACTCCCTGTAAAACTACACCCGGTACCCCCTGATCGGACCCTCCTACCTGAGGGGAAAAGGGTATTTGAGGCCTTCTCTTTCCTCTCCTGATCTCAATACAAAGTATGGTTGGTGACCTTTTGTTCACCGTTTTCTAACCTTTCCAAAACAACCATGGGGTTCCCATTGGGCTCTTAAAGGGAAATAGGAGAGGGACACTGAGACCGAGTTGGACTCTTTTCAATTGGACCATTGCCTCCTTTAAAACCCAACTCAAGGCAACTGCTTGGGAGCCCATAGCCAAAGAAGAGGGGTCACCCACACTTGAGACTGCTGTCAGCCTCCCTAATTCAATGCAAATTATTGTTGGTGACCATCTACTAACCCTTAATGACTGTCTCCCCAAATGGTTGGGTTTCCTACCTTGGGCCCAGGACTGATCTACGAAGATCCAGCTCTTTATAACTGCACTGGCCATGTTCCTGAGAACAATAAAGACAATCCAGAACTGTTGTTTTCAACACAGAGTGTGGGACATCACCCTCTCCCCTTCCACATGAGTTCAGGTAGGAGTGTGAGGACTTTGGAGTTCGGCACAGAGACACTGAGAGGCTCAATGCAATCGTCTGTCTTTGCTTTGAGAAGAATAGTGGCACGTCCAGAAGGTAGTTTGCACTCAACGACATAGTGGGCTGGCTGTCAGATATGCCATTCAGGTGGTGGGGGGGGTCAGGTTGAGAAGAACAAGTCACCTTTTGAAACTGCGAGACATCATGGAAGGTCCAAAGTCCAGTGCTTCCCTTTCCAAAGACCTGTTGGGGATTCTATGCCACCACCTAAATTCTCTCTTGCTGAAAAGGGATGTTCAGGGACTCAGTTGCGAGGTATAGAGACACCTGCAGGCTTGTAGCTGTCATCTGAGTACTAGCTACAAGACAAACCAGAGAACACCCACCTGGGAGGCAACCAGCCCAGGTGGGTGGTGGCCTGGGTGTTTGGTGACGGTTGGTGACCAAGAAACTTGACTTCTCACAAAAACTGGATCCAGACCTCTGCATGTACTGAGGTCCAGAGTCCTCATGTACTGGTTTCTGTGCCACTTGTAGAGACCCAGCCGCTCCTCCTTGTTGGAGGATAATAAACCTTAAATTGCAGGGAAATATATGTGTACAGAGTCAAGTGTCAATGTCCAGCACTAAATTTTATGATAAACATGTTATCATCTGGGTTAAACATCAACTTTAATACTGAGATCATCCGATGTGTCCAAAATCTTACTAGAGCTTAGAGAGTAAAGTCGGTCTGACCCGATGAATTTGGCCAGTTCCAGTGTTTAAGAAGAAGCAGCTGAAACTTTTGGTGAGTCAAACTGTTGAAATAATTCAATACAAAATGGCAGAAAACACTGAACTGTTTGAACGTTTCCTGAGCTGCCATGTTTGTTCAGAGACTTTCAGAGATCCTGTGTCTCTGAGCTGCAACCACAGCTTCTGTTCAAGCTGCCTGCAGAAATTCTGGGAACAAACTGGGAACAAGAACTGTCCCATCTGTAAAAGAAGATCTTCTAAGGAAGATCTAGGAATAAATTTCACTCTGAAGGACCTGGCTGATTCCTTCACTGGACGACAGAAATCTGGACCATCAGAGACAGATAAAGGAGCAAAGCAGCTGATGGTCTGCAGTGAACACCAAGAAGACCCTAAGCTGTTCTGTGAAGACGAGCAGAGAGCTGTGTGTCCTGTCTGTGAGTTTTCTCTCCACCAGAGTCACAAAGTGGTTCCTGTTGAACAAGCAGTCAGAGATCTGAAGGAGCAGCTGAAATCTGACTTAGAGTCTCTGCAGGACAAGAGGAAGAAACACAAACAAGTGGAGGAAACATACGATGATGTGATTCAACACTCCAAGAAGCAGCTGCTGTCCACAGAGAGACAGATCAGGTCAGAGTTCAACAAGCTCCACCAGTTCCTGAGAGAGGAAGAGGAGTCCAGACTGGCAGCTCTGAGGGAGGAAGAGGAGCAGAAGAGGAAGACTATCAGCAGAGAGATGAAGAGGATGGAGGAGCAGATCTCCTCTCTGTCAGACAGCATCTCTGCTGTTGAAGAAGAGCTGCAGAAAGACAACGTGTCGTTCCTCAGCAGTTATAAAGCCACTCTGAGCAGAGCCAGAGGTCAGAGGTCACTGCCAGATCCACAGCTGGTCTCAGGAGCTCTGATAGATGTGGCCAAACACCTGGGCAACCTGTCCTTCAGAGTCTGGGAGAAGATGAAGGACAAGGTGACGTTCAGTCCCGTCATTCTGGACCCAAACACTGCAAGTCCATGGCTCTGCCTGTCTGATGATCTGACCAGGGTGAGACGTGGAGATACATGGCAGCAGCTTCCTGATAATCCAGAGAGAAACACTAAATACACCAATGTTCTTGGTTCTGAGGGCTTCAGCTCAGGGAAACACAGCTGGGAGGTGGAGGTGGGAGATCATCCTGACTGGTGGAGTAAGTTTGGGGGAATCTGGTGTTTTGGCATCGTGATGGAAAATACACTAACGGTGCTGGTAAAACTCTGTCAGTGAATAAGAGTCTCCAGAGGATCAGAGTCCAGCTGGACTATTACAGAGGGAAGGTGTCCTTCTACGACTCTGAAGACCAGAGTCACATCTTCACTCACAGAGACACTTTCACTGAGAAACTCTTCGCTTATTTCAGTGTTGGAAAAGCTGCTGATGCCAAAACGTCTGAGATCAAAATCTGTCAACCTGCTTTTTCTGTTTAAAGTTTAAAGTTTGTTTTTTTTACCTATCTGAATTATTTTCTCTGTTGTTGTTTTTTAGCAGAATTTTGATTTCCAGTAAAAACAACTGTCTTTTAAACCCTTTAGGAACTTTTTTAATCATTTATGGCTTTAACTGATGGAAATTAACAACTTGGATCACAAATTAAATTTAAATCTACACAAGTGATATCTAAACCTTTAGGCAATATTACCTATTAATATCCAGACAAACTCTTTGGTTATAAATTATGGGAACTTTAACAGATCTGGTTCATATATTCACTAAACCTGAACAGGAATCAAACCTTTTAGTTGGAACAAAAAGATCCAGATAATTTCATTTAATCCAGAGCAGGAATATAACAAACCTAGAATCCAGAGAAACTCCTATTAGTTTATCTAGAGAAACTTCTCATTACCGTAGATCAGCATTTTCAGAACAAGATTCTGGAGAAAACCCGACTAGTTTATAAATCACAGACTAATTATTCTTAAACATGAGGTTATACTTCTTTGTTTTCTTTTTCTTCTTTTGCTTTTTCCTTTGGTTTGTTGTATTTACCTCAAATTCATGTAAAATGCTTTAAATTGTCTTGTTGCTGAAAATGTGCTGCATAAATCAAATGACCTAATAATATGTCCCTTTTGTGAGGTTTGTGTACAAACTTTGAAAGAATGTAGAAAATCTTTGGGAAAATGTTTTTCAAACTTCATCAAATATTTAATATTACTTATTATATTATTAACCTTCATTTTACAAGGAAAGTCCCAATGAGATTAAAAATCTGTTTTGTAATAAAATCATCATCAGTCGTGAAGCAATAATCTCTGTCAAATGGACATTTCTTCACCTTCTCGTTAGTTTGAACAAGATGATTGTTTTCTGCCTGATTCTAAAGCTGTTTTGTAAAATCTGTTGACAGAAGTTCAGACAGGACACAAGATTTATTAACTGTTTTCTTTTTTGTCAGTTTTGTTTTTCATTGCTTGATCAGAAAATCTCCCAAAGTATTCAGATTCAGTTTTCTTTCTGTTTTCTGCTCACTGATTGTTTGTTACCATGTAACATTTATGACTGATTTCACATTATATTACAACAAGCAGGATTCACTATAAAGATATAAATCCTGTCACCAAACCCTCCATATTTAGCCTCCTGCTCTCTCCCTGTTATTTTAGTGAACGCATGTCTGCTGATGAACTGAATGTTTACTCTTTGTAGGAAGAAAATGAATTAATCCTCAGGTATTTTCTACATATAAATGATCTGAACTTGTTATTGATCTGCAGCTGAAGCTCATAAAGGTTTGGAGAAATTATTTCCTTTAAAGGATTTTGTGATGAACAGGAGAAGCAAATAGTTCAGCTATAATGTCCTCTCCCCTTCCACATGAGTTCAGGTAGGAGTGTGAGGACTTTGGAGTTCGGCACAGAGACACTGAGAGGCTCAATGCAATCGTCTGTCTTTGCTTTGAGAAGAATAGTGGCACGTCCAGAAGGTAGTTTGCACTCAAAGACATAGTGGGCTGGCTGTCAGATATGCCATTCAGGTGGGGGTGGGGGGGAGGGGGGGGGGGTCGGGTTGAGAAGAACAAGTCACCTTTTGAAACTGCGAGACATCAGGAAGGTCCAAAGTCCAGTGCTTCCCTTTCCAAAGACCTGTTGGGGATTCTATGCCACCACCTAAATTCCCTCTTGCTGAAAAGGTCAAGGGACGTTCAGGGACTCGGTTGCGAGGCGTGGAGACACCTGCAGGCCTGTAGCTATCATCCAAGAACTAGCTACAAGACAAACCAGAGAACACCCAGTATTATTTGCGCCGTGTTTGGTGACAGTTGGTGGCCAACCAACTTGACTTGTCACAGAAAACTGGATCCAGAGCCGAACTGGTTCCAGAGTCCTCATGTACTGGTTTCTGTGCCATTTGTAGAGATCCAGCCGCTCCTCCTTGTTGGAGGATAATAAACCTTAAATTGCAGGGAAATATATGTGTACAGAGTCAAGTGTCAATGTCCAGCACTAAATGTTATGATAAACATGTTATCATCCGGGTTAAACATCAACTTTAATACTGAGATGATCCGATGTTTCCAAAGTCTTACTAGAGCTTAGAGAGTAAAGTTAGTCTGACCCAATAAACTGGGCTGGTGGCCGGTTCCAGAGTTTGATTTTAATTGTTTTTAGAAAGTTTAAGGAGTTATTTGTGCAAATGTTATGTGATTAATTTTAATTTGAGCTTAAAATTAATCATGTGTAACAAATAATGAGCACTGGGCAAAAAATGGTCCATAACACTAATTCAGACTTCAGTTTCATCCACTCTTCCAGTTTAAACATGTAAAATCAAATAAATGTGGTTAGTTGATGGAATAAACAGGATGAATTTTCTCTGGTTTTCCTCTTAACTTCTCTTACTCTTTATTTTCTCTTCATAGTTCTAAAATTATTTTATAATATTCTGGTGATTTTATAAAATATTCCTCTTCCTCATTAATCTGAGGAAGCTCAACAGATAATGACTAAAACACCTTGTTGGTCAAATATAGACTAAAAACTTTTAAACAGTTTTTCAGTGTTTGATTTTACAAAATACTGTAAAAAAATAAATTTATCTGTTTACTTTATGTTACAATACAAAAAGTAAATAGTGAAAAAATAAACAGCCAAGTTATTTTTCAACCTTAAAAAAAGAAAAATCTGCCAAAAGTTGACTGTACAATAATCTGCTGTCCAATTCTGTTTTTAAAGTGTTTTTGTTAATTTAATGTAATTTTGTATTTTTAAATGTTTTATAGCTTTTATTGAGGGCTTGCAAACATCCATCTGTGTGTAATTAATCAATGCAATATGTTTCACTTCACTAAAATAAGTAAAACACTAATTTACTGAATAACAATGTGAATTAATAGTTAAGTAAATTACTGAGTTTCAAAATTTTTGGATTTCGATTTGTAATAAACAATCAGATTTCACCAGTGAAATATATTTAAGATTGACACAGATTAAAATATGTTCTTACTTGAGTGAAATTATGAATTATGAAAAATATATATATATATTTTTAACAAAAATGTTTTTGTTCTCTTGTTAAAAGAACAACATGGCTGAAAATATCAGCTATGAGGAGCAAGACAGGTGAGGCTCTGTGTTTTTATCGTAATTATGAAATGTACAAAATTGTTAGGATAATAATTTTTGAACTGAATCAAATATTCCCTCATCATCATCATCATCATCATCTTCTTCTTCTTCTTCTTCATCATCAGTGTTTATCCACTAATCTCTAATTTAGACAAGGACGATTATTTGAAGTTTGTTTTAACTCTGTTTTCTAAAAACTGTTCAGAAGTTCAGAAATGGGTTTTTGTATTAGTCTTGTTTTTAATTGTAACGATTCAGGCAGTTATTAGTCCATTTATATTTTATGTTTATCAAATGTTTTACATTTCAAAGGATTGTTTCCTGAAACATTTTCAGAATCAGTTCATTTTCCCCAGCAGATATTTTCTGATAGAAGTATGTCAGAAACTTGGAAACTTTCTCCTGAACCGACCTGCCATTTAATGTGTGAAGCAGTTGCTAACAGAGTTGTCCTTATATCTGCCTGTTTCACACCACATTACAACCGATACGACTCACAGCACAAAGCATAAAAAATCTGTGGTTCATCTTCATAATGAATCACAGTAAAAATATAAATACTGTGACAAAACCCTTAATATCCAGGGTTTATTATTATTTAATATGCTGTTTCCCTGTTATCTGTTGATAAAGAAACACTGAACTAAATGTTTCTTGTTTTCAGAATAAAAAGCTTCAGTCTTTTCTGTGTACAAATGGTCTGAATTGTTTTATCTACAGCTGAAGCTCATATACATGGAAGCCCATTTCGACCAGGAAAGAAAAAATAAAAGATCAACCGGAAGTCATAATTATGACTTTGAAAGTCGAAATTATGACTTCCTGTTGGTCTTTTATTTTTTATTCCATGGCGGAAATGGGCTTCCGTACATACATTTTTTCCTCTGAAGGATTTTGGAGAAGCAAAACGTTCAGCTGTTGTCCTCACAGCGCCACCTGCTGGAGACAAATGAACACAGCAGAGGTTAATCAGATGTACTGAAAACGTGTTGGAGCCTTAAAGCTTCACTGAATATGAAACGGTTGGAGAACCGAAATTTCTGAGCAGTCCATGAAGGCAACATTGGGAACGCCAACGGTTCCCCCAGTTTGCTTAAAACGGGTTGAAAGTACCGATCCGAGTGGTAATTTACCACGAACAACGTGTATAAAAGCGATAAAGGACGTTTACAGAACAAGAGGAGAACATGGCGGAGGAGCAAGAAAGGGCGCTATTTTTGGTTCAAATTCGGTATTTGGAGGAGGAGCTGGACAGGTGAGATTGTGTTTTTTATATAAAAATGTTCCAATGTGTTTGTTTTTGCTTTAAATGAAAGTTTAACTGATTTAGTAAGTCTAAAAATGGGTTTTAGCTAATTTATGAGATGCTAACACGATAAACAGCCACTTCTAAGGGCGTTGCTGTTGCCATGACAACTTAACAGATTATGATAGCTGAGGAAGAAAACATTTAAATTTCCATTAACTAAAATACACAGATAAATCACTAATGTCCCATTGCCAGAGGACTGTTTTTGATATTTTATCGCAATATTTGGTGGGCTGGATGATTTTAAGGTTAAAATAAGCCAGTGATGTTTCAGCAATAGTGTTTTTACATGATAAAAACATTACATTGCACTGTGGAGGAACGTTATCAGTTGGACTACAGACTAAAATGAATGGTGTTCCAACTATTACTAATTACGCTCTTTTTAAAGTTTTGATTTAACGAAAGGCGATGTTTCAGCAGTTTTTCAGTTTTCTGGAGTTAAAAACTGAAAGCTGCTGGAAGTTTGACTCAGAGTCAGCTGATCTAAATGTGTTTCAGTTCTGAGGATGTCCAAAGTGCGATGTGGGGGACATTTGTAGTCCTAAAATTATTATTTACATTATTTTCTTGTCATGGAAAATATTAAGTTTATCACAAAATATTTGTCTTTTTACAGCCAAACTTTTATAATCAGTAGAACATTGCAGATCCACAGGTTTTTACTGAAAAGCCGACTTTGTTACATCCAGATGAGATTTTATGTAATTTATTACACTTGGCTAAATACAGCAAGCATTTTGAAAGAAAGTGTCCCTGATCTAAACCATTCAGTGATTTATAAAGCAACAGAAGTGTTTTAAAGTTTATCTTCTGGGCTACAGAGAGCCTGGGGAGGAAGTGAGAACACAAAGTAATTCAGCCTGGTGCTTTGGCATCAGCTAGTTCCTTTTTTGAGGGTCACTTTTGTTTACAGAGACTTCATAATTAATTTTATTTGTTGTTTCTTTTGTTTATTTTTTTGGATATTTAAACTGTCTTCCAGTGTTAAATATTCATCAGAATCTAAAGTTTATTAATCTTTGAGAATGTGTTCTTGCATTATTTGGCCATTGTTTGAAAATGTTCTCAAAACAACAATATTATTGTTTTTAATATAACTTCTGGGATCATTTATCATCCAGCAAAGTTTGTTGTGATAAAAGATCTTAGCAGTTTGAGGCATTAATCTACGAGGAGCAAACAGCGCCCCCTGGAGACAGCATCTGGAAGAACTTTGTTTAGCGAAACACTGTGCTCTGATTGGCTGGATGTAAATGCGGTTTTGAACCAATCAGGCTTCTGGTGAAGCAGGTTTGGTCATCAGGCCCAAACGTTTTGCATCAATTTAACAACATTTCACCTTCATTAACATCCGTCAGTCAGTTTTACGAGGCTTTTGTCCTGAAACAGAGATCAATTTCTGTTCGTCCTGCAGATTTAAGCTGGCAAGTGAAGAGCTGGACAAGCAGAACCAAGAGCTGATCTCAAATTACAACCAGCTGGAGAAGGACAAGAAGGATAAGACCGAACGGTTGAAGCGCTTTGTGGCAGCAAAAGAGAAGCGCATGGATGAGCTGAGCGAGGAGCTGCAGACGCGGCTCCTGCTGGGGAAACGGGGCCGAGAGACGCTGAAGCAGGAGCACAGCATCACGAAGCAGCAGCTGCAGGAGCAGATAAACACAGTTCAGGCAGAGACGGAGCTGCAGGGTGAGACAGAGAGCAGCACTGAAGAAAATCTAAAAATGTTCAGACCAGGGAGGTTTTAGCATTTTTATTTTTACAATAGAATCACTGCAAAAACACAAAATCTTACCAAGTAGTTTTGTTCTAGTTTTTAGTGCAAATATCGTAATACACCTGAAATAAGGCAAAACTAACTAAAAGTAACATTTCACCAACATACAGGAACTTGTTTTTGCTCAATAATTCCTTCATATTGGTGAAAAAGTTCTAGCAGATCTCATGTTATAATTAAATAATCTACCAGAGGAACTGGAGCTGTTTAAGGAACACATCTGCATCTGGTTAGAAAGACTAACGTCTCTCTCCTGTTGGAGTGTGAGCTGGTCTCCTCAGCTGTCTGTCTGTTCACCCTGCTGCGTTTTTCCTCCAGCTGTGACTCTGCAGGAGAACGATGAGCGCATCGCGGAGCTGAGCCCGCATGTGCCTGACATAGAGTCAGTAGAGGAGGAGCTTCTGAAGAAGAAAGCTGAGCACGATGATTTTGTTTCCCAGCTGAAGAGGAACTCAGAGCTGGCCTGTGAAACGTAAAGAACGCAGCAGACGGAGCCTTTAGCGCTCTTCTCTCGCTGAGTCGGTGTCGTCTCACCGCAGGCTGATCCAGCACTTCCAGGACTACAAGGAGCACACGGAGAACTCCGAAGCCAACAGGCTGCTGGGGATGGGCCGAGCGCTGCACCTGGAGCAGACCGAGCTCGCCGCCTTCCTGGTGACCGAGCAGGCCACTCTGAAGGAGGAGATTGCTGCCGTGAAGAAGAGACAGGAACACATCCGCTCCGTCGGCCGGGGGCTGTTCAGGAAACTCACCCGTCTGAGCCACATGAGGAACCTGAACGAGCAGGTGAGAGATGAACCATGGCGGGTTGGTAGGGAGGAGAAAGGAGGACATTTCTGGGCTTTTTATAGCAACAAACCCAGAAATGTCCAGGTTTTTTCTAGAAAATTTCTGAGCTTATTCTTAAAATGTTTGAGTTTTTTCTAGCAAATTTTTTGATTTTTCAAACTCAGAGATTTCTTTATTTTTTCTAGAAATTTTCTGAAATGAATCTAAAACTTTGAGTTTTTTTGGCAGAAGGATATTCCTTCTTTGTTGGATGAAAAGAGACAAGCTGGCATCTCCTGCTGTTTTCAGGAAATGCCACATTAAAAACATTTTTCATTCATTACAGCAGCTCTTGTTCGTGACGTCGTCTCTGTCCCTGCAGGACGTGAAGCTGCTGAAGAAGGCGTTCCTGGAGCTGAAGGAGGAAAAGGAGGAAAGCATCAAGAACCAGGAAGCCACTCTGACTGAGACTGAAGCTCTCAGGTTGGATCTGTGTTCTCAGCTCAAATATGATGATGTTTCAATTCCCTGGATGTTAACCCTTTCAGGCATGAATTATGATCCTTTATGTCACGAGTTTTTATCCAAAGTGTTTTTGATTTTCTCAAGGCATAAAAAAAATATTTTTCTAATATTTTTTTCTTGGTGATCACTTGTAATTTTCTCCAAATCCAAAGTTGTTATTTGGAAAATACATCAGTAGTATGTTTCTTTCTGTTACTTGATGTCACAGGATATTTTTTACCTGCAACAGCAGAAGGAGGGACTCGGTTGGTCGTCGTGCTTTTTCGCCTGTCGGCCATATTGGATTTTACAAATCTTTCCTTGCACTTACAGTGCATAGTCAGTAGTATGATGCACTAGTGTCTGCTTCAGTGATCTGTGTGCTTTTATGATATAAAAGCCCAAAAAAACACAATAAAATGTCCTTTAGATGCTGTCCACTGTGACCGCCATGCATGAAACAGTTAAATCCTTTCACAATGTCTTGTTTTTAATAGCAGCCAGATGTTTTTTCATGAACAATCTACCTGCTTTTTATGAGACTTTTTAATGATACAAACTGATCAGAATCACTGTTTGACACCATGTGACCGACTGGATCCTGATCTGTAACCGGATCAAAAACGTTCCTTAAAAACACATCAGAAGACGATCATGAAAATCAGATCATTCTAGTTACCTGCACTCAATATTTGAATTCAGAAAAAATGGAAAATAAATATCTGAACATGCTATTTCTGGTTGAATCTTTAAATTGGACTTTTTCTGACCAGCGGACAGAAATGAAAACGAGGAAAACAAAGTTAGAAATAATTATTCTGTTGATTTTTGACCAAAACAAATGGAAATAAATGGGTGTTTTTAACCAAGATTTTGGTTCCACTTGTTCTCTAAAGGCATTTAACTTATAGATGTATATTTATAAGAAACCAATACAAATTTGCATTTTAGTCATTCTTATAAATATACAAAAATGTTACAACACCAGAACTGACATTTGAGTGTTAAAAAATGGAAAATGTATAAATAGTTGTGCATGATGTTGATGAGTTAATGTGAACATTGAGAGAAAACCTGCAGTATTATATTTCTTTGCCAATCTTAAATAAAGTTGAAGCCTTAATATTCCTTATAATGAACCTGGAGGATATGAACTCCTAAAATAACCAAACTTCATTCAGCAGCGAATGTTTCTCGTTTACTGTCTGGCAGAGCAGCTGTGCTCGTCTCACCCACTGATGTTTTATTAGCTTGTCTGACCGGTGGGATTCCTCAGGGAGGTTTATTTCCCCTTCTCATCGTTTCATTCTTTAACGTCCCGATCCTGAACGTGTTCCTTCAGTGATCCATGCAGGCTCTCAGATGTAAACCTGATGTTGAGCTGATTCCGCGTTTGCAGGCCTAAATGTTCTGTAACCGAACTCTGCTGTGGTTCTGTTGCAGCCAGCAGGTGAGCAAAGCGCATCAGGACTACCAGCAGAGAGTGGGCGACATCCAGCGGCTGGAGAAGGAGCTGGAGAAGGAGACGATCAGGAGGAGGCAGCTGGAGGGAGTGAAGGATGAAGCAGTGATCATCCTGAAACACATCCTGGAGGTAAAAACACGAGAAGCTGCTTCATTCTGCCCTGCAGAGACCCGAGTGGGTCTGGTCGGTCCAGAACCGGAGACTTTACAGAAATATTCATGTTTTTATTTGGCTTTATAGCAGAAGAGCAAACAGAGAAAAACCAAAGACATGTTAACATCTGATGGTTTTGGTTTCAGTGACTAATGACCTCCTTTAGGTTAAAACTGAGGGAAAAAAAACATGACAGTTAAACCTGCTGGACCTCATGTGCTGAAAATAAAATATTCTTCACCGGCCCCGTTCCCTGGTCCCGTTTCCTTGTCCGGTTCCCCGGTCCCGTTTTCCCGGTTCGGTTCCCCGGTCCAGTTTCCCGGTCCGTTTTCCTGGTCCCGTTTCCTGGTCCAGTTTCCCGGTTCGGTTCCCCGGTCCAGTTCCCCGGTCCAGCTGGAGGGCAATCAGGGCTGAACAATAAATCAATAACCACATTTAACACAGTCAATTTACTGATAATAACATGTATTATCTATTGATTACGATCATGTGTTGACTGTAATCAGTAATCAGTCATTTCTCTGAACTCTGGTCCAGAACCGCACAGCATTCTGGGGGAAAAACAGAGGAAAAACTAACTGCTTAAAAATAAACAACAATGTTTTGTGAAACCTGTGGATAAAACAGAAAGGTCACATTTCAGATATTTAAAACAAATCTAATCAATAATTATTGGTATTGATATGAACCTCTGACACTGTGATGCGTTTTCAGCCTCGTCTGAATGAAACATCCTAACTCTTTGCTCCAACAATGATTTTCTGCTGCAGAGTAAAATTACAGGCTGAAGATCCGGAGTAGTTGGAGCCAGAGGCTGTTATTATATCACAAAGATGTGAAATCCTGCCTTAAAAACTGATTTCCAATAAGAAGCCCAGGCTTGTCTGTCTGGAGCAGGGGTGGCCAACCAGTCAGAGACTAAGAGCCACTTTTTTTACTGTGTTACTGCAAAGAGCCACATCATACACATGGACACACATTAACATCATCCCATTCCTTAATCATGTATGCACACACACGCACACACTTACACACACGCGCACGTGTCTAAATTCAATGATTTAGACCCGGGTTGCTCCCTGTGGATGATGCAATGGAAATTCCAAAAGTCGGGAAATGTTTGGTCAGTTTTGCACAGCCCCACAAGCCCGTTCACGGATCCGATCATGGCCGGCGCTCCATCCGTGGCTATTGCAGTTAGTTTCGCTATGGGCAGGTTTGCTTTTGCAAATGCAGCCATCATTGTTTCTTTCACATCTATGCCACGGGTTCTGTCTTTTAATGGCACAATATCAAGGAGTTCTTCTTTGATCATACATTCGTTTGACACAGATCGCACAAATATTGCCAATTGAGGCTTGTCTTGTATGTCACAACTCTCATCCAATGCCACACTAAAATACTCACATGCTTGAAGGTCAGAGTGCAACTGTGATTCAATAGCCGTGTTAACGTCCGATATTCTGCGTTCAACAGTGTGGCGGGAGAGTTGGACGTCTGATATGCTTTGTTTTAGTTTGTCGTCTTCAGTAGACAAGATTTCAACAGCGTCAATGAGGCATTTTTTAATGAAGTACCCTTCGTTGTATGGCTTTTTAGCCTGTGCAATGTTCCAAGCCAGTTGATATGATGCAAGCGTTACGGTCTCTGACTGTTTTGTAAATTTTTGGAAAAACTGCATCTGCTTTTCTGCCTGACTTTTCAAAGTGACCAACCTGTGCTTGCGAAGTTCAGTCCCTTTTGGAAATTCCTGGTCGATATTAGGATGGACTGAGCTGAAGTGACGCTGAAGATTTGAAGCTTTGAAATGCGCTAATGATGCCTGACATATAAGGCAGAATGGCTTGCCATTACGTTCAACAAAAAAATATAAACTCTCCCACTCTGTTAAAAACGTCCTGTGTTCTTCTTCATATTTTCGTTTGGCTGTGCTTTTTTTCCCTGCCATTTTGAGAGCAAACTTGAAACAAATTATTTACAACTCAAATGATCTCGCGCATCTGTCATCATTTAGAGTACGTTATTATTCTTCTTCTTTTCAACTCAAACCGATTCAACTGGTCAGCGCGCCACCTAGGGGGAATAAATGGCAGCGCCAGCCAAGCATTTTGACGCTTGTCATGTGAAATCTCCTGAAGAGCCGCATGAAACCAGCCAAAGAGCCGCATGCGGCTCGGGAGCCGCGGGTTGGCCACTCCTGGTCTGGAGGAAGGTTTGAGAAATAAAGCTTTTAGTTCCAGCAGCTCCCTGTAGGGGGCGCCACAGCTACATCTCCCATGTCTCTGTCCTGTTTTTATTCCTCCACATAAAGATTCAAATATCTGATGGTGCTGCCATCTCCATCAGCTCTCCTTCTGTCACAGATCATCCCTCCATCCATCTCTCCTCCACCCTCCTGTCCTCCATTTTGGATCTTTGACCCCAGATCCTTCAGCACTGCAATAACACTGAATCTCTCCAAGTGTTTTTGTTCTACGTTTTAGTGCAAATATATAAATACACTTGAAATTAAACAAATCTAACTTTTGGGTCACATTTCAGCAAGATATATCAATTCCTTCATTTTTACTAGTTTTATATTATTTCACTTTTCTTCCATCTTTAGTTCACATGGATTTGCACTTTAATTCACAGTTGAATGATTTGGTGAAATTCTGCAGAGTTTTGTTTCTCCCAGAGTAAACAGCTTTATCAGACAGAGCATCACTAAAAATTGGTTTTTTCATAAGAGGAAAGGTCAGACCCTGATTCAATCAGCTGAAGCATATCTGTGTTTTACATGTTAAAACGCTCTGTCAGCTGTTTCACCTCTGGGTGTTTGTCCTCTGCAGGGTAAGGATGACCTGCCTCTGGCTCAGTGGAAGATCCTGAGGCTGGTGGAGATCCTGGACCGAGCAGCGCCGCAGAACGCCGAGCCGACTCCCAGCAGCTCCCGTAATAAGCCCAGAGGAGTGCTGAAACGGCACTCCTGTTACCCGCTCTCTTCCAGGTACTGCAGCAGGTAGCTTCTGCAGCAGGTAGCTTCAGCAGCAGGTAGCTTCTGCAGCAGGTAGCTTCAGCAGCAGGTAGCTTCAGCAGCAGGTAGCTTCAGCAGCAGGTAGCTTCAGCAGCAGGTAGCTTCAGCAGCAGGTAGCTTCTGCAGCAAGTAGCTTTAGCAGCAGGTAGCTTCTGCAGCAAGTAGCTTTAGCAGCAGGTAGCTTCAGCACCGAATGACGCAGAGAAAGAGAGTCTCAGGAGAAGCTCCAGAATCTGCTGATTAATGTTTGGGGATTGCTGAGCTAAGCGCTCCGGTCCAAACAGCTGTTAGCTCCCATGCTAACAGACAGCAACAGCCACAGCTCAGGTTGTTTAAGCAAACCGGATGTTTTATGCCATGGGTGTTCAAAGTGTGGTGCGGGGGCCATCTGTGGCCTTTCAAATCATTTTTTTTTTACCTCTGACCTGAAGGTTAGGAAGGTTGAAAAAATGGATTTGAAAATAATTGATTCTCCAAAAACTTGGGAAATTGTCATTTTTTCTTTTGCAAAGGAAAGAGTCTAAAGTTTTTATGCTTTGGATATTTAATAAAATACAGATTTTGTGGAAGTTTAGCTTATTGTTGAGCAGGTAAAACTAAAACAAAAAAAATCACCATAAACTAATTTTTGTACTTTTTATTTAATGAATTTTGTGGAGGTTAAAATTTGATAGTTTTTGCTTCCACTGCAAAAAGTTTGCAGTTTTATTCAAAATGTTATCTTGAGTTTGTTGTTGATGCATTTGTTTTTCTGTGTCCATCAGAAATATAAACCCGACTGGTTCCGACCCGACTGGTTCCGACCCGTCTGGTTCCGACCCGACTGGTTCCGACCCGTCTGGCTCCATCTGACCCGTCTGGCCTGAGTCCTCTGCAGTCGGACTGGTACCGGCTCCGCCGGGCCGTAAGCAGGAGCAGTTTAACAATAAATGTTCCAGCCATTTTGTTCCTGCAGGTGTTTCAGTCTGTAGACAGAATCTGCTCCTCCTTTAGTTCATTTATAAGGATGTGAATGTAAACATGCAGATTATTTTAAAAATAAGCAGGTTGTAATTTAGCAGCATGTCACGTTTTCCAGCCATATTCTGAAGGGACAATAATCCCGATAATTAAACTGCTTTCTGTCGGATAAACGAGGATTATATTAAGCTCCTGGAATGGTCTGGTCTCCATCCCATGGAAATGTATGGGCTTCACTGCCGGGTCCGTTTCTTTAAACCAAACAATGAACTACCGAGACAAACGGACCAATGTCCAGCCAGAACTAACAAACCTTTATTGCTTCTCTGCAACTCGCTGAGAAAAGTTAATATTAATGTAAATATTTCAGCCTGAATGGTTTAAACTCTGCAGTTTAGAGAAAATCAACTATTAATCCAAAGTTGAAAGTTTATTTTGTTTTTAAAAACACAAAGATTTTTGTTTTGTCATCAGAAGTGGCCAAACTTCCGCTTGCTAATCGCTAAGCTAACTTTTCGTTTAGCAGTTTTGCTAACTTTATTTAGCGCACTTAGCTAAATTCTGAAGTGTTAATTTACTCGGCTGACGTTTTAAACTTCTTCCATCTTTAACATAACATTTATTTAGAGTTAAAAACAAACACATTGGTTAGAGGAAAATTAAAATTAGATATAAAAACTGCTCCAACCTGACAGGATAACTTTTATTACTTTGTAGAATATTTTAATTAAAAACAGAATTTCATATTCTTTGGTTGTTTTGCTTTGAGTTATTCAGACAAGAAATTAAATAAAACAACAAACTGGAGAATTAATAATGAAATTCAGTTTGCAGGATCCTGAGAAATAAAATCTGTTTATAACAGAAATCACTGAAAGTCCTGCAGAGTCGGTATAATCCCAGTGGAGCCGGTACCGCCAGCTGCACCAGCCCGGTCCCACGGATCGTCACCAGGGTTCTGATCATGAACGAACTAATGAGAGCATCTGTTAATCAGGTGGGAAACATTCTCCGTTATTAACCCTAAGCCCCTCTCTGGGCGCTCCAGGCTGCAACAATATGATCTTCCCCTTCATAATGTCTCCAACAAAAACGCCTAATTACTTCTGTAAACCCGTTGTGAAAGGGAGCGCAGTCCGCACACAGGCCCGTCACAGCAGATAAAAACCTGATTATCTCCGCAGTGTTTACAAAATGTGGGACTAAGCCAGGGTCAAAGGTCAGCCTGGTCAACCGAGACGGCTTGTATACTTTGAACTGTCGGCGCCGTTTAGAAATCAGCGCGTCGTCCAGCGAGGAGGGGCGGGGCTCCAGGCATCCAGGATATCAGGCGCGCCGGAGCAGAGGAAGCATCAGCAGCCGCTCGGCACCATGGAGATCTATCTGGACCTGGTTTCCCCGCCCTGCCGCGCCGTCTACCTGTTCGCCGAGGCGCTCAAGATCCCTTACGCCTTCAAGCTGGTGGAGCTCTCAGCAGGTAGGTTTCAGAATGAGCTTCAGCTGAACAACAAGCTGCAGGATACAGACTCAGCTGCAGGATCGCTAAACGGCAAAGGATTTCTGTGTGGAAATCCTCCTGCAGTTGAACTTTGTGCTGAATATCTGTGAGTTGACGACTCGGTTCTGGTCCCAGCAGTGAGCTGAAGTTACTTTAACTCCTCCAGCTCTGCTTCTCTCATCATGTCAAACCGTTTTCCTGATGGAAAACAAAGTTAAAATCATATCAGAGTAAAAGTTCTGCGACAGACTGGCGACCTGTCCAGGGTGACCCCGCCTCTCGCCCGAAATGACAGCTGGAGTTAGGCACCAGCACCTCCTGACCCCAGTAAGGGAAAAAGGGTGCAGGAAAATGGATGGATGGATGGAGTAAAAGTTAGTTTGATGTTTAGATTCTTTTCTGCATTGTAAACAGTTGTTGGGAGTATTTGGCTGCAGTCGGATGTGATTTGGTTTGTGTCTCGTTCCAGGGCAGCAGTACACTGAGGAGTTTGGAAAACTCAGCGTGGTGAGGAAGGTTCCGGTCCTGAAGGACGGCGGCTTCGTTCTGACAGAGAGGTAGACGAGGCGCTGCAGCAGTTTGGTCCAGTTGCATTTCCCCTCAGATTTCTCTTCTTGGAAATTATTGAACAACATGTGGAGAGTTAAACTTTAGCAGCTGCTTCATATTTAACATTCAGATCCAGAACAGGAAGCAGAGTTTCCCAGGAGAACTCCGGCTGGCGTCTCAGTCATCCAGCAGAGCTTTAAAAAATAAAACAAAACTCTCATCAGCAGACATCTGGAGTTAATTAAGGACTTTATAAATACCAATATTTTTATTCACGTTCTATAAACCTGCCCTGGATTATGTAATTATCCAGTAATTAACCAGTTTGTTTGTCTTTATCTCCATCCTGAACTGTTTAGATTCTCCGGTTAGTAAGTTCAGATATTTGAGCCTTTTTGTATTTTATCATAACAAAACAAAGTGTTGTGTGATGCAGCAGCGGCGCCTCACAAACAGACTCTGAGGTCAAAACCCAGCGGTGGGAAGGAACTCTGTCTTCCCCTCCGCTGCACATTTCCTGTTTTAAATACTGCAGAGAGACACTGATGCCTCTGCAGCATCAAACAAGAAAATAAAACAAACTGTTTCTAATGAAGGTCTAGTGGCTACAGACATGCTGCAGGAATTTCTCTGTTTTCTGTTTGGTTTTGAACTTTTGCACAGATTGGCAGCTGAATAAATGCAGCAGGAAAACTTCTGCAAGTCATTATGCAGATTATTTATTTAATGTCATTTTTGTTGTTTATCTGCATTCAGATCCAAATCTTAAAGCACTTTTTCTTGATTGTGAAAAATCCCCTTGGTTCAATAAATCTGCAGTGAGCAGTGGATCCACGCTGCCAAATGATGAATAATAAAACCATGCAGATTAAATTCAGTTAAAGTTTGAAGCACAAACAGGATGTTTGATCTGTTCACATCACAAATTGGTTCACAAAGCTTCAGGTTGTAAGAATTAGGCTTATTTCTTTTGACTTATTCATTCAGTCTTTTCATTAGAAATTCCATCATTTATACAGATAATAAATAACTGACATGAGAATCAGTTATTAGATACTTTTTACTTGCATGAGAGTTAAATTAATTTCAAGTAACTTTATTAATACTTCAGTATAACTAACAGTGGAGAAAACAGAAACTTTCTTTGTTCACACAGATTTTTATGTCAGATATTTTTAATTTCTTAGTGAAAATGCCTGGTGTGTCTGAAGCATTGATTGTGTGTGTGTGTGTGTTCACTGTGTGTGTGTGTGTGTTGCAGCATTGCGATCCTGCAGTACCTGGTGCAGAAATGCTCGGTGGCAGACCACTGGTTTCCAGCTGACCTGCAGCAGCGCGCTCGTGTTAACGAGTATTTATCCTGGCAGCACCTGAACCTCCGCTCTCACTGCTCAAAGGTTTTCCTGCTCAGGGTTCGTGTCCCAGATCAGCGCCGCGCTGCAGCCTCGGATCATTACACACCTTTAATAACTTTATGTTGTGCTGTAATCATAGGAACATGTCTGACTGCAGCTACTTATGCATATTTGTTTGTTTAGAAAAACAAACAGTAAAGTTAAAATGATGTTAAATGTGAAAAACTGCTAATCTGATGTTTTGCATCAATAGGTTTGATTTGGCTTTGAAAACTAATGAAATTTACAAGAAGCATTAATTAGCAAAGTGATCAGTTTAGATTAAAATGTTGGGAGTTGGTAGTAACACCTAAATATCGCTCGGTCTCTGTCAGTTTTGTGGGTGGGAGAAGTAATTCAGCTGACAACAAAGAAAAATGGAATCAGAGTTAAAATCACAGTAAAGTTTATAAGCAGCATTAATCAGTAAAGAACAAAGTAACTCAGAGTAACAGCAGCAGCTCTGCAGGTTTTACAACTATAAGGTCACTTCAGATCTTATATTTTAATGGTTTTTATCTCAGTTGTTCATGTTTCACCTGCTGCCGCTTTCAGCAGGGCCTCATTAATGATTTCTGTGGGCAGACTCTGTATCCGTTCGTCATGGGCTCCGAGGCCCCGAAGGACAAGATGGACGCTGCTCTGGAGGACATGAAGCAATCCCTCCACCTGCTGGAGGAGAAGTTCCTCCAGGACAAGCCGTTCATCGCCGGGAGCAAGATCTCTGTGGCGGACGTGGTGGCCATGGTGGAGATCATGCAGGTAAAGCATTTTATTACTGATAGATCAACAACACATGATGTTGATCTGGATCTGGAAATTTTTACGTTTTACTCATAGAAATTAATATTCTGAGATATTTTAATAAAACCTAATACATTTTCTGTATCAGTCATTGATGCTTTGATTAAAAGAATAATTGAATCATTAAATAATTAAACTCCAGTGAAATGATTTAAATGTAGCAGATTACTGGAGGGAAGATAAAGATCTTATACTTTAGATGAAAGCTAACGGTGTTTTTATTGATTTTTTTATGATGATTTCTAATTTAACTGAACGTGGTGACGGCGTCTCCTCCTCTGCTGATGCTTTCAGCCTCTGGGAGCCGGCGTGGACGCGCTGGAAGGCCGGCCGCAGCTGACGGCCTGGAGGGATCGGGTGAAGAAGGAGCTGGGAGTGAAGCTGGTCGACCAGGCCCACGAGGCGCTGCAGAACTCCAGCGACCTGCAGCAGAAGATGCAGAACAACACCGAGCTGCAGAAACTCAAACCCATGTTCCTCAAGTATTTCCGCTGAGAACTCAGAAATAAAGATCTGATGTTTGGTTGTTTCAGCAGAACGTCTCCAATCGTTTAATCTGAATGGCTGAGAAAGAACTGAACCAACATCCAGTTACAGAAGGGATTCAAACGGGAACTAAGAACTGTTCAATGAAAACACAAACAATATTAAGTGATTTACAAAATGTTTTTTATTTTCTAGCATCCAAACAGTTCAGGACAACTTACTGTTAAACACATTACTCCTTAAACAGCGACGTTCAGATGTTTGCTGCTGTGCAGCAGAATGAGGGATTTCTAAACGCTGTGATGCTGCAGAGTCCGTCGTCTGTTTGCAGCTCAGTGAATCCTGCAGGAACCACAGTGGACGTCTTTGTGTGCAACCATGAATTTCTGTCTTTGTTGATCATTTTTCCCACACAATCTTCCCCTTCTGCTGCAAATAAGAACTTCTTTATTGGGATTTATTGCTTTGACATACGGGGAGAAAAAGTGGAAAAACTTCAAACAAATTTTATTAACTTCATAATTTTTTCTTCTCCATCCAACATGTCAGACTTTTTAAAAAAAAACTTTTGTCCATTTTATTCAGATCAGCATAGAGGACATAATTTATATCTCCTGCTTTAGATCTAGATGATGAAGTTTCTATAATCTGTTTTTAATTCTGTAGTTTAGCATATGTTTAAAATCACAGTCTTTTTATATAACTAGAACAAAATGCTTAATCTTATTTCAATCCCTAAAGCCATCTTGTGTTTCGTTTAAGACCGGATTTTTTGGATCTTTCAACGTTTTCTATGCAGTATAGAACCAGATGCAGATACTACATCTGAACTGAATGAAATTAGTGAAAAATCGGCACAATGCCGCCATCTGGTGGCCATTAAAATCGGTGTCATCGCTGCTGAGAAGAAAAGGAAAAAACAGATGAACAGATATAAAATTATGAAATTACAGGAAAAACAAAAAACATAATTTAATGAAAAAAATAATTACTGTTCAAAGTTGATCTCACTTTCTTGGTAATTAATTATTCCAACCTGTGAATAAAATATTTCATCAACCATTGATTTAAGGTTGATTAAGTTAAACTATTTTCCAGAGCTTCGATCATAAATAATTACCTGTTGGGTTGATTTGATCCGGTTCTGGTGTAAAGTCTCTGCAGCAGCTGAAAGGATCCGCAGCTGGACATGTGACCCGGTCCACAGGAAGAAGAGCCACACCGAGGTTCCTCCTGCGGTCCGCAAGCCCAGCTCCAGCCGACTCTCTGACTCTCCTCTCGGCATGCCTTGCTGCGACCCGCTCGGCCTCTGCCAGTACCAAACCAACAAGCTGGTCCGGATCCAGAGCGTCCGGCTCGGTTCGCTCAAATGGAGCCTGAACGGGGCGATCCTGCTGTTTATCTGGTGAGGAGAAAAATTTCACACCCACGCATCTTCCCGCAGGGAGCAGCCGCACTTTCTGCGGCACTTTCACTGGTTCCGTTCGGGTCATTTTGACTGCTGAGCGGTTCTGAAACCGACCCATTAACTCCTGACCTGCTGCACTTGTTCTGAATGTAGTTTTAAAAAGACTCGTTTTTTCCCCGCAGTAAATTCGAACAAATAGTTTTTCTGCAGACTGTTGGAGCTGAATTCATGGAAAAGATGCAGAAACTGCAAATTATTAGTGCAGCTAATCCGCAATAACAGCTAAAAACATGCAACTTAAAATGTAGAAAATATTAAAGTCAGCAAAATTAACTCTTAAATGCACAAAATGTATGTATAAATGCATATTTATAATTCAAAATTTAACTGCCTTTTAAAAGTGAGTTTTGATTTTAGGGATTTTACTGATAAAGACTGTTTAGAGTTTTTAGAGCTCATAAATCAAACAGTTATTAAAATAAACAGAAAATGAAGCTCTGAGGTCTTTGTGTTGATTTGGTTCGTTTGGTTTTATTCAATCATGCTGGATCATGGATGAACTTCTCTGCTTTTCTCTAAGTTTAATTCAAATGTATTTTTGCATTAAACTTCAGTTATGCTGCCATAATTTAGGGAGATTTTTTATAAAAGTCCTTTTTTCCTGGGATAAACTTTAATACTGAATGTGATTAAGATCCGTTTGTAGCTGCTTGTTTGTTTTCTCAGCATCATGATGCTGTGGAACAGGAAGTACCAGGAGTTTGACCTGGTCGTGAGCTCCGTCACCGCCAAGGTGAAGGGCGTGGCTCAGACCCGCCTGGAGGGGGTCGGGGACGTGGTGTGGGACGTGGCCGACTACAGCAGCTCCTCTCAGGTGGGAGATTCATCATCTGTCCAAAAATATGCTGTTGAAAAAATGTAAAGACGTTTCTTCTTCTCTCTTTAGGACAAAAACTCCTTCTTTGTGGTGACCAACGTTATTGTGACGAAGAGTCAGAAGCAGGGAAAATGTGCAGAGGTGCTTTAAATATCAACTTGCAATGTTTATGTTTTCTGTTATTTTATGTCTATTAGTTTTCAGCAACAAAGCAGCTGGAAGTGCTTTACATGAAGAAAACCAAAAACAATTACCAAACAAAAAAACATCACATTACAGAGGCTAAATAAAGAGAAGTGATGAAAACTTTGAGTCCAGATTGTAAATAAAATGGATTTCTAACCCTGATTTAAAGGAAGTCAGTGTTTCGGCAGTTTCTTAGTTTTCTGGAAGTTTGTTCCAGATTACAGGAACATAAACACTGAGTGCTGCTGATGTTGGTTTTAAGGTTGATTTCTATTGTGCAGCACTTTGTGATTTTATGTCTGTGAAAAGCACTTCATAAATAAACTTCACTTATTTAAAGTGTTTTGCACCATAATAAAACCGGAGTATTGATGAAGTACGTCTGTCTCCCAGGTTCCCTCTAAAGGCCGACTGTGTCGCTCGGATCAGGACTGTGAGAAAGGAGCCTGGGACCAGCAGAGTCACGGTAAACCCACTGGTGTCCCTGCATGGCTGCAGAAGTTTAAACTGGTTTCACTGAACGGCTGCAGAAACAGAAGTTTAAACAAACTGGATCCGGTTCCAGAGAATCCAGTTTGCTCCTTCATGTTACTCACTAACCTGCATGCAGGCTGCAGCTGCTCCAGAGGAGTTTCTGAGTATCTGTATTAATCCTCTAACGATGCAGCTCTGCAGTTTGCTGCAGCTCTGCTGCAGCAAACTTTCTGCTGTAACAAACTCAGGACCGTTTTCCTCCTGCAGGGATTCAGACGGGATCCTGCGTCAGGTTTGATGTGATGAAGAAAACCTGTGAAGTTTCTGCTTGGTGTCCGATTGAAACCCAGACAAGTCCTCCAAGGTCACTGAGTTTTATATTTATGTTTTTGATCCTTCTGTGTTTGTTCTTGTTTTTATATCTTCTGTTTAGATCGTCCTTTCAGTTGCACAATCTGCATTTCCATTACAAACACAGTAATGTAAAAAAAATACAATATCACAATTGCACTGTTTCTGTTAAGTACAAATGCAAATGAAATCACACATGAATACGTTTGTTCACATGATAAGTTATAAAAACCAGCCATGCCATCATCCTCCATCTACTTCCTGTCGTCGTCTTCTCCATAGTTTCTGCCAGTAGTAACATCCATTTGTTGAACATGTGACTCATATGATGCAAAAAAGTATTTCTGTCAAACCAATCACACACAAAAAACCCCTGATCCTAACACCAAAACGTTCTATCAACAAAGTTTGTTTTTATTTTTTATTTCCATTAAGTGAATTTATTTTTTGGAAGAACTTCAGAAACTCTTCAGAACTGTTGATCAGGACTGCAGGAACCGGGTTTGCCTAAGACGAAGTTCTTTTTGTGTTTCAGACCTGCTCTGCTGGCAGCAGCGGAGAATTTCACCGTCCTCATCAAGAACAACATCAGATTCCCAGCATTCAACTTCATCCGGTGAGACTTTGTCAAGAACTTTCAGCCTTCAGATCCATTCAGAAACTGCAGGAGTTTTTCATGTCAAATGTCTGAGAAAATCTAAATAATAATTTACGAAAGTCTTCAGACTTTCTTAAATTTAATTTAGATTAAGCTGAATCTGAATTTAAGTGACTTTAAATTCTGTTCATGCACAACAAATGTTGTCTCAAGGCCATTTACTAGGAATAAAAATGCATGTAGAGAAAGTCATGGTTGGTTAAATTCAGCAGCGTCTCTGACTCTGGGTCCGTCCTGCAGTCGGAACATCCTGCCTCAGATGAACGACGCCTACCTGAGGAGCTGCCACAGAGGCAACGACTCGCTCTGCCCCATCTTCCGGCTGGGAGACATGGTGCGTGAGGCCGGGCAGAAGTTCTCCGACATGGCCGTGGAGGTAGGGACGCTCTGCAGGAGCCTCCAATCTGCTCCTCAGGTCTGGAAAACATTTTTACCAGCCTGGGAGCAGAAAGTGTTTCTGTTCCCCTGTTTGAAGCTTCGCTTGTCCAGAGAGAAATGAAACTGAGTCTAAAAATAAAAACGGGAAGCAGCAACCTTCAGTTTGTGAGGCCAATGTTAAAAAGGTTCCTGATGATGTTTTATCATTTTCACTAAAATGGGTTTTATTGACTTATTGAAGAAACATTTTGCCCACCGGTTATATATGAATAAATATTCAACACCTTTTAAAAACTGACTTGCAGGAGATGAATATTTATGAACTCATTTTATGCTACATATTTTTATTTGTTTGTAAAAATTAGGTTTTGCTTTGACACTAAAGGTTTTTATTTTTGTAATTTTTTTGTTAAAACAGCAATTTTCATATTTAAAATTGAGGATTTTGTTCCAAAAATAAAAAAACATCAACTCAAAATATTTTAACCACTCAAAGTAAAAGCAGTGATGACATCTCTAAAACATAATAGATCAACAGTAAAGCATGGTGGTGGCAGTGTGATGGTCTGGGGTGGCTTTGCTGCTTCAGGATGTCTTTCCATATTCCATAGTGGTTAACTGTTGTTCCCCCTGCTGGCCACAGGGGGGCGTCATCGGCATTCAAATCAAATGGGACTGCAACCTGGACCGGCTGATGCAGCGCTGCCTCCCCAGGTACTCCTTCAGACGGCTGGATGAGAGAGAGAGCAACAAGACGCTTTACCCCGGACTCAACTTCAGGTGAAGGTCACCAGTTCACCTCTGCAGAGTCGCCATGGAAACCATGACAATAAAGAGTTTGGGGGATTGACCCCAGGAGGATCCGTCTGGATAGATGTGACGTAAAAACAAACTTGTTCTCGTCTTGTCAGGTTTGCGAAGTACAACGTGGTGAACGGCGTGGAGGAGCGGAGGCTCTACAAAGCCTTCGGCATCAGGTTTGATGTCATGGTGTTCGGACAGGTTGGTCTTTATCTTCTGGCCTTTAACTTAAAGTTCCTGCTCTGGATCCTTTGGTTTGGGAAACATTGAGCTCTCTGATAGAAGAGGAGGTAAAATACCTCCAGATTTTACGCTCTGAAGGTAAAATCTCAGCGTTTGGTTTTTGCTTCAGGCGGGGAAGTTCAGCTTCATTCAGCTCATCATCTACATCGGGTCAACGCTGTCGTACTACGCTCTGGTGAGGAGCGGCACACACTCACACATCTACCAACAACCAGAACATTTCCGACTGACATGGACGGATCTGCAGACCCTTTATGTTCACTGACTAGGAAAAGGCCTGTAATTCATTTCCCTACCAGTAGATGTCACTGAAGCCTCAGCATTTAGTATCTGAGGTTTGAAATGCTGTCCAGTGGTTCTGGTTCCAGTCGGTGTGTTTTTAACCCCCAGACGACGGTGTTGATCGACTGGCTGCTGGAAACCAGCTGCTATTCTGCCGACGTCGGACAGAACTATTCTGAGAGGAAAGTGGAATCGGTCCAGGACACGCAGCAGGTGAGGACGTGACCCGGCGCTGTCTGGCAAAGCGACCAGAACCTGGAGTCCATCATCACGCCTCTGTGTTGCAGTGCATCCTGTGCGTGTCGTTCGTCGATGAAGAGAAGCTCCGGCTGGTCAAGAGGTCGCGCAAAAAGAGTCTCCAAAACATAAAACCCGTGTCGGTTCTGCCGCGCAAGGTAAAGCTGGTTCAGTAAGAAACCAGAGCAGAACCGGTCCAAACCTGCAGGAAGCACTTCAACAGGAAGTCACTGCAGCTTCAGGTTTCACTCTGTAATTCCTTTTAATACGTTTAATTTCATCATTTTCAGCTGAATTTGATGGTGATTAGAAAACAATACAAATCTTTTACAAAGACCTGAGAAAACAAAATAAACTCAAACTACGATTCTATTATAAAACACCGTAAACATTTGTGCTTATTGTGTATTTGAGGTTTACCATCAGAGCCGTTGCAGCAGTAAAGCAGCACAGTCTGTAAACCTTTAATGCTCAGTTATGTTCAGGAGAGCGTTTCCAGTAACAGTTGGACTCTTACTGGGCTGGCCGGGTTCTGTCCCCTCAGGAGGATTCGGGACACCTGAGAGCCGCTCTCTGTCTCCTGCAGCCGGACGTCGATGCACAGCCTCCCCAGGACCAGAAACCGACCTCTGACCCCAGAAGGCGCCAGCCAGACTGGTGTAAATGTGGCTGCTGCACTTCCTCTGCCCGCCCCCAGGAGGAGCTGTGCTGCAGGCGGAGCGACGGCGCCTGCATCACCTCGTCTCCTCCGTTCAGGCGGCTGGTGTTGGAGCGCTCACTGCTGCAGGCCGTCCTGCTCTACCAGGACCCTCTGGCTCCCCCTGCTGGCGGGGCGCAGCCCGCCGCGCTGCGTCACTGCGCCTACAGGCAGTTCATCAGCTGGAGGTTTGGGCTTCCTCCTGATGACTCCCAGCCTGTCATCCCCAGCTGCTGCGTCCAGAGGATCAGGGAGGAATATCCGAGTCCGGATGGACGCTACAGCGGCTTCACGCCCGTCAGAACCGCCTCTGTCCCGACCCAGAACAACGGGGAGCTCTGAATCGCAGACTGCTCCGGCTACTAACAGCTTTTTGTTACTCTGAGATACTAAAAAGAAAAAATGTGTAAAGTTTGTTCAGTCTGGTGAAAAACTTCCCAAAGCAAATAAATAAATTTTCTAACATCTCCTGGTGTTTCCTCAGTTTGAGACGTTTGAGGTTCTGGTTCTGGTTCTTCCAGTTTAGCTGCTTTCTGGACTTTAGTGGCTTCGTGTCAATGCATATAATTAAAATTCAACTTAAAAAATACTTTATTGATCCCAAAGGGAAAAATAAAAATACCACAAAACTCAAGATATTTATACAAAAAAATAATAAAATGTGTTTTGATCAAATTTGATTTGTTTAAAACTGAAAACTAAATTAAAGCAAAACTAATCCTGAGTATTATATTACCCATAATATGATTCCTCTTTCTGCCGTTTTAAAGCAGCTCCTCCTAGTTTCCACTATAACAAGATTTTATTTCTACTAAAGAAATTGAAATTAGAAACTTAGAAATGTTTCTGACATGAAAGCATCTCATGTCTCTGAAAGGGCGATTTTTATTTAAATATTATTATTACGTTTTGTCTCGACTTTTTTATGCCTTTTGTATCTGAAAACATACATAAACTCAAGCTGTTTGTTTTTTAATTTACAGCTTATATATCATAGCTAATAGATCATATTTTTAACCTTTGGTGTGAAAATGGTGCACAGAGTTTCAGACAAGCTTGAATACATTTGGATGAGTTAAATGTAAAAATCTCTTTTTTTGTTTTTTATTGTTGTCTGAATTCATCAGGATTTGTTTCCACTTCAATGATCAGTTTTCTCTCGTTTGCACTTCGCAGGGTTGTAATTAGAAACTCATTTTCACCTTTTCTTCTCTCCTGAATAAATCACTAGTTTCTCAGATCAAACATGTTTTTCACATCAGTGACACAAACTGCAGGAAGATGAATTAACATCAACAGGATTATTTTATACTTGCAGGATCCTGGAACCTTCACACATTTTTCATTCACACTCATCTCTGCTCCTCTGCTGCAGCGATAATTCAGAAGACGGCTGCTGTGCTGCTGATGGAGGCGTTTCTGATCTGCAAGCTGTGCAGCTTCCTTATTATTCCCATTTTCACTCTGGATTTAATCATTAACACCGTGATGAACCCATGAACTGAATAAAGTCTAAAATTATTGCCTTTCTTGTGTAAATAGAGGCTCTGATAAAATGAGGATCTTTCATTTGAAGCAGGTTGAGAACGTTTAACCCACTGGAGAGATTCGTCTAAAAAGAGAAACGCAGTTATAACAGCAGTTCTTCTGCTGGTCAGTGTTTTTTTCTGCAAATTTATTCAGATCTCCTGATATAATTATTTCCACCTTTAAACTGAGACTAAGAGCAGACTAAATATTTAAATATTTCAAGTGCAAATAAGTATTTTTAAACAATTTGTTCACAGACTAAACCAGCTAATTGTGCTGAAAGTGGCTCAGGAAAAGAAAGGAGTCAAGTGACTGGAGTTTCCATACTGGCCACCAGGGGGCGGCAGTGGCGCCATTAAGTGTAGAGTAAAACATCCATCCATCCATCCATCCATCCATCCATCCATCCATCCATCCATCCATCCATCCATCCATCCATCCATCCATTTTCCTGCACCCTTGTCCCTTACTGGGGTCGGGAGGGTTGCTGGTGCCTCTCCAGCTGTCGTTTCGGGCGAGAGGCGGGGTCACCTGGACAGGTCGCCAGTCTGTCGCAGTAGAGTAAAACGTTTCAGACAGTAACTGGAGCATCCGACCGCCAGTGACTCTTGAACTGGGCATGAATCTCATTTAAAAGATTTTGAAACCATGTTTGCATTGGACACTCAGATCTCCAGGTTCAATTTGAGGTTTAAATCAATGAAATCTGGTTTCTTCCGGTCAGTGCATCACCGACTGCGTTATAAAATGTTACAGTTTCCTTCCTTTCATGCATAAATTCTTCTGGGTTTTCCTGTCTTCTGTTTTTAGCTCCATCATAACAGTGTGATCTGAAGGAGCTCCCAGAGGAATTGAATAAACTTTAAGCACATGTTCACATGGGGCCAGAGGGGAGATTCCTGGTGCCACAGTCAATTAAGAGTTGGTTCATGTCTGCACAACTAATAAATGACTGAACAAACCGTCAGCTGAAGCCCAGGGCTGCAGGAGGATGCAGCCTGTTACTGCCTCTGCAGCAGAGAGGAAGTCAAATCAACACGTCTGATTCTTTTCTGCTGCAGAGCATGAAGAGCTACACATGAAACAGTTCAAAGGTTGTGAAATGGCTACAGTCTCCTGCTTACATTTGTCATAAGAAGGTTTCAAATATCTACATAATTCATTCAGAGTTGAGTGAATTGGGTTATTCTAAGGTTTTTGGGATGTGCATGTTGGTTATTTTTCTTGAGGCTCATAGAGATCAGTCCATCTGAAAGGTCTGCATGAACTGGGATCATTTGCAGAAGGAGGATTTCTGTTTAAGCCACATTTTAATCATCTTTGTTCAAATGAAAGATTTCAGAGAGGATGTTGGATTTCATCATGTTGCTGCTGACTTTGTTTGCTTTGCAGGTTTTCCAACCAGCTTTGTTCTTTTGCCACACAGAGAGTCTGAAGATATCTCAGCTTTTCCTCTTTTCTTTTAGTGTTTCAGGAAACAGAGCGTGCTCTGTAGTGTGGATCAGATGTGTTTCATGTTCAGCTGGGAGAGTCGAGTCTGATGAGTGTTGATTTGCTCATAAAACCTCGTTTTGAGTTTGTGTGTTTCTGTTCTGCGGCTCTGAGCCTCGGGTCAGCAGCAGGCTGAGCGTCACATGATCCGCAGTCACACAGTGATTCTCCTGTCCACCTCCATGCTCCATGTGGTGGAGGTGAAACCATCCCGATGTCTGATCACAAACCACGCCGCTGAGCCACAGAGAGCTGAGCATCAATGACCTTTAACCTGGATGAACAAAGGAGAAACAAAAAGGTTGACATCCAACAAAAAACATCCGACTTGTGACCCTTGAAATCTCTGTCAACCAGGACAGAAACGTCTTGTTTCATACATATCAATCTCGATATGTTGCTATGGAAACTGTCTGAGTGTGTTGCAGGTGGTGACGCTCCATGTGTTTCTCCTCTTTCATTCCTGCGGTGTGGATGTCAGACTGCAGGCGGTGCATCTGGAACCTTCCAGCTTCCTGAAGTTAATGTTTGGCTAATGTCAGGAAAAAGAGCCTTTTAAAAACCTCCAGAAATCAGCTGGCACTGCATGTTACCTAGCAACCCCAGCGAAGCCCAGTCCGTTGCCTAGCAACCCAAGGAGCGCTCCAACATGTTTGGTCAGCTGGTTTAACTGCTGTACAATGGCTGCTGGAAAAGACAAGTGTTCTGTTGTCGACATACGATCCAGAAACCACTTGTTGCATTTTTATTGATTGAGCAGGAGGCTCCACCTCTGCTTTTCAAAGAAGTGCGGTTATGTAATTATGCATTTGTTTGCAGCCAAGTGAGTGTAAACATTGAGTTTGGGGGCGTGGCCAACAGCAGGACTTAAAGTGCCCAAAAACAGCTGAAAATGCAGAACTGACTCTAAAATCTCATGTTCTAAGAATGATTTTTATCTGAGAAAAATGTAATGAAGATGTTTTGGAGTCCATTGACCCGTCCTCACATGCTCACTACCTTTAACACAGAGCTGGAATCAATGAGGCATTTCTCTAAGAAAGCAGGAGACCATCGAAAGAGGAGGAGGGAAACGTCTGAGAGCAACGAGGGAGGAGGAGGGAGATAAAGAGCAGGGGGAGGAGAGGAGGCAGGCTTTGTGGGTTCATCTTATCCAGGCTCCAGCAGAGGCAGCTGCTTCTCTCCCTCCATATTGGGACCCTGGAGCCGGAACGCCGGCCGTCTTTCTTTTGTCCAGAGTCGTGTGAGGAAGAGCTCAACGTGTCTGAAGTTTTTCCATTTTCCAGCAGCAGATGTGGGAAGGTGCGGCGTCTGGACGGCTGTGTGCATCCAGCTCAGGGTTAGGAGCTGAGCGCCGGGTGATGAGAGGAAGATGAGTTGCTCTGCAGCATCACTCTTCCTCCTTTTCGTTTCTCCTTCTTGCACACATGCAGACGTTTCCCCGCCTGCAGCAGCAGCGCAGTCCGGCTGCATTAAGTCTGCGCCTGAAGGTACCCGCTGCTGCGCTGAGGGGGGAGGTACTGACTGAAGGACAATGACCTGGCTTTGTTTCCTGAGCAGCAAACCAGACAAACATGTTAAAGGTTTAGAGGAACGGAGTTTGGAGATGGGATGACTGCTGTGAACCCAACATGAACTCCTCCTCCAGTCCGAACCAGAGCGGCTCTCCTTTGTTCTGCCTGCTGGGAGCGGTGGGTTACTCCCACAGCCTGGACACCTGCCTGCTGGAGGTGGCCATCATCCTCTTCCTCGCTGTGCTCATCATCGCTGGGAACCTGCTGGTGATCTTCGTCTTCCACTGCGCGCCGCTGCTGCACCACCACAGCACCGGACACTTCATCCAGACCATGGCGTGCGCCGACCTGCTGGTGGGCGTCAGCTGCCTGGTGCCCTCTCTGTCCCTGCTGCGCTGCCTGCCGGGCCTCAACCAGCAGCTCGCCTGCAAAGCCTTTGGCTACGCCGTTTCTGTGCTGAAAAGCGTCTCCATGGCGTCGCTGGCGTGCATCAGCGTGGACCGCTACATCGCCATCACCCGCCCGCTGTCCTACGCCACGCTGGTGACGCCTTGCCGTTTGCGGGCGTGCATCGTCCTCATCTGGGTTTACTCCGCCCTGGTCTTCCTGCCGTCTTTCCTGGGCTGGGGGAAGCCCGGTTACCACGGCGACGTCTTTCAGTGGTGCGCCGAGTCGTGGAGGACCAACCCGACGTTCAGCACCTTCATCGTGGCTCTGCTGTACGCGCCCGCGGCGCTCACCGTCTGCTTCACGTATGGGAGCATCTTCCGGATCTGCCGGCAGCACACCAGGGAGATCAGCCAGCGCCACGCCCGCTTCGGCGCGCAGGCCCCGCCCACCAGCGGCGAGCGCTGCGACGGCTGCACAGACAAGCGCTACGCCATGGTGCTGTTCCGCATCACCAGCGTTTTGGCCCGGAGAGCGCCGGGCTCTACCGCCACATGGTGGCGTCGTTTCTCACCACGTGGCTGGCGATCAGCAACAGCTTCTGCAACTGCCTCATCTACAGCCTCTCCAACAGCGTCTTCCGGAAGGGCCTGGGCAGTCTGCTCAAGCCGCTGCTTCCTTCCTGCCTCGGCTGCGCAGACGGCAGGAAGGCTCCGCCCCCTGGCAGCCTGCGCACCGACACGCGATGCCACGTCTGACGCTGCAGCCGCGGATTGGCTGAAGTGTTTTAAAGCGTCTGGCGGCTGCAGGCCTCCTGGTCCGCCTGCAGGACCTCAGAGAGGCTCTGTGCTGATGCCTCATGGTTCTTCATAGATGAAGTGGAAACAGGAGTGAATGAAACTCATTGGAGGAACAAAGTTTGACACCAAACTGCATGAAAAAGGTCAATGTGTGAATTCAGAGAATCTAATAAACGTTTGAAAATGTAAAAAACGCATAAATGAAACCTGCAGATTCAGCAAATGCAAAAACAAACTCAACAGTTCATTGCCTCATTTTTCTGTTTTTCAGGTGAAACAGAAAAGATTATAAACTTGGATGATTAATTTCTTATTTTTTATGTTGGATTTTTGATGCATTTACTGCTTCAGTCTCCTGATGTTTCAACCTTCTAGATATTGTGAGTTTATTTTGTCAATATTTCAACTTTATTGTCATATGACCTTATTTTTGTAAAAAGTCATATTTTTTAACCTGACTGTTATATTTTGTTAGTTAACCTGAATTCAAAGTCCAAATAAGTAGAAGCTGCAAAACCAACTTGTCCAACAAGATGGCCGCCCTGGGCTGAGGAAACCCAAAGCGGCTCGGACTCCAGATGTTGAGGGTCTGTGTGAGAATCTCCTGATCTGATCTGAGTTCAACCTGAGCTGATGAAACTCAGCAGCCTCGTCTTCTGAAGCCGGTTTGTTTGTTCAGCCTGGATTCATAGAAAATGTTGATTTATGAACCAGCTCAGCTCTGACCTGCAGCGTTTCCCCCTGCAGTCTGTCGGACGCCCAGTCAGGAGACGGTTTATTTATCTGTGTTCCTGGAGCGTTTCGATCTGCAGCCTGCAGCCGAGACGTTTCTGTTTGCTGCTGGTTGAGGCAGGAAATGTTTTACTGGTTTTGACTAAATGCAGAAAATTGACCATGATCTCTGATTCATGTCAGACCTGCAGACCTGCAGACTGGATTTGATCCCAGGTTTTGACTCTTTTTAATCATTTTTCTTCTTCACGGTTTGATGTGTTTCTCTGTCAGCTTGGAGTCTGACAGGAACGGCACCTTCTCTAGGTATTAAGACCAATATTTAAAACTAAACTATGAGCTGAAACATTATTTTACAAAAAAAGACAGAATTATTGCTGTAGTAACATCTAATATTAGATGTTACTCTAATATTCACTGTTATAATGTGTCTAACTGGCTGTTTGTGTTTAAGATCTTTGCTGCAGTTTGATCCTCGTAAAACTGATCTGACATCAGTTTCTGAGTAAAAAACCAGAAGATATTTTAAAACGGAGGTTTTCAGCTGAACAGCAGTTTCATTTATTGCACTGAACTTTCTGTTCTTCTCTCCTTCTGCTGTTTCTAAACTGACTGAAGAGTCGATCCGGCTCCAGTTTGCAGCTCAGACTTTAACTCTGGCAGCTTCCTGCAACTTTAAACATTTAAATAAAAAGTTTTTACAACTAGAAATAAATGAAAGATCCAAGAAAAACAGAGAAATATGACTTTATAACTAACATTATTATTCTAGCACTACATATTTATCACTGTATTACAGTATAAATGTGTGTCATATTGTAACATTTATGTTGTGTGAACATGATCATGTTCTGAACATAAATCCTGAAACTCTTCGGTTTACTGCAGCGTCGCATCTGAACGCGTCTGTTTGACCTCCTGGAGGTCAAGGTGCTTCAATCTGAAGCCCAACAGCAAAATGTTATATTTATTCTGTAAAACCTTATTTGTTTTTTACTAAAAATAATATGAATATTGTAATAAAATATTTCTTGTACTTTGAAGTTTAATATTATGATTGGCACCAAGAAATGAAACTGAACAGCAAAGTTTGTTTGGATCTAAAACTGGATCTGAAACCAGTTTAGATCCTTTAGCTTGCCAGCTAACAGTTGGTAGCAACAGGTGGGGGAGGGGCAGCAGTGTTCTTTGATTCTTTTGATCAAATTCAGATATTTCCTCTGGGATTTCTTTAAATGGGAGTTAAACTACAGAAATGAGATTAGAACATTCTGAGATCTGGACCGACCAGAACCCGCGGTTTAATAAACTGTTTCATTTTGGAGCCGAAGGAAATTTATCAGCACAGACTATCGACTCAAATATTTAATACATCATAAGATAATTAAAGTCTGGCTTCAAAACCATTAAATATGCATTTCTGAGTTTCTGCTCAAAAATGAAGATGGAGGGAAAAAAGCTGAGAAATTAAATGAACTGAAAAGTGAATTTTTTATTAAAGGTTTATTAAAGGTTTTATTAAAGGTTTTATTAAAGGTTTTATTAAAGGTTTTATTAAAGGTTTCCCTCCTTACTGTAGGTTTTATGTGAGGGAAATTTAATCCCAAACCACAAACTGGTTTAATGATGAAGCTTCATCTGTTTTTATTAATCTGAGACATTTTCTATTATTGTGGATTAACAGGAAGATTAAAGAAACTTCTGGTTAATTTGTTTTCATCGACGTTCTGAGAGTTTTATATAAAAAATCTTCCAGTTTTGTCACGTTGGAGCATTTTAATGTTTAAACTCTCTTGAGTTTCAGTAAAAATCTTCGGTTTGCATGAACTGCGTCTCATTTATGAGAGAAAAGCAGAAAAGAACTCAAACATTTTAGTTTTAATGGACGAACTAAAGTTAAAAATGATTTAAATAAAGGAAAATGTTTTCTGAAAAATGATGCTATCAGTATTTTATTAATGTGTTCAAGAGGCAGAAGCTAAATTCAGTCAGGAGGGAACAAGTAATTCAATTAGCCTCATTTTTAAAGCTGCGTTTGCAGCAGGATGTTTCCCTGTAGGAAGTGAACTGAAATGATTTATTGCTGCAGAAATAACATTAAAGTTAATTGGATTCAACCAGTGGAAACTTGTTGACTCGTAAAAACAGATTTCCCTTCAGGTATCATTTAGGACCGACCGGAACTGACCGGAACCGACCAGAACCGACCGGAACCGACCGGAACCGACCGGAACCGACCCGAACCGACCGGAAGCATTTAAAAAAATTAAGAGCATAATTTTAAAAAAAAATATTTGTAAAAGAAACAGAAAATGTAGTTTCTGTTTCTGGGTCTAAATATGAAGATTTAAAGGTGGATTTTGTGAAACATTTTTAAAATGTTGCAGGTTGTAGATTATTGTGTAAAAAGCAGCTTCAGAACCACAGGAATCCGTTTCCTTTTGTCTGCAGAGTTAATTTCTTTCAAGACGATGAAGCAAAACCAAGCAGACAAGGAAACAGAAAATGATTCAAACTGTTCGGTTCTGTTCTGTTATTTCCTGGTTTTGTGTGAAACTAAATGATCCTGGATCTGTTCTTATGACGTCGTTTTTATCAGTCTGTTAATTCAGTTTAATTTATTTTGCATTTTTTCAGGAATTTTTCTGTTCAATGTGTCAAGAAAACAAACGATAACTCTTCAAAAGTTGAAGAGTTATGGTCAAGAAGATACAAATTAATTTAATATTTAAACTTTTTTTCTGCTCTGTTACCTAATATTTATTCATCTTATTATCTATATGTTTAACGGTGCATTAAAACCACCGTAGAGAGGAAAAAGGAGGACATTTCCACCAGAACAGATTCCCAGACAAACACTCAGAAATTTCTGTTTTTTCTGGAAATGAATTTGATTAATCTCAAAATTTTAGATTTTTTTTCTGTCAAATTTTCTATTTTACAAACTCAGAATTTTTCCAATGAAATTTCTGAGATGAATCAGAAATTGTCAGTTGTTTTGTCAGAAATGTGCTCCTCTGTTTCTCCCGGCCCAAACGCGCCATGGCTCAGAGCTGCGGATGTTTGATCCGTTTCTTTCTTTGTGGGTTTTGGTGGGAAAGCGCTGCTTAGATCTGGACTGTGGCTCGGTCTGGACCCGACTCTGCGTCTCCTGAACTGATGGATCCAAACACGCCGAGCTTTTAGGAGCCAAAAGTTTCTGTTTCATCAGGAAAACGAACAGAATCCGTTTAATCTGCTGCCTTTTTCTGCTGTGAAATGAATGATTTAAATGATATGTTCAGGTTTCCATGTGCTGCAGCAACACAGATCTCATAAAATGTTCAGTTTTTATATTCCAGGTCATATTTTGGAGTTTGTGCAATAATCCCACAACTACCACAGTTTAATACCAGATTAATAATCCAGACAAAGGGCTTTAATCTCTGCATCTCTGAGCTGTTTGACTCTCAGCAGGAGGTCTGAACATTTTCCTGATTGTAAATAATGTGTTTGATTAAAACTTGAATGTTCTGATTGTTGATGTTTCTGGATTCATTTTAATAAAAAAAAAACCTTAAAGCCATTTTATGTTTATGTTGTAAAACAGAAAACTCATTAATTTGTGTTTTTTCTTATAAATGTTTTTGTTGATCTTTAATGAGATCATTATAAACATGTGGCTCATTAATAGTTACAGATTATTGTAACTTGATTGAACACAAATACTAGTTTTCAAACGATGAGTTCATTTATTAATGTATAAAATGATCAGAACCAGTTTTATTTTCCAAGGTTGTGACTCAAACGAGGAATTTGACTTTGGTTTTAACCGAAGTTTTCGTCACTATAAAGTTGAATTTAATTTTCTTTGACTCGGTTTGATTTTGAACCATCGTTTCAGACGGCAGTGAACTGGGAACTGCTTGGAAATCAAATCAGTTCCTCCTGTTCACTCTGCTGCTCTCCTCCCCTTGAGCCTGTTCTCTGTCTCACTCAGCAGAAACAGGAAGTGTGTCTGGATGAACACAACATGGTTACTGACACAGAGAGTTATGATGAAAAAAATCATGTAATTATCCTCTTCTGGATGTGACTGGTTCTCACGTCCCATTCAGGTGTTGCTGGTCAGAATGAGATGTTTCTGCTGACTCATCATCCAGCAGGAAGACATGAAGCTCAGTTCATGAACTGAGCAGCAGGACGAACATTTAAAACAAATAAAAGGAAAATGAAAGAGAAGTTCAGCCTCCGTTCTGCTTGATAAGTTAAATAAATTCGCTCTTTCTGTAAACCTGTTGGAGGCTGAAGCTCTGAGCAGAAAGTCAAACTAAATGTTTTTTTCAGTGTTGATTCGCTCCGTGTTTACAGTGTTTCCTTCGGGTCACATGACTGTTTCGTTGCCAGGCGATCGTTCCTGCAGCCTCACATGATGCTGGTGAGTTTCTGCTGAAGAGTGAAAGGAATCTGTTCATCAGAGGAAACTACAGCGAAGTGGAAAGGAAAGCAGACGGTTTGTTTCTGTGGCTTCAGTCAGAACAAGGAAACACAGAAACACAAAATTCACCCAGTTTAGCAAATGAAAAAGGCGTCAAGGCTGAAGAAACATTCTGGATGTTTTTTGTGCTTTTTGCTGTAAACTGAAAATGTAAATCCCTTCCTGCTTTTGGAGCGTCTCCAGTCTGATTGGCCACAGAGTCGGCCATCTGTCACCTGAAGAACCTTCAGGATTAGAGGACTAAAGATCTAGAGAAACTGATCCAGGCGTTTATCTTTAGTCGCATCGATTCCTGCAGCAGCGTCATCCATCCATCCATTTTCTATACACCCTATTCCCTAGTTGGGGTCGGGTGGTGCTGGTGCCTCTCCAGCTAATGTTCCAGGTGAGAGGCGGGGTCACCTGGACAGGTCATCAGTCTGTCACAGGTCTGACTAACAAACCAAACCTCCAGCTGCAGCTGATCCAGACGCTGCTGCTGGACTTCTGACTAAAACCAGGAAGTCAGAGACACCACCCAGGTCTACACCACCCGGTTCTACACCACCCGGTTCTACACCACCCAGGTTCTACACCACCCGGTTCTACACCACCCGGTTCTACACCACCCGGTTCTACACCACCCAGTTCTACACCACCCGTCACCACCCAGGTCTACCACCTGGACTACACCCGGTTCTACACCACCCAGTTCTACACCACCCGGTTCTACACCACCCGGTTCTACGATCCTTCACTGACAGAAGAGACTTTAAATCCTGCTGGTAGTTTATGAATCACTGAACGGATTAAAGATCTGCTGTTGTCATAGCAACCTTCTAGACCTCTCAGGTCTTCTGGTTCTGCTCTGCATCCAGAACCAGAACCAGCAGCATTCAGCTTCTATGCACCACTAATCTGGAACAAACTTCCAGAAAACTGCCAGACAGCTGAAACACTGAGTTCCTTAACTGAAACATTAATAGTCATATTCAATGTGACGCCGCTCATCAAAATGTCTGATGACTTGTTGACTGTTTGGTGTTTTCACTTTGTCATTTCATGTTTTCATTCCGGCGGTGGAGAGCGTTCCCCCGTCATGCAGAGTTGGTTTAGCACCAGAGGATCCCAGGGATCCCTGATCCCTTCATTTGGAAACATGTTATGTCAGAGTTCATGTTTTTATTTTCCTGTGGGAAAATCAAGATGCTGTCGCAGCAGCAGGCAGTCGGGAGGAAATGCCTCTTCAGAGGTCGACAGCGCCAAATTTGGGCGCGGACTGAGAGCAGCAGGACGGAGACGGAAAGAGATTCATTATTATTATTTTAGCTTAAAACTTTGTGTTTTTATCACATTTCAGGGTTGCAGGCGCCAAATATTTGCTGGCATGAAGATAAAAGCCGGTGACGGATGTTAAGCTTTCTGAACGCGTGTGAGGACGACTGCAGTGAATCGTCCAACAGAAGCAGAGAAACCAGACGAATGTTGGTCTGTTTGGAGCCGGACGGCATCAGGGTCACTGATCAGACTGTTAGGTTTTCATCTGCAAAACAATTAAAACTACAACTAATAAAAGCTTAAAATGTTCCAATAAATCCATGTTCCTCCAGGATTTTATGATTGTTGTGATTTTTTTTTTTCCCAAAATCACAAATTTTGCAATTTATTTTTCCCTTTCCAAAATATTCATTTACCTGAAAAGATAAAAGAAAACTGAAATGAAACCATTTGGTGACCCATCGATTCCAATCCCACCATGCAGGAAGCCACATGCTGCTGCTCAGCAACAGTTCAGCTTCAGCTCAGGAAAAGTAACAATCAGGCAGTAACACCATGTTGTTGTTTCAGGAAAGGATTCAGATGTTTGAATTTGTGTGAAATATCAGAGAATCAGGCTGAAGAAGTTGAATAAATCTGATTCTCCTGTTCACATCGACCAGCTGCTGTTTGGATGGAGGTGAGAAAACGTTCAGCAACCATTTTAGGGAACCTGAGCTGGATGTGTGTGAGTCTCTGAGGCGTTAAGCAAATGAATGTTGTTTGATTTGCAGTTTGTCTCCTCTGCTTCTCATCAAACATGGCGGCTTTCCAGGAACAACCAGAGGATTCTGGGTGAAACTGCATTCATCCGTCCTGTGATGAAAGCAGAACGGATGAATGAATGAATGGATGAACGAATGAACGAGCTCATGGTGGAACGATGAAAGAAAAAACATCAAGTCACAAAGTATTCCAAGACGTGAAATGTGGGAATTCAGACCCAAACCGTTTTACCCTGGACGGATCCAGAGTCTTTATCTGCAGAGTGGAAACAAACTCAGCCTCCAGGAACGGGCTGTTGATGGAGAGTCTAATTAAATCCAGTTCTAATTAGCAGCTGCTCTCGGAACCAGAACCAGCTCAACAACCGGAGCTCTAAGGGTTTCTTCACAGTGCAGAATGAGAGTTTTTCTCTGCTGATGAACCGACTTTCCCTCTGTGGATCTGGACAGATGAGATTGTTGTGGATCCTTGGCAGCAGCAACTGCAGCTGTCAGGATAATGAAGCTGTTCTCACTTTAACCCAGCCGAGGATCGGAGGATCGGCCATATCGCGGCCGCGGCGGCCGCATCTCTCTACGGCGGCGGCGCACAGATCTGCATCAGATTCTCGTCACAGAAAGTGAAACTCACATTATATAGACTCAAAACAGTGAAGTGAAATGTTTGACGCCTGACATTTCTGTTTTAAAATAATGTACTAAAGGTCAGGAAGAAACAGAAATCAGTTTCTGAGCAGGAAGAGAAACTTCAGCTGGTCTCAGGTCAAACTCTCAGCTTTACTGCCATCTAGTGGCTGAAGTGAAAACCTGCTGAATTGTCCCAAATATTTTTCTTTTGTCAACAAAAAGTTGAAAATATTTTTTCTCTCATTTGTCCTTTTCTGTTCATTCACCATTATCTGTTTTCTCCATATTTCATTTTCTAAAACCTCTAATATTCTTTTGTCCAGTTTATAACTTTTTAATTCTTGTTTATCATATTTTTTCATGAATTTTTACATAATTAGATTAAATGACAGATGTACCGTGAAACAGATTGTATCTTATTGTGTAAAATCTTCTTCCTTTCATTCAAAAGAAAGTTTGATATTAAAGTTGACCAGCAGAGGGAGCTGTCGTCATAAAGATTAAAAAGATCTTTGAGACTTAAAAAAAATAATCATAACTGTTTCTATAACTTAGATTAAACATAGAAAACGAATTTTATTTATTAATCTGCTGATTTCATAGATTCAAGTTGGTTAATCAGCTAAAAAAAACCTGAGGAGTTTTGGGTAGAAAATATTGACAGGTAAAAGTTTCATTTCATCTGAAGAGATAAATTATATCTATTATTTGTGCCGTTTTGTCTTAATTAGTGAGTTTGTTTTAGAGGGTCCAGTTAACGATTAATCAATTTCTAAACCGGTTAATGAACTTGGAGCTGCAGTCTGTCTTAATGTTTTAGAGAAACTGACAGAAACTCTCCAGATCCATCAAACGTTCAACACTTTTCCTTGCATTTCAGGATATTTTAATGCTTGTTTGTTATATAAGAGAATATCTATGAACATTAAATCTAATAATACTGATGCAGTTAAAGTGTAAGGAGCTCAGAGTTTGTTTAAGGCGGTTCGTCCTGCAGCTGGACGGCTCTCCGTCCTGACAGCAGATCAGAACAGTTTGCTTTGGACTAACAAGGTGATTAAACCGCAGAGTTTAACCAGCAGAACCTGAGCGCTCAGACAGCGTGGCAAACTGCCGCCATGCGCCCACGTTGCGTAATCCAACACCTCCTGGCTCCACGTCCTGCCGCTAAAAATACCGAGAGGATCTGGAGGCTCCATCTGACGCTGCAGCCTGGCAGAAAGGAGCAGCGGGCCGAGGCAGCTGTCAGCTCGGTGTCAGGAATGACGCGGAACTCCGCTCTGAGGTCAGCAGAGGTCAGGCGGGGTCAAGGTTTCCCATGAGGTGTAAACAGAATGGAGGAGGGTGTGCACACACCCAGGAAGCTGCAGAAACTGTTGGTCCGCCTGAGAAACCAAAAAGCTTTCCGCTCAAACTGCTGACACATGAAACGTTTAATCTGATCCAAAGTTATAATTTCACTGGAAAACGTGATTCTGTAACATCAGAGGATGTTTGGGTTTCTTCATGTTTGGACGTCAAGAAACATCATCTTGCAGGTTTGTTATTCATGAAAAACAAACCTGGAGTGAAGCTTTGATCCTTTCATGCAGAAATCCTTTCATCTCCATGGCAACCGTTCAGCTGTGCAAAACACCTGGGTGGGCCTAGCTCCGCCTTCGGGGCACAGCTCCTCCTCAGAGCCAATAAAGGAGCCATGTTGTGAAGGCGGACTTCCAGAAAGAACAGGAGGTTTTAAAGAGACAGGGGCCCAATTTCCTCTAAGTCATATTTTATATATAAAGCATTTTTAAAACAACTGGATTAAGTAACATAGTTACTTAATTGCTCTCTAAAACAGAAAACGCGTAATACTCCCCCTTTAAAATAAATCCCGTTTGTTTTACTGCTGACTCAAACGTTCCCAAAATAATGGGCCTTTTCAGCAGGCTGTGCAAAGGAGAGCGAAACAGAAACGCCTCTGTTGGCAATGCCTTCAAATTTCTCCTACAACATGATTGAACATTTTGTTCTTAAATTCTCCAGCTCAGACCGAAGGTTCTGCAGAGATACAGGAATGTTTAATACAGGATTAAATACCATCATCATCTGATACAGCAATATGCAAATATGTGTTTTGAATACAAAGTTACAGTCATGACTGTATTTACATTCATAAATATGTTAATAAATATGTTCAGCTGCTGCAGAGTTTATACTGAAACAGTAAATATTTCAGAGTTTCTGGGCTGCTTGAGTTTCACTCCAAGACGTTTGGGGCCCCTGAAGGCGGCCAGAGTATTGCTGTGTGTTTTCCTCAGAACTGGACCTGTGCTGCCTGGTGCATCACTGTCGTCCTCCATATTGCTTTCAGTATTGCTGCTGCTGGCCGTCGTGTGAAAGAGGAAACTGACAGTTTGAGTTCAAACCAGGCTTCGGGTCTGGATTCTGGTTCCTGTCTGGATCCAGAGGTCAGAACAGATCCTGAGGGCCCAGGTGGATGATGATGGGCGTGGCGATGGTCTGCGGCTGGTAATAGGCACTGTCGACGTACAGGCCGCCTGCAGACAGGTAACAACATCAGGTCACAGAAACATCTGCTGGATGTGAATCAGAACCAGTTGGAAGGAAAAAGTCTAATGACTCTGATAGCATCTATTAAATCCTCTTTTACTTTATTTTTTGATGCCTTTAGGGGTGATCACCGCTAACTAAAACGCTAGCTGTGCTAACCCTGAAGCACAAATCATAAACAATAGTTCTGCTAACGCTAAAGCACTACAGCCACATTAGTGGAAGCTAATGCTAAAGTTTGGGTTTTATAGCTGATTGATATTGCCAACTCTGATTTCACCTAATCAGAAAGCACAGAACAGCAATGCATTCTGGGTACAGAATAAATGTAACTTGGTGCAGCACTTCAAAATAAGAGCATGAATATAAATGTCTAACCACTTGAAGATTTTTTTAAGTTGATGAGCAAAACTTCAACACAGAAGTTGAACTTGAATTTCTGCAAGATGTTTGAAACTTGGACTGATTAAAAATATAAGCATGTAAATATTTTTTAATGAAACGCTTCATTAAAACCCAGATGAAAAAGTCCTGCCCACATGTGGCTGCAAACATCTGATTCAAATTAAAGAGAATCAAACCAATAATTAAAACCTGAGATGGTTTTCATTGATCTGATAACCGAATTATGACATCACTTCCTCCTGAAACACTGGCGTCATGAGGCCACAGGACTGCAGTTTGAACGGAATTTTCTGCTGAAAGGATTATTATAATAATAATTTAAAAAATCAACATTTGACAAAAATATTTTTATTTAAAAATATTATTATTAACAACCAGGTCAAAATAAAACAGCAGCAAATGTAAACAGTTGATATGAAATGAAAGGAAAAATGTTTTCAGTGCAACTGATCGCTGTAAACGTTTCACAACAAAAACCAACAAAAAACAAAACCAAGCGAATGAACCACAGGAGGGAAAGTTAAAGGAATATCTGACACATTCTGGGTTTCACAGCTTCGTCACTGCGGAGGTTCTGCTCAAACTAACTGAGTTTCTGTCCTCAACACAACAAACGTCTCAAACACAAAAAACCAAAATGACAAAAAAATCATAAACTAAAAACAAAGAGCTGCTCTCCCTGAAACAAACAGGGAGGCTGTAACTTCAGCTCCTTTCTGCTGCGCCTCTGCAGCAGCATGTTAAACTTTCTAACTTTCTGCAGATGCAGGTGATGCATCTGCAGAAAAACTGATCCAAAAGCTGCTGACTGTAAAGCTAAACTGCATCAGATCCGTTTATTTCCATCAGCCTGTTATGATTCAACATAATCGTCCTGAAAATATTAAAATGTGGTAAACGTTGGTGTTTATTGATCAGTCGGGTTGTGAGATTCTCCTCTACATGTGGAATGTTGAGTCACTTTATGCAGATTAGCTGGTTGGTTGTTTGTTTCTGGGTTCAGATGTTTTGGATTTCTGAACATAATTCTTCTTCTTCTGCCTTTAAAGCTGCACAATTAAAACTCATCAACAGTTTGTAGCTGAAATGTGTGAAGTCAGACGCTGATCCTCAGCTTTAGTGGGGATATTAACAAGCCTTTCATCAGGGTGAGGTGGGCGGGCTAGTAGGGGTGCAGGTGGGCGGGCTGTAGTGGTACATGAGAATGTGGTGACAGGTGCTAGGGGAGCGGGCTAGAAGGTACAGGTGGGCGGGCTCAGGCTTTAGTAGGGGTCAGGTGGGGGCAGTATGGTACGGGGGCGTAGTGGCGGCTGAAGGGCAGGGGTGAGGGCAGGTGGGCTAGTAGGGTGCAGGTGGCGGGCGGGGACATGGGCTAGTAGGGGGCTAAAGACAGGTGGGCGGGCTAGTAGGGGCAGGTGGGCGGGCATAGCGGGTGTATGCAGGTGGCGATAGGGTAAGTAAGGGGGACTCTGATGACGGGAACAACTACTGAGGGCAATCTGGAGGGAAGACCTGAGGAAGAGCCAAAGAACAGAAGCTGGAGTGATGGGATGATGGATGGATTACTGATTATTGATCAGAGATGGGGGGCTTACTGTAGGCAGGGAGGGGGGCAGCAGGGCTGTAGCCGTACGGAGCACCGAAACCTGCAGAGGAGACAAAACGTTCGTCATCATCAGAAAAGTTTAATCTGTTTTCCTCCCTGACGGTCAGAGAAAACCTGCAGGCCTGCAGCTGACGTCCCCAGAGGGAGGAGGGCAGAAATATCAGAAATGTATTAAAAACCTGAGGAGAAAAACTGCCTCACTGCAGCACAACTCCAGAAAGAAGCTGAAATATCAGACCTACACACACAACTTCCTGTAAAGGTTAAATTACGCTTCATTTTAAACTAATTAGGATAAATCTACACTCTACAAACATGTTTATTATGTTTTACACAAAATCAGAAAGTGAGATTTCATCTCCTCAGTTCTGCCTGTTTGAGCCCCTTTCAGAATGAGGCGTTTTATCGCTCTGTCACTTTTATGCTAATGAGCTGCTGCTGGCCACGCCCCCATCTCTGGATGCACATAAAACACATCAGAATGGCAGGAAAGAAATGAGTTATTGTACAAACATAAATACAGAGGTGGATGAATGGACTTTAAGTTTTATCACAACATTTTCCAGCAATAATGTGATGATAAACTATTTACTGGTTCTGTTTCAGGTAATCGGCTGTAACTGCAGGACAAACAAATCCAGCTCCTGAGAAACCAAACCATTTATAATTCACTTCTTGACATAAATGCTATTTGTTTAACTAACTGCACACAGTAACTTTTAAGAAACAATAACACAAAATTATTCATGTTTATTGATTATTGATGCGCTCATCGAACAAACAGTGGAGAAAATCTTAATGCCAACAACAGATTTGGGGCTTTTTAAAAAAACCTTTATTGGAATTTATTGTGATGACAATAAGTCAATATTACTATAAATGAAACAGTAAAAGTCCACCCCTACGTCCTGTTTTGTTTAGCAGAAGTGGGGCTTCCTGCACAACCAACAACAGCTGTGGTTTCTGAATGGTAAGTCAACTAAACACTTGTCTTTTCCAGCAGCCATTGTACAGCACATGCAGCGGTAAAACCAGCTCTGCTTGGGTTGCTCGGTAACGAGGGTGATTGTGACTTGATAATCTGAAGGTTTTTGAAATGGCTCATTTTCCAGACACAATAAACATGAATTTCTTGCCAGAAAACAACTGGGTATTTTTCAGTTTATGTTCAGGAAGCAGTAAAGACCCAAATGGGAAAAGAGTTAATTTTGTATAATTGATCCCATTTCATAAATAAAAACAGAAGAATGTGAGTAGAAATTTTTCAAATTAAAGTTCCTGCTAAACATTTTTGGACTGAGCTCACGGTTTGTGCTCAACATGTTTTGTGTGAAAGTCTCAGAGCAGAGAGGAAACCAGACTTCAATGTTCTCACAGTGAACCTTCGTCTCCAGCAGGAACAGAAGGTGTTTGTTTCAGTCATGAACAGTGATGCTGCGGGCTTCCTCTGCTGCCAAGAAAATGTGCCAATCACCATGGCAACCAGAACTAAGCTTGTTGGATTTCAGCAGGTATGAATCCATCATAAGGGAACAGAAACGGGCCGCTGCAACGTTCAAAGATCTTGGAAGGAAATTCAAGTTTTTTTCTTCATGTTTTGATCCAAACAGCAGAAAAATCTGTTTCATCCTGAAGTTGATATAATCTGCAGCTGGACCCACCTGGGGGGATGTAGCTGTGTGTGGGGGCGCTGCTGATGTACGGCGCTCTGGGCAGGACGGCGAGCCGTGGAGGTCTGGCGGCGAGCGTCGGGATGGTCAGCACAGAGGTCAGAGGTCGCTTTGGCTGCACAGACACACAGATCAGAGCTGAACTGAAGCCACTGGCCAGCAGGGGGCGCAGCCTCCCTCAGTGCTGAACTCACTGCTGGGTTGAGGCGTTTCTTCTTCACGTTGGTCGGTTTGGATCCGGAGAACAGGCTGTTGAGAGCAGCGAGCGCGGCGCTGGCTTTGGCTACCTTCTTATTGGGACCGGTTCCCCGGAACACCTGCTTATCCACCTCCACCTGCAGGGGGAGACAGAGGGACATGGGGAGACAGAGGGTCACAGGTCAGTGGGGCAGAGGGTCACGAGTCAGATCAGACGCATGCCTGAGGCGCTGCAGCAACATTTTCAGGGTACGTAAAGTTTTCTCACAGTAAAATTAAATCCAGTTTCAAGGTAAGTTTAAAAACTTTGGAGATAAAAACAACACAAATTCAGAATTGCTTTTAATGTCGTTGTGCAGGAATAACGAAACAAATTAACTGAAAATACAGTTTAAATTCATTAATATATTGATCACTGTTATGAATATTGCCTATGCTCTACAGCAGGGAGAAAGTAAACTAAATGTCTCTCACCCTAAATATCTGACTGGTCTGAGAACAAAACACTAATTTAATAAAAACTCCAGAGTTTCAACAACGTTGTTTAACATAAATAAACTATTAATAAGTCACTGAGATATTAGGAAAAATAAATATTCATCGCATTAAAACAATCCAAACAAAGCACATGAAGATAAATAACCTTCCTGCTCCAATTAGAAGCTGAAGCACAAAATACAAAAAGGACTACAAAAAGAAAATTATTAAAAATTGTCATTTAGCAAATATAAATAATTTTGGTGATTCTAACTGACATAAACAAGAAATGTTTAGTTTGATTTAATTTCAGACAGCGAGAAAAAAATGTTTTTTATAAGATGTTTTAAAGTATCCAACTGTAAATAATGCTTTCCAAATTTTAGCTTGAGCATCAAGAACTTTCAAGGATTTTATTACTGAAATCAAACCTTGAACACACATAATTGAAATTCAAACACTTTTTAAGAATTTTGAAGGATTTTCAGCTCCTGAATGAATTCATCTTTAAATCTGCAGGAAGCGTCCCAACATCAAACACTTTCTCCCGAGCTGCAGCGAGAGGCCAGGAAACCAGTATCTGTGTGTGTGTGTGTGCATGTGTGTGTGTGTGTGTGTGGGTGTGGGCGTGTACGTGTCTGTGCATGTGCTCTTTGTGTTCATGCCTCTATGATGAAGCGTTTGTCGTAGCTGCTGCCGCTCTCTGAGATCAGCTCGTACTTCAGGCCGCGCCGCTTCTCGTTCAGCTCCATCACCGGGTTTTTCCCGCCCGCCGTCAGGATCGGACCCGGAGCTCTGGACTGAGACACAGAGGCATGCTGGGAGTTAACGGGTTGCCATGGTTCTGATCCAGTTAATCCAGATCAGAACCCGGACCTCCAGAGGCCCTGTTGTTCCATGGTGATGTTAAATGAACAGCAAACAACATAATTATTCAAAACCTTAAATTTGATTCAACGTTTAGTCAAATCACCAAATCCGATGGATTTATTGGGCCTTTTCTGCAATAAATCATTTGATCACCTGATTAATTAAAACAAACTCAATCCCCATTTGGATGATTTATTGTTTTTCTCTTTCAACCAAAAACTGGATGATAAACAAAAACTTCAGTTTGGTGTTTTGGTCTCAACTAACCTTTTTGTTTTTAAAGATTTCATAACTTATTTTATTTGTTGCTTCAGCTGGTTTGTTTATTTATTTGGATTATTTAAACCATATTGTGAAATGTTTATTAGAATCTAAAGTTTATTGATCTTTGACAATGCGTTCTTGCATTATTATACATTTATACCTTTACTAGAAAGTGCTCTTAAAACAACAGTATTATTGCTTAGCACAATAACTTCTGGGCCAACAGGCCTGGATTTTACTGGGTTTTATATTTTAAACCAATATCATTCAGATGAATGATGAAGTGGGAAGAAAACAAAACAAGTTTGAACACTTTTTTATAAATCAAAATGTGAAAAAAGCTTTTATGCTCCACATTAAAAATCTGAACATTTGAACTTTTTCGGGATGTTTTTCTTCTCATCTTTCTGATCTGAGAATCAACTGGACTTAAATGCAGAAATCTGAACTGACCTGGATTTGATAAATTCAGCAGCTGAGGCAACAGGAAGCCATGTGTTCATAAACTAACCATCTAAAAATCATAAACAACAGAGGAAGATTTAAAGAAAATCACCTTCCCACCTCAGACTGAACAGATCTACAGTTTGTCTTGCGCTATAAAGACCCTTGAAGAAACATTTTTGGTGTGTGTGTGTGTGTGTATGTGTGTGGGTAAGCGTGCGTGTGTGTGTTTGTGTTCCCACCTCCTGCGTCTCCGTGGAGGAGGTGACGGAGCTGGAGCTGGTGGACATCCTGTCGTTCTTTCCTTCTCCGTCAGATTTCTCATCGGCGCTCAGAGAGTCCAGGTCCCCGTCTGAGGCGAGCACGAAACCCAGAGCCTGCAGCGCCTGGGCGGAGCCAGAGAGACCACTTCACCGTTACCATGGAAATGAACAGAGTGTCTCTGAGCAAGCCACTCAGCAGTGGTGGGAACCGCTAACGCAGAAGCTAGTTGCTCTGAAGCATTAGTCCTAAACATTAGCTCTGCTAATGCTAGAGCGCTACACCAGCACAGGTAGGGTTCTGTAGAACCGGGCCGTACCTTCAGCGCCACCTGCAGCTTGGCCGTCCTCTTGGAGTTCCCACTGGCCTGGTATGTGGTTCCCTGTATCTCTACAGACATGGTGAAGACTGGGGCGTGGACCGGACCCGACTGACACAGCAGGCGGTACTGAAGGCCCGGATGGATCTGGTTCAGACGCATCAGAGCGTTCATGGGATGGTTCGGGTCGGTCATCCTCCAGTCCAGGACTTCAGGGACAAGACGAAGATATTAAACCCAAAGATCACTCAGAAAAACAAGTGATATTTATTTTACAAAATCAAACTAACGCCGGTTCTTCCTGTCAGAGATTTAATCTCTGAGTGCTCAGATTTTTATTAGTTATAAAACAACTCGGTCCGATTCAGATTATAATCCAACAGGAACAATGTTCTCAAAATGAAGCTGGATGACTGATGATCAAATGTTTGGCTTTGGAGCAATCGTCATACTGAACATGCATGTGGCGACAGTGGGAAGGAACAACTTCCTGGTTACAGGCAGAAACCTGGAGCAGAACCAGAACCGGTAGCAGGTCAGAGAAAGCCGAGCCGGTATTTGGTTCTGTCTACAGTTTGAACTTTTTTACATTTTCAGTTTTATGATTTTAAGAACTAACATTCTCTGCACTGATTTACTAATACATCATTAAATCAAAATATGATTTTACCTATTTATGTTATTGCAGATCAGAAACTCAGAAAGGGTTTTGCATTTTGCCTTATTAAAATAAATTCACATAATTTGAAAATTTATTTGGAAAAATTAGTCAATTTCCAAACAATATGGAGTCACTCTGACTGAAAATGTTTCCTGTGTTAACAGTCAAGATTAATGAATTAAAAGTTGATTTTGCATCAGCAAAATTTGATATTTAGCACCAATTAAAATAAGGTGCTGTTAATCAGATTTACATGATTAAAAACAGAATCTGGACTCAGAAGGTCTTCATGTTCCTGTAGTTTCCAGACTCCAATTCTTCTTCTTCTGTGTTTTTCTGTCAGCCCAAAACTGGAGCTGTGGATTTATGACCTGATTGTTGCTGCATGTTCTGCATCACTGCTCAGCAGCTTTTCTTTATTTTTAATCCGTCTAAAGGTAAATTCCCACCATCAGCAGCTTTTAACGTTTCTTCAGAGAATCCATGAAGAGCTGAAGTGATAAAACGTTAGAGAAAAATCCTTCCCTGCTCCCAGTGGTTAACAGACTTACAGCAGATTATTCAGGTAAAAATCCATTAAAAACAGAAATAAAACCCCTGAGTGTTGGATTGTTAGACAGATAAAACAAACAGAGGAAATAAACAGACGGCTCCAGCGGACGGATCGGATCCTGAGGGTCGATCGGCCCGGATCCCACCTGAGGGACGTTTTCTGCAACACCAGGCAGAAGCAATCAATCCTCAGAGGAGCTTCTGGTGCTGAAGCAGCAGCTCTGGTGGAAATGTTGGAGCGTTTGTGTCGACCATTTTAATCCCAGTCCCATTATCTGACGGACATAAACCTGTCCTGTTTTTATTCAGTCAAAAGTGACGCATATTATTTATACACAGTTAAATCTGTAACAATATGTATAGAAGTAGCTTTTTTACCAGTGTGCTGGTAAACAGGTGTTAGTTAACAGGATGGAAAAGCTGCTGCTGTTTAGTAAAAGTCCAGAAGGATTTGATTTGATTTCCAGAGAAATATTATTTATATATTCTGTAAACCTGCATCTGAATGACTTCTGGAACAATCTGCTTCATTAAATGTACCATAAGATAAATGCATGTAATTAATTTATTAGACAATTTATTAAATGGAAAACAGAAATAAAAGGACGGTTCTATAGAAATGATGATAAATTTCCTACAGTTGATATTCATCAAAATTACAAGCTGTCCCTGGTCAAAAGGTCGGCTAACAGAGAGTGATGGCAGCAGCAGCTCCGTCCTGAAGAGAGCAGATGGAGACGGATGGAGAGGAAGAGGATGAAGGTGCTGATGGGTTTTTCGGGGGTGACGGAGTGATGGGGGTCTTAATGCCCTGACTGCCTGCTGAAGGAAGCAGCAGTGAGATAATTGTGATGCTGCAGCCTGCAGGATTGATCCCTCCAGTAAAATGGCTGAGTGGAGCTGCTGGTTATTTCTAAGAGGAACCTGCCTTTAAACGCCTCAAACAATAAACATTAATTATCAGCTGCAGATCAATAATATTTCAAGAACAGTTCTGACTTCATGGAGCTCTGTGGCTCAGGGTTCACAGTTGATCAACTTCAGATTAATGAAGCCTGGAAGGTTCCTCTCTGATGGAACGGCGTTTTCTGTTTGGAGCCGCCTGGTTTCTAGAGAAAGTTCACAGCCTCAACGCTTCCAGTTCCACTGAGTCACTTTCTCTCCTTTTACACAAAGCCTGTTGAACATCACCTCGTTTACCATCAGCGGGTGTTTACAACACACACACACACACACACACTGAGCAGAGTCTCTGACTTCACCAAGTCTTCAGTCGATATCCATTTATCGCTATTAGACTCTCTGCGCTCCACCTGTCTCACACCAATCTGCCGTTTCTGGAACTTTCTCTTCTGCTTTTATGTTCAACATTTTGTTTCTTTTTCCATCTCAGGAAGATTATTTCAAATATTTTCAAACAAGGACAGAGAGAAACAAATCTCTGGCTACGTCCACATATCAGTTTCCTAAACATAATCTTTTTGCATGGACAAAATTGGTGTCAACAAACTAAACTACCTTTGTACTGGTTGGTGCAGCAAAAATTGATTTTGTACAGATTTTGCTTTAGACATAAGAAAGTTTAAAGGTCAAAAGGTCAGTGAAGTTTCCAGCTGCTGCAGATGTTTCAGAGCAGAAACCAGGAAGTTAAATCACCTTTCATCCGTTTGGTGAAGTCTCTGTCTTCACAGCCTGAGTCGTTCCGGAGCCTCTTCTGGCAGCCGGCTGCAAGAGGAAACACACAGAGGTTTCACACAGCAGGAGGAGGAGGAGGAGGAGGAAGAGGAGGATGAAGAGGATGAAGAGGAGGAGGAGGAGGAGGAAGAGGAGGAGGAGGAGGAGGAGGAGGAGGAGGAGGAGGAGGAAGAGTCTTCTGGACAGAAAACATTCAAAACAAACAGAAAACTTCCTGAACTCTGACCTTCCAGCAGCCGTGGAGAAGCCTTACTGGCCAGCAGAGGATCCATGTTCAGAACCTTGTAGAGCTGACCGAACGCAATGAGGCGCAGCGCATGCTGAAAGACACGCACACACACACACACACACAGAGCTGGTTAAAAACAAAGTAGAAACATGCTGCACAGCTACCAATGACCTCCTGATCGATTGGCTGTAATTACCCCAGGAAACTTCATTACAAACTGAAAACCTTCCAGGAGGAAAATCATTTCCAGAAAACTCTGGAGTTTCAATGTGAATTAAATACTGTAATAATTTAAATACTGTAATAATTTAAATAAACACAAAAATGGAATTTAATTGTAAAGTTTTAGCAAAAAAAAAAAAAACGCAGTTGAACATGAACAAAGATTTTGAATGTTAAAAATAAGTTTTAATATTATCGAGTTAATGTAAACAAATAATGACGTATTTGATTAAAGGGGCAGGATTCAAAGTGCCCTTTATAGCACAACATGTGTTACCTTCAGTTAAAAATGTGTCTATGTAACTTAGCAGAAATTTTTCTACATAATTTAACAGCTTCAAATTGGGCGTCTGTCTCTTTAAGAAACTGCGGCTCTTTTCTGAACCTCTGCCTTCACAACGTGGCTCCTCTTTAAACCTTTAACTACGTTTTCACCAACGTTTCGCTGAGAAGTGGCTCCTATAACGAGCTCAGCTGCTTCCTGAGGAACTTGTTGAGGAACTTGCTGAGTCTGCGGCTGCGGGCGGCGCTGAGGCGAACGCTGGTGGGACGCTCCTTAATGAGCGCGCTCAGTTTTACAGCAGGAAAACAGGAGACAGGCTTTATGATGCTCTGCAGGTCAGAGCTCATAAAAATCAGATTCTGGATGTAAAGAAGAGAAGAAGTTCTGCAGAATGCTTCATCTCCAGCAGAGATCAGAGCATCGCTTTAAATAAAACGCCTCCTGGTTGAATTCTGACCCACTTTGCTTCCTGTAGAACCGTTTGGAGCTGCTGTGCATCAGAGGTGGGTCTGTTCATTTAGAGGTCTGGGGCCCCAAGCGAACAGGAAGCGGTCCAGACTTCCTTACCAATGTGCCTTTGAGCAACAAGATGCTTTCATTTAGGCCGCTATGCTAATGCTAAGTGCAGCTGCTGGGTTCAGGGACAGCGTGGAAAGGTGGGATGTTTGGGACTGACCTGGGCGCTGCGCGTAAGGGCGTCGGCTTCCTGCGCGCTGAGCTGCGTCAGAACGTCTCTGGGTTCCCGCTCACAGGGGTCATGAACTCCGGGGCCTCCTGGCACAAAAACACACACACACACACATTCCCAAAATAAGAAAGTCTTTGTTTTCTACAACTGTGTATTATGTAGATAAAAAATAAAATAAAATTTAAAAATATGTAAATTTCCACCAAAAATGTGTGAATGTCAAAAAAATCTCAAATTTTCTAGAAAAAAAAGTGGAAATTTTTTTATTTAAAAGGAAAAACTTTCCTACAAAAAACTCGAAATTTTGAGTTTATCTCAGAAATTTTGTAGAAAAAACTTGAAAATTTCTCAGTTTGAAAAGTTGAAAATGTTCATTTTTGAAACATTTTCATATTTTTGTGTAAATGTGCTTCTCTTTTTCTGCCTGCATTGGCCTTAACATGCCTCCTCCTATTTTCTGTGGCATTCAGCCTGAAAAAGAAGCTCCTGAATGATTGAGGTGATGAAAATCCTGCGGCTCTTAGCAAAGCGCTCACGTCGCCAGAAGGTCGAACTCTCTGCTGATGAAAAGATGTGAAGGATTCCCAGACGGAGGATCAGAAAACGAAGCGAGGAGAGAAAACATCAGAGGACGTCTGTGTTTGTCGGAGCTGAGCAGAAACGTTGACGCAGACTGAGGCTGAAAAACATTCAGCGTTTCTCAGTGATGGAGGTGAATCAGTTCGTTTCTGAACCACCAGGTCCCACCGGATCAGTTCTGCTCCTCTCAGCTCTGAGTTCCTGCAGCTTTTTAATCCCACTTTGATTTGATCTTCCAATAATAAACCTGTTTTGTTCTGAATCTGAGGCGCAGAGAGGGAAATAGCGCCACATTATATTTTGTGGAGCTATTGTGATAAAAGTGACAATAAAAGTGATTTATTCCTGATGTTTTAGGTGCCTGTATGACAGAAATCGCTGCCAAAAGCAGATCTTGAAAACATCTGTAATATGATTCATTAAGACTCTATTCATAATTCATAGAGTTATGCATTTATATCACTAAACTGCACAGTAACTTAACTTTCTTCAGGCTTTAATCACTCTTTATATTTTATTGATACTCTTATAATCACTGGATAGATACAAAAATGTATCACCTGGGATTTTTTATGGTGAAATCTACATGATAAACATATTAAAGAGAAAACAAACAGCAGAACAAGGCAGCTGGATAAACAGCTTGTTAGCCGACTAGCTAGATATACAGTTTGTAGTTGGACAGCTAGCCAGTTGTTTGTTTTTATTTCTGGTTGTTTTTAAAGTGCTTTCTAAATAAAGCTGAAAGGAATGGCCCGTGACCTCTGACCTGGTAGCAGGATCCCCGAGGCGACACACTCCATGACCCGGCGCAGCGCTTCTCCTGGACCCAGCGGCCGGTTGCTAGTGGCGACGGCCTTCTCGCAGATCAGCTCCAGCGGCTGTGCAGACACATAAAACCACCAGAGAGGCTTAGAGGTCGCGACCTCCGGTAGCTCCTGCACCGAGCAGCACCTACCCATCCTTGAAGAGGCTGCCACTCCGGCTGCCGGTTGCACACGTCCCTCAGAACCCGCAGAACCACCAGGCAGGACTTGAGGTCGGCGACCCGGGCCTGAGGGACAGACGGAGGCGTGAGAACAGGCAACAGAGAGAGGCAAGGTCACGACCTCTGGAGCCCCGACACGCTGCTGACGGCCGTGAACCGGAGGTTTAGTCAGTGTTTAGATTCAGAGGGAATCAAACCTTCAACCAGATTAAAACTCACTCATCTCATTTGATTTAGTTTTGAGTTGAGACACCGTAACCTCTGACCTATTGACCCTCCTATTGTTCTCATTGCTCTTATAAACATTTTCTAATTTTAATCCAACAAAAACAACTTTATACATTTAGAAAGTGTTGGCATTTTGTAATCAAGATGATCCTTTGCCTAGGCCATTTGACTAGGCTACCATTTCCTTAAATGCACCGTTCCTGGTCAAAATCAATCGATCAAGAGTCAGAAGGAGGGTCTTAGCGCTGCCAATCACCCCTGTGTATGACCTGAACTGCTTGCATTCATTTCTAGTCCAATACTTCAAAATATGCAAACTAAAATTTGGTGGAAACCCTGTGCAGGTTACACAAAATTCAATTTGGTCAGATGTTGATGTTAGTTAGTGATTTGTTCTTCCTAACAGGAAGTAGAGGTACTAACACATCACGGCCCCATTGGGGTTTTTGTTTTTTAATAGAAAGCCAAAAGTGAACATGAAAACATATTTTTGTGAAATTGAGAAAGCATCAACCATTTCTAATGTGATCCTTCAAAATATGCATACAAACATTGATCTTAATGAAAACAACCTGAACTGATGAGTAAACTGATGCCTGATGGATAAAAATGTTTCTCCTGGGAAAAACCAGGAACCAGGAAGTAAAACCTTCATCGTATCAAGAGAACAAAACACGACGTGTCAGTGGAGCTGAGGATTCAGCATCAGGTCGTCATGTCGACACCTGCAGAGAGATGATTCACTGGAACTGGGTCTTTACTCTGATCATTCCTCCCAGAACCTGCAGAGCTTACCTGGAACCACTTGGCGTGTCGGAGCGCCGCCAGAGCCGCCTGGCACTTCAGCCGGTCCAGGACATCTTCCCTCCTCCTCCTCTTCCTCACGCTTCGGCTCGTCTTCCTCCTGATCATCTTCCTCTGCAGAAACAAACAGGAAGAAGAACAGAGTTTAAAAATATATCAGATCAACCCTCTGATCTGACCCAATGAGCAACAGGTAGGGGAGGGGGCAACAAAGAGCCAGATTACAGACTAAAAACTGGTAACTATGAGGTTGTTATTGTCACGTTCTGTTCTGGGACCCCCACCATGATACCGCCGCCTGCCATCACCCAGCCAGGCTGCTGATGTGGAAAGTTTGTACTAAATATTTTTAAATTTGAAAAAATTCCCTTTTAAAATCCCTGTAATGGAGTGAAGTCGTTGAGTGAAATGCAGAAACGAATGTGGATCTACTGACATAATTCAGCTCAGCAGTTCACCTTAACTCGTCCTCTTTAACCGTTTCAGAAATAAAACTGAATTTATTTGCACCTGGTGAGTCAACATGGAAACAATAAAACAATATCAACATTCATTTGGATTGAAATTTCCACCTTCATTGAGAGACAGCAGCCGACAGGAAGTAATAAAGTTCAGATAAAATCAGGAAAACCTTCAGATAAAAGCCAAACGTCGGCTGGAGGAAACAATAAGCTCCGTTTTCAGTTTGTGATGAATTAAAGTTTCCATCATAAAGTGAATCTGCAGCTTCAGGTGAGCAGAGAGACAAACTGAACAATCGCTGCTCTGGATCACAGGGAAGGTTTCTGTTTTCATCATGTGGGTCAAACTGCCGTTCGTCACCTGGCCTGTAAAAACAAACCTCACAGGACACCACGGCTCCTCACGACCTCTGACCCACGCTTTGGACACGGGGGAAACTATGGTGACTCAGGAGGGGGACTGAAGTCATTTAATCTTTAATCATGTTTGTGCTGAGAGGCCAGGACCATATATGGACCTTTGAATTAGAAACAATAAAGAAAAGTTTATTTTCAGGCTTTTCAAACATCTGCAGAGTTATTTGCATAAACCAGAGACAGTTTTTATGCTTTATGTTTCTAAATGTGTGAAACGTTTCCGTTCATATTTGCCAGCAGGACATTAAACCCGAGTTTAGATGTTTTGTTGTTGTCAGGACAACGGGCCTGAACGGGGAACGATCCTGTTTTGCCTGGATGAGCGCTCTGAGGCCGTTTGGCAGGAATCCTTTTTCCATTCTGTGAAAGTTTGTCCCAATGTTCCTGCGGGGAGCAGAAACCCGGAGCGGCTCGTCGTTCTGAGTGACGGCAGGCTGTCGGCTTCCTGTCGTTTTCCACCAGACTGGGTTTAAAACCGACTGCAGCCTCTGAGCGCCGATCGGATCAGAGACGCGTTGCCACCGGAGACGGGCGGCTCGCTTTCCCATCGATCCGCTCAGGAAATCCTCCGTCCAGCCGCTGCTGACCCAGATCCGTCTCCTCTCAGCTTTCAGCGCTCCGCGAGCCTCTGAGCTCAGGTTTCACCTCCCATACTCCAGGTCATCCTCCATGCGATCAGACGGAGAAACGAGTGGATACCTTCATCATCTTCCTCTTCCTCCCTCATGGCGAGCGAGGTCAGGGTGATCTTCAGGGTCAGTCTGGGATCCTTGGTGCTGCACACCCGGATCGCTGCCTCAGAAACACACGACTGGACTTCGTACCGGTCGTCTGTCATCGTCTGCAAAACAGAGCGACACCGTTACCATAGTGACCAGGAAAAGACCGGGGTGCACCGATTCATCGGCTGATTTCCTTAACTTTGGTAGATCAATGAAGCTGATGTTACCACTGATCTGGTCTAAAGATCAGCCTCTGACCTCATGAGAGGCCTGGCTGTTAGCCCCGCCCACCATGTCTGTGCGTTTGCAGTCAACAGTAGTGACCCCCTGCTACCAACTCAGGAACCTTCTGGCTACATTAAGAACATTTCAGACAGAAATATTGGAGTCGGCATGTTAGAGATCATAATCAGCCAGAAAACTGTAACTGGTGGATCCCTAATAAAGACATAATAAATCCTCTGATTTAAGATGCTTCAGTCACTTTAGTGTCAAAGTAAAAACAAAAACAATTCAGAAAACAAACACTTAAAGAATAAATATAACAGTTGAGTATCTGCGTTTCTATTCACTATAAAATTGAGCAAATTGGAATTAAGAAAATAAATCTGCTTCATGGAAACACAGTCGTTAAAAACCTCGTTATGTTTTTGTGCTACAATGAGGAGGATTTCTGGTTTATTTTGCAGAAGAGCAACAGAAACGTCTCTTTGGCATCATGCATGATCAATAATCAGATATTACGATGAACAGGAAGTATTTCTCATCACATGAACAAACTCATTAACTTTGATTTTAATTGCAATTCATGTTTATTGGAAACTTTGCAATGGCAAAACGATGTTCTTTATTTTACATTAGAGGTAAATAGAGCCGAGTTTTATTCCTCTTCCTGCTGAAATCTCGTAGTCTAAAAAATATTTTAATTCATATATTTTGTGTAATTTTTTATTTTTCCCAGTGTTCCTAAATCTGTTTCAATGGGATTTTCTGTGATTTTCCAAAGCTCTGTCAGGAGGAAGGTGATGAATCAGTGATATAAAATACAGAAAATTCAATATGATTCTTTTGCATTGATTTCCATGACGACATGAACAGGAAGTAAGCAGCACCAGAGCCATGATGTCTGCAGCTTCCTGCTCCGACTCGTTTCAGCTTCAGTGTCTCTGTCAGGTCAAACCGGCTCCGTCCACCAGGAGCCTGTCAGTCTGCAGTTAGATCCTCAGACAGTTTCCTCTGTTGATGAAGAGGCTCTGAGGTGAGTAATTAACGGAGGAAACGGTGGATCCACAGTGATCCTCTGGGTTCTGGGATGGATCACAGCATAGCGACTATCTGGAGGTGAAGTCCTGTTTGTCACTGCGACACACAAACGCAGATTGACCCCTGACCTCAGGTCTCTCCACACTTTGTTCTCTGATCATTTCCTGTCTAAAAACCTTCAACAAACAGAGAAATAAACTGACAGGGTGTCTGATGAAACAGTGATGCTTCAGGCTCAGCTTTTATACCACAACAGTCCCTCCTGCAGTAACATCCACATTTATTAAAGCTGACAGAAAAAATAACATAAATCAGATCTTTGGGTCGCAGCTTGGACTGATACGGGTTTTTATTAATGATATTTGAGCTTCATTTTTAAGCATTTTTATTATTTTTGCTGATTGCTGCTGGCTAGTCTGCAGGAGCCGAGTTGGAAAGCTGCTCTGTGAGGCGGAGCCTCTACAGCTCAGAGGAGGAGCTGCGTCTCGAAGGCGGCGCAAAGTCCATCCAGGCGTTTTGCACAGCTAAACGGTTGCCATGGAGATTAAGGAGTTTCTCAAACATGCATAAAAAAACACTGCAGGTTTGTTTTATATGAGGGAATAACAGTGAATCTAACATGACGCCGCCCCTTTAAGGCAGGTTCCTGCCTGTCTTAAAGGGGCGGGCGTGCTGATGGACCCGTACCTGGATCTGCAGGGGCAGGTTGGCGCTGACGGTGTACAGCAGCAGCTTGCTGGGTTTGGGTCGGCACATCAGCACCAGCTCCAGCTCCATGTCGCCTCTGATCAGCAGACCTTTGGCCAGCAGGCCGACCCGCGTCACCCCGCACAGAACCGGCGCTCCAGCTGGGCTGAGACAGAGGAAGGGTGGCCGGCGCCCGATTACCTCACAGCACCAACATCCCCTCTACAGCTGCACAGGGTCACTGTTTGTACGGTGAACCCACTGAGTTTGTAACACCGGCTGATAACCAGACTCACTCCGTCTCAGCAGCATCTTCCTCCTCTTCGTCATCGCAGCCGGCCGTCTTCTCTGGGGAGTCCTTCAGGCCGTCATCCAGTCAGAAACCTTCTTCAGAGCTCCCTCTGCGGTGGACACCAGCGCCTGGACGGCCTCCAGCTCCTCCGGCGCCGGGTAGACGCTGGCGTGTTTGGCCATGACATGGCGGTCGTCGTTCGCAAACGACCGGAACGACCTCTGAGGGTCAGGAGAGAAAAAGCACAAGAGGTTACCATGGAGAACTTTGATTTTATCATTAAAGACACTTTTATACATCTATAAACTAAATAGACGAGTTAAAACCAGAAAGTTGAGGGATCTGCAGAGTCAGCATTTTAAAACAAAAGTTATCTACGACTGAAGCGATTAATCAGATTAATCGTCATGAATCAAATATTGAGATAATCAAAAATTATAGCCATATAATGTATCATATAGCTTTATGAAACAAAATATATAAACATTTCACGTTTAAAATAATTAAATATGATATCTGCTAATATCCAAAACTCCTCAAGCTTCACTTTTCATCGTCACCCGGTTCAGATTCACTACAGGAACTGTTGTTGCAGTTATGTTATAAAATGTTAACTTTCCCATTTAAAAAAGGAATTTAATTATTTATTTCCATCTTTTAATGCATTTCTAACAATGCATAGAAAAGGTTTAAGTAGTTTGATGTAAGATCTGCAGTGTCATCAGGTTAACTGATAATCAATAGAATAATCAATACATTAAATCAATTACTAAAGTAATTGTTAGTTGCAGCCTTAAGTAATCAAACCTTCATCACCCGACTGCCCACATGTACACAAACACCAACTAGTTAGAGAGCCGTTTTAATTACAGCTGCTGCCTTTCTGAGGACGAGCAGAGCTGGTTCTGGTTCTGGACGTCTGATTAAAAACTGGACACATGAATCCAGGACCTGCAGCAGAGCTACAGCCACACAGAAGAAGATGAGCTCTGCTGATGAGGACGATAAACACTCGTTGATGTCGTTAAGTGGAAGTGGCATTTTCCCTCCATGACGCTCATTTCATTTCCAGGAGTGTTTCCACTTCCAGCCCGGCTGGACGCCGCGCCGGAAAGGTCATCAGCACAGAACCATCAGAACTTTATGAGGAATTATCAGCAGCAGGAGAGCAGATCATCAAAGCAACGCATCACGCAGATAATTGGACTCCACTTACAGCAGGAAGCCGTCCCAACTCAGATAAAACCTGAACTCTTTGTCTTTAAAGAGGCTCTCAGAAAATGTCTTTTCATATTCGTTAAAGTTCTCTTCATGTTATGACGTTAAGTCATACAACCTGTGAAAAAAGATGAAGCTCTTCTGCCTTCTCCCAGTGTTCCCAGTAATAACTGCAGAAATGCGCTCAGTCAGAAACATTAAATCTGCAACACCGTATTAAACAGAGAACAACACTGAAATTTTGAGATTAAGCTGAGAAAATTTCTAGAAAAACAAGTTAATTTGAAAAGCAAAAATATTGCCAGAAAAAAAATGAGAAAATTTCAAATTATTCCCAGAAATTGTCTAGAAAAAAAAAGTTTTTGAGTTTCAGAAGATGAAAATGTTTGATCTTTGGAAATTAACAATTTAGTTATTTTTCTTTATCTGTCTATAATGGTCCTAATAAGTCATCAAACACTCAGAGCCAAGAGCACATTTAGCAGCGTGTACATGAGTGTGATTGACAACGCTCAGACCCTCCCGCTGGCTCTGATTGGTTGTTTTTGGTGCATTTCTTTAATAGAAGCTCAAGAGGGAGGCTTTTCTCACGGGTTTTCTGTATCATATTAAATGATCACAACATGGTGACAGTTTTAACAATATGTAAAAAACATATTTTTATAAATGTTACTCCCTGCAGCTTTAACTCTGGTGTCAGAAATAACAGAAACACCTGAAGCATCCTGAGCTGCAGCAGGTCTGAGCATCAAGGCCCTGATTTGACCTCTGTGACATCACTGCGCTGTCCTCTCATCGCTGCAGAGCGAACCAGGATGTCGGGTTTTTCAGGTCGTCAGGTCAGAGGTCGGCGTCTCGCTCCATCCGCCCCTGCAGCCTGTAAACGCTCCTCATTACGGCGCGTTATTTATGACGGCGCGATAATAATTCATGGTGGTTCTGAGCGGAGTTGTGAGGTCGTTCATCACAGCCCAGCTAATCTCCGAGCTGCGCGGGCTGGAGGAGAGTGTGGGTCGCGTCGACAGCCATAATCCACAAAACTAAACATTAACGGCGCCTGATGAAGGATGAAGACGTTAACATGTATTCTGGATGGGAGCCCAGCGCTCCATCAGGCCTGCTACCTGCAGGATGGAGGAGCTAAACGACGCTCACTGACTTATTAATTACATCCACGGTTTGCCTGTAGCTGACATTTACTTTAACGTGACAGCAGAGAAAACGGCTTTAACGTTCTGGTTTCCCTGTAAAAAACCTCAGAGGAAGACGGGCGAACGGTTTTCAGTGAGAAGCAGAAAGACGTTACTGATGTTTTCAGGGTGAGAATGAGTCTCCAGATGAAGGAACCAAACGCCCCCTAGCTGCAGGCAGACTGTAGTTCAGGAAGGTTCGGCCTTCTCGCTGGCTTCTCGCTCCATTCTTCTCCAAACCCTGGCAGCTAACTTGGGTCTTTTTATGCCCTGCTGATTATTTTTCAAAAACATTTAATGGTTCTGTGATCACACCAGAACCATCAATCATCCCTCTGAGAAACTTTTGGTCATGTAAATCTGTTTCTTTTACCCATTTTGGTTGAACCTAGCAGAGCCTTTCAGGTGCAGCTCCTCCTCAGAGCTGCAGTTCCCAAGCTCCCCTCTGCTCCTTCAAACTAGCCAGCAGAAATTAGCAACAGCTGGTGGAACAGGATCTGCTGAGCTCAATATAGGAGCTCCTTCTCAGAGCAGCGCTCGTTGTCAGAGCTAATTTGAATTTCATGTCTTACTTAATAAAAACCCAGCAAAGATTTTACATTTCTAATGGAAACGCAGCTGGTGACGGTGTCAGGAGCCATTAGAGACTGGGAGGAACTGGGATTACTGCAGTGGGGTCTCACCATGTCAGGGCGGTGTGGGGTCAGGGGTTGATGGGGGCGGGCTCTAGGTGAGGACCAGCGTCCCGTCGCTCGGCCTCCTCATGCAGTCCAACGCGTCGCTCTCCTCAGCTCTCAGGTTCCACTGTGGAGGAAAACACACCAAACACAGCGTCAGAAACCATCAGGTCATGGGTGGCATCGGTTGCCACGGTGACGTAACGCTGATCTTTGTTTTTGGACCGTTTGGTGCAGATGATCCAGGATTTGCAGTTCACTGTGATGCTGCTGGGCTCATATTAAACCTGCAGCTTTCTGTCATTCAGTTCCTGGATCAAACTGCAGAACCTTCCTTGTGTCCCGGGGGAATAAATAAGACGTTACACAAAGACCTGCCTCACTTCGCCTCTTCAAAACGGTAAAAACAGGAGAACATTCCAGTCAACTGAACGAGGATCCAGGTTCATCTCTCCACCAGGAGCAAGGCGGACGATGGTTTGGTGGGTAAGAGGTCACTTAGGGGTCATCAGGTCTCCATAGCAACCATTAGAGACCATCTAAGCTAACTGGTGGTCTGGAGGACGACTGTCACAATGCTAACATGTTTGCTGAACTCTGCTGGGACAAACCGGAGCGGAGCGCTTCGGTTGGATGAGAACGAAGCAGGTTTTCTTTCAAACTGTTAAATCTGTTGTGAAATTGATTCTGTTAAATACGGTGGAGGGTCTGTGATGCTGCGGGCTCATCGTTTTTATCCCCAGATCTGGAACAACCTGGTTCCTCTCTGACTCAACCAGCAGCTCAACGAGGTGGAAGAACCAAGGCTGCACAGTGAATCTCCTCTATATTCATAGTGCAAAGAGGCGTCTGCAGGAATTATTGGATAATATATTCCAAGTGTTATAAAGTTGCATTTTCATGCTAATGTAATAAATGTAAAGGTTGCAGAGTGATGGAAGCACAGATGAGAAAGAGAGAAAAGAAGAAAGACACATTCAGATTGATTTATTCACCAAACATTTTCTAAGAGTTTCCGAACATTTTCACAGGCAGACGACGTCACAGCAGGGAAAGATGCATCGATCTGTTGGATGTTTACAGTCGGCATCTGATCTGGAGGCCTGCAGCAACATCCCACTGGGAGGAACCCAGTCTGGACTGAGAACCAGACTGGGAGACTCATGCTCATCCTCCAGCATGAGCTGCAGGATGCTGCTGGAGAGAGGGATGACTGGGATTCCTCCTGGATCTGTGGTCATGGCACCATTAATTAATTAATTAACTCATTCATTCATTCATGGAGGAGACAGGAGGGAGGGAGCGACGGGAGAAGGAAAGGAAGTGAAGAAAAGAAAGGTTAGAAGAAAATAAAGTGTATGGATGGAGGGATGGACGGATGGATGGATGGATGGATGGATGGATGGAGAAAGCTACAGAAGGTATTGTAACGCAGCAGAGCTCTGATGTTTTCACATGTTCCATAAGTTCAGGCCAGACGTTGAAGGTCGAATGGATTTACTTTACTGCTGCTGCGGTTTATTGGGCCTCATGTGAGCTGCTCCCCCTGCTAACCTCCCTGAAGAGGGGATATTAGAGCCAGATAATCAGGAATACAGCGATGACTTTCTGAGGACGCTGACAGCAGAGGCAGATGGCGAGCTCAGCGTGTGGCAAAACGACAACGCTGATTAAAGAAGAGGAAAAACAACAGACAGGAGGGGAGAGCAGGTAAGAGAGAGCTGGTTTCTCCTCTGCATAAAAATAGACTCTCTGATCATGAAGCCAACCTGCTTTAAAACCCAGACAGGCTGTGAACGGATCCACGTTCATCTGCACAAGCTTCACATGCAGAAAGGTTGCAGCAGAGCGCCCACAAGACGAGAGCAACCAGAGAAAAGATCATGTCATCTTATTCAACTCAACCATTATTATCACTGATCTCCAGCTGGAGAGAAACGTTAGCAGCAATTAGGCACCGGGGCCAATTAGGCTCCCAGTTGTTCAGCTGTAGCGCTCATTAGGCAGAAAACTAATCGCTGCGGTTGGTTTTTAGGAAGAGAAAAACAGCAACTTTCACAGGTCAGAACCAGGATTCTGAGCTCTGGTTGGTCAGGAGAGTCCAGTAGATATTTATTGAGAGGAGGATTGTGTCATAACTACAGTTATTTCACTCTGTAGTAATGAGGGTTACAGTTTTATCAAGAACCGGCCAACACCAACGCAGACCAACACAGCAGAACCAGAGTCAGAGTTACAGGTCAGACTAAAACCACCAGTACTGGACCTGAACGTCCAGCCGCTCCTCCTGCAGGGATTCAGGCCCGGCGGATCCTGCTGCCTCTCTGTCCTCAGCCTCCGGTTTTATTTGGGCTCAGGTTTATTAGGCCAGTTTTACTGCCGGGAACTTTCATGTGGAGGCTTTTATGTTCTCACTCCTGTGAGCGTTCAGCAGCCGAGGCGGGCAGGTAAGAACCGTTCTGTCTCACAAAGCAGAACCAAAGGCAGCAGCACTCTGAGGGAACCAAAAGCTGAGGATGACACACTTTCTCCCACCTGGGATTCGCTGTCCAACGTCAGGAAGCAGGTTCTGCCTCTGTGTTTATGAGGCCCGTTTGTCCCGACGCTGCAGCAGAGCTCAGCCATGACCATCGATGGATCAGCGACAAACTGAATGATGTTCTAACAGCAGACAGTTTATCTGTGTTCTCATAAATAAATGAGATCCTGAGCAGAGGAGGATTTGTGTCACTTCTGCACAGCGACAGCGTGGGCGGGTTGAACACACACACACACACACACACCACTGACGCCTGTTTGCTAATGATGTGGATTTTAATGATTTCCATCAACATAACCTCCACATCCTGTTATCTGAGAGAAGGAGCAGCAGTAGGTGCGACGCAGCAGATAATCAAGTTGCTGTTCAGCAGAAGGTGAAACTTCATGACTGAAAGGTTCTGATGGCGTCGAGGTCCAACCTACTGGGTCAGCTTTGTTTTAGCATGGAAAAACATCTCGTTAGAAGTGAAATAATCTGTCAATGGAAGTAGAATATTTAGTATCAAGGAATTATTGACTTGAACTAAGCTCCTATTTATTTGTGGGGATCTACTTGTAGGTTAGTTTTGATTATTTGAATAATGCAGTGGCCTCTGCAGCTGTTCTCCACCTCTGTGTGGGCGCTGGTGGAACACGATGCAGTTCGGATCGGGTACAGTGACCCGAACATCATGACTCTGCTGCAGAGCAGAACATTTCACCAGCTGACCGACGGGTTCGGCAGGCGCTGCATCAGGAAGCCGCCGTCGGCATGGCGACAGCTTGGGTTGGTGTTTAAAACACATTGGAACGCCAGAACAGGAAACTGACGGGTCCAAACGCCTCATCAACCCAGTTTCAACCAATCAGATTCAACCTGGATTATTAGCAGGTCAAACTGTTCGACTTGCTGTAACTGAACTGACTCGGCAGGTTAATGTAACAATCAAAACGTTTCAAGGTTTTTATTATTTAGAAAAAACATTTGCAGCAGTTTAATTCACAGGAAGCTCCAAACACAAGTATCATCCACAGGCATCACTCACTTCCTCACATTTCCCTTCAAAGCAGCCAGGCAGCCATGAAACCTTTAAAGTGATCATTTTAAGATCATTAAAACTTTTCTTTGGCTGCTTCGGAACTCCTTTAACACCCCGACTGAACCCTTTTCATTAGATAATCAATGTATCAATGCACGACTGCAGAACTAGATCTATTGATCGGGGATTAGTTATTGAGGAAGCGTCTGACTGGGGTCGAGTCTAAACACACATTCGGTCTCTGATGTCGTCTCCATGTGGCACAGAGCGTCTCAGTCCGAAACCTGGAACCCAGAAGAGCTTGTTCAGCTGGTTCTGACCATCATGTCACGTTTCTTTTGCTTCAGGTCGTCTGTAGGAACGACCTGGATATGTTACAAGTCACTGATATCAGTGAACTGCAGCTTCAGCAAAAAGCTGAGAGGTTCTGAAGTAAAATGTTTAAAATCAGATTAGAAACCAATCTGCAGATTTACAGCTGGGTTTTTACCTCATGTTGGACCGGAACCGAGAGGCTAAATGATCCTTCATGGACCCCAGTGGGACAAAAACACTGTAAAGATCAAGGAGAGATAGTTTTCTATATATTCTGGATTAATGTGTGAGACATGAAGAGGTGCTGCTGGTTGTGAACAGGTGAAGTTCAGAACCTGGAGATCTCACTGGTTCAGAACCTCACTGGGACTCAGCCGTCATTAATGGGACCCGTTTCCTCCTGCAGTGACCCGTCTGTGTCTGTCTGCTGTGGAAAAACTCCAGTAACATGTTGGAGTTAAAATGATGTGACACTCAGAGGAATCCATCATTCTGTCCTTTTCAGTGGAAAATGGGTTGAAGTCACTGATTACATTTCAATCAGTCAAACAGTTCATGACCAGAAAAACGGCGCCGAGTTCATCAGAGACGGTTCACGAAGCTAAAAGATGCTTTACTCTTTATTGAGAGTAAAAGTGTTTTAATGTAGAATTTTTTAATTTCTGCAAATGAATGAAACTGATCCTAAGATCAGACTGTTTAATTATTCATTTAGAGCCATTTAATACATTTCTGCTTCCTCAAAACTATTATTAAATGAGGAACTTTAAGAGCTTAAATCCTGAATGTAATAAATTAGCACCAGAAATGAATCGTTTCTGTGAAGGTAATTCTCTAGTGGAACATTTTCTGTCCAGTTACAGAGGAGCAGATGAATCTGCAGCAACTGAAACAGAAAAAAATCAAAACATTTATGCAAATCCTTCCTCGTCTTCGAACGAGCTGCTTCCATCGGGTTGCTAAAAGTGAAATATGTCACTATGAATCCAAGGTATGAATTAATCAGCTGTGTTTCAGGTTTACGCCTCACATATTTCCTTCAGTTCTTAAAACTCCAGGTTGTTTATCAGGTCCAAATGAGATTTATGTCCATTAGCTTTCAGCTAATATAAACCCAGCAATAAGAAGCAGATAAATTCATTTGGGTTCAACTTTCCAACCAACATCCAGCAGAAACAGAAACCAGCATAAAGTCCTGATCCAGGCCTCTGACCCAGATTAACCTGCTTAATCCGTCAGGCGCACCGCAGGACGTCTGCCCTTCAATGAATGGAGGAAGTACAGCTGTCTGACGGAGTGTGTGACGGTGTGTGTGTGGTTATGAAACAGCAGCTTTACTGTTATTTTCTCAGCAGGATTAGACCTTCAATAAAGCACTAATGGCTTCGAGTAAACGGCCAGAAAACATTCAAATCGCTGGTCCCAGGGTGAAGCTAAAGCACAGGAAGGGGGTGAAGTTAAGTAAAATTAAATCTGCTGATGGATTTAGTTTGAAAGAGCTGCTGAAATGTAAATATTTAACCTCTTATTTTCAGTAACTCAGGTAAGGTTGGAGATTTAACCAGAAGAACTTCCTGCTCTGCAGGAATGTTCCAGAAACACCAGGTTACATTTACACTCCATTCATGCTTCTATGTTTCCAAACCAAAAATAAAATAACTTTTACAAACTAAACGTAATGTAATATAAAACCAGAGGAAATGTTTGTTCACACCAGAGAATCTGAGGCGCCTCGCAGGATCCACTGCAAAAAACTCATTTTACAAAGTATGTTGGTTTGTTTTCTACTGCAAATATCAAAGCATGAATAAAACTAACTTCAAGAAACATTTCAGATATTACAGCTTGTTTTAAGTCTATATTCCTTCATATTGATGAAGAAAGTATTTCCATTGGTAGATTATTTCACTTATAACAGGACATTTTCCCAGGTTTTAAGTGAAATAATTTGACTGGAACAAATAGTTTTTCATTGGTATTAAGGAATTATTGGCCTTTTTGCAGAGCAGGTAAAAATACCTGAGAGATGCAGAATCTCCATCAATGTCGACACCAAACGGACTGAACTTCCTGTTTCCTCCAGAAACAGTGAAATAAAAACAAGTTTCTGCTCCATCAGGTTATGACTGTCTGTAACTTTACCACCATCACTGCTCACACACACACACCCCTACCCACCCCTACCCACCCCCACACACACCACGCGTCACAGGGTGTTGGAGTAAATCACCTCGTCCTGCTTTCAGCCAATCAGAGCAAAGTGACACCTGAAGTGAGTTCCCTGCAGTGCAGGTGTGTGTGTAGGTGTGTTAATGGAGACATCGTGAGGCAGCACACGGCTCAGCAAACAGAAGATGGAGCAACATTTAAACCCGTCCAGACAGAGTCTCTGCTCACCTGGGATGATTCAGGTTGGACGGATAAAAAGAGACAAAATGTTCGATAGATATTAATATTACTGAGCCGTTTGATTGAAAACGGACAGAAATATCTGATGCATGGATGACACTTTATTAATTTAACTTTGATTTCCATGTCTGTAATAATGATCCATCGTTATTACATCAAGAAGGACATCAAGTCGAGTTTATAACACATTTATAACAACCTCAGCTGACCAACTTTATTCACAACAACCAACCACGTTTTGTCAAGTTTTGGCATTTTTTTGTTGTATTCAAGTATTTTCATGAATTGTGGTCAAGAATTTAAATCTTATTTAATCCAATTCCACTGTATATAATCAGAAAACCTGATTTCTGATCAAACCAAACCAAAACCAGCCACTGACGGCGTTTATTGGACCCAGATGACATTCTGGGTCAGAGTAAAAATGACTTGAAATCTGTTGTATAAGCAGGAAAGCCACGCCCACCTGACGGGTCCAAACCGAAGCAATCAGCACAAAACATCCAGCGGTAAAAGACGTGATCATAACGACCAAAACTGGAATATAAAACAGCATTAAGGGGTGAAAGGTCAAGCTAAGCAGAACCAGGCAGGATGAGCTGCTCATGTTCATCCCGGTGTTTACCAATTCCTGTTGTTCACAGACCAAATCAGGAAGTCGTTATTCAGAACCAGAACCAAAACGCTGGACCCAATGAGACGGAACCAGAACCAAAAGGCTGGACCCAATGAGACAGTCTGCCCAGACCCCCCTGAGTGAACTGGGATGAGCAGCAGCGTAGTACTGGCTCCGTTCCAGCCGCCATCAGCCCAGTTTACTACAGCCATTCATTTCAGAACCAGAACCAGAACCAGGAGGAGTTCAGCTCCCTGGCAGCAGCAGATCAGCTGGACGCCTGCAGCAGCAGCAGCAACAGACACAGAGGAGAAACCCAAACTTCTTCAAACCAATTCAAACACAGCATCAGGTTCCAGGTGGATTCCTGATGGATCCAGTGGATTCCTGATGGATTCCTGGTGTCATGTTACAAAGAATCCTAAAAAATAAAAACTGTAAAATTGTCCTGACATGCTTCTCTTAGTTACTCCTGGGTTCTGAGCCGTTTTAAGTCTCTGCAGTTCATTGGAGTTCAAAGTTAATGTTGACATGTTTATTCTGTTTTCCCTTCATAATCCATCTAATAACATTTAAGGTTCCAATTAATCACAAGAAAAACAGAAAAAGTGCTATTTATGCTTTTTTAACTTGGCTTGAACGTCTAATAAAGTTACCAACATTTCATCTGCTCTTTGCAGATCCTGCAGAGTTCTGGGCTCCAAAGATCAGAATCTAATCCTGAGATGGTAGAAGATTCCCACTCCAAGCCTGGCTCTGGTTCTGCTGGAGGTTTCTTCCTGTTAAAGGGCAGTTTTTCCTCTCCAGTGTTGCTACATGCTAATCTACTCCCAGCCTGCTGGTTTCAGGATATTGAGGCTGGTGTCATTAAACTCTATATTCTCTTTGCACTGAGATCCTGGGCAGCTTGAAGCTTCTGACAGAATCTTAAACCAAAAGTATGAATTAAAAGCAGCATTAATGTTGCTGCTCATTAAAGATTCTTCCTCTCTGCTGTGACTGAAAACCTGCTGGATGTTTTTATGTCTCAGTGCAGGGAATCCTGTAGAACAACGTCTGAACGCTCACAGTGGAACCGGCTTCAGTCGCTTCCCTCCGGTTTAATCTACAGTCCCTGGTGGAAAGACGAGAAAAAAGCCTGATTGGACTCCACAGAACCCTGACCCAAACAATTATCACCGTGGCGATAATTGCTTTGTGATGGCTGGCTGTGGGCAGATTAGATCAGGAACGAGGCCAGGTGAGGGGAAGAAGAGCTTCCAGGGGATTGTCTAATCAATCGCTTTCCGTTTTACATGCAGCAGCGTGCCAGGCCTGAGGGATCCCCAGAGACACACACACACACACCCCTACACACCCCAACACACACACACACACACACACACCCCCACACAGCAGCTGAGAGTGAGAAGTGTGCGACTCCAGTGGATCAGCCGCAGAGATCCAGCAGAATCTTTGTCTTCATGATGAATCTTGTGGATCATATGGATGTAAAGTTTATCACGATATTTTCTGGTAATATTGTGATAACGTTAAAACATTTATTTATTACTGCAGGTAACAGTCAGGTTGTGAATGCACCGGCCCTGGGCTGAAATCCAGAGAAATGATAGTCTTTATCCAGGTAAATGTGAAAAATGCAAAAGGAGAAGAGTTCTGATTGGCTGAGCAGGTTAACGATCCTCCACTGAACACCTGAGCAGACAGGAAGCTGACGACTCAATTTAATGAAGCTGTCAGAACATCAGAGCCGAGCCGTCGTCATCATCATCATCAGTAATATCTAACAAACTTATTGAGCATCAGTATAGACTGAAAAAGTGAATCCTGCTAGAGACGCAACTAATGATTATATTAGTTATTGATTAACTTATCAATTATTCTGATGATTAATTCATCTACCAAATAAAAAACAGGCACATTCTGTAGACAAGCCTGTTCATACAATATCACAAACACATTAAACATCAGCTGAAACCGATGCAGATTTATAAAAAATCCAAACTTTATGACCCGACATCATGTCTGATAAAACAACCGGAGCTCAAAGTATTTCCTTTTCTAAAACAACATTTGCTTAAATTTCATTTAAATTTGGGGTTTTTTGGTCCGCAGAGGAAACACACCTGAACAAGTTCATGACTGTTACTCCATGTAGTTTCTATTGGCTTTAATTCTGTGAGGCTCTTATTTGTTGTTTGAACTTCATTTAGTTTCAGCTCATTTTTCCTCCAGCTGCTGCAGAAACGTGTCCGTCAGAAACACGCCAGTTATTTCCCAAACCGCTGCTCCAACGACCGCCTGGGGTTCAGGTTATCATCAGACTCCACCACTAAGCATCACTTTAAAGAAAGCTTTCATAAGTTTTGTCCTATGAGAATTTGTGCAATTTTAAGTCAGATCAAATTAAATCCTCCAGTCGTGCAACTAATTAATCTCCAAATGTCAAAACCAAAATCTGCTTCATGTTTCAAACTAAAAGCAGCTGAAGTGCAGTGAAATCTCCCCTGTGGGTGAAGATTTCACCAAGGATTTCACTTCATTTAACTGTTCCCTGTTCTGGTTTACTACAGCTGTTACCAACAGATTCACTGCTGCAATCAAGTAGACAGAAACATTTTGCACTGCTTATCATTAGAGCCACCTCATGTCAGCGTCAGTAAATATCCTGTCACAATAGCAAACTATGCTGGACAGTAAGTTACTCCAGAAGTTACTGTGATAAAGATAATACTGTTGCTTTGAGACCATTTTCAAGTAACATTATGGTAAAGGCATAATTCAAGAACACATTCTCAAAAATCTATATGCTTTAAATTCTAACCAACATACAACATAAGAACTGGAAAACATTTTAAAAATAGACACTGCAGTGTCTGTAAATAAAACTGTCCTTTAAAAAATGAGCAAGTTGAGGCCAAAGCACATGGTGAGGACTTTAACTCATGAATTTCAAATTATTTAATACAAATGCAATTATTCATTTTTACAGAAATAGGTTCCGGTCGGAAACCTATTGTTTCTGGTACGCCTATAAATCTGACGCACAAGCGTCATAACAAGCAAAAGCGACGGACTTAATTTCTGCTTCAAGAACTGATGTGATGGGTCTCTGGAAAAACTATCGTGTTAGAAAGAGTTAGCTAATCAGCAAAGCTGTTCAAGCTAACCTGATGGTTGAAGAACAGATTTACAACAATATTTTTGAGCTCATGTGTCTATATAACAGGCTGCTCAGTGGCGCAGCTGGTAGAGCTGTTGCCTTGCAGCAAGAAGGTTCTGGGTTCGATTCCCGGTCTTTCTGCATGGAGTTTGCATGTTCTCCCTGTGAATGCATGGGTTCTCTCCGGGTACTCCGGCTTCCTCCCACAGTCCAAAAACGTGACTGTCAGGTTAATTGCTCTCTCCAACTGAAAATGTGTCTTATTTTGGAGATTATTCTGTAGATTACTTTGCTACCCAGAATGCCTTGCGGGGTTTATAGATCCTGGGAGGCCAGAATGAGCTGGAGGTGTTTCTGAGGACAGTGATGTCTGGGGTTCCCTCCCGGATCAGGTAACTGAAACAGGATGAATGCATTACCAAAAGCCAACGTAAACATTAAGTTATTACAATAAAGATCTTATATTCCACCTCATCCATTTAAAACCTGCAGCCAGGGCGTTAAAACCTCATCATAGGAATCAATCAGAGAGCAGGTGAGCCTCCAAACAGGTGCAGCGGTTTCTCCTGACCACAACTACATCAGTAATATTCAGAAACTACTTTAACTTTATTTAACAGACACTAAAAAGCTTCTGTTCAACCAGTTATTCTGACCATAGAGATAAAACCTGAGCTGCAGGAAATCGACGGGACGGTTCCGGGTTTTCCAGGCGGTTAACGGTCAAATTCCCCGTTAAAGCCGCTAATTTAAACAACAATCACACTTTAACAGAGGCAGCAGAGCCGACAGAAGACTGAAGTTACCCGAGCAGCACCGGGCAGGATCAGCACCCAACACCCTCCCTCAGTCCATCCCGATATCAGCCCCCCAGGAGCGGACACTTACCTCCAGCGTTGGTTCGCTGACCACCGCGAGGAGAAGCGGTGAGAGGAGGCTCAGCCGGTCTCAGCACCTCCACAAACAGTTTGTTTCTGTTCCTGTCACTCGGTGTCCGGTGACAGGAACCAAGTTTGTATCCGAGTAACGGCTCCCGAGGCGGAGGGGAAGCGGGAACAGCAGTGACGGTGTCCGGGCAACCTGCTCTCTGAGCTCCGGAGGCAGCGGGCCGCGCATGCGCACTGCCACAGCTACTGCACTATAACAAAGATCCTCGAAGGAAAAGATGAGTCACTCGTTATAGAATTAGGAAGAATCTAATCAGATTTTTACTTCTTAAGCGACTTGAAGATAGTTTTTCCTCCACAAAACTGATATAGATGAACAAGAAAAAAATAACATATCGAAACATTTGCTTCATGTGCTCCTGAAAAACTATTTTTAAAATAAAACTTTGAAGATGGTACAAATGCTTCTCCTGGCCATATGGAAAATGATTTCACAGGATAACAGATGTGTTGTTAAAACAGTAGGATATATGAAGGATGAAGGAGATGTGATTTGTTTCCATCACATCTATGAAATTATATATTTTAGTCTGCTTGTTTCCTTTTAGTGGACGCCAGAGTTTTACACAAACATTAAAGAACCTTGTGAAAATCAACTGATTGGCATCTGTTACACATCCTGATACCAGGACGTGTAACAGATGCCAGTGCATATGGAAACTGGTTCTTAAGTTTCCATATGCAGTCTGTTTTTAGCCCAGAGATATTCCACAAATCCATGTTAAACAGACAAACATAGCAATAAATAACCCTTCAATTAATTTTCAAAATGAACATTAAGCAACAACTGAATGACAAGTGACACAGAGTCACATTAGCAGCAAAAAAAAGGCATGCTATTATCAAGAAGGTTTATTTACAATGACTTCATTCAGTTCTTCATTCAGTCTCATCAAAAACTGATGCAGCAGAACAATGTTAAATTCACACCTTTGGTCACAGTATACACACACTATTCACCCAACATGCTGTATAGGTTTAACAGAACTTAATGTTCCACATAATGTCTTTCAAAAATCATTTTCAATCCATTCCTGTTAGCTTTTGCAGTCATAAAGAGCAAATTTTAGGAACATGAAGTAAATACCATTTCCATTCCAATAATCAGTTAAAATAAAAATAATACATTATGAACAAAAACTGGATTTTTCAAAATGCTCATGACAACACATGCAACTCTGGGTCAACAGGTTATGTCTGCTGTGTAAGCTGGTCATTCAGATACATTTTTCTGGTTCATACAAGTCCCCATGAGTCGAGACAGCAGCATTAGCTTTCTGTTAATGGCTCCCTGTCTGTCTGCACAAAACCCCTCTGGTGCCCTGGCTTCAGTTGTTTAATGTTTAGCAGAAGAGATTTCAGGAGCCACTGGAGCAGTCAAACATTTTTCCTGCTGTTATCCTGCCCCCAGTGGTGAACTTGGGTGAATTTTCAGAAACTTTTCTTTCCCATAACTTCACAAAATAACTTAAATGGTAATGCTTTGGTTGCCCCAAGTTACATTTTTACATGTTTTCTTTGTGTATGTTGTTAAATATTACATTTGCATTTTGTTTTTAAAAAGAAAGGACAGCAGAAGCCACAGTATCTCTATGTTTCCATCTTGGAGCAAAGATCTGCAGGGAAACAGCAGCTTTCTGCAGAACTACAACAAACACACTTTGAAGGTCTAATTTTTATCAAACTGTATCAGGAATAACTGTAAAAACTGTCTCCACTGGGTTCAGGATAAAAGTTTGATGACCCAAAATCATCCAAACGTTTGAATCATGTCGTTTTTTCAACTCATGAAGAAAAACCTTTTAGGCTTCAGGTGTGAATAATTCTGTATTACATGCATCACATGCACAGTTTGTAAAACTTTGGAAAAGAAAATTAAATTGTTATCCTTTCTTTGATTTGCTTCGCAGTTGTTGCAGAAGCAGAACCTTCAGGTCTCACTGACAGGTTTTTAGTTAAAAACTGTCTGAAGTTTCTTTAAGAACTGTTTGAAATAGCAGCAGTGACAGTCAGCTGTGACCTCATTCACATGATCTGAGGTGTGAACTTTGCTTTGTGCGTTTGTCTCTGATTGAGGATCTTCATGCTACATCCTGTTGTATGAAGCTCATTTAAATACAACAGAGAGGCAGTGAGATCTGATTCACAGCCGAGGTGTGAAGATTGTTGAAGTTTTATTTCTCCCACTAATATGAGCCTTTTTAAAATCAAACTAATATCAAATGTGGGGCTTTTCTGTGGTTTGGTTTATAATCATCCTTTGCACAGAGCCTCATGTGAAGCCACTAAAATCTCCTGCACAGCAGCAGGAAACAGATTTATGGAGAATTAAAATGATTTGTTCAGCTCATTTAGATGATCACAGAAATGTTGGTGCTTGAACTCAGGATGAAATTTCTCTGACCTTCAATGCCACACAAAACAAAATAATTTCAGCTTTTCAAGCATTTATAACAGAAGCTGCACCAGCATGTGGAAAATGTCTCTTTAAATCTGATCTTGTGCAATCTTTCTGTGAAGTCGTATGTTGCTTGCAATAAACAAGAGGCAGCTTGGAAAATTCTTGAATGTTTTCCTGAAGCTGGACCAGTGATGCTTTCTTGCTGTCTCAGTGTGACCTTCGACCTTTAGTAGGACCAGGGCTGCATTAAAGCTACATTCCTCTAAATCACCAACTGCGACTGCATGTACATATCTATCAATCTATCATTAGTAATATAGACAGCAGTGGTTTATTAGTGAATTTTAAGCTCCTGCTCTGCTCCTTATTTTGGTAAAGGAACCGAAACTCAAAAATTGCGCAACATCTTGTTGAAACAATAATTAATGAGATTATTTTTGTTGGGTCATTTCTGTTGAAAATAATCAGTAGAGTACATTCATGTTCAACTATTTTTGCTGAATTTAATGTAATGACAACTCATATGCTAATCTCCATATTTACTGTTTGTATTGTTTCAGCAAGTGATTTGTGTTCCTTCTTAAGCTTTAGGATTATGAAAATGTCAGAAAGCTATTAAAATGTCAGACAGCTCTTTAACAACTGAACAAGGAAACTATATTCCAGTAAAAGGAGAAGCACAGAGTTCACCTGGAAGAGGTAAACAATAACCTGTTTGACTGGAAACATCACTGAGAGGAAAATGAAAGTATTTTAACTGATCGGAGCCGAGACGCCATTACAGGGTGGAGATCTGAGCTGAGACACGAACGTTTACTGGACCTTGAAGAAAAAGCTGCAGAGACTTTGACTGGGTGAGTTCTGGTTCTGGACGGTTTCAGAACAAAATGGCAGAGAGAGATCTGCTGGAACGTTACCTGAGCTGCCATGTTTGTTCAGAGACTTTCAGAGATCCGGTGTCTCTGAGCTGCAACCACAGCTTCTGTTCAAGCTGCCTGCAGAAATTCTGGGAACAAACTGGGAACAAGAACTGTCCCATATGCAAAAGAAGATCTTCTAAGGATATTCCAATAGTAAATTTCACTCTGAAGGACCTGGCTGATTCCTTCACTGGACGACAGAAATCTGGACCATCAGAGACAGAAAAAGGAGCAAAGCAGCTGATGGTCTGCAGTGAACACCAAGAAGTCCCGAAGCTGTTCTGTAAAGACGAGCAGAGAGCTGTGTGTCCTGTCTGTGAGTTTTCTCTCCACCAGAGTCACAAAGTGGTTCCTATAGAAGAAGCAGTCAGAGATCTGAAGGAGCAGCTGAAATCTGACTTAGAGTCTCTGCAGGACAAGAGGAAGAAACACAAACAAGTGGAGAAAACATACGATGATGTGATTCAACACTCCAAGAAGCAGCTGCTGTCCACAGAGAGACAGATCAGGTCAGAGTTCAACAAGCTCCACCAGTTCCTGAGAGAGGAAGAGGAGTCCAGACTGGCAGCTCTGAGGGAGGAAGAGGAGCAGAAGAGGAAGACTATCAGCAGAGAGATGAAGAGGATGGAGGAGCAGATCTCCTCTCTGTCAGACAGCATCTCTGCTGTTGAAGAAGAGCTGCAGAAAGACAACGTGTCGTTCCTCAGCAGTTATAAAGCCACTCTGAGCAGAGCCAGAGGTCAGAGGTCACTGCCAGATCCACAGCTGGTCTCAGGAGCTCTGATAGATGTGGCCAAACACCTGGGCAACCTGTCCTTCAGAGTCTGGGAGAAGATGAAGGACAAGGTGACGTTCAGTCCCGTCATTCTGGACCCAAACACTGCATCTAGATCGCTCTACCTGTCTGATGATCTGACCAGGGTGAGACATGGAGACACATGGCAGCAGCTTCCTGATAATCCAGAGAGAAATACTATGTATGCACACGTTTTTGGTTCTGAGGGCTTCAGCTCAGGGAAACACAGCTGGGAGGTGGAGGTGGGAGATCATCCCAGATGGAATATCGGTGTGGCTAAAGAGTCTGTTGACAGGAAGGGAAAAGTGTATGCTTCACCAGAATATGGAATCTGGTGTTTGCTGCATCGTGATGGAAAATACGGTAACGGTGCTAATAAAACTCTGTCAGTGAAGAAGAGTCTCCAGAGGATCAGAGTCCAGCTGGACTATGATGGAGGGGAGGTGTCCTTCTACAACTCTGAAGACCAGAGTCACATCTACACTTACAGAGACACTTTCACTGAGAAACTCTTCGCTTATTTCAGTGTTTGTTCTGCAGGAAATGCCAAAACATCTGAGATCAAAATCTGTCAACCTGCTTTATCTGTTTAAAGTTTGTTTTTTAATATCTGAAATATTTTACACTTCTAGTTCAGTTTCTATTTGCAGTCTGAACAATATTCTTATGAAATTATTTTTAAATATCTGATTATTTTAAACTTTTTTGAAAACAAGAATCAAACGTGTTACTAAGAAACTACATTCAAAATAAAACATCACTTAATGTTTGCTGGTAATTTGATGAAATTTGTATGAAAACATATTAACTTTTTATGTTTTGATCTCAGTTTTTAATATAGCAGAAAATGTAGAAAATATTCAGGGAAATGTTTTTCAAACTGGACATAATATTTGATCACCATCTGTTCCCATTCAATAATTATTTTCATCACCTTTGGACATTTCTTCAATAAAATGTGAAAATATTTATTTTTCTAACTCTGTTCTTTCTGAAAATTTGCAGAATTTCAGAAAGAACAAAAAGAGCTGAGATCTTTAACTGGGTTTTCTTGTTGTTTATATTGTTATGATTCATATTACCAGGAAAAATGAAAATTAATATTCAGATTCAGTTTCTCTCTGACCATTTTTGGCTCATTGATATATATGTATTATTTGTTTTTTATTCCTCAGTACACAATTTATTTCCATAATTTTAAACTGTAAAATTGAAAGAATTTGATCAATTAATAAAAAACTAGTTTTTACACTGAGGTGGTTTTTGTTTTGTCCATAAATAATTTAATGCGCTGAAGTGGAGATGGAAACATATTTGCTGGATTTGACTCACTGGACTGATCAACTCTTTCTGTCCTGATTCTTCTGTTTATCTGACAGAACATTAATTTCCCACAGCTAAACTTTTCTGAAAACATTCCTGCATTTTCCTAGATCATGTTCAGATTCCACTTCCTGTTTCCAACAGTCATGTGTAATAAACATTTGATGAAATGATGAGTTGGGAGTCCAGGTTTGGTCAGCCATCTTGGTTTTCAGGATATTCTAATATTCTGTATTTCAGATCATTATTACCTGCTGAGCTCTGCTGGTTCTGATCCCACAAAGATCCTGAGCTTCATGCAATCAGCCAGCTTATTAATACACAATAAGATATTTACCTTCTGAACTGGGAACAAGGTTGATAAAAGGGTCAGAGGTCGTGGTCCTGGATTTAGAGATAAAGCAGAAGAAACTTATTTTAATGAACACTAAACCAGCAAACCAGTAACTGTCAGGAACATCTGGAGCTTCCAGACGGATCGGATTTCCTGATGCAACTTCCTGTTTCCACACAGTGACTGTTGGAGGAATCAGTTTGGATTTATATTTATCTGAGAGTGGAGGAGTGATGCTGTGGGCTGCTGTCTTCTACTTACATTTCTCAGCAGGTTACTGAGGAATGGTTGCCTGTAGGTTACAAAAGCAGCCAGTGACTTTCACTTCTTTGTTCTTCAGAAGAAGAAAGTGAAGGGGGGGGGGGGGATAAAATGGGAGGAATGGAAAAGAAGAAAAAGTGAGCCAGAGAAAAATAATAATAATTTCCACCTTTAACCAGAGTAAATTTAGTCTCTGGTTAAGGATGAAGCAGTAAATCAAAAAACACAAAATCTGCCCAAGTCTGGATCATTTTAAATAACTTCCTAAAACTTATTTTTGTTATTCTTTTGTCTTTAATTGAGGCCTGATACTGTAACTCTTCTGATGTGTTTTATTTTTTATTTTACTTATTATTACTATCCTTATTATTTTATCATACATTATTTGTATTATTTGTCTTTCGTTTTTCTTCAACTTATTCTATTATTATCATTATTATTCTACTTTTTAAAGTTCTATATAAGTAAATTTGACATTGACAATGAATGAAAACCTGCATCAGCTTCTTCTTTCTCTCCTTCCTGTTTGTTTCCTGTCCTGCATGAATTCATTCCTGGCTCCTTCATCATCCAGGTCCTTCCCCATCAAAGAAGATGTAGGATCCCTGCACTGAATATTAGTTTATTACTAATATTGCTATCATTATTGTTGATGTTTTCATTTTTATGGTTGTTTCTGTCTTTATCATGAAAAATAATTTCCCAGAGAAGAAAAAAGTCATTTGAATAGAAATTATCTTTACAGGCGTCTATAACAAATACAATGAATATTCAAGTTAAAATCTGGAGGCCTAACAGCAGCCAATCAGAGTGGATAAAAATATTCTTATTCTGTGTAATTTTAGTTGTTAAATTTTGCACAAAATGACCAGATAAAAGATGTTCAACAAAACCAGTTTAAACTTTGAACTATTTGCAAAAGTCTGAGCTCTGCAACATTAAAACATGGATGAACTGCAGCTTTATTAATCATAACTCTTCTTCTCTTCAGTGTTTCTGTGCTGCCTTCAGGAGAATGGGACATCACAGTATCAGCTGTAAAGTTTCACCCACATGGTATTTACTGAAACCAGAGCTTTCAGTGAAAAAGCAAAACTTCCAGATCCTCTTAATGCCAACAAATGAGACAGAAACATTAATTTTATCTTCCTGAATAGTTTTAAATACATTTGTTTACATTGTTTTTTCTTCCTGTCAGTCAAATAAATGAACAAAATCTCTAAACAGTTTGAATAGAAAAATAGTTTCTGAATCAAATCATGATTGTAAAACTTGTAATTGAATCAAAAGACATTGAAATTGATCTCTAAAGCTGATGGCTCTTCCTGTTGCTTCGGTTTAAACGTTTCGTAAAAATATTCACATCCTTGAACTTTCTATCATGAAACCACACAGACATGATGTTTGACATCCATGTACAAGAAAAACAACACAATTTCACAGATTTCTGTTTTAGTCTGTAAATGTTGGCTGTATAAATATATTTGGTATATCTGAGTTGCTAGTTGGGCCGATCCAACATGTTTGTCCGTTTTTGAGGCGAGCGCCTCTGGACCTGGAGCTCCAGTGAGTTTCCTGCAGAACTGGACTGGAGCAGCAAAGACTCGTCTGATCCTGAATTAGATGGAGCCGTTAATATTTGATGAGCTGCTGCTTGTTTCCTGCAGATCCAAGGGCATCCAAGGTCAGGAGATGCTGCAGTTCCTCCTTCCAGAGTTTCCACACAGACGTGAGCCAACGGGAATCCTCTCACATTCCTCACTGATAAAAGTTATTATTCACTCAGACAAATGTAAAGTTACATCTGGTTTATCCCTCACTGTGGGTTCATGTCGCTGTGCTTCCATTAAACATAAAATTACACAAATTTAAATTACAAAATAACTTCTCTAAATGGAAACAAAGCAGTTTCAAGAAAACTCAGGTTTTATGTTACTGTTTACATCCATCACTGCCTTGATTTTAATAACTTATTTCATTAACAAGTTTATTCGCGTCTGATTTTAATTTAGTTTCTCATTTAATGGAGACACTGCAGCAGCGAACTTCTGTTCTTTTGACATTAGCAGAATTTAGACAAAGTTTTATAGACATTTCTAATGAAAACACAGATTTAAAGGACATAGGTTGGATTTTTAATTAGAAGTCTAACCAAATGTTAAATGACATAATATTGTACTTTATCTGATTTAATAGTTAAACACACAGTTATAATCCTTTATTTATACATGAGATCTCAGTTTATGTCCAATCATCCATCAGATACAAGAAGCTTAAAACATGTTAGTGAATTTGTTCAAATCCACAGGAATCTTATAACCTGTCAGAGGTTTTAAGTTTCTCACTGATTGAGCAGAATCTCATTTCTGTTGGTAGAAAAATATGAAAATCAGCTCAACCAGGTTCCAGAGCTGCACATGTGATTGAAAACAGGAGAGAGAAGAAAAATCACAAATCCTCCTCAAGCTGCTTCTAAATGACGAGTTTTTTATTTCCAGCAGCCATTAAGGCAGGTAGCCTCACCTGGGAATAACCAGGAAGCCGCAGAGGCAGATAAATCACAGCCGGAGAGATTTGTTCTGCAAACAAACCGCAGAGTGAGAAACAGAAAGGATAAAACCTCCAGCAGGTAGAAAACGAGGAAACGAAGCTGCTTTGCATTTCCTTCAGTGTTTGGTTTAAAAAGCTCAGCCTGCAGCTTCAGTCCAACCTTCATCCGGCAGAGAAACATCTGCAGCAGCAGAAAGCAGAGCATCATCTATATTTTAGAGCATTCAGCAACAAAAGGAGGCCAGAGGCTCCATGCAGACGTTCTGTCATCATTCATACAGAGATCTGAGTTCATTACAGCTGCAGGGCTGAAGGTTGAAAGATGAGAGACGATGTGGGCGTTTCAGTGGAGGACAGAGAGAGAAGAGGACAACAAGAATTAAACTGGTCAGAAATCACAAAGTCAGGACCTGGCCGGAGTTATTCCAGGACCTGGAACTCCTTACACTGACGGAGGCCTTCCCATCGCCGTCTCCTTCCCATCGCCGTCTCCTTCCCATCGCCGTCTCCTTCCCATCGCCGTCTCCTTCCCATCGCCGTCTCCTCCCATCGCCGTCTCCTTCCCATCGCCGTCCAGTCCCTTAGTCCCATCGCCGTCTCCTTCCCATCGCCGTCTTCTTCTGATCGCCGTCTTCTTTCCTCATCAAAAGGTTTGTGATAAAATAAAATAAAAGTTTGGTTTGCATCATTTTGTCATGCACAGCATCTTGTGACCATTTTTCAGAGATCAACTAAATAAACACAATATGTAGTTGTGTTTAACACAAACTGTCTGTTTTTGACAGGTTTTATAGGAGTTGACGATCCATGCAATGGGTCATTGGGTTTCTTCCAAAACTTACTGACTTTCCAGGAATCTACTGGTTACTTTCCTGGGATTTAATGGGAACTTTTTGGTTTCTTTAAAAACTTTCATGAAACTTACAGTTTGTAATATATTTTTTGTAATTTACTTTAATAACTTGCAGTCTGCGTTCTGGTAACCTGCAGGTCCGATCAGCAGATCAGATTCTCCTGGGATTCACCATAAATCACGTTCCTGGAACAGACCGGCTGTTTTCCAGAAGATTTTACTTTCCACTGATTGATGATCATCCCAGACTGAAACTTTATGCCACAGGAAGTGATGTGTGTTTAATTAACATTCAGCAATTTCTTGATTAAAACTCTGGAGAATAAAAATATAAAGCATCGTAAATGAAGTGTAGCTGACTGAGCCAGATGGTGCTGCTGACAGAGACACATTTTTAATTTGATCAACCAGATGTCCTCCTGTCCCTCCGTCTGATGGTGGTAAGGAAACCCTGACGGTTTGGTGTCTCAGGGAGACGGAGCTTCTGCAGAGACGGTTCACTGAAACGAGGGTTTCTGCTGAAATTTACCTTTCATTATTAAAACTGAGCCTGGCTCTGAGAAATGAATCGGGATCAGAACCTGTCTACATCTGTGGACTTTGGGAAGGTTCTGATCCCAGAACAGTCAGCTCCTGTCTGAAGACACACGAGGTTTGACTGGTTTGAAGAACATTAAACGTTCAGATTATTGGTTTTTCCTGCTATGCAGAAACTAATCAGATTTAGTGATTAAGACTCCAGACTGATCCTGGTTCAGTCCGATGTAAACAGAACCAAGTCCAGCATGTTCCAGACCAAAGTCTTCCTCTAAGATCTATAATTCATTAACTTTATAGTGAGATGGGTCCCGTCTAGTTATGGTAGCGTTAGCATGTGTCATTATATGAACTGATCATCATTGGGATTTTGTTCTCATTGGGAAATAATCACATTTTCCTTTATGAACTGAAAACCCTGTGAGAACATTTATTACTACAGTCTCAGTGCTGGTAACGGACAGTAAGAGAAGCCTGGAGTCTTCATTGCTTAAACGAATGTGCAAAGTTTTTAAAATGATGCTGAACCCAACATGAGTTAACAGATCCGTGTTTAACCTGCAAACTGGATCATTTTATGAAACGTTTATATTCTGCTTTTATTGGTGTCATGTTGAATTTATTGCAGCTGTTCAATAATCTCCACATAACAATCCAGAGTCAACACAGCTTCAGTTAATACAGCTGGAAACTAGAAATCAGGATGACCTTTGACCTGAACCTTCAGATAAAGACAATTCCAAAGTTGGCCTTCTATCAGCTGCAGAACATTTCCAGGATCAGAGGACTGGTGTCTCAGAGTTAGCAACACTTTTAATCTTTAGTCACATTGATTACTGCAGCAGCGTCTGAATAAACAATCAATCCTCCAGCTGCAGTTGATCCAGAAAACTACCAAATAACCGAAACACAACCTTTAAATTAAAGCTAAACTCTCACCCGTTTAGAGATTAATTTGTTTCCACAAACTAACTTGACTTTGTCCATAAATGTTTGGAATAGGCCATCTCCAGATGCGTATTCACCTGTTTCTCTGACATCAGTTTAGTTTTGGTGACGTCGCCAGGCTCGTCTTTAAAATGGCTTCTGCTGCCATCTAGTGGCCGCAATCAGAAGATCACCCAGCAGTGAAAACTGATGGTTAAAAAAGAAACCAACAAAAACATTTCAGATTTCAGTGAGGTAGAAAATGATTTTTCAGATAAAATCATAAAGCTTTTGATGCTGAACATCATGATGAGTTTATTACAGCAGCTGCAGCTCCATCAGGCGGGATGAAGAACATCTGTGAACATCTGGTTTAAAGTGCTGAATAAATCTGACTGTCGGTCAGATTTAGGTTGACTTTGACTAGACCAATCCAACACATAAACATGTTTTATCTAAGCTATCCCATTCTATCTCGCGCTGTATGTTTTTGGACCCTTTTTTCTACTAAATTATTTTTTATGACTGAGTTTTAGTGCCGGAGTAAACAAAAAATAATAATAATAAAATTATGGGAACAAAGACTTGATACTACAAGAGAAATAGTAAGAGTTTGAATAAAAACAAAGTTGAAATAATATGAGAATAAAGTTGTAATAAGACAGTTCTTGCATTTTCATAACTTGATTGTAAATTTTATTTTATTTTGTTTGCGTTATTCTAACAATCTGTTGTAATTTTGTCTTGTATTGTTGATCAAAACCTGAATAAAGATCCTCACAGTGTAAATCCTTGTTTTCCAGGCATAGTGACTTTCTGCCTGTGTGTTTTCTCATTCTGACTCGACACATCGACTCTTCTTTAAGCTGAAAACGTTTCCTGGATGCCAGGAAGCGGCTCAGAGTTTTGCAACGTGTCTCCAGTTTTTCTCTAACGCCTCTTTCAGGCGACGCTGCAGCTGCTGGTGGCTGAACACAGAACAGAAAACCAGTAACAAACCAGTCAGTGTGAAACAGTGCAGGAGGTTTTCATGTGCAAAATATCTGTAAGAGGTTCTGTTTCAACAAGTTTCAACGAATCTGAATACTTTGATTTCCTCGCTGGGGAAGCAACAGTCCAACACTTAGCTTGGACCTTTAGGTCTGCAAATGAAAAGCGAGTCTGGAAGAAGTGAGCCAGACTGACGGTCCAGTTCTGGAGAAAAGGGAGGGAGATGTGTCACATTTACAGAACCGCCTTGCACATTTCCTGTTTTTCTGCTTCAATGACAAAATTAAATGTTTGAGATCATCAGCAAATTTAATATCAGACAAAAATAACCAGAAAAAAATAACAAGAAGGGATAAAAGTATCCAGATTAACAAATTAACCCTGTTTAAGGTTAAATGTCCAATCTGGTAAAGTGTTGATGTTTGTTAACCACCTTCAGCAGGAAAAACCCTCAGTGGTTTAAGATGATCAGATCTGTTTTTTCTATTGAGGTTTGAGTTTTTAATTCGCTAAATGAACAAATAAACTGCGTCACTGCCTGTCTTTCAGATTCTGATGTGAAGTTTTAAATTGCACCACAGGAAGGAGCTGCTGTTTGTTCACCTGCTGGAGGCCGACAGTAACTCAGGAAAATCCCCTTTGCTTCATCTCTGATTAAACAAGAGAAAATCGTCACGTTATCATCATGATGCAGAAACAGGATGAACAAACCTGAACAAACCTGAACAAACCGGAACAAACCTGAACAAACCGGAACAAACCGGAACAAACCGAACAAACCGGAACAAACCGAACAAACCGAACAAACCTGAACAAACGAACAAACCGAACAAACCGGAACAAACCTGAACAAACCGGAACAAACCGGAACAAACCGGAACAAACAGCCTCAATGTGATGTTTGGTTTCCTCCAAACATCTTAAAGTGAGAAGAACCAGATTTACTCCTTCAACACAGTTATTCATGTTCATCCTTTTTCTAACCATCCAGACATGAACTTTAACCTTTGACCTGCTAATGGATGCTGTTAGAGTCTCAAGTCGAGATCTATGGTCTGGTTTGGTTTGCATGCTTCGGTTCTGGGGTAAATTTGCTGAGTTGTTGATTCCTGGAAGGACTGGTGGATGTTCTTCTCATCACTCTTGACTTCAGTTGGTCTGGAAATCACAGCAGCTGATCCTCTGAGGTCATTGCTAACGTCGTTGGCATCAGGCTAACACACTGGAGCAGCAAACAGTCCAGGCTGCTGATTTTTAAAGGTGTTTCTGTCGTGTGTGGTGATGTTTAAGAGCTCAGGAAACTCCTACAATACATGTTAAATGAGAAAACCTGCAGAACTCCAGCAGGCTTGGAACAACAGGGATCATGGAAAGAGTCTGTGGAGAAAAGGAAACCAAAAACCCTCGACACACGACCAGGAACCATGGGAGCTACTTAAAAAACTGAACTCAGGTTCAGTTCAGTTCAGTGGTTTGAAAGCAGATGTGAACAGTGGACCAGAGACCGCTCCAAAAGCAGGAAGTGGACTTCAGCACAGGGCATTCTGGGTAAATACAACCAAAACAAACATGAGGCTAGTGCCAGCTCAAGAAATGTCTGCAAAGAGAAATCCTCTAAAATCTGACACCGCTTCATTTTTGTCTACATTTGGTGAAGGAAGTTGTGCTCAGTGTCTTCAGTGGTTCTCAGTGCAGCGCCCCCACAGGCGAGGAGGGGAACAGGTTGCTCAAAGGGTTTGGTTGGTTTTCCTCAGTGCAGTGAGGAACAGAACCACAGCAGTTGGTTCTGTTTTACAACTTTGGTCCCCAATCGAACCGAGTTACCGGACCCTCAAGCAGGAAAACATCCAAACACAAAGGAGAAATTTAAAATTAACACAGCAGCAAAGAAATGATCTAAACAGAAACTCAAATGATGGCCAAACCTCAAACACCCAGAAACCACCGCAGTTTCACTCTGATGATCACTAACCATTAGATTCACTTAAAACTGATCAGTGGAAGCAGCAAGGAAGCAACAAACCATTTTCATCTTGACGTTCTTGATGAAAACAGTTTGGATGCAGTTTGTTCATTTCACATGAGATAAGAGATCATTTCATTAAACATGAAACTTCAGATCACGTCTGACTCCTTCCTTCACTTCATTTCTATTTGTAAAATTTGTGTGTGTACATCACAGCAGATTTCTGTTTTAGTAACACACACACACCCCCACACACACACTCAGAGTGAAGACTTTTTTCTCTGATTACATCAACATAATGTGAAACCCAGTGTGAATTTCCGTCCTTCAACATTTCCGCTGCGTTGAAGACAGGAAGTAGATTCTCTCTGTGAAGCTCAAACTGAGTGGAAGACGCCGGATTCCTGACACACCTGAACTCACACGCGTCCTCAACCCGACGCCATGAGCAAAATAAGAAAGGGTAAGAGTTCCTCCTGTTCTTAGTTTGGAAAACCACAAAAAGCGACGCTGTCACTTTAAAAATGTAAAATCAGGAGAAACAGTCATTATCTGTTGCTTGATGCAGTTATGCTCAAAGTCTTAAATCTACAGGCAAAACATTTAGACTTTATCCAGGACCGCTGTCATAAATAATACATCTGTATTTTTCTGTGTTTGATAATGAAAGTAAATGAAATAAATGTTTAACTTTTACATTTTAAAGTGATTTCTCTCTGTCTGGAAACCGGTGCTTCTAAAACCTACAGAATTTAAAAATTTCCATCAGATGTTTTTATGCAATATTTATAATTATAACAGTATTGTTAAGCAGAGCAGTCCAGGCCCATTTAAAGGAAAGGCAGCAGCTCATTCAGTCACACAGTCATGTATAGGAACAGAGAAGTCGTATCTGTGTTGGAGAAACGGGGCTGATGCATGTAATCCTGACAGAATGTGATGAATTGACATTTGTCTGCTGTATCTACAGTTTCTTTGTTCGCTGTTCCTCTTACAAACATCTTTTGGGACCATTGTAAAAGAAGCACAGGGTCGTCTTTGTGCGCTTCGAAGAGACGGTGGCTCAGCTGAGCAAAGAGGAGACGGTTCATTCTGCAGTTCACTGTTAGCGACACAGATTAAATTTAGCCATGTTGAAGTTGTTTATTTAGCCTGTAAGTTTCCCCAATCAGCATCATGACCCATAAACTCTTCACACAGAACAAACCCCGTCATGTTGGCAGATAGTCGACAGCTGAGCCAGGAAGTCCAGTCAGAAACTGTTTCCATCATTTAGTTTGAAGCTAAATGTTTAGCTTGTTTGGAAACTAAATATTTAGCTTATTAAATATGTATTTAATTTGAAGCAAAATATTTAATTTGCCAAAGTTAATATTTAGCCAGTAAGTTGATTAGTTAGCTTCAAACTGAATATTTAGCTAGGAAACAAAATATTTAGTTAGCAAGTTAAACATTAACATGAAAAATAAATATTTAGTTGGTATAATACATGTTTTGCTTATAGTTAAATATTTAGCTCAGAGCTAAAGTTTGAAGCTAAATATTTAGCTTATTAACTAAATATTTAGCTAACTGAACTTTACTTGTAAATGAAATATTTAGTTTGCTGGTTAAGTATTTAGTTTGAAATGTGAATGAATAACATGGTGAAAATATGACTTTGAAAATGGATCTCCATTTGTTTTCTGCTGCCAGGCCGAATAACCCAAACTATTGCTGCTCATTTTTAACTGTGTAACTTTGCAAATGGTAATGAGTGACAGAGTTTGGTGGTTTTTATATCAATGATGACGGAGAGCATGAAGTTATGATCTGGACATGAGATCCTGTTGGTTCGGCTTTTATTGAATTCTTCCTACAATGTTTGAGGCTCAGAGGGAATAAAAATAATCAGTGACTTGTTTTTATGCTTTCGGTAATATTGTCAGATAATATCAGAGGAAAACAGTTTATCTGCAGCGCCCAGCAGACATCCAGTTAGTGAGTCAAATCAGGAGTTTTCTGTAGTGTCAGATGAAAATCTGTCGGGGCTTTTAAGCCTGACTGGCCCCTGAGGCCGAAACTGGATCTGCTGAGATATTAGGACATGTTTTCATGTCGTTCCTCAGACGACATGAAAACATGTTGATTCTCCTGCAGCATCAGATGGGAGATAAAATATCAGAGGTCAGACTAAACGTCTGGCTTCACCTCATCTCACCAGCAGATCAAAAGATTCAGAGGAATTTAAACTGAGATATGAACGTCTTAAAGATTTGTCATCTCTACAGCTGTGATAGAAGCATGCAGATGTTTTGTTTCCCTTTTTACCAAATGTTCTGGCTTGCAAGTCATTTCCTGCGTGTCAAAACTGTTGTCACATTAAAACAAGTGACTCCAAAAATGCAGCTCTGACCTTTGTAAAGCACGTATTACTGTGGATGTGTTTCTGGTCACAGATTCCTCATGTTTTTATAGAAGGTTTGACAGGAAAGCAGCCTGAAGGTCTCCAGTTACGCGAGTCATGAACAGGCTGACGGTTCAGAGAGCAGCAGCAGGTCATCAGCGCTCGCTGGCTCACACCTCGCCTCATACATGCATTTAGATCACTTCTTTTACTTCCTGTTTGCTTCACCAGGGTTTGTTACAATCTGAATGAATCACCAAACATAACCACAAATTTAAAAGCACAACATTATCAAAACAGTAGCAGTTAAATCCCAGTGAGAAACCAGGTCATCATTAATTGGACGATTCCACTTTTGGCTTTAAAACCGGAAATGATTCTGATCTTAGTTCGTTTCATGAAGGTCTGAATGCAGCTGCTTCTTTCCCAGGATGTTTGGAATCAGGACAGACTGTGAAGCTCAGCTCAGTTCTTTTCCCAGAACCAAACATGTAGAAGCAGCTTTCAGCTCCTATGCTCTACTAATAGAACAAACTCCCAGAAAACTGCAGAGCAGCCGAAACACTGAGCTGCTTTAAATCAAGGCTAAAACCGTTTCGAGTTACTTTTGAACCATAATTAATGGAACATTTACCAACATGTTCTTTGTATATTGATGATTTTGTTGATGGCACTCAGCAAAATCAATGTCTGTTACTGGGTTCTTAGTTGGTGATTGAATGAAGTTTTTATGACTATTTTTGTGATTTTAAGATGTAAAAGACTTTGAACTGCCTTGATTGATTGATTGATTGATTGATTGATTGATTGATTGATTGATTGATTGATTGATTGATTGGCAGCTGTTGTCTGCCCTAAACACAGACAGCGAACCAGAATCATTCTGTCAAAAGTGGAGTTGTCTAATCGTTGGTGTCTCAGGTTTCCACTGCATCTACCTCTTCTGTTTTGTTACTGTTGTGTTTTTAATTTGTAATTGTGTTGGGTGAATCCTTGTCTTTGTTAAGTCCCATAAGAAGCAGATTAAGACTTTTATTCAGAGACCCTTTTAGTGAAATGCTCCTCATAATCTTCCTCATAATCTTCCTCATAATGTTCCTCTGAAGCCTAACGAGCTGCGTCCTCCTCTGCAGGTCTTAAATGGTTGGGCAGCCTCAGCAGCCTCTCCTCCCGCCGCTCCCCAGAGAAAAGCAGCAACAAAGCAGCCTCTCAGACTGATGGGAGTCTCTGCAGAGCCAGGCAGCCAGCGGCGGCAGCAGAGCTGGAGGAGACGCAGTCAGTGGACGACATGCAGTCCGGCCTCCGCAGCCCCGGCTACGCCCGCTCCAGCGACATGTACACCCATGTGGGGACGATTCCCCGCGGCGAGACACAGAGGAAGAGCCTCCGGGACCAGAAGGCTGCGGGGAACCTCGGGGAGCGGCGGCCTGAGCTCGGGGAGCATGTCCGAGAGTCCCCGCTGCTCGGTGCTCTGACAAACCCAGAGCAGGCTCTGCCAGAGCAGGCTCTGCCGCTGCCCACCGCGCCCTGCACGTTTCACCTTTGACCCCAGAACCTGCCGGCTGCTCGTCAGATGACCCCGTTACTCAGCGCAAGGCGCAGCATTTCTACATGGCTTCCAAACAGGACGTTTATGTTCCAATGGACCCGATTTCTGGAAGAGCACGAAGCGGGAGACAGGAAACCAGCGAGGCTCCACAGGAAGTGGAGGCTGGCAGGTGAGAGGCTGATTGATTTCACCTACAGGGGAAAAAACACACCTTTTTATAAACCTGTGGACCTTACATCTGAATTTACCCAGGTGGGAAATAAATTCACTTGACTAATTTACTGATTTATTTTGCGTTAGGATGAGATGGTCTTTCCAGCTCGAAAGAAATGGATGTTTTTGGATTACAAAACTGCAATAGAGACACTTTTTTGTGTCAACAGCCGGATGTTACTACTGGCAGAAACGATGTAGATAACAGGAAGTAGTAGGACGAGGATGTCTTTATTTTATTTTATTTTTTGGACATCAGCTGTCTTTCCATTAACCATAAAATTGCACAAATTGAAATTCCGAAAATAAATTTGCTGAATGGAAACAGCAATTTCGGAGAAAAAAAAACCCCTCATGTTTTTTGATAAACGTTTTGTGCTGGAATGAGGAGAGTTTTGATGGATTGAAATTTCTCATTTTCACAAACTGAAATGAAAACACTGATTTGTGTCACACGAGTCTGCTGCACAGAAAGTTGATCAATAACAGAGGAAGAACTGACCAACTCTGTGAATGGATGGGTTATCAGTGGTATTGATTAGAAGAGTTGCTTTATTGGCCACTTATGGGTTTATTTTTGTAGGGAAGTTGGAAAGTCTTGAGTATAATTCTCACTTCTATGGGAAAAGTGCTTTTCATTTTGTTGCATAATAATTTTGCACAATAATAGTTGCACAATCTAAGAATACAGTACAATAAGAAAACAGTTTGGACCAACTGAGAGCGCTACAGGTGGTGACTGATAGAAAATAATCCTCATAAAGAAGACTTACCCAATAAAGGTGCACACAGTGAATATCCTAGATGTTATTGTAACCATTTAATCAATATATGTTCTTCAAACATTTATTTTGGTAATTGGTACAATCAGAACATGAATTTAGTTTTCAGGGTTTCTTTGCTAAACTGTTATATTTGTAGTTCATCTCATAAGGAGTATCCCATATGACACGTCATTATTCTGATTATTTCTGACCACTCCTGGATCCTGTGTTTATTTTTGTAACACTTGTGTTGAATTTATGTCATGAATCTTCACTTTAAAATTATATTTTATTTTTGCTCATTTTTTAGGACCCATATATAGAATTTCATGAGCCACTCTCGGCCCCTCAACCTCATATTTGGAAACTAGAAGGATGAAATTAAACAGCACGAAATAAATATAAATAAACTTGTTTAAATCTAAACAGCAGCTGAATGAGCAACCTGGTGAAGTTTATCAGTAATGCAGTGAGTTGGAACAGAAGCGCACATGCGCAGTGTCCCTCCGCCTGCGTGCGGCGGTCTGTCAGCGGTCCGCTGCGTGAACCAGTCTGCGGGGAAACATGAGCCAGGTCCGGGTCGGTCGCGGTGTGTCAGTCCGCTGCAGGGAGGAGGAGAACCGGGGAAGGTGAGAAGCCGCCTCTCTGCGGGCTCTGCGGGTTGGAGCCGAGTTTTAAAAGCGAAACCATGAGAGTCGCGGCTGGAGGAGGAAAGTTGCTCCGATTTAATCATCAGCTTTCAGGTTTTAACATCAGAGCATTTAGTGCTTATCGCTGCTGATGGAGTTCTTGTCTCACTGTGGAAACTGACCACGCGTGTTTAGTTTGGTGCCATAAATAAAAGCTGAAAGCTGGATATTTACCGCCATGGCTGGTTTTAGTGTCCGGGAGAGGGAGCAGAGTGGGTCAGGCTGCAGGCTTTTCCTTACATAAGAGGAGGAATCTGATCCTTCAGCCCAAAAACTGACAGAGAAACAGAAACAAGAGACTGAATACCTGCAGGACACCCGCAGGCTGCTGCACCGTGAGAAACCTTCTATCATAAAAGAGTTGAAACTTTGACGAAAGAAAATACAAAGTTTATTTCTCAGTGTTTTGAGTAACACAGAAAAAGACTGATAGATGTACTGAGATGCTGCTGCAAAAAATGGCTTAATGCGCTTTATTATCCTGACACGTAATATGATATTACAGCTGTATAATCATAGTGATTATACAGTGGATCCCTGGTATTTGTTGGGATTAGGATTACAGCCACGAATAGCAAACTCCCTCTAAAAACGCTCAAAGCAACCTGCCTATTTTAACATTTTAAATATGCATCAATACACTGGAAACCTTCGTACTGCAGAAAATCAACAGACTCATTTTCATTTTAGATCATGAAGGTTCCCAAAGAGCCTGTTGTGCCAGGATATATTGGTAAAACCCATCACCAAACTGCTAAAATATGAATAAACAGCAGTGTCTGCAATCGACATGTACTTTAAACTAAATATGAACATATTTTCAATTTAACCAGGCCCTCCAGGATTTTTTGTTATTTTTTTTGCAATCAGAATCATTGATTCTGTTATGCTAATTTAGAAATATAAGAAATGTTGCGATATTTGTGCTTATTGCGATATTATACTTCGTGTTACTTCCCATTTCCATCGGCAGAGGCAGAAAAACTAATACTGCCACCTGCTGGTGGGAGTGTGTTATATAAAGCCAACGTTTTTGAACATTTTGCAGAAAATTTGCAATAAACTCACATTACACATTAGCGTGAAAAAGTACAGCGATCTGTTGATGTTTGCATGAATTTGTACGATCATGGAATCATCAGAAAGTGGAGGGACTGATTGATGTCGTATACAGATAAAAACTTTGCTTCTTTTTTTTTGCAACATTTTAAAAATTTGCTCAAAATTCACTTGACAATTGGATGGCAACATAAATATTGTGCAGAGGTTTTCCAGCTTTTCAAGCTGAAGTTTCTCTTCAATGTTTTAGATACTTTGTGAAAAATAATGCATGAGAAGGTGGATTTCCTGCAAATAATTTATATTCATGTTCCTGAGGAATATCTGAAAACTGAAGTGCAATTAGTCAGGGATCCACTGATATATCTGCAGTAGCATCACTATTGGCTGATATTTGTCATTTACTCTTATTAATGGACTAGTAATCATCCAAGTCAACTTGGTCTGATGTTAAAAGTAATAATCCTCTTTATTACACCATAAATTAAATGTGAATTATTGCCACATTTCTTTGCTTAATGCCTCTCTGGGTCTGGCAGGCTTTATATTGCCAAACCTGCAAAATCAAGAAATCCCTTAAATAAAGAAATAAGCACCTGCTCTGTAGTAACACCAGAAGAGTTACAGTCAGAGTTACTGTAGTTTTAGTCACAGCTCCAGACTAAGAGCTGCTGAGGTTAATGACATGACACCGAAGGCATTTCTGTTTCCACTTCACCAACCAGTCTCGGCAGAAGTGGTTATTGAGGCCATCCTGTTTTAACTGCTTGTTTTTCCTCTTTCTGAGCTTGTTGTCAGCAGCTTTTGGAGACATGACAGCGTGGCGTTGTAATGGGAAGGCGCAAGCCGCTGCGCGTGCCTCTGTGTCTGAAAGCTGCTGCTGGTTTCAGGAGCAGGAAAAGGTTTGGGGATCGAAGCTCTGAGGCAGAGGGACTTTAAATTCCTCTGGATCTCTACAGTACTTCAGTACGGATTAAACTGTTACTATAATTTCTTACAAAGGTTATTAAATAATAACAGGAAGTTTCTGATCTAAACTTGGATCAATTACCATTTGTACAAACCTAAGAGCAAATCGTCATGTGATTATTAAAATGATTCAGCCATTATGTTTAATGGAAAAAAAACATATCCAAATAGAAATGGCTTCAATAAAACCTAATAGAGTCAGACCAAAGACTATGGCATTTAAATGCAGCGATTAACTGATCATCAGCAAGAGAGACCTGCTCTATTAAAGCTTCAGTTTTAGCAGCTGAAAGGTTTAAGGAAAAACATCAGCAATGACTGTCAGGTAGGTGTTCACAAAAACTTCTGATTCTTTCTTTCTAAAAAACAAAGACATTTCTGAATTTGAAAAGTCAAAACAAATTTCTGAAAAAATTTCTGAAATTAATCTAAAAGTTTTTGATTCTTTTCTAGCAATTTTTCAAACAAAACTGCATATGTGGAACATCAGGAAAATTTTATTGTTTTATTTCCAGTCACTTACGCTTCAAAGATTTGAAGTCAAACCTGATGCTAAACATGAACTGAGAAACTAACAGGTGACATAACTGAGTTGTTTTTGACTAATGTTGAGTACATCCATCCATTTTCAGTCATCAGTCTGTCGCAGGGCAGCACAGAAACAGACAGGAGAAACAACCATGCACACACACTCACACCTAGAGAGAATTTAGAGACCAATAACCTGACAGGTTTTTGGACTGTAGGAGGAACGAGTACCCGAGAGAACCACGCATGCAAGGAAAACATGCAAACTCCATGCAGGCCGCGATCCGGACCTTTGCTGCAAGCAACAGTCTACCAACTGCACCTGCACTTTGAGTCTCAGAATCTTTTCTGTAAGCTTCAGTTTAACACAGGCAGCAGGAGAGGAACCATCTGAAGAGTTTGTTCCTTAAAACATGAAACTGTTTTTCTTAGAAAACCACTTACAGTACTGGTGGTTTTCTGTTTTGCTTTTCTGGTATCTTTGAGGAAGCTGAATTTTTTTCATCTACAGAAACTTTTCAGGATTCACACCTTTAAACTTTTGTGTTTTACATGACCAACATAAAGTAGCACATAAAAATCCATAACTTGCTTTGCAATTCTGAGTTCACTACGGATATCATGTGATTAACTGCAGTTAAATATTTTTAATTGATTGAGCAGCCATAGTTTTATGACATTATAGATTATTTGAAAGGGACCATTGGATGCATATCAATACCCTTATCAGTAATCAATGGAAAATGTTTTGTTGGCACTAACAGCTGAACAGATTTTTACATGTTTCTTCTGGTGTTTTAAAGATTTATAATGAGCGATCAGTTCCAAGTCTTTGAGGGTGGAAGGCCTCCTTTCAATGACCCTAATCTTCATCTCCCTCCCCAGATTCTGCCTCCGATGAAAGTCAATGCTTTGACTGGGTCGCTCCAAAACGTTTGTTTGAAGTACAGATATGTCGATTCAATACTAATAATCTGCATCGGTACCGATATTGAAATAAATTCTAGATCAGGTATTGGTGACAACATGCCTAATCCATAAAGGCAGATCTACTCAGTCTAATTATATTTAGAATTTCTAACTTCACTTTCTGAACCATTTGAAAGAAAATTTCTTGCCGTTTGCTTGTACATATTTGACTAAGGTAGTGAACCTTTTGTTTTTGTCAGTTATAGTTTCTTTACTCCTTATTTTTGCATTGGCTGCTCTACCAGTAATTGTGCTTACTACAAAAATTTAATATGTTTTTTCACGTTTGATGAGGCTTATGAAGCTATTGGTGTGTTTAAGTGAAAAGTTATACAATTGATTTGTAATTCAGTATATTTATGTCTGTATTTTTAAACAAGAAATGTTTTAAGTTGATTGAGCTTTTTTTTCAGCATCAGATCAGTATCGGCCATTACTAAACCTCAGATATCAATATTGGTATTGGAAATGAATAAAGTGGATCAGTGCATTCCTAGTCAGAAATAAAATGATCTCATGGTTTCAGATGTTTGTCCACCGTGGCTCATCTTCAATGACTGAGATATTCTCCGTTAATTAAGTCTCTCCTCCATACATGCCTGCTCTGTCTGGAGGGCTTCGCTTACTACAAAAGTTATATAACTGTGCAACAAACCGGAGCAACACAGGCTGGAGATCCAGCCTTTGGATCAAACTCTGTGGAGTTTCTCATGCTGAGCTCACATCTGTGGCGTCTGCACTCAGAGTTTGTGTTTGGGAACAAAAGGTCACCTCCCCTGACTCGCTGAAGTATGCAGCCGCTGAGGAAGAACAGAGCGACAGAAAGAGAAGACATTTCTCTCTGTCGGCTCGCATTGTTTCACTGACTCAACACGTCACTGCTGTCAGGATAAAGATGTTGTACTTTGTTTCTCTCTCCTTTGTAAAGCTGAGAATTGTGTCTCTTGTCAGACCTGCTGATGAGTCTGTGGATGTGAAAAGTGGATGGAAGAAATATGTTCCCTCTGCAGACAGTTTGTAGATGCATGTGTTTGAGAAATTCCCTCTCCTCCCTGGAGAAGGTTGTTGTGTTGCAAATTGTTGCTGGGTGTTGTCGAATTAACTCACTGCTGCTGGTAGGAAGTTGTGCAAGAGGGCAGACAGGAGACAGGAAGACATGTCTGATTCTAGCACTGATCCAACTCAATCATGCTGCTGCAGTATCAGCATTAGCTGTTTGCTTTTGTTACCATGGAGTTGAATTAATCAATCAGTTCTGGTTAAATCTCAATAAAGCTGCAGTAAAGAACATCTAAAGTTGGTGTGCGAACCAGACATGTTCATCTGGTGAGAGTTCATAAGCATTTGGAATAAAGACATGAACATGATCATCAGATTAACAAAGTCATTTTGGATAGTAACATGTTCCAGCCACAATCACTAACTGAGTCACATATAGGTTAATTACCCACAGAAGAATGTTTGAAAGACTTTACCTATGATATTTTTCATTTCCAGCTAATAAAACCATGTCGCTTAAAAATTAGAATATTACATCAGACCAATGAAAACATTTTTAATGTTTTTAATGTTTTAATAAAAACATTTTTAATGTTTTTATGAAATGGAGTCTTAATCAAAACTATTTAATACCCGCTTAATAGTTGTCAGTTTTCAAAAGGTACTTTTAGTTTGACAAAAGAGCTTCATTGGGACAGAAATTTTAATTTATTGAATGACTTTGCATTAATCTAATGGTTGAATAACCTAAATAATATATTAAAAACAATAAATATATTCAGTGTTGATTTCATATGTCTATTTATGCTATAATCTAGCAGCAAATTTTCTTTTTTTTATTGAAAATGTTGTTTCTTGAGTCAGACTTTTACCATAAATTTTTCTTCTGCTGCTTATCCAATAGAATTAGCTGGATCCAGATAAATTACATTCATTGGATTATTTTTACCAGAATTTTTACGAATGTGGGCCCCAAGGCTGCAGCCAGTTTTGGTTCTCTACCTAGCAAAGAAAATTTCTTCTACAAACGCAAGTTACAGGCATTACCAGGTAGTCCTATGCATGAATTGATGCATGGTAGGATTAATTTGTCCCCTGAACTGTAGCTCCATGTCACCCCCCCAAAAAAAATTAATATTATTTCCTAATTTTCAAATACTTGAATATTGTTTATATTTATAAAAATTCCAAAAATCAATCTGTTAAGGGCCTCTTGAGTTTCATATAAAGTGCAAATAAAAACACACATTCATTAAAAAAAGTTTTTGTGCCTCTGCTTCTCAAATTAATTGGACTAGTTTTTCCGCAAACTGTCGAAGTGATCTGTTTTGCAACTTAGTGAGATGTAGATAACCTTAAACTGAATTTCCTGTTTGATTTTATTAAACTGGTGTAAAAGAGTTTCATCCTGAGCTGATGGTCAAAAATAAGACAGAAAAACTCCTGTCTTTTCAGGGTAAAAAAAATAAAGAAAGATAGAAAGAAGTCTAATTTGCTATTTAGCAGAATTTTTGGTTATTTTCCGGAAATATTTTCAGACAAGTGAATTTTCTTCCATTTTTCTGATATTCACATTGTTTGGTAAATACTGCATCCAGCATTTAGTCAAATGAGAATGCATCGACAGAGGTTGATTGATGCCAAACTGGGAACCAAATCACATCTAGTTTGGCTCTTCATTTCTTCTGAGTGTTAATCTGAGTGTAAATATTTTTTAGCATTCACCAATAATAATAACCCAGTTTCATCCAGTTCAAATTATTTCACATTGCAGAGAAATAATTGTTGTTTCTTTCTGGTTTTCAGGTTCAAAAGAGTGACAAATTGCAGTGGAGAATATGTGAAAGTGAGTTTCTTTGAAATAATTTTCTTGGTCCCCATAAAGCCTATCAATCATCAGAGGTCCTGAATAACAACATAAACAAGAATACATAGATACACACACACGCACACACAGAATGATTTCCATTTGTTTCTTCATTTCTATAGCCTAACAAAGAGAATCAGTACATGCCTAATTCTAAACCTATAAATCAGTTCACACCTTATTCCAATACGTGACCTTTGACCCAAAACCAGCACCTCCTCTTATGTTGGTCCTCAGAATAATGAATTTGTCAGAAAAATGGTCCTTACACTGGAGTAAATACGCACACACGCACATATGCTCGTGTTTTGTTTTGTTTTGTTTTGAAGCGGTCCTGGCCTGGTTCCCAGCTTGTGACTCCCGGTTCAGAGGGAGGAACCACCGTGTCCAGGCTGAGGGGTGGGACTTTTCAGGCTGAACCATTCCCAGCTCATCCTCAGCATAAACTCTTCATATACAGTAGCTTATTTAACGCCTTTCGTTTGTATAAAGACAAGATGGACAAAAGCTGCTGAGTGATGACCCTGTTTCACAATGCCGTTGCCAGGGCGACTAGGCCAAGACTCCAATGTCCCTGGTTTTGCTTTGGGCCTTTGGTGCCACTACTGTGGATGTCAGTGTGGGAATGCCAGAGATGTCCATCCTTCCCTCCCTCAGTCCTTCCCAACTGTCTGTCCTATAGTAAAAGAAATGAAAGCAGGGAAGGCTGCAGCTTGACTGCAGAAGAGATGCTGCAAACCAGTGATTCTCCTCACAGCTCAGGTTCTTGTCTTTTGGATTTCGGTCTGAGTCCTGGAGCTGTCTAATTCTGCACCTCTGATGCCTTTCAAGTTCTCCAAGGAGAAATTCTGGTTGGAGCCGCCGTCGGAAAAACTGAGAAAGCAGCTGGAGGAGGAACTGAGGCTGAGCGGCACCAACCTGAAGAGTCACGCCTGGTACCACGGCCCGATACCCTGGGAGGTTTGTTCTGACTGCATGAAAATATTTACATTTCATCGTTACACAGAGAACGTTTTATCTTTAAAATGAGAACTAAATGTCACACTGTAAGGATTTTTCATCTAGTTTCTAATGAGAATATCTTAGTCCACTTGAAATAAGCCAAAACTAACTTACAACTTTTCAGTGAGACATAGGAGCTTCTTTATTCATGTTTATTGAAAGTACTAGTTCTATTGGCAGATTATTTCACTTTTTCATCAATATTAAGGGTTTATTGACTTAAAACAAGCTCCTATTTCTTGCTGAAAAGTTACTTATAAGTTAGTTTTGTCTTATTTCAAGCATCCAAAGATATTTTTACTAGAAACTCCAACAAAATTACTTGGTAAAATTTTTTGTTTTTGCAGTGTAGATGTTTGTTTTTAAAGAAGGGAAATACTTTCTTCCTGTTTGTTGTGAGAAAGTAGTGAAAATAAATAAAAACACCCACATCACAAAAAATGTGGTCTTTATAAACTTTCAGAGACAGGAAAACACGATTTCTACTAAAACCAACATGTAGACAAACTTGTAGGAGCACCATTAACATCATAACTCTTAACAGTCATTTACTCTTTGACTTTATTTTGACTTTATCCATGTCACGCTGGAAATTTCCCCTTGCTCATCTCTCTTAAGATCCCACCACATTTTGTTTTAAACATATTCAGGTTACGACTTTAACTAGATCATGTGAACAACTTGTTTTTTCTTCAGCCATTCTGTTGTAGATTTGTATTTGGGATTTTTATCCTGATATATTTTTGGTTTGGTTTTCTCCACACTTGCTGCTGTGCATTGTTGGAAAACATCTCCACTTTTGCTTCATCCTTTCAAAGGATTTTCGTTTGACCCAAATCATCACACCTCCACCACCATGCATACTAGACCCGCAGAGCTGTTTAGTTTTTGGTGCCTTATAAACATACATTTTGAAACTAAAAAAGGTTCAGATAATTTCACATGGCTCTATATTTGCTAGCAAACATCTTTGCTACCCACAAACCATCGTCTGACCCAGAGTGGCTAAAACATCCTATTTAACAAACCAAAGTTGCATTTCAGGCTTGTGTGAAATGGGGAAATTACAACTTAACCACTAATTTAGTGCAGAATTCACATAAAACCTTCAAATTAATATTGAGGTAAAAGTGGGTTTGTTAACACCACATCTTTTAAAAAGAACAGCAACTGAAACGGCTCACCTCTTCTAGGGGAAACAGATCTCAGGTCTGTAAATATCGTATGTCGGCATGTTTAAGTCATGCAGCATTGCTCCTGTGCTGTTGACCTGTGAGTTATGCTACCTTCACAAAGGAGGTTTTGCTCCTCAATTCAGATTTTTTTGCTGGAATTTCACTTTTTTTCATAGTCGTTCATATGACTGAAAAATGCGACTGAAATCAGCCACCGTCTATAGAAGGTTTTTAAAGTTAATTTCATGATTATAAATATCAGTGATTGTTTACATTCTGCAGAATTCTGCAGAATTATGATGCATGTTTCACCTCAATGACATAAAAGTTGGATAAAATCTGACATGACCGTTCAGACTGCAGGCGCTTTGAAAACAACTGAAAATGATTTAGTTCCACATTCGGAAGTTGAACAAATTGGATTTTTTTGTGGGTGAAAAGATAAGAACCGGGCCGTTCAGACTGCCATGGAAAAGTCAGACATAGGTCGCAAATCATCCAGATGTGTTGATTAGTCTGTTATGGCTCAAAAATACAAATTTGTTCATTTTATCTTGATCAAACAGACTGGCCATATGGAGGAAACATACTCCGTAATGCAGCAGTTTGACCACAAGAGGGAGAACTAAATCAAATTTAAGAGTCAAAACTTCTGTAAGGCTTAAAACGGGATTATAATGATGATAATAAATATGATTTGCTGTTTTTGACAAAGGAAATCGAATCTTTATTTTAAATGTAAAGGAAACATCCTCGTTTCTTACACAAATTCCTCCTATATAATATAATTTGCTCCATGATGAAGACTTCAGGGAGAGCTCTGCTCAGTTCAAACTGAAATTTTTCCACAATGAATTGAAGAACATGTTTACACCATATTCTGTGACCACCGTACACTGTGACTATAGGAGACGCTGTTGCTTTTTAATACTATGCTACACCAAAAACCTTTATGTTTTTGTACAACCTTTGTATTTATGTACCATTTATAGAAAAAGTGAAAATGTTATCACACTGTAACTGATATAAAAACATGAAACTTTTTCTTTATTTTTCTTCTGCGTTTGTTCCCCCCCCCTCCTGCAAAGCTTACATTTTTGATGTAGCTTAGTATTAAAATGCAACAGCGCCTCCTATGGTCATTATATACTGTGATTACAGAGTATGCTGAAACACCTGCTTAGCAAACATAAGAATTAAAGAATGATCTTCCAAGAGTGAGCAGAAAAACCACCTCAGAAAGTATTTCACTTGAGCAAGGCTTGTTCTAATTTCATATCTGATGAGACAAAACACCAGAAACCTCCACTGATTCTCTGCTTTGGACGGATTAAATGTCTCCGCAGGTGTCGGAGAGTTTGGTGGTGAACGAAGGTGATTTCCTCCTCAGAGACTCCCGGTCCAGTCAGGGCGGCTTCGTCCTCACCTGCCGCTGGGAACAGGAAGCCCTTCACTTCCCCATCAAGAAGACGGTGGTCCAGTCTGGGGAGACGTACAGCCGGGCCCAGTACAGCCTGGAAGGAGAGGCCTTTGACTCGGTCCCGGCCCTCGTTCACTACTACATGGGCAGCCAGGCGGCCCTGACGCTGTGGAGCAGAGCTCAGATTAACCGGCCGGTGAACAGGACGCTGCCGCTCAGCTTCCTGGAAACAGCTTTCAGCACATCATCCAACCAGAGAGACCGGAAGGGAGAGGAGCGGGTCTATCCGATCAGGTGGAGGGCCACTCTGTTTTACTCTTTGAGTTTCTCTTCTGTTTCTACATATATGCAGATTTATGTGACTTGCATGGAAGAGGTTTGAAGTGAGAAATTACAAAACCTGTAGAAGTGAAGAGCTGGAGCTCAAAATCTGGTCCAAAGGCGACAATAAGTTAATCAAGAATACAGAAATGTGCATCTCAGATAAATCTGAGCTGTGCTGATGTGACACGCCTGTGCTGGATGTATTAGGATCTGATGAATCAGGTCTGATTTTAACGCTCCATGAAATGTATGGGGTACCGTTTGTGAAGTTACAAAATTTACTGTAGTAATTTGTTTTACTTAGCCTGACATGAGAGAAAACAAATGGGAATTCATGTGATTCATTTATTGGGAAATGATTGCTTAAATATAAATTTAATTGAAATAGCAAGCTAAATATTTAGGCTACAAAGAAAATATTTCATTCATTACTTAAATGTTTAGCTTCTAAACTAAATCGTCAAGCTAAATATTCACAGTGAAGCTAAATATTTAATTATCAAACTTATTGTTTAGCTTGATAACTAGGTATTTAATTTTAAATTATATTTAGCTTGCATAAATACTTATTTTGAGGCTAAATATTTAGTTAGCAGGCTCATGAGTGATTGTGATCAGAGCTGTCCAGTGAGCCAGGGTGCATGGTCATGTCTGCAGTCTTTGCAAGCCATTATTTGTTTTAGGTTCATTTTATCTGACTTTGAATTAAAAGAAAAATTAAGAACAATAAGAAACACAAACTGTTTTCCTTTCACTGTTTCCTGCTGTCTGATCTCAGCCATCCTGTCTCCTCACAGCCCATCCTCTGCTCAGGACGGTTCTGGATCTGACTGGAAACACCACGGCCAGCTGTTGAATCCTGCTGCAGATTCTCCTCACAGTCACAGTGAGTTCCAGTTTTCTTTTTGTTTGTTTCTTTTGTTATTCTCTGCACTGTTATTTGTTTGTTTATTTATTTATTTAGTGAGTTAATAATAAACTTGGCTATATCACAAAGAGTGCAGAAAATAATAATTCAGAAAATTTATACAACTAAAGTGTTGTTTGCTCTGTTGCCTGCAGGTGTCACTAGTGAAGCAATTTATCCGATTTTTTAATATTGGTTTAGTGTTTAAAGTGATCTTCCTGAATTTCAACTATAAATACATATATTTTGTAATCATATGCCATAAGTATTTTCCTTTAATGAGCTTTAATATTTATAAAGCAAGATGTTTTTTTGAAGACAAATGTTATGATTAAATGTTTTCTTTTTTTTTATTAAATAAGACTCACACTTCATTAATTCATACATTAACAGAAACATGTTGTTACTTCAAGGAATAAAAACACATTTCAGGCTCATTTCATAATGCAGTTGATATAGAATAACAAAATTGCTTCAAAATCATTCATGATTATCTTAAACCTGTCACTGGATTATCACTACTGCAAACTTCAGGCAATTTTTCCTCTTATTAACTAATAAATTATAATTACAACACCATCTTCCAATGAAACCTTTGATTATTCCTGTCATGTAAAAATACCATGTTTTACTTTGTTACATAGATTTATATATAAGATTGACATCTGATGATGATGCTTCTCAGAAATTAGAATATAAATTATAAATATTATAAATGCAGAAACAGAATTTTTATACATAGACATTAGAGAAAAGTAGCTTCACAGATATCTGTGGTTTTATCATCATTCCTTTCTGTGACTGAAGAAATTTAGATTGGTTTCTAAATTATGTGTGACTGTCCTAAAATAATGATTAAACAAATTTAGGTCAGCCCATTCAGCTACACAATCCTATTTGTTTTAATGTATTTCAATCTTTTCATTGTGATGTGCTTGAAGTGCATGTAAAGATGTTTATGGTCATAAAAATTATTCCTTTTTGGCTTTGCTTCTATGGAATACTCTCCTCCATAAACACTTTACTACAGAAATAAAAACAGTTAAAAGTAGCAGAGTAATTGCCAGCAGAAATGCCATAACATCAACAGAGTGGTACTGGAATCATGGACATCTTGTAGGACTCAGTCCTCAGATGGGCCGCTCCTTTGTGCCTCATGACAAACTCGATCCAGAACATGGCTCGGTCCAGAGGTTTCATGGGCTGATCCCTGTGGAGGCTGGACAGTTCCTTCATCTTCTCTCTGTATGAAGGCTCATAGAGAACCTCCTTCAGAGCCTCCAAGAAGACATTTTTATTTAGTGCTGCAATGTCCAGGACTTTGGCAATTCCTTTGGATGCCATCCTGAAGAAGTTGTCTTGTTGATCAAACATGAGGGGCAAGCCAACCAAGGGAACGCCATGATAGATGGCCTCTTGCATTCCATTGGTACCTCCATGAGCCACAAACACTTTGGTTTTGGGATGGCCAAGGAGGTCATTTTGGGGTAACCAGTCCAAGATTAGGGTATTGTTGCCAAGGGTGGATGGCTTCTTTCCTTTGTGCCTCCAGATCACCTTCTGAGGAAGCTCAGCAAAAGCAGCTGCAATTTCTTCAGCCATGTCATCAGGGAGTTTTTCTACCAATGTCCCTAATGTCATCACAATGACACCATGTTCTCCAGAACTCTGTACAAAGTCCTCCAGTTGTTTGGGGAGAGGTTTGGAGGGTTTGCACTGGAATCCTGACATGTAGACGATGTTTGGCATTGTTGGTCGTGGAAACTCAAAGGTGAAGTCGTTTCTCATCAGCCAGATGTCGGCTGATTGGAACAGCTCCATGTAATATATGTCACTGCCAAAGTGACGATGGACAAAGGGTTTGTAGCTTGGTTCCACAACGTACCAAATTTGGAAACATGTAAAGATGTAGTAGAGGAAGTTCTTGACCCTCTGCATAAAGGTCATCTTGTCAGTCACCTCTGATCCTGGTATGGGGATGTAGGATAGAGGGGAAGGTGTAATAGCTTGATGCCCCTCTCCCTGAATCGTCCACCTGACATTAAAGACAAGTGGAAGACCCAAACGGTGACCCAGAAGAACTCCTCCACCAATTGCCGGATCAGTAAGAACCAAATCATATTTGGCATCACGGAGGCTTTGCATTAGTGCTTTATCCTCAAAAATATTTTCCACCATTTGAAGCACTTGCTTACCCATTTGATAAAAGGTTTGCAATAGATCATACTCCAGGGAAATGCGAGACCAGACTGAAGAACCATGACGCCTCATGTTTATTGTCTTCATGACATACGACCCAAAGTTCTGCTTGTCGAATCCAGCTGGAGAATTTATGGTAATGGCCTTGTAGTGAGGGGAGTCAGGCTTGATGTACCAGGTGTCTGAAGGTCGCAGCACTGTGACTTCATGGCCTCTGGCGTGAAGCTCTTCGATGATGACGTTCATATTGACCCAGTGGCTTCCATCCACTGGGAACACCAAGACCTTCCCTCCATTTACTGGGGGTGACGAGCAGAGCAAGACTGCCAGGGTCAACAGGGTCAGTGGGGTCATCTCTGAAAGAGATCCCGATGGGAGATACAGAGGTGTTAGCATTGACCATCATAACAAAGGACTTCCATCAACATGAGGACACTTGTGTATGAGAAACTGAGTTGTCGAATATTGGCTTTTGTAAGTATAAGCAACCTTCAAAGGTATGAATGACTTGTAATGGATTAGAGTCTACAGCTGTAGTCTAAATGTGATTTTTTTTTATTTGCCCCATAAATTTTAACCCTTTTGCAACTAACACAAAACATCCAAACTGCAAAGATGTTGTCTTTTATGCTGTAAAGTCCTCCAGCCTGGCTAAATTAAAACAATGGGTCAAAATCCTTCAGCAAAGATGTGAGGGTTTAATTTAAACTTATCACAGACACTTAGTGGGACTTATTCCTGCAAAGTTCGGAATAATCAATTATGATCAGGGTCAATTAAATTTTTACACATGGTCAGGTTGGTTTAGATTGCTCTTTCTTCTTTATAAATTAAATCTTCATTTGTAGATGTAACTACAAACAGAGTAGATGTTTGATCTACTATGATCTAACTAATAACAGAGATAATCTGAGTAAATATAAATGTGACACAAACAGAAAAAACCAGGAGGAACGAGTTGTTGGAACTGTAAATAAATGTTCATTGAGATTTATTATACCGCATGTGACTTTTTTGGAGATTACAAGCAATATTTAAATAAAAACAGTTATCTAATCAGAGGCGTGTAGTGTTGAATTACATTTACTCCATTGCTTTTGCTTGAATAAAATCTTTGACTATCCGACTCAACTCTGCATCTAAATAGAGGCTTTCATTGCAGTAACTTAAGAGTTATCGTGACTAAAATTTGGTAACAAACTAAAATGTTAACACCTAATGGGGACTGATAAATAGTACAATAGTCTTACTTGTCAACTGAACATGTAAATACTGGGTTCTAGGCAGTCATATACATTCAGTTTTGGAGGCTTGGGACAAGCTGGGATGTAAATTTGCAAGAGTTCACTGTGTTTTAAGATTCTGCTATCAGCATTGTTGCCTGTTTTTAGAAATTTCAAATGGTAAATGAGATCCTAAGAAGAAAATTTACATAACAAGAGGAAGATTAAACAGGAAAAATGCTATTTTAACTGCATTTGGTGTGGCAATTTACATGAACCTTTATTACAATTTAAATTTAACATTGGGTGTATGCAACTAGGATGATATTGCATTTTTCAGCCATCATGCAATTTTTGTTTCGTACTTTTATTTTTGATGACACAAGTATTCACACACATTTTTGACCATGAAACAAAAATTCCCAAATATTTGATGTCAGTTTAAAGGTAAAAGATAAAGACGATTTACAGAGAACAATGAACGTAGATGAGAGAATCTGGATGTCCATCAGGTTATGAAAGAGTTAGTTTAATTACTGAAAATTAGATCAACAATCTCAACTGGTTTACATGTTACACATTGGTTTATAAAAAGAGAAAGCAACAATATCATACTCGCAAATACTAAGTTTTAAGATGAAAACGTAAACATGTTTCGTACAAAAAGTTCCATTTCACCAAACTTGACCAAAGAACTAAATTCTACAAAGTGAGGTAAATAACCATAAACAATAGAGGATAATGACATTTCTAGAAAAAAGCAGTTTAATGTTCGACATTAGACCTGCATTTAACTTGATAGCTCCATTAAAGTTTTTTGTAAACACAAGACAGTCAGTTGGATCAGATAAGCAACAACAAACAAGGATGTGTTTGGTCAGATTAATTATTCCTTTTTGGCCTTGCCTCTGTTGAGTACTCTAGTCCAGAAACATTTGGTTACAGAAATAAAAACAATAAAGAGTAGCAGAACAATTGCCAGCAGAAATGCCATAACATCAACAGAGTGGTACTGGATCATGGACATCTTGTAGGACTCAGTCCTCAGATGGGCCGCTCCTTTGTGCCTCATGACAAACTCGATCCAGAACATGGCTCGGTCCAGAGGTTTCATGGGCTGATCCCTGTGGAGGCTGGACAGCTCCTTCATCTTCTCTCTGTATGAAGGCTCATAGAGAACCTCCTTCAGAGCCTCCAAGAAGACATTTTTATTTACAGTTCCATAGTCCAGGACTTTGGCCACCCCCCTGGATGCCATCCTGAAGAAGTTGTCTTGTTGATCAAACATGAGGGGCAAGCCAACCAAGGGAACGCCATGATAGATGGCCTCTTGCATTCCATTGGTGCCTCCATGAGCCACAAACACTTTGGTTTTGGGATGGCCAAGGAGGTCATTTTGGGGTAACCAGTCCAAGATTAGGGTATTGTTGCCAAGGGTGGATGGCTTCTTTCCTTTGTGCCTCCAGATCACCTTCTGAGGAAGCTCAGCAAAAGCAGCAGCAATTTCTTCGGTGATGTCCTCAGGGAGTTTTTCTACCAATGTCCCTAATGTCATCACAATGACACCATGTTCTCCAGAACTCTGTACAAAGTCCTCCAGTTGTTTGGGGAGAGGTTTGGAGGGTTTGCACTGGAATCCTGACATGTAGACGATGTTTGGCATTGTTGGTCGTGGAAACTCAAAGGTGAAGTCGTTTCTCATCAGCCAGATGTCGGCTGATTGGAACAGCTCCATGTAATGTACATCTTTGCCAAAGTGACGATGGACAAATTCTGGGTAGAGTGGTTCCACAACGTACCAAAATTGGATACATGTCACAATATAAATGAGGAAGTTTTTGACCCTTTGAATAAATGTCATCCTATCACTCAACTGTGATCCTTGGTATAGGGACGTATGAGAGTGGGGAGGGAGCAATTGTAAAATGCCCCTCAATCTGAATAGTCCACCTGACATTAAAGACAAGAGGAAGACCCAAACGGTGACACAAAAAAACACCCCCTCCAAATGCAGGATCTGTAAGAACCAGATCAAATTTTACATCATGGAGACTCTGCATTAGTGCTTTATCTTCAAAGATCACTTCTGTCATTTGAAGAACCTGCTCATGCATGATGTATGACTGTGACAGTAGGTTGCAAACTATAGAAATATGAGTCCTAAATGAAGGTCCCTCTCGCCGTAACTCCAATGTTCTGTTCACAAATAGCCCAAAGCTTTGTTCACTAAAACCAGATGAGGAATTTACAGTAATGGCCTTGTAGTGAAGGGAGTCTGGTTTGATGTGCCAAGAATCAAAAGGTCGCAGCACTGTGACTTCATGGCCTCTCGCGTGAAGCTCTTCAATGATGATGTTCATGTTGACCCAGTGGCTTCCATCAACTGGGAACACCAAGACTTTTCCTCCATTTACTGGGGGTGACGAGCAGAGCAAGACTGCCAGGGTCAGCAGGGTCAGTGGGGTCATCTCTGAAAGAGATCCCGATGGGAGATACAGAGATGTTAGACCTGACCCTACTCACCAAGCACTGATTTTAGGTAAACCAATCAACATGCAAATGTTTGGACGTAAAACATTTTGATGTTGGATGCTGTCATGTTTTTTGATTTTGGGCAGTCCTAATGTGAGGTGAGGAACAAAATCCATACCTGTCAAAACAATGAGGTCAGAGCAATTTGTTTTGGTTTGAGGAAATGGTTGGTAATAAATGGTTGTAACCATGTTTACAATGATGCTAACAAGAGTTAGCAACTAATCTATGGGTACAACTGTCCACAGAAGCTATTTGCAACTCTTGGTTTTTGTTAATTGGGAGTTAGGAAACAAAGTCAACAAAAATATCAACAATTACATGTGAGATATTAAGATTTTAGAGATTTTAGATTGACATTTTTGAGGCGATGATGGCTTGGGTCACTTCAGCTTTGAAAGGGAAATTTCATGTTTATGTTTACAAGTTATATTCAAAATCGATGTTGATATGTAGAGATCAGTAACCACATAATAAAGTTTTTGGAGACAATTTACATCAACATAGGAATGAACAAATGAGAGATTTTTGTTTGCTTTATGTACATTTTAGCAAATTGGCAGCCGTGCTTTTGGAAAAGATTTCAGATTTTGTGGTTTCCAGATTCTGGAAGTTCACCTGTTTAACACATTGTGTTTTCTACAAGAGAAATGTAACTTTAAACTTAGGATATTCTTGAAAAGTTTGGATCTTTCTCTGGCTATAAAATTAATCTACTTAAAAGTGAATGCTACCCAGTAAATTCTTTGACTTTAGAACCTGGGCAATCTGACCTTCCTTTTAAACTCAATCCCTCAGGGTTTAGGTACCTGGAAATTAATATTACACGTACTTTGCCTTCAATGTTTTCTCAAAATTTCGCCCCCCCTGGTTTCTCAAATCACATCAGACTTTCAGAGGTGAAACTCTCTCCCTCTTTTACTAATTGGCATTAATTTGTCATTAAAATGAATGTTCTACCTAGATTTCTTTTTTATGTCTATGTATACCTCTGTTTTTGCATAAACAGCTTTTCAAGTCCCTGGATCAGATGGTTTCTTCCTTTTTGTGGAGTGGAAAGGCCCCCAGACTGAGGCTTTCCCTATTGCAACAGTTCGCCACAAATGGTGGTCTTTCCCTACCCAATTTTGCATTGTGTTACTGGTCTTCACATATTTATAAACTGATTTATTGGCTAAATTCACCCAATCTGGTCTGGTGTAAACTTGAAATTCATTCAATTTCTCCGTCTTTTTCACCTGCCTCAATTATCTATTCATCACTTCCAATTAAACTGTCTTCTGTTACTACAGATCCTGTAGTGCTCTCTACGCTTAAGATTTGGTCACAATTTAGGTCCCATTTTAAATTTCTGTCTCCCTCTAATAAAATGCCGTTATTAAAAAATCATATATTTTCTCCCGCCACCTCTAATGCTGCCTACAGCGTTTGGCATGAGAGAGGCATTAGAACAATGAGAGATCTTTGCAAAGATGGTTTATTTCTTAGTTTTTCAGAGTTGTCCTCAACATTTAGCCTACCTACTGCTCATCTGTTTCTCTATTTCCAAATTAGACATTGTGTTTCATCACTGTTCCCAAATTTTCCAACTCTCCCTGCTGACCCACCATGGGTGGACCTTCTAGTTTTGAAGCCCAATCTTAAGTCACCCTTTTCTAATATATATGGAAAGCTTATGGCAATTGAATCCGACTCATTGGGTAAAACCAGAACTGCTTGGGAACGTGAATTGGGTGTTGAACTGTCTGATTCATGGTGGGATACGCCAAAGTACACCATGTGCCAGATTACAGCTTGTACAGTTCAAAGTGATAAATAGAGTTCACTTCTCAAAATCCCGTCTATCTAAAATCTTTCCCTTGATTCTGGACCAATGTGACAGATGTCAGACCTCATCTTGCAACTTAAGTCATATGCTTTTCTTTTGCCCGAGCTTAGAAATATTTTTGAAATATTTCTTTTCCATACTTTTAGAGGTTTTTAGAGTTCAGATCCAAAGTGATCCACTAATTGCCATCTTTGGAGTTCCAGAGACCACACTTCACCTGCCCCCCCAACAGCGGGAGGTCTTGGCTTTCTGTTCTCTCCTAGCCAGGCGCTGTATTTTATTGTTCTGGAAATCTCCTACACCTCCATCTACATCACAATGGCTTAACACTGTAAGATCATTCTTGAAGATAGAAAAAACTTTAACAGTTAAAGGCAGTTCAGCAACATTTACTCATAAGTGGGCATCCTTTATAACATACATAAAATCTCTGCCTTCATAATGCGGAGACTGATATGATTGACTCATTACGTCATCATGTGACTAAAATTTTTAAGAATAAGTAAATAGGACAAATACAGTTACATTTTAGCTTTTCGATGCCACCCCCCTCTTTTTCCTTTATTTTCTATTTTATTTATTTATTTTTTATTTTTTTTGTTGTATTTGCATTTATTTTTGTCTTGTGTTTGTTATGTCAGTTTGGTGATTTATGTTTGATATGGGGGAAAAAAATCGGAGAAGTTGTGTAATTTTTGCCAAATATATGTAATATCAATGTTTATATGTTCTCCTGATAAACAAATAATAATAAAAAAGAAATGTAACTTTAATGCAACAACTCACTAGGTATGTTTTACCATTTGTTTAATTGACTTACAGTCATTTAAACAAATGAAAAATCATTTCTCATTTTCACATATTTAAATTGCTTGTTTATTTAGTCATAAACAAGCAAAACACCTTTAACAACATTCAGAAATAAGACATTTCCTTATACAAAAACATGGTGCTCACCAAATTTTTTCAATTATATACAGTTTTAGATGTACTTAACAAGATGGCATGTGACCAAAAAGACTAAGGAAATACTTGGCATAATTTTTTGACATTCTTAATCTCATTGATAAGTTGATTAATATGTTACTGGAAATTTTGTACTGTAGGACATTGAAATCGAACATGCATGGTAACCAACTGCATTGTTTAAAATACATGTGTTTCAGTTTGAAAACCTTGTCATTATTCTTTTTTGGTTTTACTGCTATAAAACACTCTCTTCCAGAGAAATTTGACTGTCAAAATAAAAACAATAAAGAGTAGCAGAACAATTGCCAGCAGAAATGCCATAACATCAACAGAGTGGTACTGGATCATGGACATCTTGTAGGACTCAGTCCTCAGATGGGCCGCTCCTTTGTGCCTCATGACAAACTCGATCCAGAACATGGCTCGGTCCAGAGGTTTCATGGGCTGATCCCTGTGGAGGCTGGACAGCTCCTTCATCTTCTCTCTGTATGAAGGCTCATAGAGAACCTCCTTCAGAGCCTCCAAGAAGACATTTTTATTTACAGTTCCATAGTCCAGGACTTTGGCCACCCCCCTGGATGCCATCCTGAAGAAGTTGTCTTGTTGATCAAACATGAGGGGCAAGCCAACCAAGGGAACGCCATGATAGATGGCCTCTTGCATTCCATTGGTGCCTCCATGAGCCACAAACACTTTGGTTTTGGGATGGCCAAGGAGGTCATTTTGGGGTAACCAGTCCAAGATTAGGGTATTGTTGCCAAGGGTGGATGGCTTCTTTCCTTTGTGCCTCCAGATCACCTTCTGGGGAAGCTCAGCAAAAGCAGCAGCAATGTCCTCAGTGAGATCCTCAGGGAGTTTTCCTACCAATGTCCCTAATGTCATCACAATGACACCATGTTCTCCAGAACTCTGTACAAAGTCCTCCAGTTGTTTGGGGAGAGGTTTGGAGGGTTTGCACTGGAATCCTGACATGTAGACGATGTTTGGCATTGTTGGTCGTGGAAACTCAAAGGTGAAGTCGTTTCTCATCAGCCAGATGTCGGCTGATTGGAACAGCTCCATGTAATGTACATCTTTGCCAAAGTGACGATGGACAAAGGGTTTGTAGTTTCGATCTGCGATGTACCAAATTTGGAGGCATGAGAAGAAATAAAACAATAAATTTTGGACCCTCTGGATGAATGTCATTTTATCAGATAGTTCTGATCCAGGTAGCGGGATATAAGACATTGGAGAAGGTGCAATTGCATAATGCCCCTCTCCCTGAATCGTCCATCTGACATTAAAGACAAGAGGGAGACCCAAGCGGTGACCCAGAAAAACACCTCCACCAATTGCAGGATCAGTTAGGACCAGGTCATATTTGGCATCACGGAAATTCTGCATTAGTTGGTTATTTTCAAAAATCTGTTCAACAAGCTGAAGTCCTTGTTTATGCATCTCGTAGAACTGTATCATGACGTCATACTCTAGAGATATCCTAACCCAGAAAGATGTACCTTGACGCCTCATGTTTAGAGTGCTTGTTACATATAGCTCAAAGATTTCTTTCTCAAAACCTGCAGAAGTGTTAATGGTAATGGACTTGTAGTGAGGGGAGTCTGGCTTTATGTACCAGGCATCTGATGGTCGTACCACGGTGACTTCATGGCCTCTGGCATGAAGCTCTTCTATGATGATGTTCATGTTGACCCAGTGACTTCCATCCACTGGGAAGACCAAAACTTTCCCTCCATGTACCGCGAATGGCAACACTGCCAAGGTCAGCAGGGTCAGTCGGAACATCTCAGAAATTGTTTCTGATGGGAGACACAGAGACATTAGATCGGACCCTCCTAACAAAGGACTTATGATAAAAGTAATCCTTAAAACACAAGAGGCAGGGTTCTCTTCATGAAGCTAATGGACGTATGCAAGAACGAGCAGTCTTCCTACATCCAGAACTAACCAGAGTTTCTGATGAGTCTTTTGGTTCGGTGTATACTCCAAAGGTCTGTGTTGCTTAAATTTGGTTTCAGATGAAAATGCCAACATCCAGTGGGAACAGGCAATTCTATTTACTCAAAAAAGAGAAGAAAACAGGAAACAAGGAATAAAATAACAAAAAATTACAAAATTGTAAAAATGATTCTCTTCACTCAGCTATTTATTTAAATATAAATGTATTGTCACAATCCTTGTAGAGCCTTTGATGCATTATGGGGTATGTTAATATTTAACAAGACTTAAATTTCAGATTTGTGGGAGTTAATTTAAGTTTATATTCAGTAGATTGTAATAAGCAAACATCACATATTGTATTAAAACCTTAAAGTACATAAAATATTTTTGGTACACAAAGGAAACTGTTCTGTAGAAACATTTTCAAGATATAAAAATAACCACCTGTTTTCATTTAAGAACTACTACATGTGGTTTTCTGCTATTGTTGGACATCCATGTATATACATGGCAACTTGATAATTATAAAATCAAGCTTAAAATGAACTCAAAGTTGATTATTTCATAGAGAAAACATTTAACATTTGCATTCTATATCATATGCATTAATATTCAGGCAACACTTGTACACTTACACAAATCTGTAAATTTGAGGTGGAGATGTGATGAATGTAAAAACACATGAATATGAATTCAAGCACCAACTTTATAGATACTCAGGTCTAACAGTGAAGTCGGCTTGATATGATCATCCCACATGATGTTCCCCAAAATATAAATATGTAGAATTATTAGTTTTTGGTGGAAATGGAAAAAAACCTAATTGATTAATCGCACACTATAAAACAAGTCAACATTTACAGGTTTTATTTGTCATTTTTGGATACACTGGTTAGAAATATTTGGAAACACATTAACAAAGTTTCTGTTTAAAACTGAGGAGCAGCATTGAAGACTTTCAATTTAAAATCAAAATTGTCTTTGCAAAATTTTCTGCTGCAGCAATTGAATCAGTCTTTAGTTTACATTTGACTGATTAGTCTTTGCCATTAAAAGACGTACTGTGGAAGAAAAAAACAGTTAAGAACAGCAGAACTACTGTCAGCAGAAATGCCAAAACATCAACAGAGTGGTGCTGGATCATGGACATCTTGTAGGACCCAGATGACACAAACACTTTAACTTTATCAGCTCAGTGTCTCATATAAGACAATTTCATGTAAACTTGTAGTTTTAAAAATGATGGCTGGGTGATATGTTTTAAAAATGAAATAAGCTCTAAATAACGCTGGTCAAACAAGTTTGCAGTTCTTGGGTGGGATAACATCACTCTGGAAACCCAAGAAATATATTGGTGGGGAAAAAATCCAGATTTTCCAAAAATTAAATATTCAAAAACAGAAAATTTGATGAATCGATTTCTTTCCCGACCCTCATTAAAACTGACATTTGTTTGAATATGTTTGCTTGAGTTTGTTGGGGCCTTTACAGTAACATCTTTAAAATAAAGATCTGGAGGGATTTTATTATTATTTTTGGGAAAATGCAGTGACAAATTATCCATAAAACATTTATAAATCAGGCTAAAGTTTTATTAAAACTTACATCTAGTGAGTTAACAATTTTGGATACAGTGCTGTCTAAACTTGACATTAGTGGTTGCATGAGATTTGCATAATGTTGAGGCATATAATAATAAATAATGTTTTAGTCAAACAGGAGTTAAATCTTGCTAAGGCTACTTTGACCTAGCTTATTGCTGACTAGCAAACAAACTTTGTTCTGGTTGATTCATGCTAAAGTTCATGAACTTTGTGCAGTAAAAGTAAATATTGAGGAGCATTTTGATTATGAGGCTTTGAATGGATTTTATTGGAGCTTATTTACCAACCAGTTACTGCACTGCAGGCAGTCCTTTACAAAATGAATACAGTACAAATGATCATAAATATATGATATCTGAAGAGACATCAAACTAATTATTCATTTTCATCTTGGAGACTCAAAGATGTCTCCAGGATCTTCCGTGGCTCGTGGTCATGGAAACCGTTATGGTAGCCACCATATGGCAGCTAATCTGACTAGAGGTTGATTAACTTTACCAATGGAGCCTTCAACATAATTTAGTCATAAATAATTAGCTCAGCCTAAAAACTAGCTTTCATTCTGATTTATGTAAGAGTTTTTTTTCCAGTGAGTTGCATTGCAGTAAATGTTAGTTAATAAGGTTCCCTGTTACATTGCACAGAACTAATTATAAAGTGTGTTTCCCTTATAAAGTGTGCGGTGTTTCCCTTGGTTATGGTCATTTAAAACCATTTAAAGGAAAAGTATTAGAACAAGTTGAGATTCTTGTAAGACATTAGTCACCAATTAATTAATAATAACTATTTAAAGCAAAAATATAGGAGCGATTTGGGAGCACTTGATTAGGAGCTAGAAATTAAACTTGGCATCACATGTAATGTTAGGATTCATTCCCACCATCCCTTCTGAGTCCACTTTAATCCAACTCCAGTCCATTTGTCTCGAAGGTCCAGTTTGTTTGGGAAAGAGCGAACGCGCAATCAAACTCCGATGTGAACCAAAAAATCAAACTCTGGTCCGTCTACAAACCTCCGTCCTGGTTCGTTTGAAGTGAACTCTGGTTTGAATACGTATGTGAACGCCAAGCGAACTGGAGCCCACACCAAGAGCAGGAAGTGGACTAAAGCGCAGGGAGTCTCACGTTAGCTGGAAAACCGGCTTGTGTTCCTTTACCTCAAAATGAAAAAAGACAAATCCTCCAAAAAATCTGATGCCACTCCATTTGTGTTTCCATTTTGTGAAGAAGGAAGTTGCACTCAGCATTTCCAGAAGTTTTTGTGTTGTTTCCTTCAGTGGTTGGTGGTGCAGCGCCCCCACAGGTGAGGAGGGGAACAGGTTGTTCTAAAGGCTTGTGTTCATTTGTGAGAGAGAAAGAGAATCACAGCAGCTGAAAATGGAACAAATGTTGCAACGTTGGTCCCCAATCTGATAGTCAGCCAGACTATCAGGTGTGAAAACATCTTTAAGACCACAAGACACTGAGATACAGGACAGAAGGTTTATTGCTTAAAGCTGCAGGCGTTTACTTTTATAGAAAAAAAAAATCACATATTTGTTGAAACTGTCACTGTGTCAAGACAGTATGGTATGAGACAGCAATCTGTGAAAAAATGGTGCTGCGCTGCCTTCTCCCAATTCTAACTAGAAATAACCAATCAGACCCTGGAGGCTGGTCTTATCGCTGTCAATCATGCTGTCAATCACACCCGTGTGCACGCCGCTCCCTCCCCTCTTGCTCTTTGCTATGATACAGCTTCTCCCTGTCAGCAGAGTCTGCCAGGAATGCTAAGGCTAGCTAGCATGGTCACCAGTGATGGAGGAGAAATAGTTTTCCTGTAACAGTAAGTTGTTAATCCACCATTAGCACATTTAGCAGCGAGCACATGAAGTTGATTGACAGCGCTAAGCCCCTCCTCCTGGCTCTGATTGGCTGTGTTTGTTGCATTTCTTCAGACTGTAGCATAGGGAGGAGTTGGAGGAGATTCATCTTTTCACAGGTTATCTGTCTCATAGCAAACTGTTAAAACAGTTTCAACAAATATGGAAAAAACATATTTTTTTTATAAACTGCAGCTTTAAAATATGCAATGAGTAGTAGTAGCAATATTTTATATTTTTGCTTGTTTCATTAAAGAGCTGCTGTAGAAGTTAGCAAACATGTCTGCTGTAATAATCCATATTTTCAATACCAAACGTTTAACACTTGGATGAACCCAATGCTACGTTTATCAAAGATTGTTTGCTCATTGCTAGTGGTTTCATAAGTTTTGTCCTGATTTGGACCTTTGAACATCCAGTTTCAGAACTTCTTCACCACAGGAAATATTTTGGATAAGAAAGCCCAGAATCAACGATTCACAGAACAGAAAAATTCACAGCAAAGCTTTTGTTTGTTACTGAAGGTTTTCAGAAGGCTGAGGCCGTTTTCCAGGCTTTACATAACTCCCAGGTCCTGTGCAGTAACAGTTTCCTGAGCACATGGCAACAGTGGTGAAATTCCTCAAGGTCTCAGGGGGTTTACGGTTATTTGGTTACAGACGTTTCTCTCATGTTTCACAGCTTTGTGTTTGTGTGCAGGTGTTGCCCTGCAATTAAACCCGAGAAATAAAACCATGGAAATGATCACAAAGTGACCGTTTGTGTTAAAAAGGACAAAGTTGGAAAGTTTTAGGAGGTTTTATTCAGAAGCACAGCTGCTTGTTTTTGCATGAGAATTAGGATTAGGATTGTTTAAGTTTTCATAAGCGACTTGAATTTCTTTCATGGAAAATCCTAAAAACTGTGTAAGTCATGCAGAGGTTAAGGTTTAGGAAGCATGAAGTAAACAGCAGGATCACATGGCTGAACATTTTGCAAACCAGAACCAGATTTCCTTCAGGAATCTGTGCAGAAACATTTAATTTCAAACTGAGATGTTCTTTACAGTTTAAAAGGAAATCACTGATCGACTGAGACCACATTTACTCTGAGCTTATTTACAAAGAATCATAAAAAAACACAGCAGATCTGCACTGAAGCATCATTTTTCAGGCATTTCTCTCAAAAACTCACCGGGTGCGATGCGGCCTGCAGATGTGTCTTGAACCAACCTGAACTCGCTGCCTGTGCTTCCAGTCTCCCTCAGAGCGAAGGCTGGAATGACTGCCAGCTCTGACACGCAGAGGAAGTAGGTGGGGGTCGGGAGTGAGCTAACTGGGCTGAAGTTCAGCTTGTGAGACGTTTGCAGCAGCAGGAAGTAATGAAACAACATCGTGGCTGAGGGTTCAGGCGGTGCAAAGTTACTGGGAAACACCATAAAACAGGGATCAGCTACTCCACAGTGCTACTGTCCTGCAGCTTTTGAACGCACCCCTGCTCCAAAACACATGATTGGAATGGATAACTGCTGACATGCCAATGAGGTTATAAAGACTTTTCATCCAGATGTTGGAGCAGGAACATTGTAGTTGTTGCATTTCCATTACAAATGTTTGGTTAATATTTTTAGAGGGATTACACATTTGTAGGTTTATTACATGAGTTTAATCTGAAGATGTCAGTAAAAAATGAACAGTCAGTGGTGGAAGTGGAGCAGGATTCATAAAAAGCCTTTTGCTTGAGTGGGATTAAAGACACAGCACAACCTCAATGACCCTCAGGCGACCCTTCAGGTGAAGATGGTCGTCTGGGCCTGTTAAAGATAAACGTTAACAAAACAGTTGAGTAACAAAACCTCTGATTAGCAGTGATTCTTATTGGCAAGCAAAGGTGCAGCTACGATAATCTACGATAACCCCATTAATGAATGACAGTGTGTGCATGTGGGGGTGGGCGTGTTTGTGCGTGTGTGTGTGTGTGTGCGTGTATGGGCGGGGGTGAGCTTGTGTGTGTGTTACCAAGGCATGAACAAAAGTCCTCTTTCAACACAAACCGTCAGCATTCTTTATTACGAAATACAGAATGAAAGCATTTATTTCCTAATAAAGAATGCTGACAGTATTAGTTTTTTGTCTTTACTTTAAACGTTCTGGTCTAATAGGAACAAACATCCATGTGAAGGAACATTGTCTGCTTTAGACTAACTTAGATAAGTTATTGTGCTGTAAATGTAATCTGCTACAATAATAAAACAACTGAATCACCAGGATACTCAGCATAACTCAAGCTGAAAGCTGTTATAAAAAGCTCCAAGCCACCTCAGGGTGTCCAGCTGTGGCCTCAGCCACCAAACCAGGGCCCTGGAAAACGCTTCATTTATCTATATATGACTTTTAAAATATGAATAATTTTCATTAGTTGAATACAGACCCTGAATCTAATGATCGTGTTTTACAGGCCATAGACCCGCTCTAACCTGCTACAGAAAGCAGAATACATTAAAGTTGAATTTGTTTCTCCAGACTCTCCATCCAGGAGCCTCAGTTGCAGCCGGGCCCCCAGTGTCACATCGTCTCCATGTTTATCAAACCCGTCAGACTCCACCCTGCTCACACAGCGGCTCCACGTTCCCCGCTCTGACCCGCCGCAGGACGCGGCCTCCTCCGACGGCTACACGGAGCTGCAGCCTCAGAGCTATGTGGAGCGGCTGCAGGCCGAGGAAGCCCCGCCCACTGCCCACTCTCTGGGTTCGGAGGGTGGGGACGTGTACTTCTCTCCGGTAGTGGAGACGGCTTCCTGTTTCAGACCCGGCAGGTACCACTCAGCGCTGATGCCGCAGGAGAACAAGCCCCTGGAGGTGGGCATCCTGCGCAGGGTGAAGGAGCTGCTGGCGGAGGTCGACCCCATGGCGGCGGCCAGACATATCACCAGGACCGACTGCACGGTAACCTGACGCCATGCTGACCAATGGCTATAAACCAACCATGTTTCATTTTTACATGGGCTGCGTTCTCACAGCAGGTCTTGTTGATCAATTCCGTCATTTTTTTCATGCTCATTTATTCTAGCAACTAAATGCAAAGTAAACTGTGAACGTTTTCCGTCCCCAAAGTGCAGAACTATGAAGCAACTATATTCTATACTATGTCATGTTTCTAGGATTTTCATGCATTTTTGCAGTTCAACATGTTTTTGGTTTCTAGGTGGCGAGAATTCTGGAGGTAACGCCGGAGATGAGAAGAAAGATGGGCGTGAGTTCAGGGATGGAGCTGCTGACGCTGCCGCATGGACAGCAGCTGAGACTGGACCTGCTGGAGAGGCGAGCATCCAACCACGCATCCAACCAGGCATCCAACCACGCATCCAACCAGGCATCCAACCAGGCATCCAACCAGACATCCAACCAGACATCCAACCAGGCATCCAACCAGGCATCCAACCACACATCCAACCAGCATCCAACCAGCATCCAACCAGACATCCAACCACGCATCCAACCATGCATCCAACCAGACATCCAACCAATGCTCTGATCAACATTGTCATTGTGGGTTTAAAAACCTTCTAAATCCTAAAACTTCTTATACTTTGGGAAGTTTTTCTATATTTGAGAATTATGATGAACCCAGAGGAATAAAGTTCTTCCTTTGCATAGCCGTTTCAGTTATTTCCCAGCTCTGATGAGGTGTTGCTGCAGGTTTCAGACCATGGCCACCATGTTGGCCGTCAACGTGTTGGGATGCACGGGAACGACGGAGGAGCGGGCCGCCCTGCTGCATAAAATCATCCAGATCGCAGCCGAGCTGAAGACCACCACAGGCGACATGTTCGGCTTTGCCGCCGTCATGAGAGCGCTGGAGCTGCCGCAGGTGAGGGCAACGGGCCAGGTCAGCTTAACGCTGCGCTGTGCTAATCTTTACTGATGGAGACAGTTGGGGCAGGGAAGAGCGAAGGGAACGTGGAACTGTGGAGTGTTTACCTCTTACATACAGAGAGTAAATCACAATGAGCAACACTGAACTCTGAACTTATTATCTCTGGCTGTAAAGATCAAAGATTGCTGTTATAATTAAACTATCTGCTGCTATTTATGTCAAAGTTGGAGCTTTAGTTTGGAAAGGCAGAAATGGTGTGAAAGGCGCCACATGTGATCCTTAATTTGACTCTTTTTTTGCCTTAATATTGAGCTACGTTTTAAAATAAAATGCAGCATCTTTGTTGGCAAAGCTGCAGGGAGAGAGGAGAGCAGAAGGTGATCAAGTTTCCACCATGAATCCATCAAACTGCTGCTGTCTCTCCTGTCTGAGGCCGAAAGCTGCACAAATCAGATTTTTTTCATGCAAAGAAATTGGGATTTGTGGCACTTCCATTATTTGAACCCAGTCATATCTGGTAGGTTTTAAACTGTCTGCAGTCTGAACGGCCATGTCGCATTTTACCCAACTTTCACATCACTGACATGAGACGTGTCATAATTCTGCACCAGAAGAAGCCGAGCAATAAATCTGAATGTAAGTAATGGCTGAAAACTAGAAAAATGAAGTTATGAATGAAGTCTGTCAGTGAATGCATCACATCCAACCCCAGCACTCCTGGTCCGACTCCACATCCAATCGGGCTTCTCTGCAGAAGCTGCAGTCGGTGATCCGTTACTGTTCGCTGGGTTTTCTTTTTTTCACCAGATAATCGTCCCCAGATGGTCATCTGGTGACAATGCTGTCAGCTCCACATAACTTTAAAATCTATCCTTAGAGGACGGCAGCCATCTTTACGTCCATGAACAGAGCGCAGCAGGGGGACGTCTGTTAGTGTCGTAAACTGTTCACACAGTCTGACTTCAGTCGCATTTAATTTGTAGAATGAACAACCAAAAAATGGGTTTCCATAAAAGATCTAAGTCTTGAGTTATAGAACCGTCATTTTGTGTGGTTTTTGACGTTTCTTCGTTCCTCAGGTGTCTCGTCTGGAGCAGACATGGACGACGTTACGGCAGCGACATACAGAGGGCGCCATTCTCTACGAGAAAACGCTGCGGCCGTTTCTGAGGAGCCTGAATGATGGACAAGGTAAAACCTGTAGATATACTTATAGGTTTTTTTCTTGTCTTTTCTTTCTTTCACTCTATGAAGTAAAGTTAAAACTAGCCATTGACGCTCTGGGCGTCTCTGTCCTGCAGAAAGCTGTCCGCTGTCCAGCACCACCTTCCCCCACGTCCTGCCCCTCCTCACCCTGCTGGAGAAGAGCTCTGCGGTGGGCGAGGGGACGGAGCCCTGGGAGAAGGCGGAAGTCGGGGTGGAGGTGGTCATGCTCCACCTGACGGCTGCGAGAACCATCGCTCAGCTGGGCGGGATCTATCACTCCAACGCTAAGAGCAGATTAGAGGGTAAGAACCCGGAGAGTTCTGGTCCTGCTGACGGCTCGGGTCGGGTTGGTCTGATGGTGAATTGTGACATTCCAGGTTTCCAGGAGCAGGCCGAGGTCAGGGAGATCTTCCTCACCGACTTCCAGATGAGGCTGCTGTGGGGGAGCAAGGGAGCTGAGGAGAACCAGGTCCTCAGATACTCCAAGTTCGACCAGGTGCTGACGGCCTTGTCCAACCGGCTGGAGCCGCCGACACCACGACGCTGATCCCAGAGACGTTTAGCTGATCAGCTAAATTCCCTGACATCTGTTCAAGTCACTTTAAAGCGTAACTAACCCTCTGTGGAATCATAAGGCTCTTTGACAAATGTAGAAAAATTTGAGAGGCTCTCACGGTGGGCGTTTCTAAAGAGCAAACATGGTTGGCTAATTTCCAGCAACAAAAACTTATGGAAATCACCTGAGGTGACTGTTTTAAAAAGTTCAAGAAGAAAACAAGAAGTTAACGGCACGATTTATTGTAGAAACATTATTTTTAATGCTATTTTAAAATATATTTATTTGTTTTTAACTACTTATATCAGTTTTATGTTATTTCAGTAACCAAAATGGATTTTTAAAATTATTTTGGTTGTATTGATATATTTTTGTAGTTTATTACATAAATCTGAAAAATCTAAATAAACGAAATAAAACAAAAATGCTAAACCAAAATGCAACCAATCAGAAAATTAAACTGCAGTGACCTCAGTTCAACCCACGGGGGCAGCACTGTGCATAGTTCTGCAAACATTGCAGAACTATACAAATTCACCCAAAAACATCTTTAAATTGGCATAGAAACTTTGCATAAAAACATTAAGAATATATTTAGAGAGTTTAACAGTAAAAAGGGGCTAAATACACTTTAAATGTGACAGATTATACAGTTGCTGCATGGAAACATTTTTATCTGAGCCTCCCAGATGTAAAGCTGTGGGAAGGAGAGTGTGAATAATGAGTGGACGCATAATAACAAAACTTTATTAAGGTCTACAGCACAAATTATCTTTATATTTACATTTTTATTGAAAGGAAATGTGATATGAGTGTTGTGTTTGTTGTGTTTTCTTAACCCTGTAATTTGTGAGGTGAAACTCAGCACCAGAGAATAAAAGTCCAGGACTTCAGACTGTGCAGCAGGCTGAAAACACAATGTTTGTGTGAAATGTGTAGAACTGCAGATAAAATTAGGTCCAGTTCCCGGTTCTGTTAGGATTACAGGAAGCTAAATGATTTTGCCTGCCTGAAGGCTGGACCTTCATTAAATATTAGACCAAATGTATAAAATAATGTCTCTCCATCTTCACTATTAATTTAATTAATAAATGTTAAATCTATTGAAGTAGAATCAGTTTGAGGAACAGCTTCTGACAGCAATAATGCAAATGTATAGAGAACTTATACAATCTTACATTTAATATTTATCTGTATAGTGTTATAACTGTGAATAAATAAAATTTTTTTCTTTGAAAATTGACTTTATTGAAACATTTTACTGTTATTTTTTTTTCTCCTGCTTTTTAATGTGTTTCTCTAAAATGTTGCTGCCAGTTTACAAAAAGATAAAAATGTTTGTCTGGTTTGTTTTTGCAGGAACACAGTTCACTTGTTTGAGAATAGCGCCCTCTACTGTTCAAAAATACATCTTTCTATCACATTTTGTTTTATTTTTGTACAATAATACAATTTGTAGCAAGGATTTATTTTGTGTTACATTTTTTAGATATAAATTTAACAAATGAATCATATGCTTGCTACAGCCACATGTTATCGGTTTGGAGTCAGAATATTAACTTCCTTATTGTTCTATTTATGTGGGAATGTTTTTGTTTATGGGGTGCAAACAATTAAAGATATTTCCATTTATTCTTCTAATTATTTTTTTATGTTAAAGGCTCAGAAAACCTGAGACATCTCCTGATGTGTCGACGACTTCTTGGTCAATTGGGAGAAAATTCCCAAGAAAGTTCGCTGATGAAATCAAACAAAACTCTTAACATTTCCATAAACTGATCAAAATAAAATACTGAAAAACAAAGAGAAAATCTCCACAAAGTTTACTGTGTAAATTTTATTGATGGGCTAAATTATAGCAAGAAAACTAAACAAATACAACCAAAACCTTGAGCCGTTTCCTTCCAAGACAAATCTGAACGTTCAGTGAGCTTAAAGGTGGAATTACAGTTTGGATTGTTGGGAAGAAAAAACGTATGATGGCGGTTTTTTGTGAAGACATTTTTAAAAATCAGCTGGACTGTGATCCTCCAACGTGTCCTGCTTTGCTTCATATCAATACAGACACATTCGTTCTGGGATTTGTAGTCCCTTTGGTGACCACGTTCGGTACATCAGCCTTACTTCCGGTTTCCTTAAGGAACTACAAGGCGCCCTCTGAGGAAGGCAGCGGAGGTTTTCCGGTCGGGAACCAAAATGCTGGCCGTCCTGCCGGCGCTGCTGCTGATGCTCAGCTCCAGGCCGGCCTGCGGCGTCTTCCAGAAGCTTTACTGCAGCTTCTCAGACAGCTGCGACTGCGACTTCAAGCCCAGCATCAGAGGTGAGTTTGGTCATGTTGTTTACAGCTAATGCTACATGCTAGCAGGCGGCTAACAGGATAACACTCAGCTCAGAAAGACTTGCTGGTCTGTTTCGGGTCGCCGTCAGGTTCTGCTTCAGCTTAAACATCTTTTTCTGACGGTCTCACATTTCCGGGACTCTGTACTGGTCAGCTGCGCTGGTCCTGCTGCAGGAAAACATCCCCACACCATAACACCTCCACCTCTATGCTTCACATCCATATTCTAGAAGTCCAGACGTTAGAAAACAATAGTTCTGATCTAACTTTCATGTTTGAAAGCTTCTTTTAGCATCTTCTGCTGTCAGGATGAACTGGCTTGGGTTGTTCTGAGTGTTTCCTCCCCAGAGGAACGATGGACGTCAGATTCTTTTGAGACCAATTTAAATATCTTCAAAACATGAACTATAAAAATTGTCTTCTTGTCTTTGGGTTTAGTCAGCCTAAAACTTGAGCAGTAGTTTATCATTGAAGGTCAGAATTTAGCAGCACTGAAGGTGTAAACCTTTTGTCACTAACAGGGATCCTGGTCACCAAGCAGACTCAGAGCCCGACACGCATCAGCATCAGAAACCTGGGCAGGATCTGGGATCCTGAGCCGCCTCAGCGTTGTAAATGTTCTCAAAACAACAATATTACTATTTACCGCGATAACTTATGTAGTAACTTATCGTTCAGTCACATTTGTAATCGTGACAGGCCTGTCTCATCTAATGTCTCATCTAATAGTTTGAAATATCAAAGCTTCATATCGTTCCTAAGTAAAATCCTGTGGCTTTAGTGGCTTATAAAAATAACACAATTCAGACTGATAGGTTTTGAGATTTGATGCAGCCTCTTGACCAGGACTCCCTCAAAAACACGTTTCTGATATCAATGTGTTTTTTCTTTACGCTGGTAAAAAAAAAAAGGTTAAATAATAATAAATGGCAGTTTGACTTGTCTGTGCTGTGATGAGCAGACTTGGAGTGGGACCTGTACAAGAACGTGTTCGGTCAGCACCTGGCCCAGGACCTGGTCTCAGAAGAGGTCTCCAGGTTTCTCCTCCAGAAGAGCCCGGATCGGCCCCTGGTTCTGTCCCTCCACGGCTCCTCTGGGACCGGGAAGACGCTGGTCAGCACCATGCTGGGGAACCACCTGTACGGCTCGGCCATGAGCAGCCCCTTCGTCCACCAGTTCGTCCCCACGCTGCACTTCCCGTCAGCCGAGCGGGTCGCTCAGTACCGGGTGAGTCGCTGTGAGCCCAGGCTGCAGAACCGGGTCAGAACCGCGCTGGGTTTTTCATTATAGTTCAGTTTTATTCCGCTGTGATTTTGTGTCAGTTAGTTTTATTTCATTTTTAGAGTGTGTTTGACATAAATGTTTATGCAGAACAAATCTTTTCGAAAGGTTTAGTGAAAATTATTATAGTTGAACTATAATAATAGTTTAGTTAAAAATTATTATAAAAATAATAATTTTTATTCTTCATTAAATTAAAATGAAGGATTTTATATTTATAATTTCGGTCTGTTTCTGTTTTAGTTCCAGTTCATTAGTTTTTCCGCATTAACTTCCGTTTTTATTTGTTTGAACAGTATTTTCTCTGTCAGTTTCTGTTATTCTTCCTGGCTCGTCGTCTGACCCAGAACCTGGGACCAGACTCTGGTTCTGAAGCTGTTTCTGCTCCGGTTGGCAGGAGGCGCTGCAGAGCTGGGTGAAGGGGAACCTGACGGCCTGCGCGCGCTCCGTCTTCATTTTTGATGAGATGGAGAAGATGCCTGCAGGCCTGATCGACGTCCTGGAGCCGTTCCTGGGTCCATCCCACGTTGTGTTTCGCACCAACTACAGGAAGGCCATCTACGTGTTCATCAGGTAGCCGGGACACCAGACACTCGCCATGAATGACACAAACTGGAATCAAGAGAATAGATAAAGGAATCACAGCAACTTTTAGAGAAACTATTTTTGATTAAAGAGTTTTGATGATTTTCCACGATTATCAAAGTGAAACAGCAGCAACCAGATGTTACCACTGGCAGAAACCATGGAGACGACGACAGAAGCTCGTTAGAGGATGATGGTGCTGGATGATTTTTATCACATGAACCAACTTATTCACGTTTCTTATGCAATAGAAAGACAGCAGCTGTGATTTATTGGTGGTTTTTTTACGTTAGCAGAATATCAACAAAGTTTTGTTTCTTTTTGTCTTGTTTTGCCTTCTGATGCTGTTGTCATGGAAACACAGCTGCTGTAAACCTCAGCCTCCTGGTTTCTGTTTGTCTGCAGCACCGCAGGACAGGAGGCGATACACCGGCTGGTTCTGGAGAACCGGCTGGCTGGACGGGACAGAGACGAGATCAAACCGTCGGACCTGCAGGACGTCGTCCAGCAGTCGGTTTACAGCAACAAAACCAGTAAGAGTCGCCCATCAGATCACTGGTTTCTGAAGGTTTAGCTGAGGAAAATCTGGATTGTTTTTCCACCAATCCTCTTTGGGTTTAAAAGGTTCAGAGTGATGTCACCGGCCCACGGCGGCCATCTTGTTGAAATCTTGTTTATCTGGACTTTGAATTCAGGTCGACTCACAGAAGGAAAAAAAAAGCTTCTGATAATATTTTCTGTCATTTGTAATTTCTTTTTAAGAAAAAAAAGTAAGAGAGAGAAAAAAATATTAAATTGGAAACTGAATTTAGTATAAAAGATTCAGAAATGTTATCTTTAAGTATGGATCTGATGTTCTGATCGTCTCCATGGAAACGAGCAGCAGAAACCAGATTTTCTGCTCTTTTTATGATTTTAAAAAATTCGGCTTTTACTATTTAAACAGAAAAGTTAAGTCTAACTGGAGCTGGTATTTGACTGAACATGGATAATTCATACGTTATTACAGAGATTTGAACGTTCCAGGTTTTCCATCTCTCTTCTTCTGCTGCAGAATTATGACGCATTTCTTACATCAACGGCGTAAAAATCAGACAAAATGTGACTTTCAGGCTGCAGACTTTCTGAAAACTGTCTGATACGACGAGTTCCACGCATGGAAGTGGCACAAATTGGATTTGTTGTTTGGTACATCATAACTGGATGTCAGATGTGGGTCATATTTGGGTAAAATAATTCGACTGCTGTGTGACGGAGCCAGGTAGCTAAGCTGGAGTTGTTTTTACTCACCTCTATTTTAATACACTTATTTAGTTTGTATATTTGAAATGTTCAGATCAGTAGCAAGGGGACGACTTATTCACCTTTTTCCTTCCACTAAACTTTCCATCAATGTATTTTGATACCAGCCAGCTTCCTCAGTGGCTGAAGTCCAGATGATTAATGGCTGAGCAGAGCTGATCATGTTCATATGTTCATGTCTGTGTTGTTTCTTCTGATATCAGGCTAATAACTGAGTGGCTCTGGATTTTTCCTGGCTGATGGTCTCTGCAGTGAATCCCGTCCTGAACCCGTCTGTCTCCCCAGGTGGACTCTACCTGTCCAGCATCATCCAGCAGAATCTCATCACTCGCTTCGTTCCCTTCCTGCCGCTGACCCGGACCCACGTGGAGCGCTGCGTCCGCGCGCAGCTCTGCCAGCGCGGCAGCTGTCACCGCATCGACGTGGTGGAGGCAGTGGGAGGAGACATGACCTATGACCCCGCAGAGGGACACTACTTCTCCACCACGGGATGCAAGGCGGTCGCTGCGAAGATCAGCTTCTTCCTGTGAGCCGCAGCCGGACGGTTCTGGTTCCACTGGGAGGAAATCCTCCGATCCGCTTTCAGGACGCAGGATTTGAACCGACGCCCCGATGCTCAAGGGTAACCGGAGGGAAACGCTCTGAAGGCAGAAAGCAGCCGCAGGAAACAAACCGCAGCAGCAGAGTCTGGTGGCTGCTGCCTCCTCTTGGTCTGAACCAGGGATCCTTTCTACCACGGCGACTCGGGGCGTGGCAGGCAGGAGACAGGAGCAAAACGGCCAAAAAACTCTGAGGTTTATCGGTTAATTGAAGAAATTTCTGAGCTCCAAAACTCGAAAATGCATAAAAAAAAATTAAAAATCTGAAATTTTAACATGAATTTTCTATAGGAAATCTGGAAATTTCTCACCTTGTAAAGTGAGGAATTTTTCTAGGAATTTTCTAGGAAAAACTTTGAAATATCAAACTTTAAAAATCAAGTTTCAGGAATTTGTTAGAATAAAATGTTTAACCTCTGAAGTTTTCTAGAGAAAACTTGAGTCAAACATTTGCTAGAAAAAAAAAATCTGATATTTTTGAGGTTCAGGGCGTCGATTATTTATTAGAAACTTGGAAGTTTGAGTTTAAAAAGTCAAACATTTTTTTACTTTTGGGGCTCAGAATCTAAAAAAAAAATTCTAAATTGATGTGAAAATTTCTAAATTTTTTTGGCAGAAATGTACTCTTTCCTTTATTCCCCAATACTCCGCCGTATTTCTGCGTTGGACCAAACCTGAGGCGACTTTTAAAAAAGCTGCAGCTGCTTCAGGTCATCGACTTATTTAATTTAAATTATTTTTGCTCTCCGTCCGTCAGCCTCCAGGCGCCGCTCAGGGTTTAGTGAAGATGTTTGATGTCTTTGATCCTTTTAGGGAACAAAGACTCTTTGACTTTATTTTATAAGTTATTATTTAATGGAAAGGGATCCGAGATTTTAATGAACTGTTTTCATTTCAAGATGTTTAAACCATAAAACGGTTTTTCAGTTCAGATTTTCACTGATGTGAAGTGAAACTAATGAGCTGAATATAAACAGAAATGCCAAACTGATTAAATGAGACGGAGTTTTAGGGACGACACAAATAAAAATATAAAATTGATTGCCAATGAAGGAGTACAATTCCTACAAACATTTGAGATTCATTTCTCAAATTAACAAGAAAAAACTTGGAAATTGTCTCATGTAACAAAGTAATAAGTTTGCTAAAAAATGACAAATTTCCAAGATTAAAATCATAAATTTATAATGTAAAAATGAAGATATAAAATTAGACATTTCTGACAAAAGATGACAAAGGTTTTCTTTAAAAAGATTTTTTAAATAGTTTTATAACTTTTTTCTTTTCTAAATTTCTAACTTTCCAAAGTCAGAGAATATTTATTAACTCATGTTATTTTAAATTTATGCCTTTAATTGTGGAAAATTGACCACTTAGTGAAATTTATGAATTTTGACATCAGATAATTACTGTATATTCTATGATAATGGGAAGTTTGATCATTTTTATTGTTTTTTTTTGTGTTCAATGGCCCTGATACTCTGTCACAGCCTGAGCCTAAAGGGACAAAACTAACTGAATAAATAAATCATTAATTATATGTGACGTGAAATAAATGCATTAAATATTTCAATATTTTTTTAGAAACAATTGAAATGTAGTTAAATAATTAAAAATGCAAACTAATAATTCTTTCATGGTGATGCTGCAGGAACAGAAACATAAAATAATCAAATACGTTTTTATAAATGTGTATCAGTTATCATGAGTTTGTATTTTAATTATTTAATGTTTAACTAATTAATTAATTGCCTACTACATAAACCATGATCTATTTATTTAATTAATTTTGTCCCTTTTGGCCTTCCATAGATACATCCAGCAGGATTCAAATGTTTAGTTCATCTCTACTTGTGCCAGCAGGGGGCAGCAAAGACTTTTTTTTGCCAAAAGTGGAAGATGAGGTGAGGAAGAGTTTACCTGTATTTAGTTGTATTTAGATGGTGTGTTTGGTTCGTTCTGATCAGCAGAGTGTGTGAAAACACACTGCGGCTCTGACTGCAGATTGAAACGGATCAGCTGATGATCAGATGCTGGATGAACTAAAATCTCAGCTGTTTCCTTCTGATTGAACCGTTTACAGCTTAAAAACTGTTTACACCTGAGAGCCGAGTGTGAACAAAATGATTCTTCAGTATATTAAATAAACTATCGGAGGAAATCAACGTTTGAGAGCAGAATGCTTCCAAAGTGCGGTCCGGGGGCCATTTTTGGGCGGCTCCTGATTTGAAATGTAAGGTGCATCACAAAGTATTTTGCTCTAAGTTTATTTTAATTTATTAGTCTTAGAGACCCAAAAGCATCTTTGCCAAAATGCAAAACAAAATAACTTTGCAAAATTGAGCCTGATCCTGTCCTGGTTTCTGAAAGACACGAAACAAATCTAGAAAAGATGATCAACCTGGAAAAATTCACCTGGAACATTTTTAAGACCTTTTTTGTTTTTCACTCTTCGGCTACAGAAACCCGACTGATTTCATCAGAACATGATGTGTTGAATGTGTTCTGCTATAATCAGAAAGAAAAACACGAAACGTTGGTTTGATCCTTTTGGACTCCGGTGCTTTGTGGCCACTGGGGGGCGCCAGACTCACCAGCGACTCATCCTGGTTTCCATCCTGGTTTCCATCCCAGTGGACGTTTCGGAGTCGTCCTCCTTCCTGCAGGAAGTCACTGTTGCCTCCTATATATGCCACATGGCCCCTCCATCCTGCGGTGATGACTTCATCAGCCGCCGCCCCGCCCGCCGCCATCACACAGGGCGGTGCGAGGAAGAGGAGGGGTTCAAAGGTCAGCACTGAGGTCTCCTCACCACAGTTGCTGTTGCTATGTGTCGCCATCTCAGTTCACAGCAATAAAACACACACAGCTGATGATAGGATGACCGCCACACACACACACACACCCGCGCACACACCTCGGTGACCTCTGGTTGATCTTCACACGCTCCCAGCAGAAGAGTCGACCTGCGTCTGGACTTTCCTCCTCATCCTTTCATCGCTCTTCCTTTTCTCAAAACATTCTCCTGTCCCACTGCAGCCCGGTTGCATCTTTAATTCCTCGCCGCTTCCTGTCTTCCATCAGAGGTGCTGGGAGTGCAGGGTGGGGGGACAATGGGATGCTGCTCCGTCCTCCCTCGCTGCACCCACCTTCACATCTGTGAGTGCCCCTCTGTCTCGTCATTCTTCTCGCTAACCGCTCCATTATTGACGCTCTTTCACTTGTAAATGTGGCCAGCGATACTTCTGATGGGTCTTTTGTGCAGGCGGACCGGGTCAGGAGGAAGGTAGGGGCCAGAGGGAAGGTGGTGGGGGCAGGAGCGGGGCGGGAGGGTAAGGGGGTCATGGTTGAGGGTGGCATGGCGAGGGGGGGCCTGTTTCAGGGTCTTGTGCTGTTTTTTCTAGCAGGACAATTGTGACAAAGAGTTAAATCCTTTTTTTGTGCGTGCAGTCATTTGGGACGGCCCAAGCTCTCACTTCAAATTCCAGCAGCCAGCCGGCCAGCCCCCCACTGCCCCCAATACCCCCCGAATCTACCCCCACTCCCCCTCAGGGTAAGAGGCAGAGGAACGGGGCCGGATGGGGGTGGAAGCTTAAACAGGAAGTGATCAAAGACAATGTGTGCAGGTCATCCTCTGCTTCTTCATGGATCCCAACATCACATTATGTGTCAACACGAGCAACATCTGCCAGATTTAAAGGGCCAGTAACATGTAAAATCGACTTCTTCAGCTTTTCATCATGTTATGTTATTCCTTCATCTAAAACAGACCTGGAGTGTTGTTTTCATTCTTTAATCTCCATGGCAACCATTCTGCTGTGCAAAACACCTGGGTGGATGTAGCTCCGCCTCCGAGGCTCAGCTCCTCCCCCACTCAGCTCCTTCAGACTAGCCAGCAGCAATAGGCAAACAGCTGGTGGAACTGCTGAGCTCCTTATAGGAGCTGCTTCTCAAAGCAACGCAGGTAAAAACGTAGTTAAAGCTTAATAAAGGAGCCATGTTGGGAAGACTTTCTGAAGGCGGAGCTTCAGAAACCACAGAAGCTTCTTAAAGAGACAGAGGCCCAAATTCAAGCAGTTAAATTACAAAGTCAAATTTTATTAAAGTCATATGTGATGGATTAAGCATTTCATACCTGAAGGTAACAGTAACATGATTGTGCTATAAAATGATATTGGAAAATTCACAATGCTGCTCTTTAAAGATCCAGTTTCGAATGAGAAGCTTTGATTTGCTCTGGAAAACGTGACGGACCAAAGGCTGCAGATCCATCTGTCCACATGCTGATGCTCCCTGTCATCCTGACCTCCGTCACACAGATTCACTCAGCAGACGGCTGGTGGCAGGTCGGGTCTCCAGGACAACAGGTGAACAATGGCGACCCCGGGAGCTTGACCTTGGCCTCAGCGCGATGGTCAGATGGGGCGCGAAGGCCACCGGCCGTGAAGGCAGAGGAGGATGAAGAGCGTGGCGGGATAAAGGCTGGCGTCCCTCACTCTCTTCAAACCTGCAGTGATTAATGACAAAACACACACAGGGAGCGCAGTGACCCCGGCGAGGCCGCTGCTCAAACATCGGGCCTCGGCTCTTTGACGTGGTCATTTTCCCAACGCTTCTGATTGATGAGCGATTCCTTTCCCACCACAAATTATGGTAATAATGCTGATGGAGGAGCTGAGAGTCTGCAGCTGCTGCCTGCAGCTCCCTGATCCCAGAGAAATGTTTGCTCTTCACAGCAGATGGGACTTTGTTCCCACTTCTTACACACCTCTAAAGTCTCAACTCGTGTTTCGATTTTGGTTAAGAGGACAGAACATTTCTAACTAAACCCAGCAGAAGTTGCTCTTTGGGTGCGAAACTTCGCTTTCGGTGACATTTACAGTTTAGAAGCTCAAACAACAAAAGTGACGAAGATGTAAATAAAAAAATGTTTTAAGAAACAGTCAAAAGTCCAATCTTTCAAAATCAAGATCAAGACAAAATTCAGAAAACCGGGACCAAGAGATGAATCACAGAAAAATGTCTCAAGGGAAAAATAAACACAACAAATTGATAAAGACAAAAAGCAGGTAATGAAATAAAGTTTCTCAAAGAAACTGTGGAAATGAGTTTCCTGGACATGGACTGGATCCAGGAGCAGGACTTAATGGACAAATTACGACTTTGGGAGACATGTTCGTCTTGCTCAGATGTTGCATCCACATCTGGACTTCCCTCCGATCAGTGAGGATGTGATTCTGATCAGACGGATCAATATTCTAGACCTTGGACTGCAGCTGATGTAGCTGATGTAGCCGTATCTATCCTTTCATGGAACTGGGCTCCCTTATGTTTCAGGGTTGGACCCAGGTGTTGTATTAAGGTATTTGGCTGCCATGGAGTTTGATTGAGCGTTTTTGGCAAAGACTTCAGAGCAACAGATCCTGTCTTAAGAAGATCTTTTCCAGGGCAAAGTGATGAAAATCCACATTCTTCACATTTTTCCACAGCACAACTATCAGGAGGAATAGTTCCCTGTTAAAGTTCCCTTTCTGGAATGTTTTATTGTTTGCAAACAGAATCTTTCTTCTATTTTTGATAGAATAAATCAGTTCCATGATGCTAATAATTTGAGGAACTGATTTCATGCTTGAAAGGAGAAAGAAAGCAGCACGATTCAAACCGGCCGGCACTGTAAAAAAGGAACCGTTGAGAAAATTCATTTTACCAGCGACTTGTCTGAACGAAATCCCAACATGTCTTCCTGCCACTGTCCAACTGATGTTGCCTAAAATAAAAGCAGCAAACGATTGGCTGTGAGGACGCAGTGATGTCAGAGCGCCTCTGCAGCTGGAGGGGCTGAGGGGGGGCAGTGGCGCAGTTTGTTTTCCTGTGCCAGCGGTCAGGGGGCCGGCGGACAGGGGGCCGCTACGCCTGACAGGGAGAAGCTATCCTAAGAACATGTCTAAATGCACATGCATGTAAAAGATGTGAAGCTAACAGGCTAACGAGCTAACAGCTTGACCCCAAAATGGCCGCCATGTTACATACAAGCCTTTTATGGACGAGCAGAGCGGCGTTTCACGGGATGATGCTAGTGATGTTGGAGCTGTTTATGAAAGTGTGTGTGGATGCGTGTGTGTGTGGGTGTTTATGTGTGTGTCTGGGCTGGGGGTCTACGGGGTCCCCTCTCACTCCCAAACATGAACCAATCAGAGCCTCTGTGACGCTCGGCGGCCACTTTCTTTGAAAATGATGCTGCAGATTGTGAAGACGCACACACACCCACACAGCATCAGCTGATGTGTAGCTGTGTGTGTTCTGGGAAGGACCAAGGCAGAGAGGGATGCTGGGAAGGAGGTCGTGACGTGACGTCACCCTGTGAAGCTCCTCCGCCCACATTCCCTCCCTTCACCGCCACCCGTTTACTCTATAGTGTGTGTTTGGTGATGACACAGCCCAGGTCATGTGACTGTGGAGGTGGTGCTGATGTTGGGAAAAGAGGAGGAGAAAGTGACCTGGAGCAGAAATCACCTGCTCAGCACCATCCAACATGGAGGCCCAAACCGGAAGCCAAGCGTTTTCTGGTCGTTTCAACGTGATGTCAACGTTCACACACCCCTTCACCCTCATCCAGTCCTCACACACACACACACACACCTTCACCCCCCTCCAGTCCTCACACACACACACACACACACACACACCCCACCCTCATCCAGTCCTCACACACACAAGCAGATTCACAGACATGAAGAAATGCGTCTCTTTCTGATTTAAAGTCAGATTTTCTGCCTCTGAGCTCCAGCACTAAAGACCTTCATCGGTTCTGACTCTAACCCGGAACGAGTCCATAGCGTCAGCAGATGACAGGAGGTTAAATAGCTGCAGTGATTTTTCTCTGATCATTACTCTGCTCTCCTAATTGTTTCTTCAGGATATCCTTCCCATCAATAAGGCCGTCGATTCGGATCAATCCCTCATTGCAGGTGAAGTGAGTCTCCCGGCTGGAACAAAAAGCTCCATCAGCACTTCTGATGCTTTCAGATCCATTTACATAGATCAGTTCTGGATCTATGCAACATGGATCTGGCTCTGCTCTGGATCTGAACCAACACAATCTTCTTTTGCACAAACAGTTTTCTGGTTTTCTGACACTGTTGAACATTTATACCTGCAAAACAAACCCGGGTTGTAAACGATGTTTGAGCTTTTAAAAAGTCAGAATTTAGACTTTAAACTGGTCAAATCTTTAGTCCAAAACTTTGTAATAATTGAAATAAATTTGTTCCTGAGTCGTTGGTTTTGGCTTATCTTCAGTTCCTGGCTGAACTCCTGCAGCTCTTAGATCTTTTTTCATTCAGATTAAGTTTTTGCAGCTGCAGTAAGAGGATCTGAACTTTGAACTTATATTTTGTCCGTTTTTATCTTGTGTTTGGGAGGTGAGCGAACACCTCTGAGCTTCTTAATCCCCTGGAGCAGCTCAGCTCCTCACAGAGGATTAGAGCCTGCAGACGCTGTGGTGGGAAAATCAAACGAACCTCCAGAACCTGCAACCCAAACCTGGAGGAGGAACCAACAGGAACCGCCGGTTGGTTCTGCTGCTGGTTCACATGTTGCAGTTAAATGTAAATTAAATAGCATAAAAATAAAAAGGTGTTTCCCGAAAATGTTCTCTGTGAAATGTTATTTGGCACATTTATTGATCTGATTTTATGTTAAATTATTTAATTTCTATGTGAATTTTATTATAGTAAAAATAGTTTAAATTATTCTTAATTCTGCTTGTTCCAATTTTTCTGTAGGATAAATTTAACAAATATATTTTAATTTCAATGAAGCATAAAGAAATCAGGCCTTGTATGATTTAAGTCTTATATTTTGTATGTTTGATTTCTTTTCAGCTTTTATCTCATATTTAATTACAACTAATTAAATCCAAATAATAAAAAAATAAATTTCAATGATGCAACGAAAAAATTAGGAAAAACAGGAATAAAAAAATGGAAAACATGCAAAAAAAATCAGATTCTTCCTTTAGTTGATAAATCTTTATTATTCATTAAGAGAAAATGAACAAACGGAGTTCCGCCTTTATTGGCTTGTAATGGCGCCTTTTATCAAAACGGATAAAAGGCTGGGAGAAGGTCACGGATTGTTAAAGAAAATTAAAATGATACATTCCTGCAAAATTATGCAAATTATAATCCCCAAAACGGCAACAAAAGGCGGCAACAAAAGCTCACCAGTGGAGCGACAGTAAACCTGCTGCAGGCTCTGCGCGGCCTGCGCGCCTCAATCCGCAGCTTCACTCCAACTTCTGACGCTTCATCCCGGCTCTGCTGCGGGAAACCCGCAAAACGCTCAACGGAAACACGTGAAGACAAAAAGGACTGAACTACATCTGGAGCTGGCCGAAAACACAAAGTTCCACATGTGCAAAAGAAATTCAAACGAAATGAGAGAAAATCTGATACATAAAGGACTGAAAACCAAACGGTGATAATCTCGGTGGTGATGGGATGGACGCATGCAGAGCAGGAGCTCAGCATCCCGCTGGGAGCAAACAGGAGTGCAGGAGCTTCCAGCAACAGATGTCCAGGCACAATTCTCGGCTTGGATTTTTGAATTTTACAAGAATTGCGTTTGGACAATCAGCAGCTAGAGCTCAAAAATAAAACACTAAAACAAACAAGTTTCACTAGAAATGGAAAGATTAAAAGTAAAAGTGAGCTCCTGATGTGCAGTTCAGAGTGAGCAGGGGTGTGTGGGGGGGCGGGAGGGGGTGGGGGGGTGCGCGTGCGTGTGCGTGTGTGCGTGTGTGTGTGTGTGTGTGTGTGTGTGTTCGCTCCCATCCAGGTCCAGCTGCTAATTAAATACGTTTTCTGTTCGTCAGGAAGAATCCAGGAAAGCTGCAGGAAAAACCAGCAGCCAAAAACTCCTGACCGCCATATCTGCACCTGTTCCGACGCGTTTCTCTCCTCCATCCATCCTTCCATCCATCTTCCCCTCCTCCCTCTGAAAAAAGCTCCAAAAAGATGCAGCTGCGCTTCTTTCCAGCTGCGCCTGTTCCCAGCACCAACAACCCGCTAACAGAAGTGCGTCCCGCTGCTGCGCCGCCGGCAAAGTGAGGAGGAGCCGGGGAGGCGCGATGCTGGCCGGGCTGCGCGCACGGAGGACGGGGTGCGAGCGGAAGGCTGGCCGCTGCTGTCCCTCCTCCTCCCCGGTGTGGTGGCCCTTTTCTGGGGCTCCGCTGACAATAAGCGCCGGCGCGTCCGTGTCACGGAGAGAGAAAGCTCCGGAGTGGGGCCGCTCCGCTCTTGGTACTGAGATTTGAATAAACACATACACACGCACCGCGGGGGTGATGATAAATGCCCATTGTGCCCGGAGGAGGAGGAGGAAGAAGAGGAGAGGAGAGGAGGAGGAGAAGTAATGAATCTGCACTGAGGGAGAGAGGCGGCGAGGAGCGCAGCTCTTAAAGGAACAAGGCGCTCATTTCTCCTTTTCTTTATTTCTGATCACAACCGAAACCCTGTTAACCCGCTGCTCACACACACTCTACTGTAACACCACACACACACACACACCCACCCCCCCCCAACCGTGTGAATGACGTCGCCCTTCTCAGCTGGAGCTCCTGGAGACTTCCCCTGTGATACACAACAGCAACAACAGCAACAACAACAAAAACAACAAAAACAACAACAAAAACAACAGCAACAACAGCAACTGCAGCTCCAGCAGAAAAACCGAAACATCAGTTTAATGGAACAAAATCAGCATTTCGATTATTTTTCAAAATGAGATGAAACGATGAAACTTTGAATAATCGTTAAAACTGATCAGATGTATAATAATTTATCAAAATGTTTAAGTTAAATGGAAGATTATTTATTAAATGACTGAAACAAGCCAACGAATTGCATTTAGATTTAAATCTGTATTTCGTTTATAATAATTTGAATATAAGGAGGCCGAAATTAAAGGTAAGTTTATTCAGTATTATTAATATTTAAGTTTGTTTTCAATTTTTCTCTTTAAAGTTAATCAGTTTATTGCAAAAAACACATTATTAAAAACATCCTGATCATTTTAATCCAAATTAAATCCAAATCTGATCCAGTTTAATGCAAAACAATTTAATCTAGTTAAATACTAACAGTTCATTCACTTTATAAAAGTCAACTTTAATTCTATAAAGTATAAATTTAATGGATATCAGCTCAGCTCTGTTGGTTCAATTCAGATCAATTAAATCCATTGATGCACAGATTCATTTATTCATTTATTCAGACTTTCCAGATGGAGACATTAAAATTTACTCAGTCGAAATATTATCCAGTTTATTTAAAAACAGCCGTTTGTTCCAGTAAAGCAGGAAACAGAAACATGATCTGTAAAATCACTGATCTGGATTTAGATGACATTTTCCAATTCAATTCAATTTGGAAAATGAAGGAAATTTAATTTTACATTTTTTTATTTTTTAGATTAAACAACCGTTTTAGATTAACCTTAAACTAATTTAGATTCAGTGGAAATTAGAAACACATTCTGAGTTCAACTGAAATAAAATTAAATCCAGGTTTCAAAAATCATTCATTTCAATTCAGAACAATATTGATGATTTATTCCCATTTAATCCAGTTTAATTCAACAGAGCAGAAATTTATCTAAATCATCTATTTAACATGCGATCCAATTTAACAACATTCAAATGTTTTTGATTAGTGCATGAAGTCTAATCAATACATTTATATTTGAATTCGAAATTAATTCAATTCCAATTTAAATCAATTTGAAGTTTAATCCAGCTGCTGGTTTAATCCAGTTGCTGGTCTTCATGAGATTAGAACCAACTTCAGTTCACTTGAATCTAACCAGGTAAAAACGGATTTATTTATTTTTGGAGCTGAATTCAGTTTAAAAATATTGTGAAAACGTGAAGGAAATCAGATTTCATTTTTCAGACTCAGTCTGTGAACTGATCACAGTTATGGCTGAAATGGGTTAGACTGGAGATCTGGGATTTCTCTGCAGAAACTGAACGCGATTCACAGAGAGTTTAACTTCATCGCTACATAAGCATCATTTATTACAACCAAACTCCAGAAAGCTTCGTTTCCCGCCAGGCTGAACGTGGTGAGGAAAAGCACTGCAGCTGCAGCCCAACCTGGAGCATAAACTGAAAATAAATCAATAAAAACTAACAATATTTCCACCGTGATTCTGTAAGAATCTTCATCAGTTCAACATTGAGGCGTTAAGATGGATAATCATTTCTAGAATGGCTTTAAATCTGAGTTATTTTAAAGTGCTGTTAGCTTCCTCACTGATCCCCAACAGAGATCACTCTGACTGCCGTCTACACAGGTAAGATAGTGACTCCTCAGAGCTACTCCGCACATCCCTCTTTAAATGAAGCCACTTATTTAAACATAAGAGCAGAAACAGAATCTGAGAGGACTGAGTGTCTGTATTTGGATCCTTTCTAGATTTTAACGTGAGGAGCGGTGAGCATCCGTCAGCCGGACATAAAAACCGTTGGAGGAGAATCTGGAGGATAAATTACCCAGCGCTCCTCCTGAACCTTCGTCTCACCCCTTTTCTACAGTGAGGGAACATTTCCGTGGCTGGGAACGTCCCTGAGCGTTGGGCGCTCATTTGTCTCCTGCAGGGCCCCGCTGCTGCCTTTTCATGGCCCTGTAAGAATAATTTAGAGCTGGAGGCCTGAGATCACTGGAGATTATTGCTTTGAAAGGGAAAAGGACGAGTCATTAATGCTCCATCGTCAGACAGAAGAGAGACAAACGGATCCTTGACTGGAGCTGACACTTCTGTCATGGGAAACCAGAACCGACTGGTTCAGAAACACGGAGGAAAACAGGCCTGATGCAGAGCAGAGGAAATATCAGGAGGTTAAACATGTAGGAAAATATGGAAAAGGAAGGACAAAGGTTGGTTTAAAAGACATAAATCTGGTTTTCATGTGGAAACGACTCAACGAGATTTGAACTAAAATAACAGAAACCTGCACAAATGATTAAAAACTACTTAGAGCTGCAGGATGTGACTTTTATTTAAAGCCAAATGTTTTCTACATATTAGTTATAACTGTCACCATGTTGTGACAGTTTATGAGGCAGATAATCTGAGAAAACTTCGACTTCCTCCCTGAGCTGCTGCTGCTGCATGAAGAAATGCACCAAAAACAACCAATCAGAGCCAGGAGGCGGGGCTTAGCGCTGTCAATCAACCCCATGTACTCACTGCTAAATGCACTAATGGCAGAGAAACAATTCAGTTACAGGAAAAGCATTTATCCACCATTATTGGACGCTATGCTAACTAGCCTTAGCATTCACAGTCTGTTGTTAAGCTGATGATATTCAGCTAAATTTACACAACAGCAGATTTTACCTGAGTCGAATATGATTTCTGCACCAACATGAGAATTTCTTTCTCTAGGCTGAAACTCAGCATGATGAACTGAAATGATTAAAGAGCAGCTGAAGGTTAAATGAACTTTAAAGTTCCTCCAGAAATCTGTGATAATTAGTGATGGAGGCGACAGGAAGAACTGAGGGCGACCTGAAACTTTTGCACAGTGGTGTAAACAAAGGTCAGAGCAGATCCTGTGAAGTAGCTGGAGTCAGTGTGTGTGTGTGTGTGTCTGCAGAGACCCCCCACCAGGCAGCCTCTCCTGGCCGGACAGCAGAGGGGGGATTTCTCCATCTCTGAATAAATTTGGGGTCTCCTCTAAAGGCCCTGGTGTCCAGCCTGCTGCTGACCTTTGACCCCGGCAGAAGAAAAGTTATTGAGGCGGAGGAGAGGCTGGGAAAGTGGCCTGATGGAGGTGAAGGGCGGCTCACCGGGGTCACAGCACAGAAAGACGGGAGCTTTCAGAGGGTAGGGGGGCAGAAGGGGCAGCTCAGACCCCCCACCGTCCCTTGCCCCCCTACCTCCTCCCCCCCTGCCCCCGCCCCCAGATCCAGAAGTGTGTCCCTGCAGCTATTGTGACTCTGAGCTGCAGCAGGACAGAAGGCCTCACACCAACAATGTTTTCTGCCTTTTGTTTCTGGCTGCCTTTCTTCTCCTGCCTCCATCGCGATGCTGCGCCTCCTTTGTATCGATTCCCCTCATTCAGCCTCTTTCTGCCGTTTTTATGCCCCTTTCCGCGGCGCACCTCCCCCGCTGCAGCCGCCGCCCCTCTGCTGGCAGCCGCCGCAGTGTGAGAACCTCTTGGAGCGATGCTGCTCGTTAAAGACAACTAATTGATTGAGAATGTAATTAGAGTGACAATCGGAAAAGGGAAATCAATACGGTGGAAGTCAGGAGAATCAGATCAGGCAGGACAAAACAGAGCAGCGGATGTTTGCATCACCGGCGCCTCCACAGAAGAGCTGAGCGCTGAGTCCACAGGTTCTGTTGAGTCCATTAAAACTCTCGTCACCCACATGACGAGCTGGTGAGTTAAGTGGCTTAACAAGCCAAACAGCTGGTTCTGAAAATGTTCTGGTTCTGGACTGGAAATGAATGAAAACGCAGCAAAAATATTCAAACAAAAACTGAAAGATTTTCAAAAACCCTGGAACATTGAGAACAGGAACAGTTCTGCAGTTTTAAAGAAAGAAACAAAGTTAATGCTTTGCTCTATTTTCTCACACCTTGAATTTCAGAATAAAGAAAAAACAAATGACTTTCAGGATACTTTTACTTTTACTCGACTAATTTCATTCTGAAGTGTCTTTGCTCTTACTGGAATAAAGTTTCTGGATTTTCTACCCACTGAATGGAATAATTTGTTCACATTTATAACGGAAAGTTAAAGTCTAAAAGCTGTAAGATGAACTCCTGGACCCGCCAGCAGCAGAACCTTCTGGTGCCACATCGTTATGCTGCAGTTTCATTTTGAGATATGAATAGTTAAAGAGACTCTTCAGCTTTATAGAAACACTTAAAACTGAGATTTATTGTAAGTGAATTAAATCCAGGTTTGCAGTCTGGGGAATTTGACATGAAGCCAAAGCAGACAGGAAACCTCACAGCCTTTTTATTCAGTTCAATTCAACTCAAAATACTTCACTGAACCCAAAGGGAAGATTAATGCTGCAAATCAAATTATCAAAGTTTCTTCTAAGAATCGAATGCAGGGAGGATCTCCTGTAGCAGTCTGTGATCCAACGGTGACTTCGGACTCTCTGATTATAGATGGTCAGGTGGTTTCATCAAACTGTTTTAATGTTTAAGTCTGGTTTAAACTCTGAATGTTTCTGAGGTAAAGTTCGTCTGAACCCAAGGGTCCGGAGTTTCTTCCTCCTGCTACCAAATTATATTTATTATATAAATACATTTCTATACATTTTGATTGATTAGCTTTTTTCCCCATGAATTTTCCGAGGAAGGGCTGCGAATATGTTTTTGATTCTTTTCGTCCAGGTCGCGTTCATCAGACCTGAACGTCATCGATACTCGACAAACATCACCATTCTGCGTCTGGATACAAGCAAACGGCGAGCAAACGGCGAGCACTTCTTCTTCTTCTTCTCTCTTTTTGTTGGTGGTTAGCAAAAACACTGAGCACACTCTCTATGTGCAGCGTCATTGCGCCCTCTACTGTTCATGCGGGACACTTTCAGGTCATTTGCAATTCACACTGGGATCTCATACGAGTCGCTTTAATCTGGAAATGTGAACGACTCAAAAAAACAACAGAAAAAATCTAACTGAGCATAATGCACCTGAGGGCCTGCAGTGAGAACGCAGGCCCTCACAGGAAGCATCTCAGCTGCAGCAGTTTAATTTTTGATAAAAGCCTGAGACAAAGTTCATATGAACTGATCAGAGGGAACAGATGTTCAACAGATGTTTCTCCTCTTTGTTCTGAACTTCAGACTTCCTGGATTTTCTCGTCGTGTCGTCAGGCGGCCATCTTTACCGGCTGCACCAGAAGAAGTTCAGATCACAGCTGTGGAGTCCTCCTTCTGCTTCCTGTACTATGCTGCTCGTCTGCCCCCTGCTGGTGAGGAGGCAGACTGCGCGTCCTGCTGGGAGAGCTGGGAGACGAGCAGATCCACGCTCTGGACCAGAACCGCTTCCAGAACCTTCTGCTCCTCCGTCGTGAACCGACTCAGAACGTGGCGCTCCACTGAGGTTTTCCCAGCTGGTCGGCCGATCCCGACCCGGAGTCTGGGCATCACCTGGGGGGAAAGGTCACCAAGAGGTCACGGCATTACCAGACCAACACATTACCAGAAACATTCAAAATAACATTTTAACTAAGAAACCTTTTGTTGTTATCAGTTTAGTTATCAATGAAAACTCAGGTTTGTTAAAAAATGATTAAATTGTTAAACAATCAGCAGGAATCTCTCCAACTCTACATTATTTCATGCAAACTCATCCATCTGAGATCGTTACCTTTAGCACCTGGACATTTCTAAGACTTAAGGCCTTAAATTCAGATTTTTTCCCTAAATGTTTGACTTTTTAAGACCCTGACTTAAGTAAAGTCAACATTTCTCAAACATTTCTGGTCTCTGTTCCAATAGGTAGAGCATCCTTGTTTTTGTATAAATACAGAATTATTATATAACATGAACTGGATGTTTCAGACAATGTCTGGTCCTGACTACATGTACACGTATTGTAAATATTTCTGTATATGTGAACGTATTATGTTGTCTTTGTTTATTCCCTTTTTTACCTATTAAAGTGTATAATTTGCTTTTTTCCTTCATATGGTTAAACAAAAAGCACACCAACTGTCTGAAAAAGAGCTAGTGTGTGTGTGTGTGTGTGTGTGTGTGTGTGTGTGTGTGTGCTCAGTGTAAATAAAGTCCTGCTCCGAGTTTCTTACATCGGTCTGGAGACAGTCGACACAAGAGCGAACTCCGTTGTGACCCCTAGGAAGAAGAAGAAAACAGAGTTAAACTTTATGGTTTTCAAAGTTCAAACTGTCTCCCTGCTGGTGCCCACTGAAAGCAGAGGTCAGAGGTCAAAGTGAAGGAGCAGTGGCTCCACTACGTTCTCGTTAGTTTGGTCATAATCTATCCAGGTTGGAACCTCACAGACAACAGCAGCATCCCACCATCAGCAGTGGTTCTAGAACTCCTCTGGTTCTATCAGAGACCGACCAGAGAGAGCGGTCCACATCTTTCTGGTACAGGACACAGACTCTGATGGTGGCTCCACAATCAACTGCTCCAGCAGGCGACAAGTGCAAACAAGCATGCAAACTCTGAAACACAAACAGACGCAGCGAACAGAAGCTTCACTCTTCTGCATCCTGCAGGTTTCTTACACACAATCAACAAAACAAAAACAGAAGATGCATTATAATGCAACTGTTAAAAAATGCTGCAACTAAAGGAAACAAAGCAAAAAGGAAAATTATGCTAATAGCAAAAACAAAAGAATAAGAACGATGCAAATTCACTCCACAAAGCAGAATCCTCCACACCACTAGGGGGAGTTGACCACCAAGTCATACAGGAGCAGACCCTCAAAAAAGATGGGATCTCCAGAAAAAAGTTGAAGGAAGAAATAAAATGTGTGCTACCTTTACCACATTATAGAACAGCAGCATATTTACGTAGGTAATAGTTTCTACTCCAGATGCCCCCTGGTGGCCTGGAGTGAGATTGCAGGACTTTAAACTTTGTTTTGAACTACTGCATCGTTTTCTCCAGTGCTTCTGTTTCATGCAGTTGAAGCATCTTTGCAGCAGTGGCATCATTTTATTTTTGCTTTTGTTTTTTGATTGTAGGTTTTTTCTTCTATTTTCTGTGTTTGCAGCATTTTTCTGCTGCATTTCTTCTTTGCTAGTGTGTTTCAGAGTTTGCATCATTCATGTCTTTGCTGTGTATTTGCATCAGTCAGCTACACATGAAAACACCAACAAACCGTGAGGTCTTCAAACCAAACATTCCTTTCTCCATGACTACGTCCTTAAATACTAGAAACGGCTCCTAACTGCCCCCTGCTGGCCATCAGAAGAAAACAGGTAAAATGTTGTTCACCTCTCAGATTTTAGGCTTTGTCCATTTTCTGAGCAGCTGGTCACCTCCACAAATCTGTTTAAAACCCAACACCAACAAACACTTCCTGCTTCACTCAACAGCCACTGTTCCAGGTCATATAAACCCACCTGGCGCTTCCTCCATGTTTGATGGAGATTTTGCCCAAAGGTTTGTCCAGCTCATCGTGGACCAGCAGGATGTCCTCAGGCTTGACTCCATATTTTCCAGCTGGAGACGAACGTCAATAAGATTATTTGAAAGTGACTTTAAGATTTTCATTCAGAAAATCACTGCTGAAATAAGAATAAAAATTAATAAAAAGCAACAGAAACATGAAAATTGATGTGATTCTTCTAGAACTAATCAGATGTTCCGGTTCTCAGAGGCTAATCTGATCGTAATCTGGAACGGGATTAAATCTCTGAGAAACTAAAGTCATCTGATGTTTAGAGATGAAATGATAAACAACCAGCAGGTCCTGAATGAGCCCATTGACCAGCCGCCCATGACCTCACCCGCTCTGGCCACCGACACCCCGTTGACGTTCATCAGCAGCCGGGGACGGAGCAGAACCACGCGGGCCTGCCGGACCTCCGTCAGGATGACCTCACCGGATACGTGACGGTCGCCGTGCCAACGATCAGCCACACCGAGCCGGGCAGCCAGCGCTCCCAGCACCGCCATCCCAATGCTGTGTCTGGTACCATCCATCCCCGGGTTCCCGAGTCCCACCACCTGCCACACACACACGCGCACACACACGCACACACACACACACACAGAAACTGCTCTGAACTCTGATCCAATCAGGGTTTTAGGTGATCAGTGATGCAATAATCACCTAAAAACTGAAACTGTGACCGTTTTGTTTGGTCTTTATTCTTGTGAATTAAATCAAATAAATATTTTTTCTTTGTTTGACCAGAACCATTTCCTCAATATTATAATAATAATCCAGCCTCTTAACCAGTGTTACTGCTAGAGGTGGGAATATTTTACCATCTCCTGATTCAATTCAATTTGGATATTTGGTTGAAGAATTTGATTCAAAAATCATTTTTGATTGAAAACAATTCCTCCTGCTACGGTAGGACTGATTTATCTGATTAATTATGATGAATTGTTACTGAAATAATTGTCAAATAATTTAGTATTTGATTAATCATTAACTGGAGTCTATAAAATTAAAAAAGGAAAACTTCTGAAAGAAAAAAAAACTTTAGAGCAGAAAATAACCAAAGCTGCACAAAAATATGAACAATTTGCAGAAGCAGGAAGGGCTGAGAAACAGATAAGCAGATGATGGATGGATGGGTATTTATTAAACCAAAATCATTTATTTGTTTTCCATGAGAAAAGTGAAAACTTTTTATTCCACTAGATACAGAAATTACTTTTAACATGTTGTGATAAATATCAGCAATAAAACATGTGTGATGGTTTTGTACATTTATAAAAATCAAAAACTCTGAATATTAATTGTAGTTGAGCTTAAAAAGATGGAGATTGTGAAGTGACTGGGCCATCCTAACATGTTTAATGTTTTGATCCGAGTTTAGGGTTGGTAAGATGAACTGCTGGGAGATGAACCTCCTCAGTCTCAGTCTTCAGAATCCAACAGGTTTTCCTCCAGGGTTGCCCTTATTTAGCTCCGCCCATCTTCCCATGAACTCTGACCTGTTCCTCTATCCCTGCTAAAGCAAAACACCCCCACAGCATGATGCTGCCACCTTCATGTTGAATGCTAGGGATGGTGATGTGCAGCATTCGTTTTATAGCACCGAACACGTTTTTATTTTGGTCTCATAGGAGTATCAGCGTCACATGCTGCCTGTTCGGGTAATCAGAAACAGCTGTTAGTTGTTCCTAATTAGTTGCTGAAGGACAGAAATCTCTGCCGAACAGCTAACGTCTTATAAATGTTTAGGAGTTTTGTGTTTATTTCAAGAAATCTCATAAATAAATTGAAGAAAACCTCAAAAAATCCTCAATTTGCTGATTCTTGAATGAGGTCTGGTTTGGTTACGGTCTTCGGAACAATAAGTTATTTAAATAGCAGCAAATTGAAACAGTTTAGAGTGATTACATTCTGAATAGAGGATGAGGGACTAAACTCACCAACTTCCTCCGACCCTCTGTGTGAATCTCCGCTTCAGCTCCTATCATCGGTACTTTAAACTGCTCTCCCAGCAAAACTCGGTTTATGACTCTCGTTAAAAGTCTTCTCATCGTGACAAAGTTCAGCAGCTTCTTACAGAAGTGCGATAAAAACGGACAGACTTTAGTCAAAAACGAACCGTTTTTCATTCGGCTCTGATGTTCAAGCGATCCGTCCTAATAATCAGTCAGTTCATGGGGTCACGTAACAGAACGTTCATCCTGTTCACAACATCCTCAGAAAACCGTAAAACCTGCTAAATGTCCAATTAAATCATTACATTTTAAAACAAAACCTCTCCGTAAACATCGTCTCAACCATTCATGACCTTTAACTCAAACTAGTCAAGGAGAAGAAGACATGACCACGCATGTTTGTGGAGCTTCAGCGCCATCTAGCGTCGCGGCAGATAACTTGCATTAATATGAAAACGAGAAACTTTCTTGAACAACTTATCTTGTCCAAACGAAAAATTATTTCGAGATATTAATTTGTTTGTGTATTTTTTTAAATAACATATAAATACTGAAGTAAATTATTTTCACATATAATAAATCTAAGTTTAATATGTGATAAGTTTATATTCATCACATTTATCATATGACCTGTCCAGGTGACCCCGCCTCTCACCCTGAACGTTAGCTGGAGATGGGCCCCGGCACCTCCCGACCCCAAAGGGAGTATAGAAAATGGATGCATGAACATTTATCATATGGGGTCAGTGGTGCCCAATGTGGGTCCTGCATGTTTTAGTTTTTCTCTCTGGTTTAACCCACCTGGATCAAATGAAGGCTCATTAGAGGCCTTAAGAAGAACATTGACCTGCTGAAAAGGTTGTTTCTACCACCAGGGAGAGAACTAAGACAGGTTGCCGGGCCTCCAGGACCAACTTTAGGCACTACTGATTTAAACTCTGCAGTCTGGTCTCTCTCTGCGATGAAGGCGGGAAGACAACAGTGATAAAAACTGGACATTTCTGCATCTGCTCTATGTAATGGGTGTGTTTGCATCAGCATGTGTGAAAAGATGGGGCATGCGAAATGAGCAAGAGAACGAGCTGTGACCTCGTTCTCACAGTTTGGCCTGTTTGGCCTCAATGCAGCCGATTCCACTGCTTCGATTATTGGGCTGCGATCGTCCTGCTTTGCTTCAGACTGAATCCTGTTTACAGCTGAGCATTCAGACTGAATCCTGTTTGCAGCTGAGCATTCAGACTGAATCCTGTTTACAGCTGAGCATTCAGACTGAATCCTGTTTACAGCTGAGCATTCAGACTGAATCCTGTTTGCAGCTGAGCATTCAGACTGAATCCTGTTTACAGCTGAGCATTCAGACTGAATCCTGTTTTAGAGCTCAGGATTCATGTTGGATTCACTCACTGAAAAAGAGAAAAGAAAACCTACGACCCAGTTGTATGGAATCTGAAGATATTAACCTTAGGTAGCGTCCAGCTCTCCTCTGGACCAACTGAGCTGCAAAACAAAAACTAGAGGAAAATAAAAATTTTATTAATTGTATTAGAAGATTTAAAATTTCAATCCGATATTTACTTACATTTTTTAAAAACACATGAGGGTTTTATTCTCAGTAGCTGCGTTTCCATTGACCATAGAATTGTGCAAATTGGAATTATGAAAATAATTCAGATTAACAGGAAGCGGGCCAATTAAAAAAAATCATGTTTTTTGATCAAACAGTTATGAGCTAAAGTGAGGCGTTTTTTCGTTTCATAGAACAGATTTTTTTTCTGCATCACACAGTTGTGACGTCTGACAGTAAAGATGAAGACGATGACAGGAAGTGATAAAAGTGAACAAATGTATAAGTTGGGATTTTAATTGATTTCTTATTTAATGGAAACACTTCAATTGTGAAATGATGTTTTCTCGACTGTTTTGTGTATATTTGTAATGGACATGCAGCTGCTGACATTAAATCAGATTAAACTTTTCTGGGAACATTTTCCAGATGCTTGGAAGGCGCCGCCTTCATCTGGCCAAATAAATATGCATTTTCTATCTGTGTCAATTACACTTGAAATAAACGCAAAGAAAATTCTTACAAAGTTCTGTAGATCTGTCCATGCATGTCATACATCGAGTGCAGCATCATAGCACGAAGCTCCACTTGTGAAAGTAAATGAAATTGATTTTGTTTAAATGGGACGATGCATATCAATGAATCCAAATGTTGTTGTAAATCTGCAGAATATAGAGACATTTCTTTGTAAAATGAAAAGTAATCTAAAAGCTGATCTGCAACTGAAAATATCACTAACCTTACAGCTGTCCAGTTTATTTGTTAACATGTTTGTTTTCACTGGATGCAAACTATACCGGTCAAAATACAAGCAACATGATTTACCAATTACATGTTTCTGTTAATATTTATCTTATGCGACAGGCCAAGAGTTAAAAACATTGCATCCACAGGTTCTACTTTTTTATTTTTGTCTTAAGAGTCAGGAATTTAGAAATGCAAAGTCTGACTGAGATAAAGGACATAAAATGCTTCATACAATGCACTGCTTCATGATTCTGTTTTAATAAGTTAAACATGCTTGGTTGCAGATAAACTTTAGTAGTTAAAATGAATGTGAACTAACTTCACACCTCATGTTTTCGTTCACGCTTGCTGCCCAGACGCCCCATGATGTTCCTGCAGTTTGTGATAATATATGAGTTGTTGCTCAGATCCAGTGAGGAGCTTCATGATTCTGATCATCAGCACGTTTAGAGAAAAATGGGGAAGCTTCAGAGAACATTACAACTTCGTGGTGCGGATGTGGTAGCATGAGGGGCGTTTTGCTGCATGAGAAGGCAGGTGCACCTCACAAATTAGCATCAGAAGGAAACATGTTTATGTGGAAATGTTGGAGCCACACATGAAGACAGGAGGTTGAAAAACAGCAGATACGGTCTTTTCAAGCGGATAATGACTGGAATCATACCACTGAATTAGATCAAGTCTAGCTTAAGGGAAAAAGGTGAATATTTTGAAGTGGCTGTCATAAAAAGTCCTCGTCTCAATCCCATAGAAAACATGTGAATGGAGCTGAAATGATGTGTGTGAGCCTACAAACCAATAGCAAACTGTTGTAAGACACTTATGGAAGAAAACCCAACATGTTTGACCAAATTCATACAGTTTAAAGGCATTTCTACTGAATCCAACAGGAAATGGAAACTTATGAATTTGAGGAATATTTAGAAAACTCTAAAACTGATCAAGTTTAGTCTGATATAATGTTTTATAGTGAGATAAAGGTGATGAGTTCATGCAATTATCTGCTTCAATAATCAGATAAAAAGCAGAATAACTACTATCAGAACTCAGAGGGAACTGGTAATGCCCAACAACCAATCCTGTGTCTGCAGAAGTCGTGTCTTTATTTGGTGATGTGTGAGTTGAATTAAGCTCTGATAGGCTCTTTACAAAAATCCTCCTTCAGATAATCAGATATTAAGGAACCAGCAGGCTGACATGAAACCATTTCTGCTTCTAAAATCTGAAGTTTACTTCACCGACTGCAAAAATGAGGACCTGAGAAATCTTCACCTGATCAGTCATCTAAATCAGGTAAAATTATGATGATCATGATTTTGAACTGGACAAAACAAATATCTCAGTTTGGTCAATAACTGGTTGATTAATCTGGTAATATTCTAGTAACTGAAACTGATTTGTGTCTGTTATTTACAGCTGCCTCTGCTGTCGTCCCTCCACTGTGAAGAAGAACTCAGCGAACAGAAATGGTAAAATAAACGGGGTCAGGGGTCCCTCTAACCAGAAAATTAAAATAATAATTTTAAAAAAGCTAAATAAGTTTTAAATGTGTAGAAACTACCAGATATGCATTAAGTTCACTCATTAAAAATCTGGAATTATTTTTTTACGATTTGAAAATTATTTGTCGTTCAAATTAGAAAATCCAAAGATAAAATATAATTTACAAAACAAACGATGCAGCTGCTTACTCCTGTTATGGATTTACAGTATTTGCTGTCTAGTAGCATTAAATTAATCCTTAACTCAGAAAAGGATGATTTTGATCACTTTTCATCTAAACATGTTTTAGTCAAATGTCTAAAGTTTGTCAGTAATTTGTTCTCTGCTGCGACGTCACAGTCCAGCTTTTTCTACCAACACAATGTCAGCACTGTGCATCCAAATGGTTAAACACTGCAAATGTAAATTCTCTAAGTGAGAATTTACATTTGCTGTAATGGTAATGTGCAAACCTGGCCATGTGTCGGTCTACAAACATAGAAATACATAAATCTAAATGTTTGTTTCCCATCATTTTGACTGATGGCGTCAAAGATATCATGTCATATTTTTTCCCTTATATTTTTAGATTCAACTAAAAAGGAATAATAATGACATTTAATTTTTATTAGCTTTAATCAATATTCAACCAGCTGAGCAGAGAATCCACATCGTGCCATCACACATCAAGCAGATGAATAAATGTAACTTTTTCTCTGCAGTGATCAAATCCAGACTGTGGCTCCATGACTACATATGAATTTATTGCATTTAATATCCTGAAATAAACTGTGTGTATTCGTTCTTTATGGAGAGAGAAATTCAGGCATTTTTGAGAAGCTAATCTTTGAAGCTGTAAGTTCCTTATATTAATGCAGTATATTAACTTTAGGGAAGTGCAAAAATAGCCCCACCGTGTTTATTTATGTATATTCTTATCCAAACAGTTCGTTGATTTAAGGTGCTGTTTTCTCCAGGGTCACATATTATCCTGATTATCCCTGATAATAACTTTGACTTGTGGTTCTTTCAGCTGCCGTTGCTGTTGCTGCTGGTTCTGTCCTCGGCCAGTCGTCTGGACCCGGACAGGAACCGGCCGCCGGGTGAAAACGGTGAGATGGTTGGGCCGTCCTGAGAATAAATGTTTGATTATTGGAGTGGCGATGTTGGAGCTAGCATTTTACCTCCAACAAAGAAACAGCAAAGAAAGCTTTCAGCTTGAACTTTGTTATACATGGAATTAAAGGACAAGGAAATGTGGCAGAAATGTAAGTTTTAAACATCTCAAGAAACAAAGTTAAAAAATAAATACTCTTTTCTTTCACAGTCTCCTCTGTGAATCCAGATCCAGCGGATGATGTTGCTAAAATCAAGGCTAACTTGTACGTCTCAACAGTCCGACGTGTTCTGCCTCCGGTTCCGTTCAGACAGAAAGGCCCAGTTAACTCGACGCTCCCAGAGTTCAGTAATTCAGGCAAACTGCGATGGGCGACATGGAAGGGTTCCCTTCCCAAAGGAGCCGTTTCTATTTACAACCATTACGCCAAACGAATCGACTACATCTGCAAAGTCGGGTGCAGTTCTGGGTGTTACAACCCCAGGATGGGTTCTTACTGCCACTACCCTGATAAAAAGAAAGAGCATCGCTCCTCCAGGTTTCAAATCCTGGTGAATGAAGATAATTTTGAGATCCTGGTGTGGAAGGAAGGTTCTTATGGTTCTGTTCCACAGAATTCGATCAGAACCTGCTCCAGTAAGGAAATGTACGTAGGGAAGAACGAGTACGGATTGGGGAAGGTTGATCCAAAGGATCAGTGTTTTTATCTTCCCTGGAAGGGTAGCGAGTACTGGTACCGGAGCTATGAGGTTCTGACCCAGATGAAGGCTAAAGAAGATCTCATCTCTGATGTCAAGTATAAAATCAATACTGCTAAAATTAACAAAGAACCTCCAAAAACCTTGAGAAGCTCAACTGTTAAAAACCTTTCCCACATGAATGTGACGAAGACAACCACCGATGAGAGACGGTGGGACTCCAGCAGTTCCTTCACAGCCGGTATAAGAACGACCATCAAAACAGGAATTCCCTTTGTGACGGAAGGACATGTTGAAGTCAATGCAGAGACGAGTCATAGTTTCTCACGTGGAAATACCTGGACAGAGCAGGTGTCCCACTCTCTGTCGATACAGCTTACCGTACCACCAAACCACAGCTGCACAGTAAAGATGGTTGGTAATCAGTACATAATGGACATTCCCTTCACCGCCCGCCTCAAGTGAACCTATGAAGACGGAAAAACCAAATCCAATACCATCTCTGGAAATTATCATGGAGTCCAAGTTGGAGATATTGGGGCTGAAGTGGAAAAATGTAAACCTTTGTCCAAGTCCAAACGCTTTCCTAAAATCATGTAGGATATTTGGAGTGTTAAAAACTGCTAAAGAGTAGTTAATATGACTTTACCAGGCTTTTCATATAGAGCTTCAGCTTCATTTATGCTTTTTTATCCATACTCTTTATGCATGCAATCAGTATGGATGCAATAGTGCCTTTAGTTATGCAGAACATTTCTGGTACAGGACTTTTGGTTTAGTGCAACCTGTAACCTGGATTGTCTGCATATCCAAACATCTCCAAGCTTATGAAGTCAGATTTGGGAACGTCATCTTAAAAACTTCTGGACAACAGTGGCAACTATGTATTTCCAAGCTGCTTTATTGTTATTTGATGCTGATGAATTGGTGAAATCAAGCCAAATCAGTTCACCACCCACTTTCTAAACTGCTGGAATAAATAAAACTAAAACCACATTAATGACGAGACATGACATCTGCTTACTCCAGAATAAAGAATAAATATTGATTTGTTTGGTTGGAACATTAAAATCATGGAATTGTGATTTAAAAACTGAAGTATTGTAAATTGTGTTTTCTGTTGTGCCTCTACTAAAGTTACCACTAACTCAAGTTAATAAATATTAAAATGATTATGAACAGAGAAATGATTTAAAACTAACCATGTGATTCCTGAAAGGAGCGACGTTCCATGTAATTCTGGAAAAGATTAACAATCATCTCATGCAAATGGTTCTATAATGTTGTGCATCCTGAGCTACTGTGTGTTTTTTGGCATTAATAAAGCTTATAAGCAAATAAAATAAACTTTCGTTGTTTCAAATTCTCTTTAAATATCAGTACAATCAACTCTTCATTTTTGTGAAATGAAAACATTTCAGATTTTTAAAACCAACTGGTCAGTTTAACCGTTGAGTTTGTTTATCACACTAATAATGTTTAAAGGCTTGAACAGATCAGAGCTTTAGGCTGAATTCATCTCATTTTCCTGACTGATTTCAGTTGGATGGGAAGTCTTGCTCACCAGTTAGTTATGGACGAACATCTGTTACACACAGGGAGCCACTGCAGCAATTTAAGAGCTGCTGTGATGTAATCCAGGCTCCTGGTGTTGGTCAGGACTCAGCCAGCAGCATTTTGGATGAGCTGCAGCTGCTGGTTGACCTGGTGAAGTAAAAGCCTGCAGCAGTTTTTCTTTGTCTGGATTAAACAGAAAACTCTTTATTCTGGGAATGTGTTTAAAATAACAGCTCCTGAATTATTGAAAGACTTGTTGTTAAAGTTGCATTAAATGCATTATTGTGGTTGAGGTCTTGCCATATCTGTGTTTAGATTCTTTCGATTGTTTCTGTTTCGGCTCTCTGTGCATTTTACTTTAGACTTCATGCTGGTGTTTGGCCTTTTGGTTTATTTCTGGTCTTTCAGTGTTTATTTCCAACTTCCCATAATTCCTTGCTCATCACTTTCCCACAGCTGCTTCACCTGGTCAGACTCACCTGGTTTCTGTGTCACTGTTTCCTCCTCGGTTCTTAAGCCACTGATTTCCTTTGCTTCTTGCTGGTTTCTTCCGTTGCTCTCAGCCGAGTCTTTTTCATCTGGTTTATTTTATTTGGGCCTGTAATTATTTATTCTTGAGGCTTTTAGATTGGGACTCTGTAAAAGAGGCTTCAGCTTGATGCTGATGTTTTCTGACTGAGTGTAGAAAAACTCTTGTAGTTTCCCCACCTGCTGTGGTAAATACTGAACAAGTCATTAGAATATGACATTTAAACATTTTTAGATCAAGTTAAAGGTGATGAAATAAATGCAGCTTCTATAGATTTCAGTTGGTTTTACCCAAAATGTTCACAGCTCTACTCACTTATTCTTCTGCTGGGTGATAAGAAGTTTTCTCACAACTCCATTGTTAATGTCATTAAAATAATAGTAATAAAAATAAAAACAGTTTGATAATTTGCTCAGTTTCATGGTTTCTCCTCCAGCTGGTTGCAGGCTGTTTTAACTCCAGTGTGAACCTGCAGTCTTTATTTACCAGAAGCAGCTTCATGATGGCTTCATCTATAAATTAAACACATTCGACTGCCTGAACATGGTAACTATGTCTCAGGCACAACTGTAGGACCTGGTCTGTGTTGATGCTTCTTATCCAGTTCAGCTTTGACTTTTCAAAGGAAAAGCATTTAGCTCAACCAGCAGCGGAAAACTAAAACTTGTGAATATTTTAGTGAAACAAATTGTCATTTTTGAGAGCAGGAGACCTGTAAACCATACGACCGGCTCGTCGGGCCGTAACAAAAACCAGGGAGACACGGATTTGAACAACGATTACTTTCTTTACTGAGCACAAAACAGAAAAGAAAACTAAGACGCATAAGTGGGCAGCTCCTGATGGCGTCACCCAACAGCAGATGGTCCACACAGGGGAATCCTGTAAAAGAAACATAAAGCAAAGCAAAGGTCAAACAAAGTCGTGGTGGGGAAACAAGAGAGACAAGAGCCCTTCTGAAAAGTGGAGCCAGGTGGAGAAGTCAGCTCAGCGCTCCACCAGGCCCAACTGACAAATAGAAACACGGCTCTTATGTAGCCAGGAAGCACACGAGCCCAAGTGGATCCCAAATGATGCTACATCCAGCATGCCTTGAAAAATAACGAGTATTAATGAACGTAAAGGGACGAATCCCTCCATGCAGAGTGGAGGGGGGGCGACACATTGTGTCACGTCTGACACAATTTGCTGGACGATGAATTGTCCATGAAGTTATCGCGATAAACAATAATATTGTTTTGAGACCATTTTGCAGTAATAGCATAATAATGCAAGAACACATTTTCAAAGATTAATAAACTTTAAATTGTAAAGGAAACTGAAGACATTTTAAATATCCAAAATAAATGAACAAAACAACAAATAAAATGAACTATGAAGTCTCTCTAAACAAACTTATCCATGTCTGGTGGAGACCAAAGCACCAGACTGAAGACTTTATCCTCCAGTTTGTGGTAGAGAGAAAAATGATTGATGTAGTTTTAATTTATCCTGCGATTAATTGATTTATTGCTTATTGCGACAGGCCTAGTCAAAGACAAGCATTTAATAAATCAGATAAATGCAGGTTTTGTTTGAGAATGTCTGCTTTTGAGAAATGTTCTTGATATCTGTGTTCCTACTCACTAAGAAATGAAACAGAAAGCAAAAGAAAAGGATTTCTAGAGAATCAATACGTTGTGTTGTTTACTTTTGTTGGGCCTCCAGCCATGAAGGACTGAAGTACAGAAAGCTGGTGTAAGAGCCTTCAAATCGTTGCACTATCTCACTTTGGTTCCACAGTGGGAAGAGGAGGACTTTGAGGAAGGAAAGTGTGATGACAAGGGGAGCACCAGGCCCTCTGTGAGGCATAAAGACATTAGAGGGGACATTAGAGGGGACATCAGAGGGGACATCGGGTGACCGCTCCAACCCCACATCCTCAGCCTCCTTCCTCAAACTTAAGAGAGAAAACACCAGCTTCTTCCTATCAGTCGCCATTTCGCTCTAAATGTGGCAGCTTAGTATCCGAAAATTCTAAATTAGATGTAATAATATATGTTATAATCAATCAAGTTACTCCAGTCCAATAAAAGCGCAAATGAAGGGAAAAACTCATCCAGACTTCAAGTACGTTTAGGGTCTGGTTCGCAGAGTTAAATTAGTTTCACAATTATTCAATAAAAAAAATACTGACCTCAGTTAAGTAAAATAAAATTGTAATCAAAACTTTTGGAATTGTAATGATTTCTTTTTTATGAAACATAAACTTTTGTTTAATAAACTTATTTTTTTTAGTACAATTTTTCTCTCTTGAACTTAAAAAATTATTTGCAAAACATTAATAAACTTTTATTTGCAGACATCAGAAATCTTTAGTTGCGATTTTAGGCTCTGCCCACAACGTCATGTGAGAATCGCAAGCAAAACTTTGAATGACAAACAAAAACTTAGAAAAGCAAAGATTTCTGACATGCATGAATACGTTTGTTTTGCAAATAATTTTTTAATAATAATTTGTCCAGTGGTGTGACTCTGATTTACATATCTTGCTAAATCACAGGTTTGAATATTGGTCTTTAAATTTCTAGAATTTCCATATAACTTACTTTTGGTTGTTTGATGACATTCATTTAAATCTTAAACCATGTGTTGTTGATTTACTCAGAGCCTAAATCAACTTTTTACCAAACACTTTTCTCATTTTCTTAATTAAAGCTGTTTTCTACGTCTCCGCAGCATGTCTACGTCTCTGATAGGAGTACAATTTTTGGGCCCTCCAACCCGCCTCTGTGTATTAATCACACCACTGAATTTTATTTTAAAAAATTTTAAACAAATTTATTATTTATTTATTGTAATTCAAATAAAATTCAATAACACTATTGAAATGAAGGGTACCACCAACATGGCGGCGCCCCTGAGTTTCATTTCTGAAAGGTGCTAACCCTGGTTTACACAACAGTTTGCTCCTGTTTCACCTTATCTCTTTTCCACTAAGTTTAATCTAAACCACTAATTTAAATGGCTGGGACCCAGAGCAGATAGCCCAACTAATTACCCAGCTGCATCCAGAAAGTATTCACAACACAACAAAAAACCGTCATGGTGTTTCTTTTTTGTTGTGGACCCTCACTCAACAGGGTACATTGGGTCCATAGTGGACCCAAGTGAGGAGACATTAAGAATATTTAATGAAAAAACTAATTATCAAACTTACAAAAATGAAAAAATCCAGGGAACAAAAAAAAAGCAAAACAAAAACATCCTGGAGACACAGGAAGATCCCAAGGAAACGAGGGAGAAACGAGGAAAGTGACAAGATGAACCGGCAACTAGTGACTAACAATGAGGTGCTTAACTAGTGGGGAGGCTGTGAGCCTAAAGACCTGGGATGATCCATCCATAACCTAACAGTCATGCTCTTGGACTTTGGGAGAAACCGGAGCACCCGGAGTGAACCCAGGCATGCATGTGGAGACCATGGAGTTTGCATGCGAATCGAACCCAGGACCTTCTGCTGCATGGTAACAGTGCTACCAAGTGGACCACTGTGGACCTGGGCTGATGACCTAACTAATTGCAGGTGTGAGTGGAAGCAGACTGAGAAGGGATCTAGAAAGTGGCAAAGGGAAGGGGGGATGTGGAAAACAAGGCAGGGTTAAATGGAAACTAAGGAACACCAAAAATGACAAAACTCAAACGACCCCAGATTCGAACATTACCCCCTCCCCAAAAAACATAGAAACCTAAAAGAAAACACAACCCGTCACGGGGGCGGATGGGGTCTAGGAAGGAGGGCCAGAACTAAAACAAACTAGAGTCTGATGGCCTGGCGATGAAGGAGACTAGAATCGGAGGGGAACGTCGGTGGAACCGCAGCCTTGGAGGACTCACCACCACCGGGACGGGAGTTCACTCACCACCGGGACGGGAGTTCACTCACCACCACCGGGACGGAGTTCACTCACCGCCACCGGACGGAGTTCACTCACCGGGACGGGACGCGAGTTCAACTCCCCTGACTCAACGGTTCTGTGGTTCTCAAGCTTTTCTGCCACCGATCATCAAGCATGAAGCTCGGAGCTTCATGATGCTTCTTTGGTCAGAAGTATCATAGTTCTACCCAGTACCTAAGGGTGCCTGTTTGGTACATTTTCACCAGTGTATCTGAGAAACATCCGACTGCACGACTAAAGACACTTGGCTGCTCCTGTGTCTGGGTTTCCTCTTCAGGCCGCCTTTTGTTCAGCTGGTCCGCGATCAGCCTGAAGTGCTCCATTTGAAGCTGGAAGTGGTCCACTCGAAGCTGCTCCAGGACGGTGTTTTTCTCCTCCAGGGTGGTCTTTTCCTGCTCCAGGATGGCCTTTTCCTGCTCCAAGGCCGCATTTTTCTGCTCCAATTCATTGTTTATATTCTGCAAGGCAGAACATTTCTCCTCCAAGCAGGTGATTTTCAGTTGGAGGGTGGTGTTTTCCTCCATCAAAGTTTTGTTCGTGTCGTGAACTTGTTTTAATTCCTCCTTATTTCCTTCACCTGGAGTCCGATTATCAATGGACATTTTGATCACGCTTGGCGTTACATCAAAAGTCCGTCGTCGTCGTCGCTGTTTGTTCTGTGCAGCTCCCATTTTGTCTGTTCAAATCCACAAACTGTTCAATGGTTTTACTGCAGGAGACAATCCTTGTGGTTGCTCTTCAGTCCTATCACTGCAGGATTCAAGAGTGCAGCTTTGTGATGCACTGCATCACTCTTTGTGACGTCACTTTGCGTGATGTCACAAATCGATGTCACTACTTGAGCAGAACAACTAGAAAACTGCTGAAGTTTGAATAACAACAAACTTTATGGTTCCAGTCAGTTTTTTAGATGAAAAGTTCATCTTGTAAATAAATAATTGGCAATAAAGATTTGAGTTTTTCTCCCTGAAACTCTGAGGCAGTTAATTTAATTTCTTCTCCTGGATCCGTTTTGTTTATTGTTCATCAAAAGTGACGAAACAATTAAAGACGGAGAGGAAATGGGAAATCGGTAAGTTTTTATCTATTATCGCCATCTACTGGTTCAGTGCAGGTATTTCAGCCCCACTCAGACTTCTTACAAGAGAAAATGATCAAGATTATGAAATAATATGAATATATGGCATATATAGAGTTTATAATGCAATAATTAAACCAAACATGCAGATTTTAACTCTTTAATCAATAATCATGGTTAAAGGAAACGTTTCAGGCACTTCAATTCTCACGTGAAGATGAAAGTCAGCACCTTAACTAACACCAGAGAACAACTTTTATATTACAGACGAGACAAACCGGTGAACAACTAGACTCTGTGACCGCTGTATGTACAATGAAATACATATCTGCATTAAAAACTATACTCTGATAAATATATAACTTCATGGATTGTTGAGGATTATTATTCAAAATACTGCAGTTGTAAAAGTACGGTTGGGTTTTTAGGGGTTTGTTTGGGGCTGAGATGATGGGATCTGCAGCACTGTGCATGTATTATAAACATAATCAAATTATTTCAGTTCAGAAAATCATTTTTAAATAACAAAATAAATTCTGAGTTTGTGCACCAATTAAAATGAACTGAAATCTTAACTGTTTTCCAAAAGTTCTCTGAAGTTTCAAGTTAAATATTTGCCTTGATTTTGATGATTTTTGAAAAGTAAAGCAGCCAAAAAGACATAAGATGGGAAAAAAAACTATTTGCTCTAATCCTGTTTTGGCCTTTGACCTAGTTTATTGCTGTTTTAGTTAATGCAGCATTTTACCGTCACTACAACTGATAATAACTGTGATTTCTGCTCCTTTTAGTTGCCATTGCTGTTGCTGCTGGTCGTGTCCTCAGCCAGTCCTCAGGATGCGGAGAGGAAGCAGCAGCCAGACGGAAACGGTACGAGGGAAGAGAGTTAAGCCTTAGAATAAAAGTCTGAAATGTTTCTGTAATGCTGGTATCAGTATTTTACTTCTCACACAGAAACAGAGAAGTTTGCATCATAGAGTTGAGATTTGAACTTTATTACACTCAGAATTAAACAACATAATGTGGCACAAAAGGAACCACATAGCAATGTAAACACCCACAGGACCAAAGTGCTGCACATGGTAATATGATACACATATGATCAGTCATAAAACCAATGAGCCAACTATTAAATAAGAGTAATAATTAAAATAACAGAATACAGTACGGCGAAGTTAACATCTCAGATTTGTCTCAAAGGTTATATTTTATGTGCAGCAGCATTCTGTATCTCCTTATGTCCAGCATCAATTTTAACCCCTAAGGTTTGTAATAATCGGCCTGCAGTGCTGGGCCAAGGAGCCGACATCAGTCACCAGAAATCACCACCACTCTCTCTTCCTCACTTAATTTTAGAAAAACAAAAATTTAAGTAAAGGGAGGAGGTAGAGGATGAAGAGGAGAGAGCCCAGAATGGGGCCCTGTGGGACACCACACACAATACTGGAGCAGAGGACATATTCACAACCAACAGTAAACGAGGTTCTGACCCAGATGAAGGCTGAAAGCAATCTGATCTCTGATGTCAAATATAATCCCACTAAAATCAGGAAAGAGTCTCTGAAGGTTTTCTCAAAAGTGTTACGTTGAGTGGAAAAACGACGGACAAGCGGCAGTGGGACACCAGCTCCCTCTTCAGGTCCAGAGAGAGAACAACATACAGGGCAGGATTCCCGGTCATCATGGAGGGAAACGTCGTTCACCACCGAGCGCGCATTTAACCGAGGAGGTGCCGCACCGCGCCGCCAAACCACCGCTGCAGAGTTGAGATGGTTGGTTTTGTGTTCCAGGTGGACATCCTGTACACGGCCGGCTCAGCCGCTCCTATGAGGACGGAGAAACCAGATCAGGGCCCCATGTCCGGGGTTTACCACGGGGTCCAGATGGGTCAGGTCCAGGGCAAGACAGGCCTGTGTGGGCCGCTATCCAGTCCCAAGCCTTGCCTCAAAACAGGGCAGCAAAGTCCAACTGCAGCTTTCATTTATGCTTTTTGATTTTTGCATTTTCTTATTATAACCACCTCCCTTGCAACCAAACTGTGTTTATATGAACAGACAATTGAATTTTAGACAATTTTGTTCATTAAAAGCAAATCATATTGAACAGTTCTCTTAGAGTTAAGATTCGTTTAAAGTTGACCTAAATGCAGTGAACTCCCTAAAGTTCATTGTCTCAGTCTTTGTGATTTGCAAGCTCCTTTTTTGGGCATTAATAAAGCTTAATAGCAATGGAAAAAATTAAAATCGTATCTCCTTTCATTCTAAGTTGTTTATTTGTGTTATTTTTCAAAGACTGAGAAATTCATCGCCATTGCAACATCAATACAACAGCAAACCTCCAGCATCTGTACAGAACAAGGCTTTACTGCGGCCTGGCAAAAAGCAGTTACAGAGAAGATCCTGCAGGGGGCAGCCAGGCACAGGCAGATGAGCGTTTTAGTTTTTGAGCCATTTTGTTGTTTTCAGCTCTTAATGTTCATCTAAGAAAGTGTCAGATCTGTCTGACACTTTCTACAGATAAATAAATTAGGAGCCTGGTCTTAATTCCAAACTTTCTATGATCCTTTGATTTAAAGGTTACAAATTCCTCTCTGATCACTAACTATAGAAGCAGGTTTCTATGAGCTGTGATGCCAATCAGCAGCAGATCTGCAACAGTGTGGCTGAAAAAGAAACAAAGTCCAAACTGACTGAAATTCTCTGGACCTTCAGAGAGTTGAGCAAACCTTAATTAAACTGAACCACACCATTATTGGTGCTTAAGAGGCCTTCTTCAGCAGAGGAGTCTGCAATCAGGAGCAAACAGCTTCTCTCTGGTGCAACAGCTCCCCCTGCTGGATAAAACCCCCGTCAGAGGTGATTTGGTGACGTTCAAACAGGATAAATCAGGATATCGATGCGCCTGCAGCAGTTTGTCCAGCAGAAGGTCACAGAGGGGAAAGCGCTGAGTTTCAGGTGAGTCTGCACTTTACCAGGTCACCGAAGGTCAAATCCAGCCTGGTTTGAGCTGAGAGAGCGGTTCTGTTTGGGCCCGGATGTCAGATCGTTACAGCCCAGGTCAGAGCTGCTGCAATGAGACAAACGAGTTCAGTCCTCATTCCACTGACACTTCATGGTAAAGGCAGAACCAGAACCTGAGGGACCCGGTTTCAGGAAGAATTCTGGATTTATTGGTTTGTTTCTAGACTCGGTTAAAACATGGCGGGAGCAGAGACAGAAATTAAACACTAACTGCGTTTCCTGTGAGTAATTTGACATGCAGAAAATCAGTTCACACGATCAGCTTTGGTATATTTCGCATCACACAAGTTGTTGCTGCTGGCGCAAACCACGAAGAAGAAGACAGGAAGTGGGATGATGGCGCCCATGTTGTTATGACTTGTTACGTGATTTGAATTGTTTCTTATTTAATGGAAACACTGCAATTGCAAAATTGTGTGACCTCAGCTGAATATTTAAATGTAAGTTTTGCACAATTCTGTATGGAAAAGCAGCTGGTGATTCTTTCAGTCATTTAAATGCAGTTCAACTTTATTGTTCCACCGATGGGAAGTTTAGGTGTAACAGCAGCATCAAGACGTGCAGGTTCCCAGAAAGCAATAAAAACAAAAAGAAAACAACAATAACAGCAATAATAACATACTGTACACAATTATAATCAAAAAAATACTGACATCATTAGAGTAGAAATATCCTGTGACCCAAGAGATGTAACTGAGTCGGAAGAATTTTATAAAATGTAAAATCACAGCAGAATATTTGCAGAGCAGTCAGTATATGGCAGCAGAGAAACAGACGTTCAATCACAGCACAAATGTCATTAAAATGAGTGAAAATCTGTGCAACAGCTAAATGCCAGCAGAGCATTTAGCTGGCATTTAGGAGCCAGCTAAATGCTCTTATCTGGAGCAGCTGGAGGAAGGATCTGCAGTAATGTTAGTTTGTGCATTAAAGAAAAGCTGATGACAATCCAGAATTTAAAAAGTCCTTTAAAACAAGTCCATCAATGTAAAATAAGTCATTAATCCTTATTTAATACAGTTTTAGACCAGACATTAGTAAAGTATTAACAGTCTATGTTATTACTTCCTGCAGAGTTTAACGTAATGAAGCCGAACTAGTTGGGAAGTGGAGGTTTGTGTTGTTTCTCCTTCGCTCCACCTTCCTGTCAGCGTAATGAGTGCCGGCCTGCTGTCTCCTGCTGGACCATCTGTTTCTCTCTGAGCGTCCTCTGATTCAGCGCTTCCTCTGCGCCTGACGTTCCTGTCACAAATATCTTCAGCAATATGCTAATAAAGGCTAATAAAGGCTCTGAATATTCATCAGCTGGAGGGAGACAGCTGGGAACTCAGACCCCGTGTCAGGAAGCTTCAGAGCAACCAAAATAAGACGTTAATGAATCTTTATGGGCTTGATTTTATAATATTCAAATGCAATAATTATTTTTTCTTTCCCTTCCTTCATAAATTTTTTTTTATTTTTAGATTTTTGCAGTTTTTTCCTATTTACTGAACTGCCTGTTTTTTCTCTTTTTAAAGTTTTAATAATGTTCCCTTTTCTTTTATTTCTTATTCTCTAATTTCCTTTAGTTTTTATTTCTTTTATATATTTTTTTGTAAATTTTCTCTGTTCCACAGCTTCATATTTTTTACTATTTTAATTTTTTTGCATCAACTGCAACATTGTTTTCTTTTTTTTTCTTTTTTCATTTTTTCTGTTTTTCTCTTCCTTTTCTACAGCTCACATCTCTACCGACAGCTGAGTAATACTCATAAAGTCAGTATTACTGCAGATATTTGTAGACATCAGCAAACTTGTGGCTCTGAAGTTATTTTCTGTTGTTTAACTTTTAGTCGGCTGTGCAGCCGTGAAGCTTTGCTGACAGGAAGTCGGTTGTTTTGCTGACCTTCCTCTTCATGCTTGGCTTGTTGAGGACATTACACACTGAGTTCTTCCCCATGCAGACTTTCTCTGCAGGCCATAAACACATTTCCAGTCTGGTTATTATCTGATAATGAATGAAGCTTCGAAATGAATCTTCATCCAGTTTCTTCTCCATCAGTGCAGATCGATGGTTTCCATCCTTAAAGTGCTGACTATCACTTGTCATTTTCATAAATGTGCAGAAAGTGCAGCTCTTTAGCTAAGTAGTCTTATACAAATGTCGATTTGTAACTGCATAGATTTTCTTTTGTTTCTTGTGCACAATTTGACAACCATCTTTAGATTTTAGATCATTCATGTCCACAAAAGACCAGGAAATAAACAAGAAACTGTCAATTCTTTGTTTTTGTGCACAGACAGCAAAAAGAGATGCAGTCATTTAGTTTGTTTAATAAGAAAATAATCCTTAATCTGAAGCATCAGATCAATAAGTTATTTGTGCTGCAGTGAAGTCGTTTCTGTGGCGCAGCGGGTTGGTGCCGACACCCTGACAGCTGGGTGTCTGAACCAGCGGCTCTGGTGTTGGTGGGCTTTAAGAGGCCGGCGTGGCGGACGGACGGACGGAGGGACAGAGGGCGGGACAGACAGACAGACAGACGGACGGACAGACAGACAGACAGACAGACGGACGGACAGACAGACAGACAGACAGACGGCCGGACGGACAGACAGACGGACGGACATCCTCCTGCTCTCAGGCTGTGAGCAGTAAAAGCCTGGAACAGAGATGCTCTCAGCGCGTCTCAACTCGCTTCACTGGAGATGAGCTCAAATATCTTTTAAAAGAAGCTGCTCTGTTTGGGGTCAGAGCGTCAGAGAGGGTCGGAGCATAAACTGCAGATCTTTGTGTTTTATTATTAATGTTGGTTCTGTTCTGGGCTCTGGGCGAAGGGGGGGGGGGGGGACCAGCACCAAGAACCTCTGAAGACACTGAGCCACTTCCTGCTTCACCAACAAAGATGGAGGCGTCAGACGTTAGTTTGGAAATGGGTAAAAAAACATGGGGAAAACAGAAAGGGAAAGAAAAAATTATTATTGCATTTGAATATTATACGATTATAAAATCGCTGAATTCATTAATGTCTAATTTTGATTCCTCCTGAGTTTCCTGCCATCGGCTCTGAGTTCCCAGCGGTTTCTGGTCCGCTTGGCGTTCAAACAAACCGAACCAGATTTCACTTCAACCCAACCGGCTGCACAATTAGCTAAACATATGGGTGCCACTCTGAAGAGGGCGCCAACGTTTGGTTATTTGTTACCCTGCAAATCGATGCAGTGAAGAACTGATCTGTTTACTTTTGGATTAACTTATTAATAGATGGATGCAAAAGTTGCTTAAGATTTTGATGTACAGGATTTGAACTGGTTGAAAGTAAAACTGCCACTTGAGAAGTTTTAAGAAGATTTTTGTAGAGAAAAGTTTTTATCTTAAATGTAAATGTTACTTTCATCACATTTGTTGTTCTTTCATCACATGACTTCTTTATAATCTGCACACTGCAGTGATTATTCAATTACTAAATGAGTTAACAAATATTTCAATAATTGATTAATCACAATCAATCCGATTAATCGTTTCCTACATTTTGTTCATAAATCATCTTTGTCTTTCTTAAGCAGCAATCTCTGCTAGATGAGGGTCACTTTCTCTCTGTTCCTTCACAGATTAACATCAGGAGACGCAGCTGAATCATGTTGACAGATTCTCTGCTCCTGCTGGCCTCTGGATAATCGCTCTGATTGTTTCTGATGTTCCGTCTGTTTCAGCCGATCCTCCATTGACTGACTGACTGACTGACTGTCTGACTGACTGACTGACTGACTGACTGACTGTCTGACTGACTGACTGACTGACTGACTGTCTGACTGACTGACTGTCTTACTGTCTGACTGCTGCATGGAGCATTGAGTCTCAGTCCAAACAGGTCTAGAAACAAAACCTAACAGTTTTTTCAACACACGTCGTTAAAAACGAGTGAAAATGTGAAGTTTTTAGTGCAGCAGTTTCTGTAACATCCATCAAATGGAGAATTTAACTGAACCAGGCTGAAAACATGAGAAAGATTTCAGATTTAACCAACGCAGGGCGACGGCGCAGCTCCAGAAAACCTTAATGGGGTTCATGTTTTCTTTTGAAATCAAGTCAACCGCCTTCATCCAAACAAATCAAACAGCAGCAGATCTGGTCCTTCCTGTGCTCGGTCTGAAGCGGCGGTTCTGTTTCTGGTGACGCAGAGCGACGACGGCTGACATCACGCAGCGAAACCTGAGGAAAACCTCAGGCGTCCGCAGAGCTCTGAGGTTAGGAGGGGAGCAGATGGGAGGTCAGAGAGCCTGCAGCCCAGCTGCACCGCAGAGACGAGGGCCGGACCTTCATCTGGAGGCCGAGTGACAGAAAACCAACAAACTGAGGCGCGGCGGCGCTGTGACGGACAGACGGCTGCAGGAGCCGTCCAGAAACCTGCGGCTCCTTCCTGAGGGTCAGAACACGGCGCCACGCCGACCCACTGGGCCATGACCGGCAGAACAGAGTACAGCTCTGGAAAAATCTTTGAGATTAATGTCAGAACTGACTTTGAGTTTGAAAAGCTACAAAAATGCTATAAAAAATGTAACATTTTAATATTAATCTCAGAAATGTTATAGAAAAAACATGAAAACTTACGAGTCCACAAGTCGAATATTTTAGATTTTTGGACATTTGTGGATTTTAAAGATTCAAATGTTTAAAATTTGGAGACTCAAAAATAGTTTTACTGTTAAATTTAAACTTTTCAAACTCAGAAATTCACACATTTTTCTAGAGAATTTCTGAAATTAATCTCAAAATTATTTTTTCTTCTGAGTTTCAAAAGTTTCTTTTTTTTCTATATGTTGAAAATTTCTGAATTTCAAAAGTTTAAAATTTGCAACTTTGGAAACTCGGAAACCTCCAAGAATCTTTCTAAAAAATTTAGACTTTAAACTCAAACATTTCAATGTTTTTCTTTTGAAAATGATCTGAAGTGAATCTTAAAATATGTCCTTTTTTCCGGCATATGGCCCAGATTCACAGCAATCACACATTTTTATGAAATGTTGCAGCTCTTTGTCCAACCAGGAGGAAAAGTCACTTCATGACGAGTGGAACAGATTATAGCCATGATGCTGCAGCTGCAGCTCTACAACTATTTCATTATGACTTAGAAAGTTGAAATTATGACTTTTGTTCTCAAAACATTTCTTGTATTCTTGTAGTTATGACATTTTTGTAGTTATTCTGGTAATTATGAGCTTAAAACTAAATAAAATTGGAGAAATGTATTTTAAATAATCTAGATGAATTGTTCTTTTCCTGTTTCATCTGTTCTCAGATGAAGACAAATCATCTGAAAAGTGAGTCTAAAGCTGGAAGCTTCAGTATTTCTGAGCAGCTGAAATGTTGAATCTCAGCATCAGAAACAGGAAGGAGGGAAAATAACCTCTAACTTCTCATCTCCATTAATATTACAAACTCTTGTCTGCACAATACAGGAAAATCTCAGCCTGTTAAATAATTCACACTGTAAAATCCTCCTTTCCTTTTACTCTGCCTTTCCTCTTAAAGTCGTCTTTTCTCGGAGCGAGCAGCAGAGAGAGGCGCAGAGAGAGAGGCGCAGAGAGAGAGGCGCAGAGAGAGAGGCGCACAGAGAGAGAGGCGCACAGAGAGAGGGCGCAGAGAGAGCGAGCAAACTAGCAGAAAGTTATAGTAGAATAAGCGAAGATTCATCACATATTCAGCCAGGAGGAGCGCGACCACCTTCTGTCAGAAACCCTAAAATAATATTTCATAGCAGCAGGAAAGTTTCACTCTGGAAATGTGAAAACATGAATTTGAATTTAAGCCAGTGATGTCTCGTCTATTCTGTCGAACCTAAAATCTTTTCTTAGCTGCAGGTTCAGGTTCACTTTAAAATAATTTGCAATTTGAATTTTTCAAGTGTTTTTGTTTCTCAATTTGCCTCTCCCTCCTCAGCTGGTTCAGGTTCACCTATTTATATAATCTACATATTTGTTTATTTCAAATTTTAAATCCTCTTTGCTCTCCACATTTAAATAAACTCGTTTTGAATAAACTCATTTATTTTCGAATAATTTTATAGACAACAACCGGAATTTAATAACTGTAGTCATTGGAACCACGAAGAAGAAAACAGGAAACGGCTGCATGATGATGGAGTCGCATTATTTTAACAACCTTTTGCATAAACAAACTTCTTCACGTGATTTTAATTTACTTTCTTACTTACTTTCTTACTTCTGCAACTGCAGAACTTTGTTTTTTCGGCATTACTGGATCGTTTTGCATTGTGTGGTGAAAATGCAGTTTGTGATTCTTTCCTGGAGGAGGAAAGTCAGGAAGGTTCAGAGCAGAAAAACTTCTCTACAGTTTGTCGCTCCAGACTGGAGATCTTCAGGAAACATTTTCAGTAAAAGTTTACTGGTCAGAAAACTAAACGTGTGTCAGCATGGAGTCACTATGTCAGACAAACCAACACAGAAATGATTCAACAGACTAAACCAACCTCCATCCATCTGGGTTACAAACCTAAACCCTGCGGGAAAATGTGTCAAAATTTGACAACCTTATGAAACTATGGTATTATTACACTAATGTAGACAAAAAACTATTTCATAATTGTGTAGTTTCCATTAAATATGAAATGTAATTAAAACCACACATGAATAAATATTTTCACATGATTCTCCTACTACTTCCTGTCGCCTCTTTTTCGTGGTTTGCGCCAGTAGCAACATCCGGTTGTTTATCTTATGACTCCTGAAAATTGTCTCCATGGAAGTTTTGTGAAATAAATACATTTTAATTGGGCCAAAGAAACACACATCATCCTAGCCCAGAATTTGATCAAAACAAGTTTTTCCTAAAATGTTTTTATTAAGCTAATTTATTTCCAAAATGTCAAATTGCGCAATCATATGGTGAATGGAAACGCAGCTACAGTCGCCTGATATTATTAGTAGGAATGTTGTCTCAAATGTATTAAAATGATAAGGATTGAATTTTAAAAAGTTTTCAGCGTGAAATTCACTCGGATTGTTTTATTTTAATTTTTTCATGTATTAATTTGCAGATCAGCTGCAGAGTCACGTTATTCACTGAATCAAGCAGATCCAACAGTCCCATTACAATCAGTGCTGGAAGCTTGAAGCTTCAGCTCGCTGTGGATCGTTTCCTCTGATGAGTCTTTACATTCCCGGGCTGTTAAAGGTCGTTTCGTTCCCGCTGCTGTTTGTTGTGACGCCACGCAGCATCACGGACAGGATGAGACCGGATCTTCTGCGCACAGCGCGCAGTCAGTGATCAGTTGTTGGATCAGTGGATCTGCGCTCTGCATGTTTCCATGAAGATCTGGACATTTTTAACTCTGAAGGAACTTTTCTTTAAATCGGGTCAGGAGTCCGTTCATCTGTGGAGAACGGTTCTTTTCCGCTGCAGCCGGGCTGACACATCCACCGTGGCTCCTTTTGGTTCGTGGTTCTGGTTCTCTCAGATCCTGCGGATAAATCTGTTGGTTCCAGTTTGGAGTCCAGCTCGGTTCCACCTCTTCCCGCCTCCCGCTGCGCCCTGAAGCGGGAGGCATGAGACCAACCCAAACACTGAAGTGACGGGTAAGACCCACAGTGTTTATGGGATGTATCTGTGGCTGCCGCTGCGTTAGTTTCATGCGTAAAAAGCGCCACAAATGCGTAAAACGGGATAGAAATGGAGAGGATGAATCTTTTTGAATGGTAACTATTCGGGGTGAATTATTTGTACGTTTTTATCAGATAAATAAAAACTGAATTGGGTTTTTATCTCGTTAAAAGTTTCCTGTCGCCTTTGATCTGAGGTTCCTGGAGTCTCAAGTTGAAAATAAAACGATGATTTAAAGAAATCCTCATTTATACACATTCAATGAGTAATAAGGTTTCTAAACAGCCTCACCTTCCATTAGTAGCAGCGAAGCTGGAAGACATTTCACTGGGAGAGTCTGAGATGTTGATTCATTTCACTTCCAGAAAATCAGAACTGATTCCTGCTTCTGAAGTTTCATCAGTTCATTTAGTTTGCAGTTAGAATCTGTCCAGATAAGCTGCTGTACAGGGAGAACATGTACATTTAGGTGACTTATTTTATTATTTTTTTATTTCTGTGCTCAAAAGAAGCATGTATGTCACTTCCTCTGAATTCATTTCTGGATATTTGAGCTTTAAAGCCTTTGAACATGAACTCTTTCTCGTCTTTGGATGCAGGAGTTCATGTTGGTTCCTTTGTTTTCCAAATATTTTCACTTCACTGGCTCAACACCTGCTGCCAGAGCTTTATAAGCTCTGCTCTGGTGGCAGCAGGTTCTGGCAGCTGAATCTCTCATCTCAATCCTGCATGTTTTCTGCTGCCTCTCTTTATCTGCAGATTCAGAATCATTTCGGATTATTTCACAGATTCACCTGAACTGAAGATTTAACTTAGGAATAATTATCCTTCTTATTTTAAAATAATCCTTTAAGATGATAAAACTCTTTGCAGTATAACAATAATCTAACTATTCAAAACTGAATAAATCAATGTAATGTTAAAAACTATAAAAAGCCACAGTATTCAGCAGAATAAATGTGTTTCTATAGCAAACATGTTTCCACTGAGGCGTGTTAATAATCACTGATCCACCTGGACTCCATGTTTCTGTCCAGCTCATTAAAATGTATTTTAAACTCTTCAGATTTACATTTCATGCCTCATCACGCCGCAGAGGCTCGGACCAAATGAGACGTCCGAACCCGGAAACTCGAACTGTAACCTGGAAAAGAGGGAGGCTGAATACACTTATCTCCTGCATTTCTGGCTTCATTTTGGAGGAAAGTTGAATAAATGCAGCTGATCAGGCAGCAGAGCAGCCTGACTCACAGGCCTGCAGGGGGCAGGAAACGTCCCCGATTCCTTCCCTGGGTTTTAATTCCCACTTAATTCAGGTTTGGAAGTTGGCAGGAAATAAATAAATGATAAAACGTTTCTTATGTAACTTAAGCTGCTGGACCTTTTGGACTGTGTGGTTTCCTTCTTTTATTTTGAAATTCGTTCCCTTGTTCTTCAGTTTTTTGTTTCTGGGTTATTTTTATTTCCTCGTATTAATTTTCTGCTGCTTCAGTTCAGGAAACGGGACCAAAGGAATGAACCCTTTACCCTCTATTAACCCTTTACAAACCGGCGAAGCTCATTAGCTTCGCACCGTTTTCACTGTGAATGCAGCCAAACAGAAGCATGAATAAATGTTGCTCCATGCATATGAATTTAATACTGAGGTTATTATTAAAGAGCTTTGGCTCCAGTCTGGAGGCTGCAGTGAGAACGACATGCAGTTCATTGAGTTTCTGAAGCGTTTTAGCAACAATCTGCAACTAAGAATGGAAATGAGTAAAACTAGCATTAAAAAGCAATAAAACTAGCAAGTTTTATTGCAGAAAAATAATTATATGCATCTATTTTATGAGTCAAAAAATGTGATCAAAAGAAATAAAATATAAATACATACGTCCATGCCCCAATACTATTAATAAATGTATCTAATTTTTTTCTGTTTCAATGGTTTAGTTTGAGTTAAGAGTTTTCTTTATAATAACTCCTAACTGAACATCTAAACCATCATGAGGAGATCAGATTTTACCTGCAGCTCAATCTGAGCGTCATCAGCGTAACGACTGACAGTAAAGCCGCGTCGCCTGATGAGCATTTTTAGGTGAAAAGTGTGGAGCCTCAAACTTTGAGGAATTTGATGTAGTTTAGATTTTGACGTTTTCTTCCCACTAAATGCACAAATGATTGGAAAATATTCATTTTTTCAGTCAGAATTGTTCAGAATAAACAAAATCAATCTAGAGTTCTTACTTTCCTGAACTTTGCTTGTTTCTCATTGTGACTTCAGCACATTAACCTTCCCTCTCAGAATCCTTCTTCTCCTCTTTCTAACGTGTTCACCCTCCCCTCCATCTGTTCGTTTGTCCCTCTCCTGTTTGACCTTGCTGGTTCCGCCGCCTGCAGCTGGTTGATGGGGAGGATTTCGAATGTCAGCCGGGACAGTGGTCATCGCAGGGGGAATTCTGGCTACAGTCATCTTACTGACCATCGTCGCTGTGTTGTGTTTATGTAGGCTGCAGGTACGTCACGTCACAGAGACTTTTCTTTTACAACACGATTTAAAATCAGAATATGAATATACATTTAGTCAGTGTGGATGTTTACTTTTACTAGAGTACATTTTTATCTGGTTACTTTTACTGAAGTAAAGTTTCTCCACCACCTGGAACCACAAACAGCTTGTGGACAGAGATTGTGCGTAATGGTTTTTATGCAGACTACTGCCACCTGCAGGTGGGAGTTAGCATCACTTAAGCCCAGTGTGGAGTAATAAACTCACTATTATGCATTAGAGTGGTTGAGTTGCTTTATTGTGAAAACCTGGAGGGATTTATTGATGTAACTTAATGTCTGGAGTCTAGAGAGCCAAATAAAATCAGTGGCAGGAAAACGCATATGTGACAGTAGGAGGCGCTGTTTTTGTGCCAAAAACAGCAAAAAGCCCAATAAAAGCTAACATTGGAATTATGAATATTTTGGAAATAGAGAGTCACAGAACCTGATGGCTAGCATCAGATTTTGCCCCCTCACTGTAACTCACAGAGAAACACTGAACCTTATGGATCAACAGTTTCTTGAAACAGCGCCTCCTGTCGTCACAGCACAAGACAGACCGGATTTGGCCCCGGGGCCTTGAGTTTGATACCTTAAAGGGACAGAAGGTGTTTTATTGCCAACTGAACGTGAGGGAGTGAAACGGTTGTGTTGTTTGCAGTATTACTGCTGCAAGCCGGAGGAGTCTGAGAAGGGGGACGACGAGGAACCGGAGCTGTCCACCATGTCTCCCTCTCGGCCCCTGGCTCTGTGCGCTCCTCCCACGCCTCCCACGCCGGAGCACTACAGCGACGAGCCCGAGCCGTACCCGCCCACCTTCCTGACGGAGGCCAACGGGCCCTGCAGCTACTCCCCCCCGGCGCCGCCGCCGCCGCCGCGCCGGGGCCAGCGGGGCCAGCGGGACCAGCGGGTCCACGCCTTCTGCCCGTCCTGCGCCCGCTGCTCGCTGCCCTTCTACCTGCAGCACCCGGAGCGGCTGTGCAACGGCGGCCGCAGGATCAGCTACCGGACTGTGCAGCAGCAGGACCTGGAGCTGCCCGCAGACCTGGACAGCTTCTACCAGAAACTGATCCGCTCCTACACCATGAAGGAGGTGGTGACCCACAGCGTGAGCACCGACGTGTAGCCGCGGCTGGAAGAAAGGAGCAGAGGTCTGCCAAAACACTCACAAGTCTGAATTTGTTTTGGGAAAAAAACAATAATCTCTGAATTTGAAAAGTCAAACATGTCTCCTTCTGTCTGTGATCTGCAATGACCCCTCATGGTGACCTCTGTGCAGCTGTTAGATCACTGATGACCAATATATCTGAATCTGTTAGCTGGACAGCCAATCAGAGGCTTACTGATGTTTCTTTGTGGATTTAGATTAAAACATATGAGTAGATTTAAAGCTGCAGTTTGTAACTTTTAGAAAAATCTGTTTTTTTTTACACATTTGTTAAAACTGTCACTATGTGAGACAGGTAATCTGTGAAAAAACCGATCTCCTCCACCTTCTGTCTGCAGAAATGCACCAAAAACAACCAATCAGAGCCAGGAGGAGGGTCTTAGCGCTGGCAATCATCCACATCTATGTGCTGCTCAATGTGCTGATGGTAGAGAAGCAACTCACTGATGCAGTAGCACTGTTCATCACTGTCATCAGTGGCTATGCTAACTAGCCTTAGCATTCATGGCAGGCTGTAGAGAAGAAGCTGCAGCAGCATAGAGAAAGGGGAGGGTGTGAGTGCTGCATACAGCAGGGTGATTGGCAGCGCCAAGAATAGTGTATTCATGCAGATGGCAGTAGGACCACAGGGAGAAGGCAGAGGAGCTTTTTAGATGATGTCTTATACAATCACAACATAATGATAGTTTTAACATATATGTAAAAATCAAACTTAAAAGAAAAAATAAAAGTTACATATTTTAACATAGATTTAGTTTGGTTAAAGGAAACTAGATAATTCTGATAATGTTTCATATAAATAGATTCAATTTACAGACAAAATACTTATTGTAATGTAAGTTTAGCTTCAAATCCTCCTTTTGTTATTCCTGTACGTGATCCACTGTTTAAATATTAATGTTAACACAAATTTCACTTTGTGTTTGTTATCACTTAAACTCGTGAAAACAAAAAGTGCTGCTTCATGTGGTCCTCAGCTTTCTGCCTTTAAATGTTTAAAGACACTGTGATGAACCAGTTTTAGTTCCAGGAACAGGAAACATTTAATCATATCAATATTACTGTAAATGAAGCTGTTTTTCAGACAGGATCCATAATATCAGACCATAAACTTTACACGCAAAAAAATTACAAATAAAGTGAAACTTTTGTAGAAATTGTCTGTGAAGGTTTTGTTATGAGAATAAAGTCCAAAAAATACCAGAATGAAGTTGGAGAATTACAAATTAATGACTTTATTTACGTCTTTTTATTTTTTAATATGGCCTCTAAACTCCATCATAAGTTTGGAAGTCAAGCTGGGAAGTTTTGATCTTTATTCAAACTTTAGAATATAAAATTAAAAGTTGATTTCTGTGAAGCAGTTTGAGTGAGAGAGAACGGAGGCAGAGCTCCAGACTGTAAAAAATATAAAAATGAGCCAGACTGTCACGTCTGGATCTGTTTATACATTCAGAAAATAACAAAGAAAATATTTTCATTTGAACTGTTATTTAATGGAAATTAAAGTACCTTCATTTCAATCTGCAGAGACTCACACAGAGAAAGGAGGATCAGTCAGAAAGATTTATTGGACAATGTGCTTTTGGCGCTCGGGCGCCGGCGGAAGACATCGAGCTGAGCCTCCTGGCGAGCTTCGGTCAGCTCGGCGCAGGACTCAGGGTCGTCTTCCCCCGTGCCCAGACACTGGTGGTGGAGCGGAGCCGGGGAAGAGGTAGCCCATGGTGTCCGGCAGGATGAGGGTGGAGGCGGGGAGGAGGTGGGTCGACGCGCGGCTGGACAGCTGATGAACCCGGCTTGGTTTGCTCTTTTGAATGATGTTCTTGCGATGTGATTGGCTGGAGTAGCTGCGCCCCCATTGGATGATTGGGACGTAGGCGTGGCGGTGGGCGATGCTGCCATGCTGAGTGAGATCTGCCAGCTTGAATTTACGCTAAAGTTTCCATGTTTTCAGCTAATATTAACAGTACACAATTTTCATACTTCAGTTTTGTACAAAGAGGTATCAGTTATATAAAACACACAGTACCAACAGTTTAAAATACACATCTGAGTACATTTCAGCCATACTTCAAGTGTCAGGAATCTGTCTGTCTGCGCTCCAGGGAACCAGACCAGAACTGGCATCAGTTGACCCGACAGAACCGTCAGCTGGCGTCGGGACCGTCACGATAAATGGAAATGTGCTACGACTAATAAATACGCTCCCGCCCGGTGCAGGCGGGTCCAACGGGAATGTTCCTCACTTGGTGCTGCAGCGAGCCGGACGCCAAAACCTCATTAAATCGGCTTTTATCAACACTTCTGTAACTCAGTCATGCAGTATATTCAGCTGGGGAATAATTTAGGATTTTTGCTGCAGCGAAGGACAGAAGGTGTAAAATCATCTTCATCTTCGGCTCGACAGCAGAACCGATAACTGATAAGTAATCAATAACAACTGAAGGACTTACAATCAAAATGGAAACAAAATGATCTAATAACGTTCTTCTTTTTAAAAACGCTTCCTCATTATTCACAGTAGCTGCTTTAAAAAACATAAGGCCTCGATTGGACTGTCCCAGATATTATCCGAACAAAAATATCTTAAGAATCTGAAAAAGGATCCAACAGTGAGCATGCCAGGCCAGCAGGGGGCGATGATTTTCAATTTAAGGATAAAAACAAGAGGATGAAACATGATCACTACTATTGAGAGCAGCTTGTAAAGTTATCAGTTTTTCAAAGTCATATTTAAACTGTTATTTACTTATGTCAATTTTAAACCAGTTATTGATTTAGCAAGCTAACTATTGAGCTTTGAGTCAAATATTCATCTTGGAAAATAAATATTTGGCTCCAAACTAAATATTTAGCTAGCAAGCTAAGTAGTTTGTTAAATTAAATATTTAGAAGCTAAATAGTTAGCATGATTTAACTAAATTAATTATTTAATTAGTAAAGTAAATATTTAGCTCCAAACTAACTATGTAACTAGCAAGCTGAATATTTAGCATCACACTAAATATTTGGTTACAAAATTCATATTTAGCTAAATATTTAACTTCAAATTAAATATTTAGCTTTGAGCTAAATATATCTGAATACTTAGTTTGGAGTTAAATATTTAGATTGCCAGCTAACTATTTAGCTTGAATCTGTGACATTTATAAATGAATAAATAACCTGATGAAAACTCTCATTGTTTTCTATTATTGCAGACTAAATAACCCAAATTATTGCTGATCATTTTTGACTGTAACTTTACAAACGACCCTCCATTTTCTACATCTTTAAATTTAGAACAATCTAAGCTAATCACTGATGATTTTAGGTAAAAAGCTGAACAGGTCAACAGAAATGTGACCAGACGAGGGAAACAGCGGAGATGTTTGTGTGTTTTTTTCTGATGGGAGCCGGAGCGATGCTGCGGTCCCGGTCCGTCCCGGTCCCGGTCCGTCACGGCCGAACGACCCGGCAGGAGTGGCAGCAGGCCGTGCTGTAGTACCAGTGGCTGCACAGGTTGACCTTCACAGCCAGCTCGCAGTTGGTGGAGGGCCGATCCTCACAGCTCCCATCTGGAAAACAACCAGGAATAACAGCAGCTAATGAAGATGCTCCAAACACCCAGGCTGGAAAAACATCCTGCAAAACTACACTAATTAATTTTGAATCCCCTGGAAAGTTACAGAGAAAAGAAAAAGAATCCATCAAACACTTACAGCAGCTCAATGTGTTTTATGATCTAAATGTATTTTATGCTTTTCTTCTGTTTTTGTCCTGGATGGTGAAACAGTTTACTTGTTCAGCTCCGGTTCTTTTTTAAGTAAAATAAATAAAGTTTAACTTGACATTACCTTGCTGTCAGCACCAGATTGCCTCCTCTATGCGTTTTGACAAGCGTTAATTTTGATTCATTAATCACACAGATTTTAACATGTTAAAAATGTTAATGCAATTAGTTTGTTTTTTCTCAATTTGTACGTTTCTGATGCACAAGCGACATCCGTGTGTTGGGAGTTAATTTCTGCTTCATAATTGATCTGATTGGACGCTGACGATTGTTGTGTTCAAGTTGTGCTAAAATGAGTTAGCATGTCAGTGAATTCATTATTGAACTGGTTGTTCAATCAAAATAGTTTGAGATTAATATTGTTTTACTTTATTTTATTGTTATATTTTAATCTCGTTCTAATGAGGGGAGTCAGTGTGAAGATTCCAGAACGCTGACAGGAAGCCAAGTGGTATAAATACAGTGGAAAACTAAAATTTTAATGGAGTCATTAAAATTGGTTGTGAGTTTTTACACACAACCAAAGAAAAGAGGAAAATAATCAATAAGCAGCAGCACTCGGCATAAAAATGCCTTGTAGATGTCAGAGGTTCAAAGTGAGAGTGTTGAATTTGGCTTAGTCTGATCTGCGGACATGTTGGAGTGGCTCTGTGTTCCACACCTTCTCCTACCTGGAGGCTCGGTGGGGCAGGCCTGCAGCGTGCACGTCTGCGTGGCCACCGGCTTGGTGACCGGGTCGCAGCCCCGGATCAGCTCCCTGCCCTCGTAGCACTTCGTGTTCCGCATCCTCACGCCAATGCCGCATGTCTTTGTGCACTGAGGAAACACAGAGACAGGAAGATGGCCGCCAGCGCTAGATGACAAGTCCTGGACTCTACCTGGAGGAGACAGTCAAACTCCATTCTGTGATCTATAAACCTTAAAACTGCACCTGAATCTCCAATAATGGCATCCAACCAACCATCCAACCAACCATCCAACCAACCAACCAACCAACCAACCAAACAACCAACCAACCAACCAACCAACCAACCAATCCATCCATCGTCTCTTTCAAAAAGTTCTTTGATTGATGGAGTTCAGATCCAACATTGTGACAGAAATTGAACAATTGAAAATAGAAAGAGCTACAACATAATAATAATAATAATAATAATAAAAGTGCTTTAACTCTTATGCATAAATTGCGCTAATAAAGGAAACAAAATGGCGCAGCATGATGAAGTCAGCAGAAGTACCTCGGACCAGGGCGTGGTGTACCATTTGAAGCACGGCCTCTCGAAGCAGATGGTTTCGTCTTCTGGCTTCTCGCCGCCACTGCTACACGCCTCTTCATCAAATATCTGGAACTTTCCTTCGCTGACGCCGGCGCACAGGACGATCCGCCGCTTCATTCCGCGGCCGCAGGTCGTGTTGCACTGCAGACAGAAACGCAGAGTTTACCGTCTTCGTAAACTCGCTCGGCTCCTCTGGTGTTGACCTGAGGTATTGCTAGAGATAAACCAGGTTAAGGTTTGCTGGACTCACCCGCTCCCAGTCCTGGCTCAGCCAGTGTGGAGTGCAGTTCCTCGCTCCACAGGGGTGGATGGCCAGAGGCTTGGTCTCCAGGGAACACTGGTTTTCAGGAACCAAACGGCCCCCAGGGGTCTTACAGTAAACATGTCGGACCGTCCGGCCCTGGCCACACGACCCGGAGCACTGCAACGAACGGCGGAGACACCAGTAGGCCTGTCACCATTACAATATTTATATGGTAATGGTGATTATAAGGTAATTATGTCCCAGTAATTATTACGATGAGGGATTCCTGCCAGTTCCTGTAATTGTGAATTTAAAACCAATCCAGGTGAATCAAAGCGGCTACAGGTGGAAACACTCACAGGGCCCCACTCTGACACGGTCCATTGGCGCTCGCAGGGCGGCCCTGTGCAGTTCTTCACGTTGGGCGGCTGGGTCGTGGGGTCACAGGGTCGGGTCTCATCGGAGCAGCGGACGTCTCGTGTCACCTGGGCTTTACGGCCGCATTTAGCCGGGCACTGCAGCAGAGACAGCGACCGTCATGCAATTAACTGATTTATTGATTATTGCAACAGGCCTGTGTGTTACACATAGAGTAGTTTATAAATGACAAAGAATCTATTGGTGACATTTTGGAATGGGGGGTCCCAAATGAAAATCTGCTCAGGGCCCCAAAAGGTCTTGGACTGGCCCTGACCTTCAGAAATAACTTACTGGAAACAAAATTAACTTGAGAATAAAACAAAAACGTGTAAAGATTTGGATCCAGAGTGGACAAGTTTGTTTCTACAAACCGACATGCTGAAGCGAGAATCCTGAGCGCCTCACCTCCGTCCACAGCGCCACCTCCCACTGCGGGCCGCAGATGGGGCTCGTGCAGGTGCGCCTCTCCAGGGGGCGCTCCAGGTTGGCCTTGGTGCAGAGGTCGCTGTAGACGGAGCTGTCCAGGCCTGGGGACAGCATCTTCCAGCAGCGGACCTGCCGGAACTGGAAGCCCTCGCCGCAGGTCTGCGAGCACTCGCTCCAGCTGCTCGCCTCCCACCTGGAAAACCCATATCCACCTCAAACCGGGACCAACTGGGACAAACTGGGAGGAGACGTTTTAACAGACTCTACCTCGGCTGACACTCTCTGCCGACGCAGAAGTCGTGGACCGGTTCTGGCCTGGTCAGAGCGTCACAGTACGTGTCGTGGACCTCCACGCCGTCGTAGCGAACGCACGAGACGAAGGACGTGGACACGCCTGGACCCGGATGGACGAGATTAAATTATTCCTTAAACCTGGATTCTCTGCTGAAACTTTGACCAGCAACATACAAAACGGTTACAGAGCGAATATAAAATCCTCTACTTCAGGATGATACTATAACTACTTTACTTATTTATTGACTGTAAAACATGTAAACCTAAAGATCAACAGAAAGACAAAAACACTTTTAGCTTCACGCCTTTGCTCTCTGCCTCGCTGAACGTGAAGAGCCGGTGCAGCCTTACCTGTGGAGCAGGTCGTGCTGCATGGCTCCTGGGAGGACAGTTTCCAGCGGTACATGTCTGCAGCGCTCAGCTTCAGGTTCCTCTGGAAGAACCTCTGATTCCCCCTGGTGAACAGAAAAACCAGAATTTTAATGTGATTTCAGCTCACTGAGCGACGCTGAACACATGAAAATCTGCAGATAGAAACCAGCTGCAGACGGAAACCTGCTGCAGATAGAAACCTGCTGCAGACGGAAACCTGCTGCAGATAGAAACCTGCTGCAGACGGAAACCTGCTGCTGCAGCCTTAACATAAAGAGAAGCTGGAAGAGCTACTGACTGTTCCCAAGCTGAAAATGGAGCATTATTTAAAAATATTATTTTATTTTTCATTGCTTTATTGAAATTCAGTAGAAAACAAACTCAAGATATCAGTAAAGTCATTCTGAGAGGAAATGAAATCATTTAGTTTAATTTAAGCACGTAATTAATTCTATTGTTTTTAATCAGTTGTTTCCAGTTTAATACTTATAACTGTAACTTTTCCTTCTGCCAGGTGTTTTATTTAAACATATTAACGTCACATAATATTGGAACATTTGTTGTTTTTCTGTTTTTTCCCTCCTGGCTGCTGAACAGGTGAAACTAAAGTAAATTACTGAATTATTGTTCTGTTTGATCTCACCTGGTTCTGTTGGAGCGGCCGGCGCCGGTCTGGGCTGTGCGGTTCTGGTTGTCTCCGCTGTCGTTGCCTTTGTGGCCCAAAGCGAACTCCAGCGTGTCGTTCAGGTCCAGCGGGCCGGCCGGCTGCTCCGGGTCGCTCAGGCCCGCCTGGGGGGGGAACAGGGCGTCGCCCTCCGTCAGCAGCTGGTTGGTGGAGATGTTGATCAGCAGCTCGTCCGGACCCATCCGTCCGTCCAGCAGAACCCGCCAGATCAGGTTGGTGGAGTCCGGCCCCGTGTCCAGAGCGGCATCATCAAGGGGAGGCTTGGCGGTGCCGTGAGTTTGGCTGCTGTTTCCTTTATCCAGATCAGAGATGATTAGCTTTGATCAGCGGCGCCACTGGCTTTAAAGGTCTCCTATTCTGGCTCCTTGAACAGGTTAGGTCTCTACAAAACATATTCACTTCCTTTTTGCATAAAATAATTCTTAGATAACGAGATTTTATTCTGCTCAGTTCTCCACTGTGAGCTGGTTTAGGGTTTCTGTCACTTTAAATGCAAATAAGAGGCTGCTGGCTCCGCCCCCCGACTCAACGTTTACACTCGCACATGAAAATGACTGTGCAACTGTACATGTTTGAAAAGGAGAAGTGGAGTCTCCTGCACAACCAACAAGAAAGCAGCAAGTGGTTTCTGGATGGGAAGTGAACTACAAAACACACGTCTTTTCCAGCAGCCATTGTACAGTGGAAACTGCTGATAAAACCAGCTGGAGCTCAGCTCGGGTTGCTAGGTAACAGGGCGGAGCTCAGCTCGGGTTGCCGGGTAACAGGACGGAGTTCAGCTCGGGTTGCTAGGTAACAGTGCATTGTCCATTGTTTGTGACGTTTTGAAACGGGTCATTTTCCAGACTTCAAAGAACAGAATTTTTCTTTTCTTGAGCGTTTGGTTATTTTTAGAAGCAAAAAGAAGAAGGTTGCTTCCACAAATGGAAGCATAAAACCGTAGAAATTGTGAATCACCCCACAGGTTGTGAGCGAACGTAGAGAAACAGAGTAACAGACGTTACTTTTATACTTTTAAGATGTTGTTCAGCATAACAGAGACAGATTCCACTACAAAATGTGACTGTAAGCAATTAATCAATATAACAAAATTATCTTTACAGATAATTGTAGCACAAACAAACGAGCCAAAACTGGAACGAGGAAAGTGGGTTGTCGTGGGAACAGAGTCCACATGATGTCAGTCCTGCAGCCAGCGCCGCGAGCCGACAGGCCGCAGGAAAGCCATTAGTGCTCATGCTTCTAATGTGGCCATTTCTAAAAGACAAAAACGCCACAAAATTCTGAATTTTTCATCAACTGCTGGTTTTCTTTATGTGTCTGTTCTCTGAATAATGCAGAGCTTGAAGGGCCATCTCGCACACATGCAGAAAATGGAGCATGAAAGAATCTCAGTGAAACTGGACCCAGCTTGTCCCGTCCAACAAAAAGAAAAACGTGCAGACTTACAGTGGAGAGAGTCAGTTTGAATCTGCAGAGAATCAGGTGTCAGGTTTATTCTAAACAAATCTTTATTTCCCCATTTTTATAACTAATTGTCTGAGCATTTTGCTCTCAACTCAGAGTTTTTTTTTATATTTAAAATAAAAGTATTTAACAAAATACTATGATAGAGTCTTAGGGCCATACTAAGAAAAGAATATATTAAATTATCACAATAAAATCATATTAAGAGAATAAAATCGTACAAAAAAATTTGAAACAACACAAACATTAAGTTGTAATATTCCGAAAATAAAGTCAAAATGTTATGAGAATCAAGTCATAAAAATATGATTTTATTTATTTTTGAGAAAGGAGCAAAATTAGTTTTTTTTTAGGTTTTTCCATCAGCATTGAATAAAAATGAATCAAATATTTCACCGTCTTCTGAGGAAAACAGGTGAAAGTTTCTGGTTTTGGATGTTTCTGGTTTTGGGTGTTTCTGGTTTTGGATGTTTCTGGTTTTGGGTGTTCTGGTTGGAGGTTCTGTGTTCTGGAGGTGTTTCTGGTTTGCGTTTCGTTGAGCCTGCTGAGTTCTCGTGCAGGCCGCGGCTTCCCTGTTGCCGCTCGTCGTCGCAATCGATGGCCGTCGTCTCCTCAAACACCTCGTTGGTCTCCTGGCCCTGTGGCCCTGTGGCCCCGCCCGCCTCCAGCATGCCCCTGGGAATCTGCTGCTCGTAGACGCTGCCGTTGGGTGACACGGCGCCGTCCTCCTCCACGGACACCTCGGCGGCAGACGTCTCCAACCCGGTGTAGACCGGCGGCGGCGGGACGGGGGGCAGGGAGTCCCGCAGGACCGTGTATTCGTAGGTGATGTAGGGCGTCCGGCCGTTCTGGTTCCACACCTGTAATAATATGATGGTAATATATTATAAGGAACATGGTGGTTAATGAACTTAAAATTATACTGAACTTTAACACTGGAGCTGGGAGACATTTTAAGTTTCCAAAATAAATAAATAAAAAAACAAAACATCAAATAAAATAAAAAGTCGAAGTCTCTAAATAAAATTGTTCTTCAAAACGTTGAGACCAAAACACCAAATCAAAGAGAAAAACCATAAACCATGCAAATGGAAATGATTTAATTTTGTTTATTTATCATTTATCCATTTATTACGTTGTCAGGCCTGGTCACCCTGAGATCCAAACTAATACAGAGAAGCTGCTTTTCCAAATGTGTGTTTGTTCTGCTAATGTCGACAAAAACATTTTTCACAGGAAATAGTTGCAGGACGACGGCGAGGATTTTAAATCACTTATGGTGTGAAAAAACTTATTCATCTGTGATTTTGATATAATTTCTTATTCAATGGAAACATCAACATGGTAGAGGGCTGCCCAGTGGTGCAGCTGGTAGAGCTGTTGCCTTGCAGCAAGAAGGTTCTGGGTTCGATTCCCGGTCTTTCTGCATGGAGTTTCCATGTTCTCCCTGTGCATGGTGGGTTCTCTCCGGGTACTCCGGCTTCCTCCCACAGTCCAAAAACATGACTGTCAGGTTAATTTTCTTCTAAATTGTCCCTAGGTGTGAGTGTGTGTGTGCAGGTTGTTAGTCTTGTGTGTCTCTGTGTTGCCCTGCGACAGACTGGCGACCTGTCCAGGTGACCCCGCCTCTCGCCCGAAATGATAGCTGGAGATACCAGCACCTCCTGACCCCATTAAGGGACAAGGGTGAAGGAAAATGGATGGATGGATGGACACCAACATGGTGTTTGTTCAGCATGAGCAGAAAATCTACAAAGATTTTCACGTTTTAATGGAAACGCAGCTGATGATGATGTCATGTTCGACATTTCAAAATAAATGCATAAATCCAATCATTTTTTAGAGCATTTTGTGTTTTTCTGCCACACAATTACAACTATTTCAATACTTTCTGAAAACCTGCCAAACGCTGTGAGAAGCTGTTTTTTGTGTTTAAAAAAAGCCCAAATGGGTGAAAATCCGCCCAATCTGGCAACCCTGGTACCGTTTTAGAGGAAATAGAAGGACTTTCTGATGCGTCTGTACCAGGATGTTTATGGCCTGGTCGATGGGGCCTTTGGTGACGACGTACTCGATCCCGGTCTCGTAAACATCCATGGGTCGCCGGTACTTAAAGATGGTTCCCGCGGCATGGAAGTTCTGCGGACTGTCCAACTTGTAGGCGCCGTTAAAGAAGAAGTTTCCCGCCTGGTCGGTCACAGCTGCAAAAAAATGGGAGCTCAGCTGAGTTCACCTTTTATCTATTGTGTTCTGCTAAATAAAGAATAAAGAGAACGTACCGAGAACGTCGGCGGATTTCTTCCTCTCGATGATCTGGATATCCCAGGATCCTTCAGGGATTTGGGTGATGAAAGAATAACCTGAACCAGACAGAATGCAGACATGTTTTTTCCTCAGTGTTTGTGTCTTGGTGTCTAGTCAAAGCCCGGCAGTCTCACCCAGCATCGTGGCTCCACGCCGGAAGTTTCCGGTGACTCTGCTGCAGCTGCTGCCGTCTCCCTGGCAAACGCCGCATTTGTCCAGCGTGTTGGAGGAAAACAGAACTCCATCACATCCGATCGGCTGCAGACCGAAGCAGGAAGTAAAACATGAACTGAGCTAAATTCATGCAAAGTATAGTTTCAGATTAGTTTTTATTAGTTACAGTAGCTGTTTCAGTTTTTCATACTTTGGTTAATTTTTAGGTGCAGAGTTCAAAAAGGTCAAAGTATTGTGATTATGTAAACTTTGGGTAAGGAACACTGAACAGGAGAAACTTTCTAAAATGTATTTAATTATTGTTGAAGAACCAACTGACTGGAGTTTTCTCAAAACTTTTGCTGTCGACGTTTTACGGACTAACATAAGTGCCATAACAGCTGCCATAAAAATAATCTATTTCACATCAGTTCAAAAAGCTAATGAATAGATTCATGAACTTGAAAACAAAGGACATTATATCTATTATTCCAGTATGTATTAGTTTTATAAATACACAATATATTTCAAATTAGTTGTAGTTTTTCCCCATTAATTACCATTTTCATTTACTTCAGTTAACAAAAGTATTTTAGTCGTGTTGTTCTGTTTGGTGAACTTTAATAACCTTGCGGAGAACACGGCCTTTTCAGCCAACATCAGTGTCTGACCTCACACAGGCACTTCGGGAGAAAAGGTCAAGAATTCCCGTAAACATGGAGCTAAAATCCGTCGCCATGAAGCCTTTGGCAGCAGTGAGGGCAGAAACGGGTCGGACTCACCTCACAGGTCCCGTCCACGCACACGCCGCGGTAGCTGCTGTACTTGCAGGACGTGCCGTCCCGCGCCGTCACCATGAGCTGCCGCTGGCCGTCGGTCGTGGTGCAGTGGAGGTCACAGGGGTTGCTGGAGATATGAACATAATCATCTGAAGACAAGGAGGAGGAGACGGGTCAGAGTACGATTTCCTTTCATTAACTCATTACTGATTCATTTTTAAGTGCAGGAAAAAACGGGACTTCTTCTCTTGATTCTTAAAGATGTTTCATTTGTCATCCAAAAACATTTCCTCGGTTCTGAACAGAGAAATATCACTAACAGAACGAACTTATTGACATCCTGAGCTGGCAGAGCGAGCAGTTTAACAGTTTAACAGTTTGAACAGTTTGAATAGTTTGAACAGTTTGAACAGTTTAACAGTTTGAACAGTTTGAACAGTTTGAACAGTTTGAACAGTTTGAACAGTTTGAACAGTTTGAACAGTTGAACAGTTTGAACAGTTTGAACAGTTGAACAGTTTGAACAGTTTGAACAGTTTGAACAGTTTGAACAGTTGAACAGTTTGAACAGTTTGAACAGTTTGAACAGTTGAACAGTTTGAACAGTTTGAACAGTTGAACAGTTGAACAGTTTGAACAGTTGAACAGTTGAACAGTTTGAACAGTTGAACAGTTTGAACAGTTTGAACAGTTTGAACAGTTGAACAGTTGAACAGTTTAACAGTTGAACAGTTTGAGCGGGGAAGACGTGGAGGAAACGAAGCCGTCTGCATGACACAATATTTCCAATGTCCATCTCCTACAGGGCGGCCATGACGGTTTTACTGGCATCGTTTGGCTCATGTTTGGGTCATTAATTTAAGACGACCCAACTGTGGAGGGGTCAGTGACCTATGACCTTAACAGCGCAGTCTTAGCGCTGTCAATTACTATCTCGTGTGGCGCTGCTCATGCCCTGCGCTGCAGCTGTTGTACATGCTGAAGCTAGTTAGCATAGCTACCGATGACAGCAGATAAACAGTTTTCCTGTTATAATAAGTTTGACTGACAGCGCTAAGCCCCGCCTCCTGGCTCTGATTGGTGGTTTTTGGTCAATAGTTGATCATTTTTTCAGAGGCCAACAGGATCTCTTCACAGATTATCTGTCTCATGTTAAACTGTCACAACATGGCGACAATTTTAACAAATATACAAAAACATATTTTATAAAAGTTACATACTGCAGCTTTAATTACTTTTTGTTTCTCAAACAAACAGAAGTTTTAAGCTCAGTTTTCTTCTGCCTTGGGCCGGCTGAGTGATGTTATGGGTGACATTACCAGGATAGAGAGGTTTCCACTGGTAGTTCCTCCCACTGTAACGCTGTGAGTTAAAGGACCAGCACTGCTCCTCCCTGAAGCTCCTCCCAGAGGCGGGACAGTCCTGGTGGACATAGACACCAGAGAACAGTGAGACATGTCTCCTCCCTGTCTCTGCTGTCTCCTCCTTGTCTCTTCCCTGTCTTCTCCTTGTCTCCTCCCTGTCTCTGCCTTGTCTCCTCTCTGTCTCCTCCCTGTCTCTGCTGTCTCCTCCTTTGTCTCCTCCCTGTCTCTGCTGTCTCCTCCTTGTCTCCTCCCTGTCTCTGCTGTCTCTTCCTTGTCTCCTCCCTGTCTCTGCTGTCTCACTAAAACATAATTTAATGACAGGAGAGGCGGCTGAAGATAAAATCTTCTCCTGTGAAATGCAGAGATGTCCAAATTCAAAGATGGAACATTTTTAAACTAGTAAAACAATCGCAGTACAGCAGCATAACAATAGTAAAGTAATCTTTTAATTAAAAAAAAATTAGTTTTAAGAAATATTTAAAATGTAATTGGGACATAAAAACATAAATCATATATAAATTTTTATAATACTTAAAAAATTTAGTTTTAAGAAAAAGGAAACCTTTTTATTAAAGATAGATACCCTCTCTATTATTGCAGTGACAGTCCTCTGGTTCTACAGTTTGTTTTGGAAATGCCTCTGTGTATGTTTGCTGAGGACAGTTTGAATCGGCTCCTGCTAGCAGGGAGCCAGCTGGAGCCGCCATGCTTGTTTTCGTAAAGCTGTGAAGTGATGAGCAGGAAGTCTGGGACTCACTCCGGTGTTGCAGAGATGGTATTTCTTGGCCGTTCCTGTGCAGGTCATGTTGTCCTTTCCAGCAGCAACTTTCTTTCTTTGGACAGAAAACAAACGTTTGGAGAAACGGCGGCGCATTAAAGCTAAACATCAGGCTGAGAAGATGAGAAAAACACACAGAGAAATCTGTTGGATTAAATTAAAGCTTCCAGACGTTAAACTAAACGATGATTCCAGTGAGACATAATTATATTTATCGAGATTAGATCATCACACTGTGAGTCAAGAGGATCAGTTAATAACGCCTCTATCATCTGCTCACCGTTTGCCAGTAAATGCATTTTGTATCAGCTGGTATTTTTAAGTTGTGTTATTGTTATGAATATGTTTGTCTCTCTAGTTTCGTTTCTCTCTTTCTGCAGGTTTAGAAACAGTCAGTGTTGTTTTCTCTCGTCTCCTTTTATTTTGTTCTCTTTAAAGAAATTTCCCTCATTTCTCATCTCCATTATATTTTACATAAATATATGTAAGAAAATATTCTGCTAACATTTTGTCTGTTTTCTTGTATCAATAAAATTGGTCTCAGTCTGGATAGTTCTGTAGTTCAGAGCACGTCGCCTCAGATGTTTTGTTCTGTTATTTTTTTTTTCTCTTGGGTTTTTGATCATTTATTTGTTTTGAACTTCTAGAAAATATTTTTTATATCTTTCTGCCCTGACATGCAGCATCTGTGACGCCACGCTGCAGTTTATTTAGTAAATAATGACATGGTGGAGTTTCTCTGGTTTTCTCCACTGATCGTTTATTTGAATCACTTAAAGATCAAACCGGGTGAACTGAACCGGGTCGGCTCGTCGTGTTTGGGTTGGACCGACCGACCTCTGTTTGAGGCAGTGGCGCTCCTGGGACATCACCCCCCCGCCGCAGGTCCGGGTGCAGGCCGTCCACTTGGCCCACTCGCCCCACCAGTAGGTGGTGACCTCCTGCTGGTCCTCCAGGCTGTTGGACGCGGCGCCCTCCTCCTGGTGAGATGGAGAATTACAACACACAATATGAACGGGACTAAGGACTACGGAGGAGGATTAGGACCACAGAAAACTACATTCTGTCTCTCTTTCTCACAGCTCTGCGCCGGGCCAATACTCAGAAAAATAGGACGAGTATGATTCTGCCAAAAAATTCAGAAATGTTGAGGCTGATCTCAGAAATGTTCTAGGGTTAGGGTTAACAGTAAAATTTCAGAATTTGAAAAGTCAAAAATTTGCTATAAAAAATTCTGTAATTTCTTTGTTAGAAAACTCAAATATTTGCTACAAAATTTTTCAGATTAATTAAAATTTGCCAGAGAAACAGAAATTTTAAGATTAAGCTCTGAAATTTTTTAGAAAAAAAAGATGCATCTCAAATATAAAAAAATTCAACATTTGAAAATGTTCTGAATTTCAATGGACTTCTGAAACACAAATTTCTGACATGAATATCCAAATTGCAGCTTTTTCCAAGCTCAGAAATGACCATGGTTTGTTTCTTCTTGTAAATGTTGACATATTTCCAAATCTGACTTTCATCTGATGAGATCAAAACCCATTTCGATTAAAAAAAGTAATAATTCAGCAAAAAGGTCAGGATTCCTTTTTTATTACTATTTCATTGGTTCTAATCCCGTGTAATAACGCTCCACTTCTCTTGTGATAAAATGCTCCCAAACCAAAGCGGTGAAGCAGAACCTGGCCCGGTTCTGGTGCGTCCAGGTGCAAGCGCAGCAGAACCGGTTTGTTTTGCCGATGGCCCGTGTTGTGTGTAGAGACCTTAAGCTCCTGACAGTAACAACAACAGCTGTAGGATTGTTGGATCGTCACGGGAGCGTGCGTCACGAACCAGAACAAATCCCGGCCCGCGAAGTGACGGCCACCATGTTTTTGTTTGGAGGCTTCGCTGCGCTTCCCACATTCCTGGCGCGGATTAGCAGCATCAGCATCCATTTATTCAGACAGATCCGTCCGAGGGTCGCTGGAATGTGAGCTGAGCTCCTTGTAAAGGTGAAGCAGCGCAGCTGCGAGGGAAACTCAGCAAATACCAGACAGACTGACAGACACAGAGCGACACAGTCCAGAGGAGTCCAGCTTTCAGGCCGGCGGTCCAGATTATCGACCTGTCTTTGTTTCTAAGGGAGTTTGAACACCTGAACTGGACTGGAAGACTTGGAGACTCTTTAGTCCAAGTCCGTCGCATCAACTTGAATATGTTTTATTGGGATTTGATGGAACATCAATTTGTGAAGGAAGAAGAAAGAAAGATCGCTTTCAAAATGTTTTGCTGATGAAAATGTGTCTCCTTCACTCTGTTGGCCCAAAAGAAAATCCAATATTTTCATTAGAATTTTTTTGTTTCTTTTTTTTTTTTTAGAATAAAATCGAATCTGTTTTCAATCATAATTATCAATCAATCAAGTTCATTTAAATAACATCTTAGGAGCAAGGAAGTTCAAAGTGCTTTACGTCACAGTAATTATTAGATATAAGTAAATTAGCAAAAAAAATTAAAAAGTAATTTTCCCGCTGCATTGTGTTGGTCATCATAAAACCCAAATGAGAGAGGGATAAAATATGCAAAGGTTTAAGGGGAGTGAAAACATTTGCAAAGCACTGAAAGACAGAAACAGGTGATCCAACTTAAAAAAAATAGTTAATTTGTTACAAGTAGCCAGGTTAAGTTTATTCAAGTAATATATTAAGTTTATTAAGTTTCATGTTATACAAGAGTAAGTTTGACAAAATGAATTTGATTACATGGAACAAATTACATGCAATTTGTTACAGGACAGCAGCGGCATGGAGGCCATGTGGAGGATGAGAAGCCAAACTGATTGTGACTGACAACACTAAGACCCGCCTCCGGGCTCTGATTGGCTGGTTCTACTTAGCACTGGGAGAAGACACCAAACTGTCATGACATAACCCTAACCCTAAATAAGTAAGAAAATACTAATAGTATACTGCAATTTTAAGGTATTATTGACTTAAAGCAAGCTCCTCTTTTGCTGAAAAGCTACTTGTAAGTTAGTACAAGTAACTAACTAACTAACAAGTTAGTTACTTGTCTTATTTCTCTTGTGCTATGATATTTGCAGTAGAAAGTAGATAAAATACTTGGTAAGATTTTGTGTTTTGTTCTGCAGTGGTGTGTACCTGCAGGCCTCTGGAGGACAGGTTTCCCACAGACATGGCCAGCGTCAGGAAGCCAAGGAGGACCACACCTGTCTCCCCGAACTGTTCCCATGACCACACCCTCATCCTGCACAGAGGAAAGGAAAAAACTGTTTCAACCTTTCTGTATGGACCTGCATGTTTGTCTCCAGCAGAACCGAAACATTCAGAACATGCATGCAGGGGTTGTTATCAGCCTTTGGCCTGCAGACCTCCGTGTGTTTCTGGATAAAAACAGCAAAGCGATGATTGCTTGACACAGACCGAGGGGTCTGTGTCAAGCAACTCATTAGCCACCACTAATGAGTTCCTGCGGCAGCTGCATGAGCTGCGGATGAAAGCTTTCAGCCGAGACACGTCGGTGGCTTTTTCAACTCCAATTTGAGGCTTCTCAGCTTCCAAAACCACACAAGAGTCCCGGCTGCTTCATGCACAGAGAACACATTAAGAGTCTTAATATTTCCTCTGACTGCTGTGATGTCGCTTTCTGAAACACAACTGTAGCGGTCTGAGTAGCTAGCATTAAGCTTAGCTAGCATTAAGCTAAGCCAGCGCTTCCAAGCAGACAGTAGACTTACTGGGATTATCCTGAAAAGGTTTAACTATAGATGTAGATTTACAATCAATCGACTTACAACTAATTGTTGATTAATGGTTAATTAGATTTAAATAAGTTCCAATCTATTATCTAATAACCCCCTGTTGAACAGCCTATTATTGTTGTAGTTTGGCCGCCATCCAGCAGAGGGCGCCGCGGGTTATCCTGAAGTGGAGCCAGGAATAAAGATGGCGGTCATACCAGAGTGGGGAAAGGAAAAGGTCCGAACTGAGTCCGAACTGACTCCGGTTTGAGGCGAAAAATGCACTTTATGCCAGGGCCGTGCAGAGATTACTAAAGGTGTTCAAAAAAAAAAAAAAGGAGCACATCTAACCGCATTTTAGGACAGAATATTAACAAAGTCACATGGCTTTCAGAGTTTAATAAACCATGATAAATTACAAAATTGTGAGATATACAATCAAAGCTAAGGAAAATCTCTACAAAGAACATATAACTATGCATATGTAAAATATTTTATTAGTAATTTCTTTCTGCAGGTTTACCTTGTTGAAGGAAAGTATTGCAATTTTCAAGCCTGTGATTTAGCAAGATATGTAAATCAGAGTCACACCACTGGACAAATTATTATTAAAAAAATTATTTGCAAAACAAACGTATTCATGCATGTCAGAAATCTTTGCTTTTCTAAGTTTTTGTTTGTCATTCAAAGTTTTGCTTGCGATTCTCACATGACGTTGTGGGCAGAGCCTAAAATAGCAACTAAAGATTTCTGATGTCTGCAAATAAAAGTTTATGTTTTGCAAATAATTTTTTAAGTTCACGAGAGAAATTTTTTTTATTTCATTTAAAAAGAAAAGTTTTCTAAGCAAAAGTTTATGTTTAATAAAAAATAAATCATTACAATTCCAAAAGTTTTGATAACAATTTTATTTTACTTAACTGGGGTCAGTATTTTTTTATTGAATAATTGTGAAACTAATTTAACTCTGCGAACCAGACCCTAAACTTACTTGAAGTCTGGATTGAATTTTTCCCTTCATTTGTGCTTTTATTGGACTGGAGTAACTTGATTGATTACTACATGCTATATCTACCGTATTTCCGCACTATAAGGCGCAACTAAAAACCTTCAATCGTCTAAGAAGCCAACAGTGCGCCTTATAATACAGTGCGCCTTATACATGGGTCAGTATTGACCCACAACAGCTCTCGCAACTACGGTAAGCAGCCAATTTTTAATGATGATAACTAATGATAACTAAAAGCCATCATATTAATGATGGCTTTTAGTTATCTAGCTTTGCTAGCAAAGTCGTTAGCTAACAGCTAGCTGATAGCACAACAACAGCAGCCTAATGTCTGTATGATAAAATAGTGAATCGATAGATAAGAACAGTTCTTCCTCACCTGTCTGTCTCAGTAGTTCTTCAGAGAAAGGCAGACTGAAGGCCTGTCAGTGTCTGCTGTATTTCATTACCTCCGCTAAACCGCGACTACGTGCTGAAGCACAAACGATACAATGTTCAACGTTTCCGTTATCTGCAGAGTAGCAAGTCTACTCCACTTTATCACCAAAAACATTTTTTTAAGAAAAAAATGTTCTGTAATCTGGAACGTTCCCTACTTTGAGCTCCGCAGTTCGCCACCTCATCTCACTGTGCGAGAGGCAACTGCGTCACGGGCAAAAGGTCAAAGGTAACAAGGTGACCGGAGGGCTTAGGTTGTTTTTCTTGCAAAATATATAAAAAAAATATATATTTTATAACATGTTATTATTTGTCAGAGGAGGGCTTAGGAAAAAAATTGATCAAAAGGTCACTTGGGGTCAAGCAGCAAAAGGGGCAGGTGCTCAAGCACCCCTAGCCTCCCCCCCCCCCAAACCTCTATATAGAACATATAACTATGCATATGTAAAATATTTTATTAGTATTTTCTTTCTGCAGGTTTACTTTGTTGAAGGAAAGTATTGCAATATTCAAGCCTGTGATTTAGCAAGATATGTAAATCAGAGTCACACCACTGGACAAATTATTATTAAAAAAATTATTTGCAAAACAAACGTATTCATGCATGTCAGAAATCTTTGCTTTTCTAAGTTTTTGTTTGTCATTCAAAGTTTTGCTTGCGATTCTCACATGACGTTGTGGGCAGAGCCTAAAATCGCAACTAAAGATTTCTGATGTGTGCAAATAAAAGTTTATGTTTTGCAAATAATTTTTTAAGTTCATGAGAGAAAAATGTGTTATTTAATTTAAAAAGAAAAAATTTTTTAAGCAAAAGTTTATGTTTAATAAAAAAGAAATCATTACAATTCCAAAAGTTTTGATTACAATTTTATTTTACTTAACTGAGGTCAGTATTTTTTTTTATTGAATAATTGTGAAACTAATTTAATCTGCGAACCAGACCCTAAACTTACTTGAAGTCTGGGTTGAATTTTTCCCTTCATTTGTGCTTTTATTGGACTGGAGTAACTTGATTGATTACTACATGCTATATCTACCGTATTTCCGCACTATAAGGCGCAACTAAAAACCTTCAATCTTCTAAGAAGCCAACAGTGCGCCCTATAATACAGTGCGCCTTATAATACTAGCGCTTTATAATACTAGCGCCTTATAATACAGTGCGCCTTATAATACAGTGCACCTTATAATACTAGCGCCTTATAATACTAGCGCCTTATAATACAGTGCACCTTATACATGGGTCAGTATTGACCCACAGCAGGTCTCGCAACTACGGTAAGCAGCCAATTTTCGACGTAGAAGAAGAACCCTGCGGTGCATGCTGGGAATTATGACTGCGCGAAGCGTGCGGTTTCATTTCCATTTGTTTTTGTGTAAAGACCCCAGAATGGTTCTTATTAAGAGACACGCTTATGACGCAGAGTTTAAACTCCAGGCGATCAGACACGCAGAAGAACACGGTAATAAAACAGCTGTTTGTTCATTTTGGGAGGAACGGAGTTGTCAGAACGCTGGTTTGTAATCTATTAATAAAGTTAGACTGACCTATCTGACTGTTTTGTTGACATTCCCTTTAGCGCAGCTCCATATAATTGATGCATAACGTAACCCCAGCCTCTACTGCAGCGTCTATTCTATGCGTTTTATAATGCGGTGCGCCTTTTGGATGAAAAACGTTTTAAAATGGGCCATTCATTGAAGGTGCGCCTTATAGTGCGGAAAATACGGTAATATGGTAGTTCAGTGTGTTATTTTTAATTCTAAATGAATATCCTGGTTGGACTTTATTTAAGTGCTATTCTCCTTCCAGATACATTTACCTAACGCTGGAATAAATGCAACGTACATTATGCAGCAAAGGAGATGAGAAGATGGGACATATATCCATATGGAGATGGTTTTGGACGGCGATGTGCCTCTTATTGCATCAGCAACACTGAGGAATGACCGCCATCATTAACGATACAGGAAGAAGCTTTTAGTTTTCTAGCTTTGCTAGCAAAGTCGTTAGCTAGCAGCTAGCTGATAGCACAACAACAGCAGCCTAATGTCTGTATGATAAAATAGTGAATCGATAGATAAGAACAGTTCTTCCTCACCTGTCTGTCTCAGTAGTTCTTCAGAGAAAGGTAGACCAGAGCCTGTCAGTGTCTGCTGTATTTCATTACCTCCGCTAAACCGCGACTACGTGCTGAAGCACAAACGATACAATGTTCAACGTTTCCGTTATCTGCAGAGTAGCAAGTTTACTCCACTTTATCACCAAAAACATTTTTTTAAGAAAAAAATGTTCTGTAATCTGGAACGTTCCCTACTTTGAGCTCCGCAGTTCGCCACCTCATCTCACTGTGCGAGAGGCAACTGCGTCACGGGCAAAAGGTCAAAGGTAACAAGGTGACCGGAGGGCTTAGGTTGTTTTTCTTGCAAAATATATAAAAAAAAAAATATTTTATAACATGTTATTATATATCAGAGGAGGGCTTAGGAAAAAAAATTGATCAAAAGGTCACTTGGGGGAATAATATGTGACATATAATCTATGAAACGATAGGGGAGAGCAATATCATAGCAAAGACAGGGGGTGAGCAGCGCCACCAGGAGTGCTGATTGACAGCGCTAAGACCTGCTTCCTGGCTCTGATTGGTTGTTTCTATATAGCACTGGAAGATTATTTCTCATTCCATAAGCAAATGTGTAAAAAACTACATGCATGCTGCAGCTTTAATATAGTTGACACAAAATAATGTTAAAAACTAATAATGTTTTTTTATCAGCTTGTTATGAAAAATGAAACTCTTTGTACTATGGAAAGATAATGAGCCCACATGATACAAGAAAAACTCAGGTTTTTGTCTTAAACAGGACGCTCATCAATTGTTAGTCGATCAATCAAGTCATTAATCGATAACCTGCAAAATATCCAGAATTACCTGCATAACACAAAGCTTTGATCTGAACTCAATGCGTCTGAATACGAGCCAGTTCCAAGCAGCCGAAACACAAAGTAACATCTGTTTTCTGGGCCGTGCAGACCGGCTGGCGGTCCGCGCAGACGGCTGCTGGCAGGTGGAGCGTGACGCAGATGGGCCGCCGAGAGGCCACAGGTGGTGCAGACGGGTGAGCTGGACTCTAAAAAGCCAAACAAGCCCTAAAGCGCTGGAAGGAGGAAGGGAAGTTTCCCTTCTCTGCTACACAGGTAGGCCTTTGTTTAGCTCCACAGACCATAAGGAAATGTACATGTCTGTATGTAAAGGCTGGCAGGAACAGACACAGACTCACAGGAAAGGAGGCTTCTCAAAGGAGTTTCCTGAAACTCAAGGATTCAGAGAAGTCCCAAAGACTGAAGAGGAAATTTCACTGAAAAAATCAAAGTAATCCGTTCTTTGAGTTTCATCTGAACCAGAAACTTTACATTTTTATATAGAATGAAGTCAAGTTCAGTTCTATAGTATATTTCAGTGACAGTTCAAGTGTTACATGATAATAAGGTCATAAAGTCATCAAGTGATAAACATTACATTTAGTCAAATATCAGAATCATCAAATATGTTCCAGTTTCTGATAATCCAACTAACCAGCTGGTTTTCAGCCTGGATTTAAAGGAGCTCAGTGTTTCAGCTGTTTTACAGTTTCCTGGAAGTTTGTTCCAGATCTGTGGTGCATAGAAGCTGAAAGTTGCTTCTCCATGTTTGGTTCTGGTTCTGGATTCAGAGCAGAACCATTTGCACTTTTTTGAGAATCCCACAGACTAAATAATCTGGATTAAATTTTACAAATTGACTTTAAAAACTCAACTTGGCTTAAAAAAAACAATTGTATCATTTTATTCATTTGTTTTGATAATGGCGATACAATGTTGGTGCCAAAGGTTTGCATAGATACATAAGTAAATGATAAGAACCACTGGCCTAGTCAAAGTCCAGATCTAAATCGGATTTGTTATTTTTCTAGACTTTTCCTGGCTGCTGGAATGACTTTTGCTCTCACTTTTCTACTTTTAGACACTTGCTAAAAGTAAAGTAATTCTGGACTGAAATGATTTGTGTTGATCAGTTCAGTCTGTGACTTTTGTTGGGACTTTACGTTGTCCTCCACCTTCTGAATCTGACGCGTTGACCTTTGACCTGGACCAAATGCAGCTGAGCCACGGCCTCCACGTCCATCTCACCACTCTCAGCTGCAGTTTCTACCACAAACATTCATGTTTCGCTGCGGAGGGAAAAGCGATCACTAATGAACTTCTTGCTGATGTTCTGAGTACATCTCCTGAACTTTAGCAGGTTAATTGTCAGCCATTATCTTTGCCATTAATTATCTGCCATTGTTGATTCTCCTTTGGGTGTTTTTGCTCAAACTGTTCCCTATAAATTTCTCTCCTAACTGTTTTAATTTGGGTTTTAACTGTATGAAGAATGTGCTTTGAACCTCCCTGCATGCGCATGTTGTATCCAGAATGTAGAGGCTCCTGAGAGGAGGACGCTGATTACCAGCACAGGCTCATTGATCCCTGAACTCCCAGATTTAGGACAGGTCTTAGTAAAATAAGCAAGCAGCTGGTCTCACCCTCTGCAGTCTGGCTTTCTCGGCGTTAAATATTGGTGGCAGGTGTCTTGAAGCAGCCGCAGAAACACCTGGACTTCATTATCCAACCAGACGCAGCTGGAGCGCGGCCAGCTGCCAGACACACACTCAGGGAGGAGACGGACGCTTTGTCCGACACGGATACACGTGCACACACACGCAGCCAGTGGCATGACTCAGCGCCGGCACACACTGCGGCTCTGTGCATGCTGGAGCTCACACACAGGTATCCCAAACACACAGGCAGGTCTTACTCCTCCTCTCTGCTGTTTGCAGACACACACATTCCTAACCATAGAGCAGATTCTGACTTTAAGCTCAGCATTTTGCGTTTGCGTACAAACTTTATTGGGGAAATTTGGCCAAAATGCTAAATTTCCAGCGAATGTTCTCTGTGTACAGCGTCCCCCGCTGAGGAAGCACCTTCATCACCGCTCTGCATGTTCCCACTCTGCCTCAGCAGGAGCAAAACCTCCAACTGGATTAAAAACCACCGTCATCCTCAGGATGATGGTGTGACCCAGCCAAGAAACGTTTTCTCTGTCTGGAAATGAAATATTTTATCTCTGAAGTCAGGTTGAAGTTAATCTATTTCAAACTTTTATTTGAAAACTTGTTTTACTTTGAACTTCATTTGCCAAAACTTTAAAGTTGTTTCCCATAGAGACCAAACACAGAAACAATAGAAAGAAACATAAAATATTATTGTAAAATCATAGAAAATTAGTAATTACTTAATAATAACTGAGCACAGGGACGTTCACAGACAGACACTAGGTGGTGCTAGAGTGCCAGCTGTTTTCCTCTGGACAAAGTGCCCTTCTGAAATCTTTATTAATATTAATGTTTTTGTTTTTACAGTGTGGCCCAAGATACTATTTAGAAGCCTATATTGCCATTGCTTTTTTTAATCACTAGACCTTTGAACTTTCCCTCAGTTCATTCATTCACTCATTCATTCATCATGTAGTGTTCACTGTAAAAAAACAGATTCTGCACTATTTAAGCCGAGTTGAGTTAAGAATTTTAATCTTGATTCTTTTTTTCTAGGGTTTATTAACATTAAAGCTAAACGTCTTCAGATTATTCAACTCATTTTCGATATTCCAATTTTTAATTATCCTACTTCAGATGATGAAACTAATTTTAAGTTGATCTGATAATCAAACAAGCTACATTTGACCTGGAGAATATTTTACTTATTTTATAAACTTTAGCTAAAATTAGTTAGCCAGATTTCTTTCTGTGGCCTGGTTCTCGTTGCATTTTGGGGACATGATGGGTTTTTCATAAAGCATGAAGTCCAACGTTTAAGACGTCTTCTCATAGTCACTCTGTGTTTTTCTCTGATCATTTTACCTGAATTAGTTCCCAGAAACACCAGTGATGTGATTTCACACCATCTGATTCCTGTGTACATCTGGTTCTGCCGGCCCGGACCAACTGACCCATAAACAGACCAGAAGTCCTGTTCCGGTTCTGGTTTGCTTTGGGTTTTCTCTTGAAACCGAACCACCAGAAAAAGTTCCAGGTGAACAGATTGATGGACTGATTCAGACCAAAGTAACCAAACTGCAGGCTGAATGTTTCAGCCGGTCTCAGTTCTGCTGGAGGTCTCCTCTGCTGAGAGGAAGTCATTCCTTTCCACTGTCGCCACATGCTTGCTCAGGAGCAGGGGCTGCAGAAAGGTCAAGATTCAATGTGTCTGATTGGACTTCCTTAGATAACTTTCCAACAGTTGGCATCTTATATGACTGGAGTTACGCCATAACCTGAGTGACTTCACATTAAAATTAAAGACACACGACACCAAACCTTTTCTCCCACTAACGTTTAGATGTCGGGTCAGAAATCTAATAAAACCATTTGATTTCAGCGTAAACAAACATGGCCGAAGAAGCAATGGTGGTTCCAGGAACATATTTAATAGAGAAAAACAAAACAAAAAGACGTCTCTGGTGTCCACAGGACTTTCCGTTGCTTTGTCTTCGGTCTTTTAGTTTCTCCGTCACTTTCTGATTGGCTGCATTTAACAGGCTGTGTTCTCGTTTGTCCTCCAATATTCCCTGGTTTTAGATTGAAACAGTCCCAACGTCTTCCCAAGTGGAGCAGATCACTCCTAACCTCTAAGTTACTTTAAGAGCCATCCAGATACTCAGAGCGTTCCTAAGATTGGAAGGAAAAAATCCGGATAAAATCTTTCCGTGTGAACTAGACATTACGTTAGTCATGTTGTGTTTAATTGCTTTACCTGAATTTGGAACAAATTAAACAGAGTTATATATATATTTGTACTTTTGTGCCTTGAGATGAAGTTTGTTTCTCTGTTGGTTGTACAACCTGAACTGAACAATAAAACATAATGATTGTTTTCCTTCAGTAAAGAGGACCATCTGTCCTCAGTGTAGCGAGGCGCTCTTTAGTTTCTACAGCGTTAGGATGAAAGATATGATCGCGTAGAGCTGGGACTGAGCTGCTACAGGAAACCAGTCCCAGGTTTCTCCGGGTCTCCACCTCCCTGCAGGTCGCAGACAGAGTCTTCCTCCCTCCTTCCTCACTCTGCTGTCGTTTCCCAGCAGCCAAGCAGACAAAAAAGAGAATACGAAAGTAAACACAGTTCCCTCGTCTTCCCTGCTCCCGAACCCTCTCCCCAACCCGATGGACCCCTGGGGCCCCTCGCTTCTCCCTCTTGTTTTTGTAGTCGTGGAAACCTTAGGAGACAGACGGACAGCAGAGGTCTGTCCCGCAGGACGCCGGACTGGAGCGGATCACGCTGCCCGACACCTGCTATACGAATATCGTCTTTTAAATGAAGATGTTTTACAGGAAGACCTGAAATAATCCAGCAGCTCAAGGCTTAATTAAATGTATGAATCATGAACAAAACGTATTTAACCAGGTTTCATTTAACTAGGGTGGAACATAAATCTGTCCAGGATTAATGTTCTGATCTCCAAATAGGTTTTCTGTCTCTGAGGTTTTCAGGGTTATTTACATCCTCATCTTTTATTGCTCCAACATGCAGACAAGTCCTGTAAGTCACAATGATGCGCAGACAGTCAACAGGCATCTGAAAGAAGAGAATCTAAGCAAACAATCACCAGGAGTTTTTCTCTCCGTTTTCCATCCTTCTATTTACTTTCCTGAGATTGAGGTTCTGAGAGGTAGCAGGAGGGAAACCAAGTCATCCCTTTCCACAGTAAAAAGGATGACTAACTCAGTCCTGACTGACTCATGTTGCTATGAGTCAAAAGACTTTCTCCAGCTCGTCTCTGGTTCTGCCAACAGGTCCCTACCAAGTGGCGCGTCCTTTTAAGACCTTCAATGGGAGGAATCCAAATGATTTGCTCAAACAACTTCAACTGACTGATGATAGGAACCAAAACTGCAACACTTCTTACATTTTCAGCTTCTGTTTCTCACTGCGCTGTCAAGTGAACCAAACCCTTTGAGCAAACTGTACCAAGAACCACTGAAGGAAACCACACCAAACTTCTGAAGAAGACACAAAGCACAACTTTGATATTTTACAAAATTTCAACTAACCTGGAGTGGTGTCAGATTTTGGAGAATTTCTCATTAATTTCTCGGCTAAAGACCACAGGACATTTCTCCCCCTAGCGACAGATTCAAGTGTTTGTTTTGGTTGTTTTTACCCAGAATGCCCTGCAATGTAACCCACTTCCTAGATCTGTAGTGGTCTCTGGTCCACTTGTGTTCACATATGCATTCAAACCACACCAGAGTTCACTGCAACCAAACTGAGACCGAGGTTTGTAGGCGGACCAGAGTTCGATTCACACCTTCCCAAGTGAACCAGACTTTCACTTGGGTTCACTTCCCAAGTGAACCCAAGTGAACTGGACAAACTAGTCCAGTTTGTCCAGTGGACAAACTGGACTAGTTTGTCCACTCTAGTGGACAAACTAGTCCACTAGAGTGGACTAGTTTGGATTAGTCCACTCTAATCCAAACTAGATTTGGATTAATGAAATCATGTTGCTATGAGTCAAAAGACAAACTCCTCATGAGCAAAGGATGCCATGGTCTGAATGGCGACACCAGCATCACACTCATTCACACACTCATTCACACACCCCTTCACACACCCCTTCACACACTCATTCACACACTCATTCACACACCCCTTCACACATTCATGGTGGTGAAATCAGGTGAAAGGTCACTTGTTTTTATGATGACCTAGGAAGGATTCATATGGAAGAACAATGAGACAAACAGTTCTTTGTGCTCTTCAGCTGCATGCACACAGACTTGGCAGAGGTTTTTCCCACCCTAACACCTTTCGGTTATCTTGGGGAAGAAGGACAGCAGGAACCTGCAGGTCTACGACCAACTTGCTCTGCCAACCTGAACCACTGCCGCCTCAGAAGAGGCTTCATTAGATCAATAAATTCAGATACAGGTCATAAAGACAAAGGCAGTGGTCAGAAAACCCGCTGTTCACACATTGTGATCTCAGATGAATTCAGAAAATGTCTGAGTTTGAGTCACTGTGAAGAAAACGATCAAACGAAACGCAGTAAAGGACCAGAACCGTAGTGGAGGTTTGGTATCTGATCCTGGCTGCTGCTTCAATCTTTCTGGCTCTTTTCACTTCATTCCAGCTGCGTGTTGGGAAACATCAACCAGGCTCACACAGTTGGTGGTTCAATTCTCATCTTTGTTTCTGCCTTAAAATCGGGATTCCCAATTGGCTGTCGGAGAAAAGGTTGACATAAACGTCACCTGTGGAGCTTTGGCGATACCCGATCCAGGAACTCAGAGAGCTGCAGGAAGCCGCTGCAGGAAGCAGCCGCGGAGCGTTGCAGAGGCGACCGCTGCATTCTGATCATTTCTTAGCGACAAAAAGCCAAATGACACGTCGGTAATTAGACAAACCCCAGAATCGGTCAGACGCTGGAAGGCGAGAAGCTGGTTGCGGGTGTCTGCTTGTCGAGAAGCAGAGTCATTCTGCGGTCTCCTCTCACAGGAATGATGACTGAGAAAGGGATCGGATCAGAGATGGGAGGAAGGAACCGGAGGGAGGGAAGCTCTTAGTGAAGTTCTTCAAAGCCGGGATTTCCAGGAACGCTGCTACGTTCAGCTCATCTGGATTTGAAAAGGAAAGCTGGAGGGTTTTAATGCAGAGACTGAAGAAGGCAGAGCCATTGATCTAATAAAATGGTAATAGATCTGACACATTTACTATGATTAGGATGCAGATTAAACACTGCACTCAGAAATGTTGACTGCACTTCTCCACCAAACCTTTCTTGCCTGGATCAGGAACAAAGAGTCCGTTTAGATGGTGTTGCTCTGATCCGTGTTGACTTGACTTCCTCACATGATTAATGGCTTTAATTTACAATATATAGCTAATACGCTCATCAGATGGTCTGCATTAAAACCGCATAACACATCAAAGCGCCTTGTAACATGTGCAGAGCTCAGATCTATTTCTATTATGCTGGGAATTCTCAGGTTTTTGTTTCTTCACTTGCACTACCTACCTAAAGATGGTGACAGGAGGAGTCAACAGATGTTAGCTAACTTAGGTAAGTTTACCTAATTCTTTGATTGGAAATCCAGTTTGTTTGCCTAGACAGTGCGGTTTGCTTGTGAATGTGTGAATGTGTAATGGAACTCTGATGTAGAGCAAAAAGTGAACTCTGTTTGGTTTAAGTGATCTCTGCTGAGGTTCGAATGCACCAAGCGGACCAGAAACCTCTCCAAAAGCAGGAAATGGACTACAGAGCAGGGCATGCTGGGTAAATACAACCAAAACAGACTAGCATGTCTCGCTCCAGGGGGGAAAAGTGACTCGGTTGGAGGAGAAATCCTCCCGTTGTTAAAAAAGTAATTTCACTCCATTTTAGATTGTGTTTTGTGAAGAAGGAATTTGCGCTCATTCATGTCGTTTCCCTCAGTGGTCTTGGTGCAATGCCCCCACATACGAGGAGATGAGCAAGTAGCTCAACTGTTTGGATTGTTTCACAGTGTGAAAGAAACCGCAGCAGCTGAAAATGTACCAACCAGTTTGGTCTCTAATCAAACTGAGTGCCGGTCAGTGAAAACAGCCTCAGAGTTAACGGAGCTCAACAATGACCAGAATCACGTTTTTCTCTCAACAACATGAGCATTTTTAGAAAGCAAACATTTTCAGCAGAAAGCGTTTGGTTGAAAAAGTTCAGCGTAGGATTTCTACCCCTTTAACTCCCCAGACAGGCCGAGCTGGATCCACAGCGAGTCTCTACCTCACCAGTTTACACTCACATCTCCCAACAGCTGACAAGTTTCCAGTCAGACTTCGGGCCTCTCCAGGAATACACATGCACGCATGCCTGCACAGGAACACACACTCCTCTGAGAGCGAGTCAGCATTATTTTGTGGATTTGTTTTGGTCTGGTGCAAAACACAATTCCCATTGGCTCTGGTGTGCCTCATAAACACACAAACGCAGAGCAGAGCAGAGGGGAAACCACAACAGCACATGCAGGCGTCCAACACAGAAATCACACAAACTGCACAGCAGCAACACACTCAGAGGAGTTCCCAAATATTTACTCACCTCGCCTGCAGCAGTCCAGGGGCGTCTTGGTGTGTGCTGAAGATGCCACTCAGCGTCAGTGAGTGTGATTTAACGTGTGTGTGTCTGAATGTGCTTCAGCCTGCCGGCGACAGCAGCGTTGAGTTGTGATGAGAGCTGCTGTCAATGTGGAGTGAGGAGGGATAGAAAGAGGGATGAAGAAAGGGAGGGAGGTAAGGTGTGCTTTCCCTGCATCCCTCTTCCTCCTCCTCCTCCTCCTCCGTCTGGGCTGCAGGAGGAGGAGGAGGTGGGAGGACCAGAGAGTCTGGCTCTGCTTTCTGACTGATTTTTTTTAGTAATCAGTTCATTAGTCTCAACTTCACATCTTCTAACTTGTGTTCTTAAGGTACTTTGACTCTGAATCATTCTTTCTACCTGACTCTGATTCACTCCATAGCAACCAGAAGGTTTTGGTTAAAACTTTGCTGCAGGCCAATTAGTATTTAAGTGTTGCTTGGAAGGCGTCTTGCAACCACATGACCTCACGTCAACTGTTCAGCTTTGGATGCAGGATGAGGGATCCCTAACCCAGGAGAACAATCACTGGGTCAGCACTAACGCTCTGCCCGATTCAGCCTCAGCGAACGATCGCCTCTTCCTCTCCTTTGCTCCTCCTTCCTTGGATTGTAAGAATCTTTCTCCCGTCTCTTCATCTTCAGTGTCACTGCAAACATCGACCAAAGTAGACATTGATTCGCTCCATAGCATTCTGCTTGACTGGTGCCTTGCAAAGCCTGAACTGGTCTTTATACAAAGTTCTTTATGTTAAGAACTAAAGAAATGTTTAGCTCCATGCTTTCTTCTGACCACATTAGGAAACAATTATATGGTTCAAACCTCTGGGACAACATCCCTCATGTTCTGAGGTTAGTTACAGTCCATGTCCAGGATGTGTTTGGTACCCACAGCAACCAGAGGACTCACTGGTAGTTTCCAGTGATGAAACCCATCAGGGCTTGGCCTTAAGCAGACAGGAAGCAGGCAGCCAGAAGGTCTGCAGATTCTTCAGTTGCAGAAACAAAAGCTCCGGAAAGGGAGAAATCGGAGGAGGAAACCAGAAGTCCAAACCAGAAAAGGACTTCTGGTTTGGACTTTCTCCGGCTGGTTTGATGCTGACCAGGACTGACCATGTTGTTGGTAAGTGGAGAGAGCACTTTGCGGATCTGCTTAACCTGGTCATCAGGTTCCCTGTGGAGAGGGTCTGAGCTGTAAGGTGGTTCCATCATGACAGCAGAGGCCTGGTCTGTTTGGCTGTGGGTTCTCCCAATCGGTTTGTCTCACTCATTGTTTCCTTGGGCAACACAATTTACCTGCTTTCCCTGCTGGTGGTCAGAGGGTCTGGTGGATCAAAGTGGATCAATGTGGGATTAAATAGGAGAAGTTTCCTCGCTTTGGACCCAATGCCGTGGTGACACTGTTTGGGTCACATGTGCTTTGCTGGGTCGGTTTGTAGGATCCCAGTTTGGACCTTTACCTGATCGCCATCCAGTTTGTGTTGTTTCTGGATGAGATGCCGAGGCGGGGGCATGGAGAGGAGGGTCTCTGGTTTGGGAATCCATGGGGTTTTATCTACTTCCTGTAGCTGTACTTCCTAACAGAAAGGCTTAGTCCGATTAAATGTCAGACAACGAACCAGAAGTCAACAGGGGAGCAACTAGGTCCAATGCTTAGATCTGAATAAAGTTAAAGGAATCTGTCATTTCTTTAAACGGATTCAGACGTCTCATCGGTTCCCAGAACTTTCCCTGATTCAGCAGCAGGTTCTGGGCCTCTTTGTAAACCAAATGCATCCATCTGTGTCTGTTTCTTTTCCTTTAATTTCCTGCAGTGAATTGTTTGTTTCTTTTCTGTCCATCTGAACAGGATCTCCTTCTGTAAGTGACTCTGGACCCGAGGAACCGTCAGGTGAGTCCAGAAGGTCCAGGTGAATGATGTGACGCAGAGAACCACCGTGTCTTCCTGTCCTTTTTTCTGCTGTCTGTCTCAGTCCTTCATGTTTTATTATGACTTCAGCTCGTCTCCTGTATCTTTCCCTGTGCTGTTATTTCTCGCCGCTCCCTCTTCCTCTCTACCTCGCTCAGTCGCTCCTGTGTTGCTACAGCTGTCTTTTCACTGTGCTGAACTTCTTCTGTGTCGTTCCGTCTTTCATGGTCTTTCTTTCAGGTCTGTGAAATTAATAAGCTTGAGATATGTTCACATTAAATAATGTTGTTTTGGAAAAAGTTTTCACAAAACACCAGCTCAGTAAATTTGATTATTGTTTGCCTAAATTGAAAAAAAACAACCCGTGTACAGAACCCAGAGGAACCCCACATAGAACGTTAATCATCACAACTGTCTGTTCTTCAGAGACTCACATGCTTGAAGATGCTGGATAAAGTTAAACAGGTTTTACTGTCAAATGAAAATATGGAGTAGAAACATCTTCTCTGGCCCAGAATGGGCAGATTCAACTATAACTGAGTGGGTTTGTTCAAAATAAACGTATGAAAATGTCTCAGTCGCTGCCAGATTGTCCATGTGTAACTTTGCTGATCCTCATTTGAAGCTGCTGGATTTTTATTGACTCTTATTCTGCTTCCCAGTGCCGTACCCGGCGCTCACTTCCTGTCTACCGGCGCTCACTTCCTGTCTACCGGCGCTCACTTCCTGTCTACCGGCGCGTCCTCTCAGTCGTCTGCTCACTTCCTGGTCGGATCAACTTCTTCTCCACCTCATTTACCACTTAAAACACACTACAATTTATTTAGCCAACACTACAGGTCATAGTTGGTTCAGATTCAGTTATTTCAAAACTAATTTCTAGTTGACGAATGGACGGAGGGACACGTGGACATGGACACTTTCCAGCCCACAAAAGCCCTCTGGGATTTTTATAAGACGAAGTTTGGCTGACATTGCAAGCGGGCAAAATAAACACTTCAAAATAAAATAAAGAGAAAACATGTTTAGCTTCTTCTCTGCAGCCAATTATAATAACTATAATAGAAAACAGGCAACAGAGACGCAGCTGCTGGACCTGAGGTGCTGCTGCTGAGGGCCTGGTCTCTGACGGAGGCAGCCTGGAGACCAGAGAACTCCGTCCCACCAGTAATTCACGCGCGCCACCTTGATGTGAGAGCTTCATGAAGGCTGCTGAATGGATGTCAGTAACACTCCCACGGCTGTGTGTGTTTTGGAGCGTGCCCATTAGCAGCATGCAAAGCGTTGGGAGTCATTAGGGTTAGAGCCTCCAGACAAAGAGCAATTAAAAGCGTCATAAACGGAACCGCAGTGAGAAATATTCAGAGCAAGAAAACTGGCTTTGCTCAGTTATTGGATGTTAGATAAAAGGAAAAGTAATGTAGATGTTTAAGATGAATTATTGGACTAAAATGACCTCTACTTCTCATTTCTTAAAAATCATTTCGTTGCATCCACAGCATGAAACTGAAGGAACCGTGGGATTTGGATCCACAACAGGAGTGGCAATTATTTTTATAAACTGCATTCTGCATCACTTTTTCCTCTTGACGTTAGCTGACATATTCAAGTGCAAAAACCTTCTTGAAGGGCTGTTAACATGTTTGCTGAGCCGCATAAAGGCACTCATGACTTTAGGAAAGCAGTGGCCTTCAAAATAAAAGTCATAGCATCGAATTCCATGCAAATGAATGAGATTTATACTTTTACAAACAAACATTAGTGACATGACAAGAAAAAACATTCAAGATGCACTGGAGCATAAGTCACATTTATTTGGAAGTTGTTCAGTGTTGATGTGATCTGTGACATCAGGCTCAGTTGCTTTCAACAAACTCAGAAACTGTCGACGTTGACTCGGACATCTACTGATGAGCAGGTATCTGTGCTCTGGACCGGCTGGGTCAGGTCCGGTGAGATGCACAGCGGAGACGCATGCGGTGTGTCTGATACAGGAGCGGCCACACCTGCACAGTCATTCATATCCGCCTCCTTCCAGGTTTTTCCTCATGGCTGCAGAAGGCAATGCTTACCTTGGTTCATGTCTGTCAGTGTCGAGTAATATTGAACCCATGATGTGACACCTGATAGAGTCCATCTGCGGTTGGTACTGCTGTCTAAAGGGAGGACGCCCTGCAGCAGAACCAAAACCACAGAACCTGACCTGGAAACTGCCCAGGATCACCCTGATGGTGGCTGGATGCTGATCTTCAGGTTGAGTTAAATCAGCCAATAAATTTAACTCAACATAAATGATTTTCACACCTGATAGTCTGGTAGATTTGATTTGGTTGGGGGGGGTAACCTGTTCCCCTCCTCACCTGTGGGGGCGCTGCACCAAGAGCCACTGAATGAAGCAACAACAAAACCTCTGAAGACCCTGAGAGCAACTTAACTTCTTCCTGAAATGGGCACAAAGATGGAGGGTGTCAGAGTTCAGCGGTTCTAGAGTTTCTCTCTTATCTTTGGCTAAAGACCACAAGTCATTTCTCTGGCTAGTGCTAGGCTAGCATGTTTGTTTTGATTATATTTACCCAGAATGCCCTGTGCTGTAGTCTGCTTCCTGGTTTTCCACTTGGCGTTCACATAGGCACTTCATGTCAAAGGAACTCAGATCGAGGTTTGTAGGTGGATCAGTTACCAGTCACACCTGGACCAACTGGACTCTAAAAACGGACTGGAGTCGGATTGAAAGGGTTAAACAGGCCTGGTGTGAATGCACTGTAAATGTTTAGAGAAAACACAAAGGACCTGGATGTGGATTAATTATTATAGCAGCCAGCAGCCTTTAATGTTGCTCTAATGTTATTCCTACATTAACATTAGGAAAAAGTCCGTTTTTTATATTTATTCAACTGGAAAAATATCAGGCAGCGAAGAAGCAATACATCCTATGAGTTCCTACATAAATGAAAAAATCACGGATGTTTTGTCACATTTTGCAGCGTAGCAGCACCAAACAGGCGGTGTGTCGGCAGAATCATGTGATGTGTGGATTTTTAATGAAAATCCAAACACAGGGACATAAAACGGCAGAAAGAACAGAAGGAAAAGGATCCAAGGAAAACCAGGATAAATAAAACCAACTAAAAATAACAAAGAGTTAATTCAAAACTAAAAGAATAACACTGTAGGCACAAAAACAAAGGAATGTTTGGTTTTATTTAGCTCAGAGTTTCTGAGAACTTATAATCCAGGACTTTCTGTTTCCATGGGGAATAAATATGAAGAACTGCACCAAACAGGGGCCTTCAGGTTTCCATGACAACCACCAGACGCCGTCTACAACCCAAAAAAAGAGTTTTCTGTCCTGCAGTCACATAAATGTGAGGAGATTGATGAACTTTACTGAACCACTGAGCTTTAAGATTCAGTTTTCATCCAGTAAACAGGAACAAATCAATAAACGACTGAAACATTTGGTTTTCCTCCACTAACGGTTGGATTTCTGCCACATCTCCAGGCTGAGATCACGCTGCTGCCTTAGAAGAGAAGATTTTATTTTTGCATAGCAGAGTTGCGTCGTGATTTGTTTGTGTCGTATTTGCAGCTGATTCCCGGCAGATGGTGTGGTTCAGCCTGCTCGGCCTTCTGCCTGCGCTGGTTGGTAAAACTCTGGGATCAGAGGCATGTGGAGAGAGTCTTCTGTCATACTGCACCCTTTGTGCTGCTGCCTCGAGCCTTTGAGCAGGTGCAACAGCTGAGAGGGGAGCCGCAGAGCCAACTGCTGCCACGCCGTCTTCAGACATCCTTCAGAGTCAAATACAGCTTCTCTGGAGCCAAACACAGATTAGCTTGATGATTAGCTTAATTATTAGCCTGATGGTTAACCTGATGGTTAGCTGATGATTAGCCTGATGATTAGTCTGATGATTAGCTTGATTATTAGCCTGATGGTTAGTCTGATGATTAGCCTGATGATTAGCTTGATCTGCCACATGGGGTCCACAGTTTGACCATCGTAGGACTGAACTGGTTGTGGTCCAGTCGGGTGTAAAGTGGATGTTGACTGTCCAGTACATGATGGTTGATGGTTCAGCTGTTTCACTCAAAGCAGCCTTACAGCTTCATGTTAGCTTTCATTAGCTGGTGAGAAGATACTCAGATCTTCTGCCTCTTCTCATATAAACCTTGAATCCAGAAGTTGCGTTTAATTTGACGTAGATATAGGAAAATATTTGGTAAATGTGCAAAACCCAGAACCAGGAAGCCAGTTCAGTTTTTATCTGAATCAAAGCCAAAGCTGCTCAGTTATAAAACAAGACAAAAATCCAACCAGAAAGCAAACCTTTCCTGTCTTGTTTGTGCGCAGCAGAGGATTCCTCCAGCGCTCACAGCTCATGTCTTACTGGGCGTAACTCGGCAGGATCTCAGCTCCACACTTATAAACCCGTAATGAAGACATACAGCCTCGTGACGAGGCGAGGCGAGCAGCCGCACAGCGAAGCCGCTATAAAATCTTCTCCCCGACAGGAAGTGACAAATAAAAACTACAGATTCCCTCCAAGCAGCAGAGAAAGCTGGACTCACTCTGCATTTCTTACTCTCCTCTCCCGTCCACACAAATCATCCACTGGCCTCAAAGCTGTGCCGGCACAGAAACCATTTTTAAATTCAGCGAATTACAGTTTCTCCTGCTAATCCAAGAAGGCTGAGGCTCATTGGAAAAGGCTAGAAATCCTCCTAAATGTCCTGAAGAGTCTCAGAAAGGCTTCAGAGAAAGAAAAATGTCACCAAACGTATTCCTGTTCAGAGTAACTTATTGCTGCAGCAGTGAGGCTCCAGGAACTGGTGTCCATGTCCCAGTGGCTCTGACCTCCAGGCCTCCTGGATGAGCACAGAAGAAGAAGAAAGGAGACAAACGATGTGAGTCTGTGCGCTCACATTGTTTTCCAGACATATTTTGAGTCTGTTTTGAGGCAGTTTTCACTTCTGCAGCAATGTTTGGCTCTGCTTTGGTGTCAGGAGAAACGCAGCTCATATATGAATCATGTGGTTTGAATTCAGGCAGGCGACTATTTGATCAAGTCAACATCACGACTAAAGGCAGAAGGAGCGGCTCGGTTTCTAACTTCTGCAAATGCCGCCGTCTGTTTGGCGTTTTCTGCCCTGGGGACCGAAGCAACATTCGTTTCAGCTGCTTTGTTTCTCTTTCTATTTTCTACTCGGGTTTTTTTATTATTTGAATGTTTCTATTAATCAAATGTATTTTCATAATTTCAATCTGTGCTATTTCATGGTAAATGGAAACGCAGCTGATCTCAATGTGGAAGAAACGATCCTGGTGATGGAGTCAGGAGCAGTTGGAGAGTCTAACAGGAGACAGATGCTTCACGTCAACCTGCAGCCGTTCAGTCGGCCATGTTGGTCCTCGCCCTGCGCCTGCTGGTATGCAGACAGCTGGTCGGCAATAACACGGCCCAGCAGCCCACACGGCGCGTCATCTGAGGGACGTTTAAACTTTAAATGGCCAGTGAACAGCTGCGTCCGCTGAGCGACAGAGAGGAGAGGAGCAGATCAGAAATGTTGTCGTGTGAAAGCTTCTCCGCTTCAGTGTGATCCAGCCATGGGCGCCTTCATCGCCAAGATGCTGCTCCCCACCGCCAGCAGCCTGGTGTTCCTGCCGGCCGCCAGCGTGGCCGCCAAGAGGGGCTTCCACACCGAGGCCATGGTCTACTTCTTCACCATGTTCTTCACCGCGGTGAGAATCCACAAACCGGTTCACTGCCTGCAGCGTAACGGACGGCCAGCAAATCCCACCGGCTGCCTTTTATTCATTACAGATACAATTAGGCAAAAATTCATCAATTTGTATCAAAAAGGTTTGTTTCCATAATCTGGAACAAACTTCCAGAAAACTGCAAAACAGCTGAAACCCTGAGTTCCTGTAAGTCAGGACTAAAAACTCGTTTGTTTGTTACTAGTTTCTTTTGTGATGTTTTTTATTTTTGTGTTTTTATGTTAAATGTGATTTGTTTAAAAAAAAATTAAAGTTAATAGTTACTATTATTATTAAATTAGCAGTTAAAATCATTTTAAATGTTACTGAAATTAACAAAGTAAATCAACAATCAAGAGTCAAACAACAAGAATGTAAAAATAAAAACTTTAAATCACAATGAAATATAAATATTATCATTAATCTAATATTAACTAGATAAGATGTTAAATCATTTAATTTCAACGTTTCTATTATTTATTATTTGAGCTAGTTTGTTTATTATTGTTGTTAATTTCTCATTGACAATTATATCATTTTTAAAATGTATTTTTGCATTTTGAAATTCTCTGTTTAGAAGTTTTAATGTAAAAAATTGTCTTAATTTTTCCAAAGAATCAGCTGATTATTACACTGAATAAAAGTCTCATTTTGGGGTAACTTTGACTTGAAGCGTCCCGGCGCTCCGGGCTTGGACTAGTCCGGTTTATGGTGGTGAAAGTGTAAATTTGTGACTGTGTTCCTGCAGATTTATCACGCGTGCGACGGTCCGGGCCTCTCCATCCTCTGCTTTATGAGATACGACATCCTGGAGTACTTCAGCGTTTACGGCACGGCGCTCTCCATGTGGGTCACGCTCGTAGGTAAAACTATATTTATGCTACTTGGAACGACGGACAGCGCCTCACTCACAGGTCCAAACGTCCTGCTGCAGTTGCTGCAACATTTGCTCCGCCTCCGTCTGACTGAGCCTCTGCAGAAAATCCTGTGCCAAACGTCAGATATCGGTCCATGTGTCTTCTGCTCCCTTCAAATATCTTTAAAATGTGCAACACTGTCCTGACTGGGGGTCCAATCAGCATCAATCTGGAATTAAATGACATTAAATCCTAGTTTCTGATTGGTTCGCTGCAAAAACCCAAAATCTTACAAAGTATTTTTTGGTTTAATTTCTAGTGCAAACATCTTAGTACACTTGAAATAAGATGACAGTAAATTTAAGATTGAGCTTGTTTTATGTCCTTCATATTGATTTTAAAAAGTTCTTTAAAAGTTACTTTTGACTTATTTAAGATATTTGCTCTAGAAACTACTAGACCAAAAACACTTTGTGTTTCTGCAGCGTTCATTTAGATTAGCTCTTAATTTGACCTCATTGTAGCTGAATGTTAACCCAACGGGTGTGACTGAGTGTATCGTCCAGTAAAGACCTGGATCCGTCTCCGGTCTCGTCTCTCCAGCTCTGGGAGATTTCGATGAGCCGCAGCGCTCCACCATATCGATGTTTGGAGTGCTGACCATCGCCGTGAGGATCTACCAGGACCGCTGGGGCTACGGGATCTACGCCGGACCAATCGGATCAGCTGTCTTCATCATCACCATCAAATGGGTGAGTAATACAGGATAAGGATGGATAAGGCGTGGTCATATGATAAGGCGTGGCCATAGAATAAGGCGTGACCTAGGAGGGGCGTGGCTATAGGACAAGGCGCGACCTAAGAGGGGGCGTGGCCTTACAGGGGGCGTGGCCACGATAGCTAAATATTTAATTCCCTAACTAAATATTTATTTGGTAAACTAAACAATTAGTTGAAACATTTGTAAATGAGTTAATCTTGTGCTTTTGAAAAGTTAACTTCTATTCTTTTCTCTTATGACTGGCTAAATATTTATTCATTTCTGACTGTGTAATGACTGAAGAACTTCTCTTGATATTCTGAGTTCTTCCTCTTCATCTTTCCCTCCATGATCTGCCTTTTGAGAAGCTTTTATTTTGATAGTGCTGCTTCCAGTCAGTCGGGTTTGTTATGTTGACGTTGTTATGTTGACGTTCCAGCTGCAGAAGATGAAGCAGCTGAGGGCCGTCTACCCGGAGAAGAGCGTTTACACGCAGCAGGTCGGTCCAGGCTGCTGCTTCGGCGCCCTTGCCCTGATGCTGCGCTTCTACTTTGAGGTGCCTCATCGTGAAAACAAAGCCCAGCCCAGTAGATAAATGTCTGCTGCTCAACTGCGAGTCGATTGTTTGGGTTTTAATTAAGACTGGCTGTCTTGTTCTGGCCTGCAGGAGTGGGATTACGCCTACGTCCACAGCTTCTACCATCTGTCTCTGGCCGTGTCCTTCGTGCTGCTGCTGCCCAAGAAGAACCGTTACGCCGGGACGGGAGAAAACGCTGCAAAGATCACCTGCTTGACACTCTGCTGCTGCGTATGTCACATCCACAGCCTGCACAAGTATTCACACCCCAGGAAGCTGTGCACATATTGGCAGGTTGCAAAAACACAAAAAAAACACGAAAATCAGCAGCACACACAGGAAAGATGCTAACTACAAAACTCAAAGAAACAAAATGAAAATGCTGCAACCACAGGAAATGGAAGCCAAAGAGAAAATAAGAGTCAATATAAAATGTGGCTAACGCTAATCATAACCTCCACGTAGCTCTCATGTGACATCACACTTGCAGGAACTTTGTAGCTGACAGCCATCTTGGCAGGTATCTGTACAGTTGCTATGGAGTTGCTACGACAACACTAAACAAGCCACGAGCTAAGTGCTAGCTCTTGTCTTGTTCCTATCTCACTTATAAACAACAGAACACTTTGAAACTATTAGAGTACTCAATTTCTGAGTACTCTACCCGCCTCTCTGTGACACTACAGATAAAAATCAGTGACATTTACTGTAGAACTTATTGCCGAACGAGAAAACTTAGCGTAGCTAATGTAGCTTTTACCTGCTAGCTAAGGCAGACATGTAGCCTACATGTTTGTTACTGCATGTAGTCACTCTGCCAGTCACCAGAACCACATCAAGAGTCCGTCGTCCTTTACGAATCCGTTGAAATACGGATTCATTCATGGTGGCAGTGGTGAACTAGGAGCTAACTTATTCACATCGCCTGACATGTTTTCATTCTCCGTCTCATACGAGTCGATCCCAACAGCAGCCATTTTGTTAATATAGATTTTTTATATTTTGATATATACTTTCTGACTGTTGGTCTGGAAGCTATGGCTCATCTTTGCTTTGCTTGCCTACCAAGATGGCTCAGATCGCTTCCGGTGCAGACTAAGGGAACTAAGTATGAGCGGAAGATAATGCTAAGTGCTAACAGCTAATGGATCATTCCATTCGTAGTCGGAACTCGGGAAATCTAACTTCCTAGTCAGAAAAAATGAAGTGGAGCCGAACTTTGTGTTTCAATATGGCCGCTCCTGGCATGAACAGTAAAAGTGACATTCAGTTTGAGGCTGAAACATGTTAATGTGTGATGGTGTGAAGACTTTAGTGAAGCTCCGTGTTTCCTTATCTCTGCTCTGTTTGCTCTCCAGACGATGTCGCCGGGTTCTTCCAAAGAAAAGACGAACAAACCACAGAAGAAGAAGTCGTCTCGGTCGGTGTGGCGACTCCCTACGGAGAAGCTGTGGCCCCGAGGGTCCGGCAGCCCCACCCTGCCGGTCTGCGCCCCCCCGCCCTGCCCGCCCGTCAAGGGGACGAGCGTCAGCAGGCTGAAGGAGCTGAATGGCTGGAAGTGAAGCGGCGGTCAGCCGGCCGGGCCGGCGGCGCTGGACCGGCACCAAGCGGCTGTCAGGACTCAGGAAACCGGCCCGCATGTGGATTTTCCCTCCTACCCAGAAACTGCGACCTGGCTGGTTTTCTGTTTAAGCAGCCATCTGAGGAATCCGCCAGCGACTGGAAGCCAGATGATAAACAAACAAAAGTGACCCGACGTAAAACTCTGAGGTGAATCAGACGTCAGATCAGAACCCGGGACGCGCGAGACAGACGGCCGAGACGAGCCTGTAAAACTGACAGCGCGATTTATGAGATGATCAGACCAGCAGATGGTTTATCTCTCCAAAATGGATAAATTGTGTTTAGAGATGTTCCTCCGGGGAAACGGCGGTCTGCTCGCCTCTTCCCTCTCCTTCCCGTCGCTCCTAGAAAGGAAGCAGGCGGCTCTGAGAGTTATTAGACTGTAAAGCACAGCTAGGCGTTTCATCCGTCCTGCAGGTGCCAGAGACGTCATGAGGACATCAGTCTGTCTCTGGAGTCTTATGTCTTCTGGAGCAGCAGGTGGACTCCTGCTGTCATCTGTCTCTGCTGAGCTCACGTCTGTGACAGCAGGGCCACACTGGGAAAATATGACACATAATTACCACATAAAGTCAAAAAATTACTAAAAATCAAGTCAGAAAATCACAAAATATTCTCTTAAAACTAGAAATGTACTCATAGCATTACATTTATTCTTGTACGTGTTTTTCCTTGTAATACTTGACTTTATTTTCATAGTACTGCTAATTTTTCTCGTTACTCTGCGACTTCATTCTTGGAATATCATGAATTTCTTCTCGTAACATGAGTTTATTTTCTTATTGTGGCCTGAACACTCCGACACGTCGCTCTAATTTATTTCATTTTGTTCTGATGTTTGTGTATTTTTTTAAATAAACTGTGACATTTTAACGAATGTAGCAGCTTTTAACGTCTCTGTTTCTCTGAGAAACGCCTCATACTTCAGTCCACAAACTCTAATCTAATAAAACAGGAACGCAGCGGGTTTCACTGGGAGCTGAGCGCCGCACGTCACCTGTCCTGAACCCGACCCAAAGCCTACAAACCCGTCCGGCTTATCTCAGACCAAACAGTCCGCGGCGAGAGAGAGCGCCCCCCGACCCCGTCAGGGAATGCATTGACCGGGGGCCAAACCGCCGGCTCCGCGCCCTCAGAGAGGTGTTTGTGTCTGGACCGGCGGCCCTGACAGGACGGCAAGGCGAGACTTTTACTGCCCGACCCGCATGGAAAACGGCTCCATTAGGGCCGCTGAATGCCACACGCAGCCAGGACTGGGTCTGGACTGGGATCAGACCGGGACCAGACCGATTCCAGACTGTGAGGACTAGGACCAGACCGAGAGGACAGGGACCAGAGCGGGACCAGATCGGGAGGACTGGGATCAGACTGGGAGGACTGGGACCAGACTGGGAAAGAATGGGAGGACTGGGATCAGATTGGGAGGACTGGACACCTTCTGCATCGCTGCAGCTGCTTCCTGTATGACGGGATGTGGTGCGTTCACTGACACACCTCTTTAATAATTTCATAATTATAATTGTCAACCTTTTATGTTGAATTTTGTGAATCATAAGTTCTGTTTTTCTTTGGGTTGTTAGAATGTCCTGAACTTGTTTCCTCTTCCTTTAAGCCTCAGTGATGATTGGGATAAAAAAAAGTTTGTGAGCAATGAATTCAAGATGTATAAAAGTCATCCTGCAGATAATCTGTGAAAAGATCCATCTCCTTCCTGAGCTGCTACTGCTGTCTGAAGAAATGCACCAAAAACAACCAATCAGAGCCAGGAGGCGGATCTTAGTGCTGCCAATCATCCTCATGAACGAGCTACTAAATATGCAAAAGCTAGAAAAGCAACTTACTATTGTAGGAAAACTTTTTATCTGCCGTCAGATAAACAGTTGGCCCTCCTAACTAGCCTTAGCATTCACAACAGGCTATGTGGCGCACACAAAGGCATGATTGACAGCACTAAGCCCCGCCTCCTGGCTCTGATTGGTTGTTTCTAGTTCATACTAGCAGGAAGCAGAGCAGCTTCATATTTTCCAGAGGTTGTTTTATACCAAACTTTGCAACATGGCGACAGTTTAAATGTAAGAACAGAACAAATGTTTTATAAAAGTTGCGTCCTGCAGCTTTGATGCCAGCAGAGTTTCAGCTGCTTCCTAGAGTCCAGAGAACCTCCTCAGATATTCACCCTGAAAGTCGTCAGAGCTCAGAACGGGGACGTTCTCTGGTATGAGTGGCATGTTTGTGCTTTTACTGCACCGTGGTAGCCGGTGTGCCGCAGCTCCTGCTCCGACCGGGTGTGTGTGTGTGTGTGAGGGTGGGCGGGGGTGTGCGTGGGTGTGTGTGTGTGTGTGGGTGTGTGTGGGTCAGCTGTTGCCACAGCTGCTGTTAATGCTGCAGGTCAGCCGCCTCACGCAGCTGCAGCCACAACACGTCTGCGCTGCTGAAACTGATTCCCAGGGATGAAACCACTGCTGGGGATTTTATCTTAAAGATAAGAATAAAGTCTTTTTTTATTTCCACCATGTTTATTAGAGGGAAGGGAGATAAATAAATATGTCCTTATTTTTAATTATTAATCTGCTTTCCATGAACTAATTCCTTGCAGCTCCTTCCTGAACACAGTTCTACTTTACTTGCATGTTCTCTTGTCTTTCCTATTTTAGAAAGTGACAGAAAACCTAACTTTTGATTCATATTAACAGTTCAGTTAAAAACAGTCCTAGATGATGGATTTGAAGTTAATTAGTCATTTTAAGCTAAAGTAAAAACATGATTTCATGTTTAAGTTACAGTACATTTTACAGCAAAGTTGTGTCAACATATAGGAGCTGTTATTTTGTTAAAATAGTAATTATACTAGGATTACTTCACAATTAATACATTTACTCAAATCAGAGAATAGATTTTTTTTCAGCTTGTGATTAGAAGCTTCAATCAAAAATAGTTTTATTTGAATTTTTTTGACTTTTCTCAACAGTGTTTAATTATTATTTCAATGTTGTTAAATAATTCACCTTTTTATTTCATAATCTGTTATTTTCAGTGTATTTTTACACAGCCATGTTGAGCAGAACAGTTTTAAACTCAATCCATGTTAAAACAAAAATAAAACAATAAAATAACAGCTAACAGGCTCAAACTGAGGCTTTGCTGCCACCTGCTGGACGAAACGCTACATTACAGCTGGAATCAGAAATGAGGTTTCTTCAATGCTGGAGGTTTCTTACACTTCATTATTTCACTTTTGTTGTTTGTTCGTGTCAGTTATTTAGTAAAAATAAAAACTGCATTAGCACCTTTCACACCTGAAATGTTTTACCTCAATTTTAGTACAAAAAAAATTTCTAAGAGGACACACATTTTTATGTCCTACAAATATAAGAAATATTCTCACTAAAAGTGTTTTCTTTCATGGAAGATTTACTAAAGTAGTGTCCAAAGTGCGGCTCAGGGGCTACTTGTGGCCCTTGGAATGATTTTGGGTGGCCGCTGATTGCAAATGAAGACTTTTTGTAATTTCTGTAGGATTAGACTTTCAAATATATATCTAAAGTAGAAAATACTACAGTTGTTTTACTGTATTAGAAACAGTACCGAATGATTTTAAAGAAGAAGAAACATTAAAACAGAGAATCTAACAACAGGTTAGGAGTGGATGTGAAAGCTGGTGTTATTTTCCAGACCCCAGGCGGCTCAGATTTGCTGGCAGAGGAAGAGGAGATGCACTTGCTGTTGGTGGACACTGTGAGGCGCTAGTGCTGCTCTGGCGCAGAACCGGACAGACTGGGATGAACGACTCCATGGCTTCCTTCACCTGAACACAGAGCAACACGGTCAGCAGAGTTAAAGGAACCAATCATGGAAAATTCACATTTTCACATGGGAGTGTAAACGTTAAGTTGAGGGGCGTGGCCAGCAATTTGGATGTGAATTTAAAAAAACCAACCACACTAAGATCTCATTATCAAAGAACGATTTTGTGCCCAAAAATGTAGCGAACATGTTTTGTAGCCCTGACTTGTGCCCGTACCTGCAGGAGGGCCCTGGCTGCGTTCTGCAGGTCCTCCCTGCTCACACACAGGCTGAGCTCCTGAGCTGCTTCACACAGACTCAATGCTTCGCCCTGTGGATTCTCACCGCTCACCGTCAGGCTGCTCAGACTTCCCTCCAGGCTGAAACAAACCGAACAGACAAACCCTGAAACTATTCATCCATTCTTGAAATAACCGTCAACTAATTTTGTAATTGATTAATGGTCAAAAACTCAAAATAGGCCATTTGCTGAAAGACATTCAAAGCAATAATTAAGTCAGAACTGGACTGTTGGGATCCAGGGTGGTGGTTGGGGTTTTTGCTGCAGTTTTGTCCTTTCTCCACCAGAGGATGCCGAGAGGGCACATTCTGGGGGGCGTGGCCGGTGGCTGCTGGTGCACACCTGCATGTCATTTCATCAGCTGGAGGAGGATAAGAGATGGGAGCAGCCAACACTCCTGTGCCAGAGTGTTGACCAGTAATGGTATTACCGGCCGTCTGTGTTCCTCGTAGCACCGCTCTCCTTGTGAACCTTATTGGTCGTGATTCTCCGTGTCCCCTTCTCCTCAGGTGACTTCCTGTGACGCCGTGGCGTTTTTCTTCTACCCACCGGTAACCCGAGTTCCACTACCCTCATCGCCATACTAAGCCTTCCCGGATCTCTTTGCTGGCTGAGCCCATCACTCCTCTCCGCTGGAGACAAAGATCCTGTCCGCCCTCCATCGCAGCCCCTCCGCCAAACCAGCAACAGATCTCCTCGTAACCACCCTGGTACCACAGAATTCCGCCCTGGCCCAGATCTCCATCCGTCTCAAGTAAGAACGTTCCGTCGCTACAACATTTCTAGTTACTGCGGACATTCTACTCACCTCCACCTCTTTTCCACTCCAGTGAACCCGAACCCAGGCACAGTGATCAACGATCCTGATAATTAGTTATTTTTCCCTAATAAACCATTTTTTCACTGATTCTCTCTCTCTCCGCCTGGTGTGTCTGCATGTGGGTGCGAAAAACTTGAACCGAACATGACATGGACAGAAAATATCTACATTTTACATTTCACTACACAAACAGAAAAATCTCATTTTTGGTCCAATTTCCAGTGCAAATAAATTCATACACTTATTTGCATCTTTTAATGTATTTCTAATATTAAATAAAGACTGAAACCGTTAAATAAAAAATTGGCAGAAGGTGACAATTTTTTTATCCTGTTAATCACCAGAATAATCGATTAATCACCAGAATAATCGATGGCGGTTACATCAGTTCGTGGCGGTGCTGCTAACCTCTTCTCTGGATCAGAAAAAGAATTCCAGACCCGGATGGTTTCCGTCAGCTCGTCTCGGAGCAAATGTGCCTTGGTGCTGGACAGGATCTGGGTCACGGTGCTGCCGGGGAACAGGTTCATCATCATCGGGGGGATCTGCACAAACACACACACCGTCATCAGGTTTCCTGAGTGAGATGTGAAGATCGGCCTCGGACCTCCTCGTTGTCGGGGTCCAGGATCAGCAGGCGGATCAGGTCTTCTCTGGCGCCCGTCAGGTTCTGGATCCGGCGCAGCGACTTGGACCGGTACTCATAGTACAGACTGACGGTCGGGTTGTACACGATGGCCTGGGAAAACATGTCAGCTGCGTCCTGGAAGTACCTGCAGACACAAACACAGTCACTGAACCTGTGAGGGAGTTCTTGTGGGAGTACTGGTGTTCTGGTTCTGACCAGTCCTGGAAGCAGAAGGAGCCCAGAGTGCTGTGAATGACGGCCAGGCGGAGCCTCAGGGCCGGCTCGCTGGGACTCAGCATCTCCTCGGCCTGCTGGTAGTCCAGCAGAGCGTAACACCAGTCGGCCTGCCTGAAGAAACAGTCTGAGCAGAACACAGACCGGGTCACAGAAACCCGCCAGAACCAGCAGAACCCAGCAGAACCCAGCAGAACCCAGCAGAACCCAGCAGAGCCCAGCAGAACCCAGTAACGCCAGCAGAACCAGCAGAACCATAGAACCCAGCAGAACCAGCAGAACCCAGCACCATAATTACTGCTTCAGATCAGATTAAACCACGGCTGAAACGATTAATAATCATGATTAATTCATTATTGAAAGGCTGTTTATATCAAATATGACCATTAATGCCTTCAAATTGGGTCTCTGTCTCTTTAAGAAACTCCCGCTCATTCCAAAGCTCCGCCTTGAGGAAGTCATCCCAACATGGCTCCTCTATTAACCCTTTAACAACATTTTTACCAGCGTTGCTGAGCAGTGGCTGCTATAATGAGCTCAGCAGATGGGCATTTCCACCAGGCGTTTGCTAATTGCTGCTGGCTAGTCTGAAGGAGCAAAGTGCAGGATTAAAGGAAGGATAAAAGGATTTCTCAAACGTGCATGAAAGAATCAAGGCAACCATCCAGGTTTGCTTCTGATGAGGGAAAAACATCGAACCATGAAGAAAAGTAGATTTTACATAACAGCAATTCAACCAAAACTGTACAAACAATATATACACTTTGCATTTAAGACAAAAACAAAATTCAATCAGTTCAAATTCTGTGATAAAATGTATGTATTTTAATGTATGTCTAGTATTGAATAAAAGGAGAAAAAATCTGCAGGCTCTTCCTGTTGAAGGGGAGCTTTTCCTCTCCACTGTCGCTACGCGCATGCTAACAACGAGGGACTACTGTAAAGTTAACGACTCAACTTTAGCTGTCGCTACATCCAAGAAGAGTGAATGTCTGTGACTCAAAGCAATCTGCTGAGTTTACTTGGATAGAAAACTTTTAAAACTAATTTGATAAATAAAATATATAAATAATATTCTATATATTTGAATTGAATTGAATGTTTTGGCTCTTTCAGATTTCCGTCTGGAGAGCAGAAGTAGGAAGACGTCATTTCCCGACTGTAAGTCAGGTTCCTGTAGAACGTGTTGAAGTTGTGGCAGCAAGAACTGGAGGTAAAAGGATAAAATCAAGTCCAAAAGACGGTTTAGGTGTCAGCAGAGATGCCTGATTTGACACCAATCAGCCAACTAGCTCAGTAGCTAACAGCGCTCTGCTTCAGCAGATCTAATATCTAATATCGATTGCAGAGCAGAGAGTCGGACAGGCCCGGCTCACCTCCTCGGTTCAGGTACAGGCCGCCCAGGCTGTTCTCCTCCTTGATGGCCTTGTTCAGAAGCAGGAGCGCCTCGTCGTAGAGGCCTCTGTTGAAGCACAGGACAGCGAAGTCGTTGTAGGTAAGAGCCAGCTGGAGCTGCACCTCCTTCAGGGCAGAGCTGCCCTTCTTCCTGTCCTCCTTCTTCGGCTCCATGAGCTCAGCAGCCTGGATCAGATCCTCGATGGCCGAGATAAACTCCTTCAGCCGTCGGTACAGAGTCCCTCTGGAGGGAGACACGAACGAGACTGTGGATGTTTTCACACCCTGGTCTGTGTCACTAAGGTCCCACTGTCGACTCGGAGTGACTGTAAACCGAGTCGACAGTCAAAGTCCATAGACTCGGTTCGATTGGGGGCCAAAAACTGCAACATCTGTTACATTTCCAGCTGCTGTGGTTCTGTTTCTCACTACACTGAGTCAAACCAAACAAACCCTTTGAAAAACCTGTTCCCCTCCTCTCCTGTGGGGGCGCTGCACCAAGAACCGCTGAAGGAAACAACATAAAAACCTCAGAAGACACTGAGCGCAACTGGGAGGATTTCTGTTCTGTCTCTGGTGAAAGACGCTGTCATTTCTCCTGTTAGCGCTCATTTGTTATATTTACCCAGAATGCTTTGCCCTATAATCAATTTCCTGCACTCTAACTGAACCAGAGTTCACTGCAGCCGAACCCAAACCTACGCCTGTCGTGATAACAAATTATCCAATAAGTTATTGAGACAATGATATTGTTGATTTGAGGCAATTTTCAAATATTGTAATGGTAATATCATAATAATGCAAGAACACATTCTGAGATCAATAAACTTTAAATCCTAATGAATATTCATCACTGAAAGTGGAAGACATTTCAGATATCAACAATAGATAAACAAAACAACAAATAAAATAAGTTAAAAAGTTTCTGTAAACAAAATTATCCTTCAAAAAAATGGTTAGTTGCGACCAAAGCAGCAGACTGAAGACTTTTGTCATCCAGCTTTTGGATGAGAAAAGAGAAAAGCTATAAATCATGAACTGATAATTATTGAGTTTGTTTCAGTTTATCTTGCGATCAAATGATTTATTGCTTATTGTAACAGGCCTACGGAAACCAGAGTTGGTCTGACTCCCCAAACAAACCGGACTTTTTAGGCAAACGGACTGGAGTTGGATCAAAGTGAACTGGACTGGGGTGAACAATGCACCAATAGAAACCTTCTGGCTCCAGATGATCCCACCTGAACAGGTAGAGCTGTCCGTTCTCCGGATTGCTCTGCAGGGCGGCGTTGATCAGGCAGAGCGCCTCCTGCAGGTGGCCTGACAGCATCTTGAGCACCGCCTGCTGCCTGGTGTCCTCGCTGACCTCCATCAGGTGCTGCTGTATCGCTTTGGCCCCTCGGCACTCTGCGTCCAAGTCCAGCGCTGACCGCATGTCCTGGACACAACAGGACATCTGGCGAAAGGCAGAATCCTGAAGTTAGGGCTGAAAATGTTCACATTACTCAACCAAAAATAATGTATATATATATATACACACATATTTAACCTACATTAACAGACTGACGTCCAGGTTGTAATATATGTTAGTGTGTGACAGGTTTTTATGTTTCTGTAAAGTAAAGCCACCCAAAGTGTTGGAGAAATGAAAGCTGATTCCAGATTCATGTGACTAATGATTTGCTTTCATTTGCTAATTATAGTTCCTAACCTTCCTGTTGAACCAGCTTCACCTGAACTGAGCGGCAGGAAAACGTGACTTTGTCTCCACATGAAAGAAAAACAAAAACCGAGCAGGAAGTAGGAAACTGTGGTGACCTCTGACCAAAAATGACAGAAATTTGGTGAAAATTATTGCAAACACATAAAGAAAAAGCCACATTTCTGGTTGGTTACCTTGAAGTCAGAAGGTTGTGGGTTCAAATCCAGCAGCGCTTCTGACCCAGGCAGGTGGTGTGCATGTTTGTGTGTGAATGTGTGATGGTGGACATGTTTCAAATGACCAGAGCAGCACAGCCAAGTGCAGCAGCTTGGCTGCACAAATGTTGCACATAAAACATTTATTCTTTATAACTTCCTGAAAAATTACTTATAAGTTTGTTTTGTCTTATTCCAAATGCTAAGACATTTACACTAGAAACTAGATCAAGAATACTTGATGAAACTATTTACAGTGTCACCAAGTGAGACCAGAACCAGGTGAGACCAGAACCAGGTGAGACCAGAACCAGGTGAGACCTTCACTGCAAAAACACAAAGTCTTACCAAGTTTCTGTCACTAATATCTTATTACACTTAAAATAACACATGGGTTCCGGTCTCACCTGGTTCCAGTCTCACATGGTTCCAGTCTCACCTGGTTTCCGTCTCACCTGGTTCCAGTCTCACCTGGTTCCGGTCTCACCTGGTTCTGGTCTCACCTGGCTCATGAGCTTGTGAACTCTGGCTCTGAAGACGTAAAGCTCGACAGACGGACTCTTTGCGACGACCTGGTCCAGTTCCTTCAGACAGTCGCCGTGTCGCCCTGCGGCTGCCAGGCAGGCCAGTCTGGAACGAGAAACGCCACCCAAGACTGAAAACACAAAACGAGCCGCAGAAACTAACCTGAAGGGTAAAAACCAGAACTAAACTGACTCTGGATTGAAAAATGAAATGAGTTTTAAATTTCACAGAAGTTTGCAAGCCTGGAAAAGATGTGGAGGAATGGCAAACTGTCTGGACAAACAGCTAACTAACACTGCAAAAACACAAAACCCTACTAAGTGCATTTGGTCCAGTTTCTAAAGAAAATATTTTAGACAAAACCAACTTAAAGTAACTATTCAGCAAATATAGGAGCTTATTGTAAGTCAATAATTAATTAATGCTGATGAAAAAGTATAGTCCCATTCCCCTTTTAACAAAACATTTTTCCCAGGTTAAAAGTTAAATAATTTAGCAATTATCAGAAATGTTAAGGAATAATTTACTTAAAACAAGCTAATGTTTCTTACTGAAAAGTTACTTGTAAATTAGTTTTGTTTTATACTAAGATATTTACTCTAGAAAAAGGACCAGAATACTTGGTTAGATTTAGTGCTGAAGGTCACTGCAGTACAAATGGTTAATGTGAATCTACATTAGACCAGTCAATTTAATCTTAATACACCAGATTGCACAAAATGTTTAGAATAAAAAGTGACTCTATTTCATCGTATCTGAGAAATTAAAAAGTTTAAAACAAACTGCAGAACATTTTGTTCCAAATGTCCATGCGGAGACTCTGCAGACCTTCTGATCCCCAAGGCGTCGGCGGCCTGCGGCTTCAGGTCGGCAGCTTTCCCGAACACCTGCAGCGCTTCCAGGAAGAGGCCGCGGTCGAACAGACACTGGGCCTGAACACAGCAGAACCAGAACCAGAACCTCAGCCTGAACACAGCAGAACCAGAACTTCAGGTCAACTCATTAGCATCTGATTTTAAGCCTATAACTGACAGTAAAATGTAATCTATACACTTTATGTAATATTGTATTTATTATTCAGCCTGTTGCAACAAGCAATTAATGAATGAAGCATGATAAATTAAAACTAACTCAATATTTCCATCTGCATGTCGTTTCTCTTCGTCAGGCTCTTCAGGCTGGCCCTCTGGTCTCAACTAGCCCTTTTTTTGAAGGATAATTTTGTTTACAGAGACTTTATAATTCATTTTATTTGTTATTTTGTTTATTTATTTTGGATATTTAACATGTTTTCCAGTCCAGTGTTAAATATTCTTTAGAATTTAAAGTTTATTTATGTTTGAGAATAAGTTCCTGCATTATTACGACATTATTACCATTATATTATGGATAAGAAATGTTGTCTTGGTCAACATTTCCTTGACGCCATAGTGGCTACTCACCTAGCAGCCCAGAAGTCCAGAGGATACTTACTTACTTACTTACACTTATTTAGCAACCCAGATCAGGGATTAGAGCTTAGAATTTAATTCCTTTGGATTTGTTGTCAGATTACTGTCATTATTTAGGAACTGCAGAGTTTTCAGGTATATTAGTATATTTAGATGCAGAGACCGAAGCCAGAGGATCAACATTGTTAGACTATTTTCAGCCTCCTGTTCTCCCAGCCCAGACATGGAATTAGACCAGAGGATATTTAACAGGAGCAGCAAGTTTACATACTTTAGATCAACATGAGATTATTTTTCTGCTCTTTCCTTTGGTTTGTTATTTCGTTTGTATTTCCTTTTCATTCCTGTAAAGCTCTTTGTGTTGCCTTGTTGAAAATGTGAGACATAAATAAAATTACCTTTACCTTCCTAAATGAATTGAAGCCATATCTATAAACTATCAGCCATCTCTAATGGGAGCTTTATTGTAAAGTTGAACCAAAAGCTCAATTCTCTGTTAAAGGCCCTTCTATAAGGACGAGTGTTGCAGTTTAGCTGTGGATATATAAACAATGATTCCAGCATTAGGTTGCTTGGATCCATGTTCTTGTATCTGTTCCTCTCAAATAAACAGCAAATAAAAAACAAAACAAGCAGAACCAGCAGGACGTCAGAACAGAACTGGACTGACTTCAGCATCCAGAGACGATCCGTTCAAGATGCCAGCTGCCAGAAAACATCCATTTTATTTACCGTAAAACAATATAACTCTTCCCGATCAGCAGAAACATTTAAATTCAACGCTTCTTTAAAGAGAAATGTTGTTGTAGCTCATCGTCCAAATATTTTTGAAGCGTTGCTGTGATGGTGAGGCTGAGGACTGGGAGGCTCTCCTGGAGCAGTCAGTCTTCCAACAACAAATCTGTAGAGGCTTCTGACTGAAGACTGCTGCTGTATAACTCATGACTGCTCGGTTTCTGGGCAAACACTGCTAATCCACCTCGTTTGCTTTTGCCTCTTAAAATCTCTGCCTGACCGTTTGGTTAGAGGGATGCTGGAGTAGGGGATGCCCTGGTTTCAACTTCCTCCTTCTTATTCTCTGAATCCATTAAACGTCCCTTTAAACTCCTCTGGGATGTCAGGCCGTACTTCAGGTGTTACTTACGCTAACAGCTGTAAAAATAATACCTTGTTGCCACGGTTACACATCATAACAATTCTCCAAATGTAAAATGGTAAAAAGCAAAAATTCTTCCTGCTGCAGCATCCAGACCTGAAGGAATAATTGTCCAAACAGCAAAAATCCAACCAAAAAAATGTACAAAACGCTGGAAAAAGATTCTATTTTACACAAAAGCAACAATAACAATGAACCAAAAACAATGCATACTTTTGAAAACAATGTTTCCAAGCGAATATTTCACAAATAACTGTGACATTTAAGTCTGAAAGATATACTTTACTTCTTTTTTATTCTCTTCTTTTTTAATACAGTAAAAGTGAAAACTAGTCAGGAATCTTGTTCGTTTCTATGTAAGCAACAAACGTTTCGATTTACATCCAGTTTGTCTTAGATATTGTATTTGTAGGAGTTGCAGAGAAATAATGCGGGAAGTTTTACCTGCATGTAGTAGATGAAGGACAGACGAGCGTCGAAAGCTCCCGGGTCCAGAAAACTGGCTCGATTGTAAGAGTCCGCTGCCGACTGGAAGTCACACAGCTGAATGTAAGCCTCGCCGAGGTTCACATACAACTCAGTCTGAGGCAGAAAATGAAAACATATTAAAAGTTTGTTAACCAAATCAAAAGCAAACACTGTTTGTGAGTTTTCTGCTGGCAGCACCTGTTTGGGCTGCAGGAGGATGGCTTTGGAGAAGCAGTGCACAGCCTTCTCATACTGGAACTTCTCCACTGCCTCTTTCCCTTTTATAAAGCTGGAATGAAAAGCTTTAATTATTACCTAAAGCACCAGATTATGATCAAATGTTGCACATATTACTGGTATGAATCATCCACAGGTTTAATTGTATTGTCGTTTAGGAATCAGTTTCAGTAAAACCCAGGATAGATTTTGTTCTTCTGCAGAGTGTGTTTGTGTTTGATTTCATCCTCACTGCTCTGCAGCTTTGGTCTGAATGATTTTGGTCGGAAGCAGTTTTGGTCTTAGAAAGCGACGGTCTCTGGCTGTCACAAGCCGATTACTGAAGTCCACGTAGGTGCTTCTTCTCCTGGCCTTTTCCAAGTTCTCCTCAGGCACAGCAGTGGGAAAAACACTTTGTCCATCTTCACACTGATAGACAGCAGAGGTTAGAAAAGACAGCAAACAAATAAAAAGACAAGAAACAAACATTCTCCCAATATTTAATTAGCTTTGTTTCACCTTCTAACCAGGCAAAAGAAATCAAATAAAATATTATTATAAAATGTATTTTAATTTTAAATAAATAAAATTAGGTTGGGAAAAATAAAATTGTTATTAGATTTAATTTAGTTTTATAATAATTTAAAATAAAATTGATTAAAACGAAAGTATGATAAATACATAAAAGATTAAAAAGTAACCAAATTACAAATGACTGAACAGGAATATGCTGGATTGAAAGAAAATGAAATAATCAAGAACAAAACATAATGATTCAGTTGACTTTGTTTGAATATTGGGATTGAGTTCGAAACGTAGCAGTTATCTAACTCTGAGCAAAGCTATTTTATCTTTATTTACGTTCTTTGTTAATAGTTTACTTACTGTTTGATTATTTGTCTTCTCAGTCGTGTCCATGTTAAAAACGCGTTTACCGAAGACTGCAGCAGCATCTGCTTCGCTTCTTTCTGCTTCTGTTTCTGAACTTTAACCTTAAATCTGAATGTTTCCATGGAAACCAACTCAAAGCGCCACGAGGGCTTTTATTTTCTTAACGAAGAGTTTCAACGCTGAAAGAGAGTTGTGTCCTTTTCTGTTCCGGTGACGTTTTTAAACAACCGGAAGTGTCATATTAAATCCACAAACTGTAATTTCGCTGCTAAAAGTATTATGTATTATGTGACGTAATATGGTAAAACTTTAAATGCGAATACATAGTCGTGTAAAAGTGAACAGTTGTTGATTTTTAATTTTTATTTTGTTCTGTTTCGCTGCTAGCATCATGTTGTTAGCTAAACATGTAGTTACTGAGTTATAAGAGAGAGAAGAAAAATCTACCGGATATTTAAAATTGGTGTTAAAAAGTAATTTTAGCTGTACAATTTCCTGGGTTTTATCTTAGTGCCATATGTTAACGTATACTCGATGTTGTTTAAGCATGTTTATATGGTAATAAGCAGCTAAGTCTTAAATGTAAAAATCACCAGTAAATGTTTTAAAAAGTGTACATTAAATCTCTCAACTATAACCAAGTCATAATATTTACTAACATGTAATAAAGATTGTTTGAGACTTTTATTTTGAAAGTCGTGTAACAGGCACTAGAGGTGATCAGCTGACTCTGATGTTTATAAAGCAAGTTGTCAGCCGGTGGAGGAAGCTGAGATCAACCGGATCGTCTCATTGTTCAGGTATCAACCGCTTCGAGCTCATATGTGACCCCACGGCTTTCATTTTTCTCTTTTGTTAGTTTATTAAAGCAGCTGCTGTCGTTTCTGCGCTGCAGCCTTTTGCGGCCGGTGGATTCATGCTGAGGGCGACCGAGAGCAGGAGGTAAACCCCGGGGAAGGATCGCTGCCGTCAGCATGGACATCCAGACCGAGAGACGGAGGCTGCTGGATGAGGAGGATGGAGATGAAGATCCTAGCGGACTCATGTCCGAGCAGGAGGCTTATCTCAGGTCAGCCTGACTACCACTATAAGCAGCCAGAATATCAGAGGACGATCTGACTTTTTCAAATGGGTTTCCTGGACTTACAAAGTCTAAAAAGTGTTTCTCAGGCTCTTATCTTTGGTGGACACTTACCTGGATGTCTCAGGTGTGCTCCTGCTTTAAAAAACACCAGTCTGAGGCTTGAGTTGCACAATGAGCTGGTCAACAAGTTCTGCAGAATCTGGTTTTAAATCAGGTTTGTTAGAAAAGAGAAACACCTGAAGCAAAGCATTTTACTCCCGAGGACCAAAGCTGGGAAACAGCCAACAGTTTAGAAAGTAGATTATTCTACTGCGTTCAGTTTAAACTGTCTGCTCTCTGTTAAATAAAACATTAAAGCGTTATGGTTGGCACAGATAGAATAACGTGTTTCCAAAGTCCAGAATGACGAGTCGTTTGTTTCGTCTGATCATCAAATCAAAAGTCAAAGGTTTTCTGTTTACAGGGATATAAAATTGTGAAATGCAGAAAATTGAGAATTATCAACTGGTTAAAAGGTTTTCTGTTTACAATCTCATCCTCTCCAACAAAAAGACTATTGGCTGCTGCAGCTTCTGCAGTTTCTACCCAAAGGTTTTTATCCACTTATAAATCTTATTTTTAACCAGTTTTCCTCCATCTGGTC